>CM030365.1:119375210-119975210 GCA_017893485.1 Hemerocallis citrina
TGCACATCCAATCTAGCGATTAAACGATGTTTATAGGCATGCTAGGGTTCTTTTCTTTGTCACTAAGACACCGAAAGATAGACAATGCGAGCAGTTTTAGCAAATTCAACTAACTAAAAAAAGCCTAGATCGAAATTACTGTTTAAAGAAGAGGGAAGATATAATGTAGAAAATTAAGATCAAAAATAATAAACTAATAAAAAAACATTTCTATTAAAATTGAATACCTAGAATAAAATGATGTACTATCAAACTCCAAAAGAAATAATGAGGTCCAAAGATTGCAATACATTTACCACAAAAGAATTTGCTCTGCATAAACCCATGTAGTTATATAAATTATATAAATAAATCAACCCCCAACTCCTTCTATATTCCTATATATAAGCTCAATCTCCCAATACATTACCTGTAACACTATCAAAATCTCAAGGTAATTAATCACATTCAATATCCTCTCCTTATTTAAAAAGAAATTCCTAAGTCACCATCCCTATCGAATAATTCTCAGTTCCAAAAAACAAGAAGGAAAAACAAAAGGGTAGGGGAAAAAATTGCATCCATTTAGACCATGAAGCACCATCTTTTTAAACCTAATTAAATCCATCTTGGCTGTACAAATAGAGTAATTCTTTTCCTGGGGAAATCTAGTAATGCCCCATAACTTGTAGACATGCTCGAACATGCTTAGTTTAGATCATGTACTGAACCTCTCTACCATAAAATATCGACAGAGACCCAAATTCGCAAATTCCAATGCCCCATTTTTAGCCTGCCACCTTTCATCAGAGAAGTCCGAATCACAAAGCAACTGACAACGGGGAGATTGACTTGGAACGGCTAGGATGCTTCTGCGTACTTGTGCCAGCAAATTAGCATGGAGATGCAAGTCCTCATTATGTAGAGCTTCCCCTTCTGTTGCCTCACCATTCTCCTCAGCTTCTGCAGCCTTTGTCCCATAACAGCAATCAATCCCGATGATCGAATACTTGGAATTTGCTTTGGAAAGCGTGCCCCCCCCCTTTCGACCTTATATTTGAAGCCTTTCTAGGGTCTCACTATCCAGAAACTGATGTATCATTTTCTTTATTCTCAAACCAATTGTTTAGAGAGAGATTCCAACCAATTAGGGGGTCCCAGCATATCCCCTTCTTCACGTGCCATTTGCTGCATAACAACGATGTGCATCATCGTAGAAGGAAGCTTAATTAGCTCCTTCTTATACACGTGCAGTGTGCATCTTGTGGATCCCACGCTGATTGTATACATGCCTCTATGCATGATGATTTGTGGATGTTGGATGAGGATGTTAAGTGGCATCCGATAACCCGATAAGGCTCATGATTAACAAAGTCTACTTCACTCTATTTTATTGATGAGAAAATTACAACAAACAAAACATAGAATATCAAATGCAATATTTTATTTTAATTTTTTTAAATAGCCTTTTGAAATGACTTCAACCTAGAACAAAGCCGCAAAAGTAAGAAAAATATTTATATCCTTCAGACATGTCTAAACATCATCCTTTTCAACCTCCATAAATCTTCAAAGTTTGTGTTCTCGTCTTGGTCCTCCTACTCTCAATTTGCTTAGTTTTTTTTACTTTTTTAAATAAGAACGGTGGGTTACACCCACTGATGTGGGGTATAAGTGACGTGACCCGATCAGGGCCGTCAGATCTCCTCAATATTCGCTCATCTCTCATATCATCAGGTCAACAGGTCCAACGGGACCTTCTGCAGCTTCAGGCCCACAGACAAACGGGTATGACCCGGTCCATTAGGATCAGATACTCATTTACTCTGCCTATAAATACCAGGGCTCCTCCTCCTTGAAAAAGGTAATCAAAGATTTCTCACCTGAACCCTAGCTTCCTTTCACTGTCCAATAACTGACTAGATCGTCGGAGAGCATGTCGCCGGAATTTCTCCCGGTGTTTCTCGACGCTTTGCAGGTGTTCGGGTCGTCCAACAACCAGCGGCACTTCCGAGCCGACCTCCAGAAACCGACCGAACCTACGGTGGAGATCTGTCCCTTCCACTTTACAAATTACAAGAACTCCCACATGTTGCTCCCGCACTGAAAACTAGCAGCATCACCGACCATGTTTTGTTAATAAGAGGTTAATAAAACATCTCCAAAGTACTGGGAGATTGTACAAGAAACTATTAGGCAGTAAATAAAGCATAAAATAAAACATAAACCTCCAATAAAGCCCTGGAGGGTGGAACATGTCCAAAATAATACCGACATACAAAATAATAGTCTAACAAGCACAAATATAGCGCCCTTCCAACAAAAGCCTGGAGGGTAGGTGTATGGTCATCATCGCTCCGCTCAGTCGAGGGTAAGTTCAAACGCTACCTTGTCAATGTCGTACTCGTCAACCTGGAAGGCTTTGATAATCCTCTCTCTCGGTCCTGTCGCTGCAGCTGTATCCCAAAAGGAAATAAGGTGCATGATATAAGTTAGAATACTAGAAATACTATCACAAGTCTCACGAAATTAAAAGTTATTTCTGTTAAGACATAAAATTCAGGTCGTTGTTGTGATTGTGATGTACCATGCTTCTTTCATCTCATGATACACTGAAGCAAATTTGGGACCAAACCATATATCTTTATAATTGTGGGGATAATCATTCATTCTCAAGGCCCTCTAAACCTCAACCAGGGGTGCTTTGCTCCTCGGGCATTCAAGGAATATATGGTTTAGCGATTCCGTATGAGTGTTGCAGAAACCACATTTGTCACAATATTCGGCTGTCTTTTGTCCAGGTTCTTTCTTGTTAGGATGGCGTTATTGAACACCAACCAAATGAATACCCTTACTTTGATAGGTGATTTTTCCTTCCAAATGATCGTAGTCCACTTTGGTCTATATCCCCGGAAGTGTATACGGTTGTATAAAGAGCAAACTGTGAAGGAACCGATATTCTCCAATCCCCAATATTTTCGGTCTGGGCTGTGTGAGCACTTCACCCCAGTCTGCGCAATGTAGTCTTGGAGGTCTCTAAGCCTCAACCGGTACTTCGAGCTTAGTCGAACTCTAAAGGATGGTTTCCAAGCCCCCCCCCCCAATTCTTGGCCACGGAGACATGAGGTTGAGATGCTTGCTCGTATAGATTTGGGAACATCTCTCTAAGAGGGTGAGCGCCGCACCATTTGTCCCACCAAAATTTGGTTAAGAGGTCATTACCTATAAATGATGTAACCCCCATGCAGAACGGATCATGGGCTCTAACGAACCCTTTCCAAAACCAGGAGATCCTAGCCCCAACCAGGAAACTTAAACTTCTCGTTCCATTCCCCTAAAAATAGAATTGTATGAATTCCTGTCAATCTTTACCATTTTGATGGAACACTTTCCACCATCATTTACCAAGTATAGAAAGGTTCATGTTTCTCAGATCGATGATACACAGTCCTCCATGTGCTTTCTTCATGCACGCCTTTTTTCATCTGATCATATGGTAGCCTCCCCTATCAGTGTCAGCCCCTTTCCACAGAAATCTCTTCTGGATGCGGTCTATTCTATGGATCACCCACTTTGGTAGTTCAAAGAAGAACATATAGTATGTAGGTAGATAGGATAGAATCAAGTTGATAAGGACCACTCTTCAATTGAAAGGATTTGCCTTTCAATCCCAAAAGTCTAGCTTCCACTCTGTCAATGATCGGTAGCCAATCTGATTTCTTTAGTTTACTTGGTTTGAGTGGGAGACCCAGGTATTTGATTGGAAAGCTTTCCAGCTTACAGTTGAGGATGGTAGTGTGTACATCCGCCTCTGTTTCCGACAAGGTAATAGACACCAGAGCACTCTTGTGGTAATTTACCCTTAACCGAGATCATGCTTCAAAGCAGTAGAGGAATTCCTTAAAGTAGATAGTTTTCCATCTGTCTCCATTGCCGAACAGTATCGTATTGTCTTCATACAGCAGAACCGTACATCCATGCATGTCGATTCCTGCCATTTCATCAAAGCTCTGAGGGTTTTCAAGGGAGATACCGTGGATCTTGGTGTAGGCAGTCACATCCCAATCTTCAATAAAAGCCATAATTGTATCTAAAGGATAGTGATCGATCATTTGTCTCGACGAGTCTTTTTTCTTTGTCTCTAATTTTATTAATTCCCAACTATCATCATATCTTGTTTTGTTACTATTCCATACCAGATTTTGAACATAGATATCACCCAATAATCTAACTTCCTCCTCATCCCTTAGTATACATGTAGTGCTATCATGAAAGATTTCTCAAATTTGCTATCCCTTTCTAAGTTGGAAGTCCCAAATGTGACTATCTTTCTCTAACAATGGTTGAACCCAAAAAATGCCTAGGGTTTGCGAATGACAAATGGCAATCAACACGTAAAATACATAAAGATAAAGGCCCATGCAGACGTGCACCAAAAACTGTTATGACTTAAGGCGTATTAAGTTTTGACCTATATCGATTCAGATAAATTGTAGGTAAATTATTCATTACCCGTATATGAACTAAAAAAATCTCTTATTCGAGTTACAAATAGCAATGAGTAATTTACCAAATATTCATTTGGACTAGTGAGCTGAAAGTTAATGGACTCTTAATCATAATAACTGGTATCATTGTTTCACTTTTTTTTTTACCTAGGTGTCCTAACATAACTGTTGCTGCTGATTTTGGTGTGGGAGCAAACAGATAGAATTTGTAGGTTCGTAGGAAATCGAATGAGTCAAACCTGAATACCTTCACCGACGTTTGACTGGTTTCCCGCTGCTGCCGTGACCTGCAAAAAGTGCGAGACACCGGGGTTAATTCCGGCGATGCACCCTCCGACGCTCTAGTCAGTAATCTGAATGATTATGAAAGAGATTTTGGTATAGAAAAATTGATTACCTTGTAACGGTGGGAGGAGAGAGGTTTATATGGTCGCCTTAGGAACCAATTTCTAGATGAGGATGAATCTCTACTTCCCGGTGATAGGATAGAGTCGGTTATGCCATCCATGTCATGGGATCTAGACTGGACCCTTCTCTTGATAGAGAGATAGAGTTTTCAGATCCTCCCTTGTGTATGGATAGATAGAATCAGTTACCCCCTAGAATATGAGGATTTCAACTGGGTTCGACGAATCTGGACTCCTTTGTGGTAGGGCTGTTGTAACAGTCCCTATTGCAGACTGGATCAGTTTGCTAGGCTTGAGAACGGCCCAGCTTATCTTGTTGGGCCTGTGTCTGCTGAAATTACCGTTTTACCCCTGGGAGCTTTAAGATCCGTGCCTGATTTGAACAGTCCCGATTTAACTCTATTTTTACCCATATCACGAGCCCCCCACTCCTGAAGACTGAGTTTTACAGCCTTTGAGGAGTAGTTCTCCTGTTTTCAATGGTTTATAGAGTTTATCGGAGTTCTCGGGAGAGTTTGGATCTTGCTCGGGGTGTAACGATGTTATTCTGAATTAATCTGGGTCATTGATTGGGAGAAGCATGCATTTTGGAGAGATCCATGGGTCACAAATAGCCAAAGCAATCACTATACCTAGTTTTGGGTATACCCGGTTTGGAACGGGGTAGCCCATTTTTTTCTTCTTTTGATCTGAACCATCCATCTTGATTGGCATGAATTTTAGAGCAATCGGACGGTCGAAAAGCGCTTGAAGCAGTCGCTCTCCCCGTTTCGCTCGCTACCCGGTTCGCAGGGTATTGGAGCGTGGGGCCCACGCCACATGGCGTCGCGAGAGTGGTCGGTCAACGATGACGTGGCATTTTCACGTGGGCGAAGGTGCAGGCGCTGTGAACGTGGGGCCCACCCTCTTCTCCTCTCTGGCATGCGAGCTGGGGCGCTGGGTCCCACTCCCTGACATGATTAGGCCATGTGGCCACGTGGCGCCTAGAGCTGAGGGTCTCAGCACGTGGGTGCTCAAAGACCCAGGGGGGAGGTGGGACCCAGTGCGGCTAACGTGGCGCCTTTCTCACATTGGCGCTCAGAGACATGGAGGATTTTTTATGCATTTAGCGCGTAAATCCCTTTTTCCTCTATATGCCGCGTATTTATACGCGGTAACGCGTATTTTTAAGCCTTTTTTTTGTGTTTTACGCATTTTGAACATATTTTTGCTGCTGTTTTGTCCCCTATAAACTCAGAGACTCTTCACTCTTTGCTCCTCACTCCTCCATTCATTGTTCTCACTTCCCAAAGGCTATTTTCTTCTTCAAAGGCTTGGATTGCACGGTATCTTTTTGCCTTCCTTTGTCCCGGCAGTCAGGTAACAATTACAGTTTGTAATTTATTCTCGAGCCATGAGTAGGGTATCGTCGAGTAGCTCCTCCTCTTCTGATAGTGACAGAGTAGAAGTGATCTCTGACCCTCCTCCTTGTAAGGGGAAAGAGGCGGTCCGTCCCTCTGTTATCGTAGAGGTTATCGACCAGACGAGGGACGACAGGGGGAGTCACCTTTTGCGATTTCATCCTCCTCTTGTTCCATTACTAGTCCATCAGTACCCAGAGGATGTATCGAGCTTGATCCACTATGGGGCTGTAGGTGAGGGGCCCGACGACAATTACCCGAATTTCGAGAACGACCATGTGAGAACCATTCTTGGGAAGGAGGACATCTTGGCCATTCAGAGCTGCTTTGGAATTCCTTGTGAGTTCGAGTTATTCCTCCCCGGTCCTGGAGTTAGGGCATTTTCCCGAATGTTGGGCGAATACTGTGTATTTTCTCTTGATGCTTTCCTTGGTGGGCTACGCTTGCCGATGCCTCCCTTCATGACGATGGCACTTAACTGGTACGGACTGAGTCCTGTTCAGTTTGCGCCTAACTCCTGGAGGCATCTCACGGGATTCATCTTGAGGTGTCATGAGGGCGATGTCAAGCCAAATCTTCAGTTGTGGCGCAAACATTTTAGGCTCCATAGGCAATAGGCATGTGTCAACTGGTACTACTTTTTCCCTCGTCCCAAAAGAGGGGTGATCACTGTCCCGGATTCCATCAAGAACTAGAAAAGCGGGTATTTTATTGTCCGGAGTCCCAAACCATGGGGATTTCCAACTAGGTGGGGGGGCTCGGTGTCGAAGAAGTTAACCATCGAACCGGAGTTGCGGAGGAAGAGGAGAAGGTTAGTGACCTTCTCCTTTTGGCTGGTGAGATGAAGTGGCAGGATATCTCGGAGGAGGTCCTTTGATCGAGGGGGTTAAGCCTGATGGACCCTAGTACGGCTTTTCATTATCTGCATTTTAATACCTCTATTTTCGTTTCAGCATTTTCCCGCTTTTCACGCTACTATATTTTCCTGTCTTCACTCCCTTTTATTTTCTTGTGTGCAGGTAGCATGGACTTCAGAGGTCTTCTCGCGAACCGAGTCTCTTTACACACCAAGGGTTCGGAGGATCGGAAGAGAAAAGGAGGAGCTAGTCGTCCCGGGATTTGGAAGTTCGCTAGGGGCTCTTCTGCCTCTGCACCGACCGGGATAGAGCCGGTGTCTACAGATGTGTCTGCAAGCCCTGTTGAGGGGGGTTCTGGTTTGGATGTCCTCTTGATGCTCCAACACGCCCCACTTACCGCCACAGCTGATGCTATTTTTACTTCTGAGGAGAAGAAGGTATATGCTCCAGACTGGGGGGTTGAAACGGTGCGATGCTAACCTTAGGGACTCTGTGAAGTGCATTGACATGGTTCAGAATCTCCCCACTCCTCGAGACCAAAAGGCTCTAGCAAAGGAGTCGATTGATGGCTCTCTCATGGAGATTTCTCGGTGTGTTGTTTCAGTGAGTCATCTACCTTTCTGTTTTTCAGATTTGGATTTAGATTTTTCCTTTGGCCTTTAGTTTTCCTAAGCCACTGTCTCTTTTCTTATTGCAGGCTGCTTGTCGAACCAAAAATTTGATCAATCTGATACAGGCCGAAGATAAGGAGTGGAAGAATGATGCCGCTAGAACCGAGAGGCTTAGGAAGAAAGCCGTTCTGGAGTTGGAGGCAGCGACGAATGAGAAAGCGGCCCTCCTTTTTGGCTTCGAGGATGAGAGGAAGAAGTGGAAGGAGCAGGCAGCGAAGGATTCGGAAGACGCGGTAGCGGCTGTGGAGGCAAAGGCATTAGTTCACCTCAATGAGGTGATGGATCAGTCGTATGCTAAGGCCATTGCCGATGTGGTAGAGCGCATCCCCAGCTTTAATGGAAAGGGTTATCGGCATGAGCTTCTTCCGGGTATGAAGCCATTAGCTGAGGAGACCGACGAGGAAGGAGGGGATGGCACAGGTGGTGGTGGCACCCCTTTGGCTTCGTCTGATGATGAGGGAGCCTGATCTTGTAACTTTTATGTCTCATTTCTTTTCTATTTTGATGTCTTTCCCTTTGCATTTAGTACGACACCGTTTGTAGTAGCCTAATAGCGGACTGACCACTGCTTGTTTTATTTCTCCATCTGAATGAAGGAAAAAGCTTTTCTGTTGAAGCATGGTATTTGTTTATTTCTTTTTTGTTGAGTTTTGTATGTTTCCCTTCGTACCGTTTATTTGTGGTTTGAAAGAGTTTCAACAGTTGTAGGAGCAGTTCCGAATGGTGAGCTGCTTCACACTTGCTCGTTCACAAGTGCCTGAAGTGGCGTCGAACCAAGTGTTGGACTCCGAACTTATCGTTTGAGAAAGTATCAACAGTTGTGGGAGAAATTTCGAATGGTGAACCACTTTGTACTCGCTTGTAAGCAAGTAGTTGAATCGGAATTGAACTAAGTGTTGGACTTCGAACCTGTCGTTTGAGAAAGTATCAACAGTTGTGGGTGCAATTCCGAATGGTGAACCACTTCGTACTCGCTTGTAAGCAAGTAGTTGAAGCGGAATCGAACCAAGTGTTGGACTCCGAACTTGTCGTTTTAAGAGAGAATCAATAGTTGTGGGAGCAATTTCGAATGGTGAACCACTTCGTACTCGTTTGTAAGCGAGTAGTTGAAGTGGGATCGAACCAAGTGTTGGACTCCGAACTTGTTGTTTGAGTATTCGCCAGTTGTTGGAGCTTGGACTCCGAACTAGCTTGCTGTAATTGAGTCGAGACTTGAGTGGAAATGTTTGAGGGCAACGGAATGATCTTTGAGAAAGGCAAACTGAGTTTTATTGAAAGAAAAACTAGGTGGCTGCCACAGAGATACGAGCCATTATTACATTTGATAAAAAAAGGACTTAACATGCTTTCAGGAGAAATATGGAGCACGCTCTTGGAGAAGTTGCGGGTCGGATCAAATGGCAGAGGGGAGGGCTTTGCTGATCAAGAACTTGCGGGTCGGATCTTCTTCTGAGAAGACCACCTCCTCCAACTCGTCGACCGGCTCTGATACAGGTTGGGTGCTCCCCTGGGGAATCTCAATAACTTCGAGAGAGAGGACGGGTCCTCCAATCGAGATCGTATAGCATTTGCAGGCTATTTTTTGGCTTCCTCTCACTTCTCCCACGCCCGCCATGGTAGGGAACTTCATCTTCAAATGGTAAGCTGAGGGGACGGCGTGTAGAGCCGATAGGCCTGCTCGACCTAGGATGACGTTATAGGCGGCTTTGACGTCAACCACCATGAAATCCATCAGCTCAGTTCGGGTAGTGGGAGCTTTGTCAGCGGTTACGTCGGGAGTTATAATCCCCTCGATCGTCACTGGTACTCCCGTGAACCCATGGAGAGTGTAGCCGGTGGGCTTCAGCCAGTCCCTTGATAATTGGAGCTCTTGGAAGGCCTTCAGAAAGAGGATGTTGACCGAACTGCCGTTATCCACTAGGACCCTCTGCACCTTAAAGTTGGCCATGTGGAGGTTGATAACCAATGCATCGCAGTGAGGGGTTCGGACACCCTCCAGGTCTTCATCTGAAAAAACGACTGGGACTCCGAGGCCCTTGGGAAGGGGATGACTATGTACGGAGTTCACCTCCCGGATGAAGGCTTTTCGGGAGGAGTTGGAATTTCCTTCCAATGGGCCTCCGTGGATGAGGTGCAAGACGCGCTCCTGTTCATAGTTCGGGGTCTCCTCGTGCCATTCGGGTTGCTTGTTAGCCCCCCTTAGGGGCGGAGGAGGATCGGCCCGGTCCTTCCTCACGAATCTAGTGAGTTGCCCTTTCAGAATGAGGGCTTCGATTTCGTCTTTCAAGGCCCGACAATCATTCGTGTCGTGGCAGTGGTCCCAGTGGTAGCGGCATCACTTCTCCCTATTCCTCTTTTTCCTGGGAGTGTTCATCTTAGGAGCAGGAGGGAGAATTCCTTCTTTCTTGACCTCCATCAGAATAGCCGAGATGTTTCCGTTGAGAGGAGTAAACCTCTCAAACCGGGGAGGAGGGCAACGCTAGCCTTCGTTGTCCTTCTGGAGCTTCTTAGCTCCTTCGTCCGCTGCGGTCTTCCGCTTTCTCCCGAAAGACGACCCTTCAAAGGTAGGGCGGTGGATAGTTTCCTCCGCTCGGATGTACTTCTTGCTCCGGAAGAGGAGCCCTGAGAAGTCCCGAGGGGGATTCTTGGCCAAGGATGCCCTGAGGTCGGGGTGGAGGACATTAGATTGGAAGGCAGCCGAGGCAACCGACTGATCGAGGGAGGCGATGGACCTGGCCTCTGCAGTAAACCGCTTGACATAGTCCCTCAGCTCCTCGCCCTTCTTCTGACTGAGGAAGAGTAGCGAGATACTCATCTTTTCGGAGCGGCGGCTGCTTACGAAATGAGTTATGAAGAGGGCTTCGAACTGGTCGAAAAAGAAGATAGAGGACGGGGCGAGTCGGGAGTACCACTCTCGGGCAGGACCTTTGAGAGTAGCTGGGAAGGTCTTGTAGAGGAGGGCATCGAAGGCCTGATGGATCATCATGAGAGTTTTGAAACTCTCTATGTGATCTACAGGGTCCAACTCCCCCGTGTATGACTCGAACTGTGGTGGTTTGAAATTTGTTAGGGTAGGGGCCTCCATGATGGTGCCGGAGAATGGAGGCCTGCTTGGACGGAGGTTCCTCCTCCTTTGTTCCTCGTCCCTATCGAGCCAGCCAAGGTTCCTCTCCATCTCGTGGAGACGGCGGTAGACGGCATCCTCCCTTTGATCGTATCTTGCCAAGCCCTGGGACTCATCTTCTTATGAAGGGGGATGGGAGCAAAGGCGATGGTAGCCTGAAGACTGGCAAGGACTGGGAGTGCGATGACGGTGGCTCGGAGCCGGTCGAGGACTTGGGGATCGATGGCGATGGCTCTGAGCCGGCTCGGGAATGGGCACCCTCTGGGCGTTATTGTTGTTGTTGAGGGCGACATTGAGGGCCCGTAAGACTGCCACTTGGAAGTCTTGAAACTCTGCCCTTGTGACGGGCGCATTCTGGTCCCTTGGGGATGGTCGACCAGCAGGAGAACGAGTCCTCTTTTGACGGTGTTGGGGGGACTCCCTCTGCCTCCTAGGAGAAGGGGACCTTCTGCGATCGTGTCTGCAGGGAGACTGAGCCCTTGGACGTTCTGGACGGGAGCCCCCTTCACAGGCTCGTCGCTCATCCAAGCGGTGGCGAAGATCTTCCTCACTCTGCCGGGTGATGATGATGTTGCGGAGACCTCCCAACGCCCTAAGGTTATGGGATGCCATGGAGTCGGTGGAAGGGTTGTGTACCGAGACATGATCATAGTGGAGAGGTTGCTTTTGGGGATTAGGACGAAAGGTCCCTACGCCAGCATTTTGAGGCCCAGGTTGAGCCTGCTGGGGTTGAAGATTTTGAAGACAAGGTTGCCCCTGCTGCAGCGGCTGGACAGGTTGAGGAAGAAGTTGTCCTTGTTACTGGACTGGTTGGACGGGTTGGAGGGGAGCCTTCGGTGGTGGTGGAGGTACGGGAGTTGCTTTACAGTTGGAGGCCGTAGATCGTACTTTCCTCGGAGGCATGGCTGGAGATGGTTTTAACTGGTGGAAGAGGCTGGATTGCTATTCGACGTTCTCATAGACGGTGCCAATCTGTTGCTGATTTCGGTGTGGGAGCAAACAGATAGAATTTATGGGTTCATAGGAAATCGAATGAGTCAAACCTAAATACCTTCACCGGTGTTTGACTGGTTTCCCGCTGCTGCCGTGACCTGCAAAAAGTGCGAGACACCGGGGTTGATTCCGGGGACGCACTCTCCGACGCTCTTGTCAGTAATCTGAATGATTATGAAAGAGATTTTGGTATAGAAAAATTGATTACCTTGTAACGGTGGGAGGAGAGGGGTTTACATGGTCGCCTTAGGAACCAGTTTCTATATGAGGATGAATCTCTACTTCCCGGTGATAGGATAGAGTCGGTTATGCCATCCATGTCAAGGGATCTAGACTGGACCCTTCTCTTGATAGAGAGATAGAGTTTTCAGATCCTCCCTTGCGTATGGATAGATAGAATCAGTTACCCCCTAGAATATGGGGGTTTCAACTGGGTTCGACGAATCTAGACTCCTTTGTGGTAGGGATGTTGTAACAGTCCATATTGCAGGCTAGATCAGTTTGGCGGGCTTGAGAACAGCCCAGCTTATCTTGTCGGGTCTGTGTCTGCTGAAATTACCGTTTTATCTCTGGGAGGTTTAAGATCCGTGTCCGATTTGAACGGTTCTGATTAGCTCTATTTTTACCCATATCAATAACCTACCACAAAACTGTAAGAGAGTTACTTGTTGATGCTATAGCAATAATATCACTCAAGTCACCATCTCTGAGTAAGTATACCGTGCCAAAAATGTTTTCCCTTTGCCACTACTCTACCACCTATAGTAACCTTCCACTTTCCATCACTAATCATGTCGTAAATCCCTTTGCATCTAACTTGCTAGTCGATATTAAAATTTTCTTCAGTTAGAATATGTCTCACTTCTTGCAAGCAAGTTGCCCTTACCAACTACTGGACACCTCTGGCCATCACCCACTACAAATGAACCGAATTCACCTGTCAAATAATCTTCAAACGTATCTTTCTTAGATGTAAAAGAATCACAAGAATCTAAATAACCAATCATGTGCTATCAATTCAACTCCAGCATATAAACATAAATCTTCTTACTGAATTTCATTAATTACCACATTGGTTGATAGCAACAAATATTAGGTCATCTTACATTCCTTGCATTGATCTCTGATGTGCGTCAGCTTATGACAGTGGGAGCACTCACCTTGCATGCAACATCCTTGCCCGACCCGGTAGACTAGTGGATAGGAGAGGGCAAATGTAGGACCAAGGACCATGTGTCTGCCTATGCCAGGTCCCGTGAGTTTGTCTTTTTTTTTTTTCTTTTCTTTTTTAATACATCTCAATTTTAGTAAATGAAATGATTTGTGGAGGAGTGGGAGTCTTACCTACGATAATAATATGAGATTGAGGTAGGGACATGGACCTCTACAGTTTGTAGGAATGGACTAATTTGTTTTTGTGGGACCTAAGAGTAGACTGATATCAACATGGAAGCAGTGATTTGGTTAAGATCAATTATTAAATTCCTACATCAACATTCAACATTGTGGACCCATGGGAGTCTCTTTTGATATGGGAACCCAAATTTAAATTAAAAAGGTTTCACTAATCTTCACTAGTAGTAGCTACGTGCATAGCCTACACACCATGTTGGTTCGAGATTGAGAGTATTTTTTTTTAAATTTTTTTTTAGGGTGAAGTTAATAAAGGTGATCCTCTACCAAAAATTAATAGAGGGCGAAGTTAATAAAGGTGAAGTTGTCAATTTTTAAGTTATCCCTACTGGGTATTAATAGAGGGTGAAGTTAATAAAGGTGAAGTTATCACGTTCTTAATAGTTCTATGAAGAAAATACGAGTTTATGTTTATCGAGTTGTCAATTTTAAAGTTATCCCTACTGGGTATTAATAGAGGGTGAAGTTAATAAAGGTGAAGTTATCAGATTCTTAATATTGCTATGAAGAAAATACGAATTTAAAGTTATCCCTACTGGGTACTTTGTCTTTATATTATGTATTCATATGTCCCCGTTTTACTGTAGCCACAGTAAATTTTTATTTTTATTTTTATTTTTTATTTTAATTTTTAATTTTTTATTTAGGCTAAGATATATCAAGGTGAGCTAGGTCCAGTTTAACTTCTCAGCCAAACCTAACCAGTTTCTCCTTATGGCATACTCACAGTCCTTTCTCAATCGTCGGCTTTCTTTGCCTACAGGGTCACTCCTGGTTTATAAGGCCTAACTATGCTTTTATGATATTCTTAGTATGAAAGAGACATGCAAGAAATTATGTGCAAAACGAAGTTACAAACTAGTCATATAATACAAAAGTTTATTTAATAGGGAACATAGTGGATACATAGGAAAGAGGTTTTCCTTTCGGGAAATCCCCTTAACAACTTAAGAAATACTTACAATGAGTTCAAGCTTGAGGAGCTTGTTCCTTACAGTACATAAACTTATTTTACAATGCTTGGGTGAGGGAGAACATTGGAGTACAAGGGGAGTTTTTTAAAAAGGGGTAAGGGATTCAGTTATGTTGGAGGAGGAGATGGGTGGTATTTATAGAGGTTTTTCAGGAGAAAAGAAGAAGTCTGTAACAAGCACTTGAAGGAGAATCTGCACTTCTCTAGTGGGTTATTTTTTGAGTGGAAGTTTCTTTACACGTTGCTATCTAGAGTCCATGCATTTCTGAGTGGAGGTACGAGTGGAAGTCTCTTTACATGTGGCTTTCAGGAGGCCATGCCTTTCTGAGTAGAGGAATCTAGGTAGGTGTCAATCTATGCAGTAATATTCTGAGTGGAGTTATCCGGGGTGGAGTTAGTCTGAGTGGAGTCTAGGTGTCCAAATTATGTAGGGCCACCGAATCTACGGACATTGGCGTCATGGGATTGTTGTCGCCACTATTCCCGGTGTCTGATAGGTTGTCTATTTGGGATAGAAGCGGTTTATCTTCAAGAATCTCCTTTTCACTTTCTGTCACTGTCTTCTTTTCTTTTAAGACAGCTGTCTATACTGCTTCTGCCACCTGTGTCGCAATCATAGTCTGGATTGATTCTCTTCTTTTGTTTTTCATGTGTTTGGGTTGGATCGGTATCCTTTCTAGTTGCTTCTGGAAGCCTTCAATCTGTTGGAGGACCTGCAGAATTTGGTCATACTTGTTTGGTTCTATAATATCTTGGTTGTCCATTGGGGCTTTGCCCTTGTCTTGACTTTTTGGCGAAGTCACAGCCATTAACAGATTTTTTTTTTTTTAGAACTAGGATAAACCGCTTTGTAAAATAAGTGCATGTACTGTAAGGAACAAGCACCTCAAGTTTGAACTCATTGTAAGTTTTTCTTAAGTCGTTAAGGGGATTTCCCGAAAGGGAAACCTCTTTACTATGTATCCAATATGTTCCCCACTTAAATAAACCTTTGTATTATATGACTAATTTGTAACTTCGTTTTGCACATAAATTGTTGATTGTGATCTCTTTCATGCTAAGTATATCATAATAGCATAGTTAGGCCTAATTAACCAGGAGTGACCCTGTAGGCAAAGAAAGCCGACTATTGGGAAAAGGCTATGAGTATGCCATAAGGTAAAATTGGTTAAGTTTGGCTGCGAAGTTAAATAGGACCTTGCTTACCTTGATATATCTTAGTTTTTTATAAAATAAAATAAAAATATTTCTTAGCCAATTTAAGTGGAGTACAAGAGGAATCCCTTACCCACTTCAAAAATTCCTCTTGTACTCCAATGTTCTCCCTCACCACCGCTTTGTAAAATAAGTGCATGTACTATAAGGAACAAGCTCCTTAAGTTTGAACTCATTGTAAGTTTTTCTTAAGTCGTTAAGGGGATTTCTTGAAAGGGAAACCTCTTTACTATGTATCCAATATGTTCCCCACTTAAATAAATCTTTGTATTATATGACTAATTTATAACTTCGTTTTGCACATAAATTGTTGATTGTGATCTCTTTTATGCTAAGTATATTATAATAGCATAGTTAGGTCTAATTAACCAGGAGTGACTCTGTAGGCAAAGAAAGCCGACTATTGGGAAAAGGCTGTGAGTATACCATAAGGGGAAATTGGTTAAGTTTGACTGCGAAGTTAAATAGGACCTAGCTTACCTAGATATATCTTAGTTTTTTTAAATAATGAAAAAATAAAAAAAAGAATTGAAGAGGTAGAACAAAAACTAGTAAACAGGATTGACGAAGTTGAACAAAAACTACAGAAATTAGAAATATCAAACTTCCAGGATAACCTTAGTAAGAGTTTTAAAAAAAATTTTGAAGAGGCAGAACAAAAACTAGTAAACAGGATTGACGAAGTTGAACAAAAACTACCGAAATTAGAAATATCAAACTTCCACGATAACCTTAGTAAGATTACTGATAAACTAGGATCAGTAAGACTAGAACCAACAGGAAAAGAAAGTGTTACAAGAAAGCCGGTAGTATTCACTTTTCCTACTAGACCTTTAGAAAAGAAAGAATTATCAAAACCATAAATAGGACACAAACAGAAGTTCAACCATATACAGGATCTTGTAGAACAATCAGGCCAAATCAAGGATCTACCAATAGGACAAGACCATTTATCAATAGAATACTTTCCAGAAGACCAAGCAATTATGATATCCAACTAGAAGAACTTATAGACCCTGAACAAGATTATGAAAAGGAAGGTTCTAGGTTTATAAAATATGTATGTGTTGGGATTGGGGCATCAACAAACGCCTCTGGTCACAGCGGAACTAATTAGAGCAATGAGAAAGTCGAAGTAGACGAGACGAATAAATTGAGCAAGCAAGTAGATCCACCAAACTAACACAAACACAATGATGACTTATCCCGGTTAGCTTTTTCTTAATCCAGGGAGAAATATAGGGAGATCTGATATTCAACTAGAAGAGATCACAAGGAGTTATTGATTCACTCAGTACAAGGAATTAAACTCACCCACCAAGAACTATCTCTCTCTCGAGCCTCTCTTTGCAATGGAGAAAATAATCTATGAAGTACTCCACTATCATAAAGAAGGAATTTACAATATATATAGAAGAATAGAGAGAAACCTAGGTCTAATCTTGATTCTCAGTCGTCTGATATAACCTGCAAAAGAAGTAACTGAATAGGAGCCACACGATCTAACTTGGAGTTAAAGATTGGGCTAAAACGATCTAACAAATCGAAGCCCAAAAATGAACACAGCACTGCGGTCGATCGACCGTCCAACAAGACCGGTCGACCATACCACTCTCTGACATTCCCTGTACTTCGAGCGGTCGGGCAGTACGGTCGACTGCAACTTGGGACAGTCGACCGCAACTATGCCTACACCTTGCTACTGCTGTTTTCCCTTCTACTCACTTTGACGCTTCGACCTCCGTTCTTCATCTTACCTTCTTCTAATCTGAACAACGAGTATTCAAGACACAATCCTAATAGTATAGACATCTATCTCACATTCTTTGTTCATATAATCGTCAGTAGGAGTTACATTATGTAACTCACATTGTCTTTTATGGGGACAAGTGCATTCTTTTTCATTCTTGGAATTTTCTAGTTCTCTTGTCATGGTTGACTCATCATGTGTATATACTGGTGTAAAAATTGTGTGCTTCTGCAATTATAAGTAGTCTTTGCTTATAAGCATGTTGTCGTTATCTTTTAATAAGAAGCTTAATCCCAAAATCAAATCATTGTTTAGGTCAAGTTGTCTAACCCATGCGGATTCTTTAGGTAATGTATATTCTATACTTTCTCCGCAGTTGGTTTCAAACCTAATTTTACTATTTGGGACCAAAATATCATCATACGCAAATACCTTTCCATCCATTTGTTGGGCCACTACAGGTATCGAGGCTTTTACTATGTACTGTTTTGGGATTATATCTTTATTTATAATACAGTTTGTGCATCCTGTATCTATTAATGCTAGACACTTTACTTCATAGGCCATCATTCTTACCACACATCTAACTTTTAGTGCTCTTAATCTATCCTTATTGCATATTTGAATTAAATCAATTTGATGTGGATCTATTCCCGGTTCGGTTTGGTCTACTACCATTTTTCCTCGGTCTAACCTCTCTTCTATTATTTCTACCTTTCCATATAGAATTTTCTGTGTGTCCTCTAAATTTTCTGTTCTTTTTCTTAGGATGCTTACTTCATCAGTATTTACTATTGGTTTGGTTATTGACTGACTAAATGTTATATTGTAGTTCTTTTCTATGCATTTCATGCATCCTTCTTGATAACATTTGGAACATTTGTTCTATTAATCTTACTAGGGTACCCTTTACAAAATAAACATGGCATGCTATCCATACCTGTTCAGGATTACCAAGTGTGTGTACAAGTCTCTAATATGCGTGAGGTGGATAATAATAATGTTGGAGTCATTTGCCCCTTACTAGTAGATTCTATATTCATCTTGTCTAAGTCGGAGAAGTCTATTTCTGGTATATTGGAAAATGGCACAAAATCTTCAATTAACTCATTTGGCTATTTATCTTGTTTTTTTTTAAATTTTTGTATCAGAGCCTAACCATAGATCCTCCAGAATTACACTCGTGTTTCAACCCTCGGTTAGTTACTACCTCAGACAAACAGATCCTTAGTTGTAATTTTGAAAAGTCAGACGAGATAAAGCATTTATTTCATAACAAAGATCCAGTTCAGAATACACTCATAGACCTAGTCATAAATTTAAAAAGACATCTAGAAGTAAACAGAATTGACGAAGTTGAACAAAAACAACAGAAATTAGAAATATCAAACTTCCAGGATAACCTTAGTAAGACTACTGATAAACTAGGATCAGTGTGACTAGAACCAACAGGAAAAGAAAGAGTTACAAGAAAACCAGTAGTTTTCACTTTTCCTACCAGACCTTTAGAAAAGAAAGAATTATCAAAACCATGAATAGGACACAAATAGAAGTTCAACCATATACAGGATCCTCTAGAACAATCAGGCCAGATCAAGGATCTACCAGTAGGACAAGACCATTTATCAATAGAATATTTTTCGGAAGATCAAGCAATTATGATATCCAACTAGGAGAACTTATCGACCCTGAACAAGATTATGAAAGATTCCAAAAGGAATGACTAAATATTCTAAACCCTAAAATTCTTTACCAGACTGGGCGATTTGAATCTAGGCCTAAATTTTTTAGACATAACCGAGAACAAGCACTAAGTTGTCTGGAAAACCAGACATGTAGTTTACCTTTAGTAAGCCAGGAAGCTGGACATGAACTTAGAACCTCACGGTATAAATTAATGCATTTAGGTTTAACCATCATAGGCATTAAGGGACTCATGAGAAAAAACTTAGGCTGCAAAGATCTAATCACATTATATGATAATAGATGGAATGATATTGTAAAAGGTATGATAGCCAGTATAGAAGTCGATATGAATAGCAATTCAGGAATATTTTATTGTAGCCCAGATTTTATGATGACTCTTCAAGATTTTACAAGATATATTCATATCGGAATTTAGACAAAAGGATATGAAGAAGTCCCCAACGGAGATAACCTATTAGTACATATAGCATTTTTTAGGAAGAACTACAACCAATTCAAAGGTAAAATATAGAGTAAACGTAACAGAAATAGTTGATTTATTAAGCAGCAAAGGAATAAAAATGGTAAAACCATTAACGTATGATTCCTAAAGACTAGCGGGATTAGAATGGAATTTAGAAAACTTCATAAACCCAGTAAAAACTCGTGTGTCTCAAGATGTATTAGTTTACCAAGAAAAAGGTAGAACTAGCATACGTTTTACAGATTATGTCCCACAAGTTCACAGAAACATACAAGAATTAGAAATGGATGTAGAATCTGACTTGGTACATATAGAATGCCTTGAAACATTAGTATCAGAAACTGATAGGATTCACTATCCTACAGAATTAGGCATAGAAAGATTATCAACTAAAGAATTATTAGAACTAGAAGATATGCATTATATAAATGGCTCTATAAAAGAACATGAATATTTATATTATGATATAGAACAAAACATCAGAATAGGAATCCTACAAGAAGAAATAGATAATATAACACAAATCTCTGAGATATCGTACCAAAAAGATCTAGCAGAAACAGGAGAATCCAAAGTTACTTCTCCCTATAGGGGAACACCAATTTATAATCCGTCGGGAGTTATAATTGGTCATAGCGGTTATAGAAGTGGCTATACCCCCCGAACTAGAGTAGATGATTATAAAGAACCCGAAAATAAATATAGAACTAAGGGAAGAAGACAACCTTTAGAACAACCAATTAAGTTTCAGGCTAGATGGGAAGCTCAGATTCTAAACCTAGCTGCCCATGATCCACAAGCTTGGTCAAACATATTAGATGTATGGAAATATACACTAATAGGAGACTATTATAGAACATCTTTAAATTTAGAAACAGAGGAAATGTATAAGTATTAAGAAACTTTCTTAGGTGAAAGTGTAAGATCCTTATGGGAAGCTTTTAAAGTATCATATGTAGAAGATTATAATACAATGCTAATGCTAGGCCCTAATCCCTATAATTTTGTAAATAAAATACAAGCATTAGTTACGGGAGAAGATCCGAATACAGGAACGATAGGATTACAAAAAGATGCTATCAGAACTTTAGAACAATTAAGTCTATACAAATGGAAGTATATATAAAGAAATTTCTTAATGATTACTTTTATTATACTTGTATATCAGGAAATTCTTTTAACCAAGATTTAAGAGACAAATTATTTAGAAAACTCCCTGGAGCCTTAGGAATAGAAATAGCTGAAAAATGAAAAATTTGGCCAGAAGTAATGACAGCCGGACCAGATCACCCATGGTCAATAGGACAAAGAATACAACAAGTTATTAATGTGTTAAAGGACAAATGTACACAAATACAAATCCAAAAACAATTTAAAATTTTAGATTATGGGTTTTGCAAAGAGATATACACTCCCCAGACGTATGGAATAGGGGAGAGAAAACCAAGAATTTATAAAGAACATAGAAGATATACAAAAGAAAACACAAAGTATAGAAAGAAAAAATATTTTTTTAGAAAGTCAAACCGACGAAACCCATATCTAGACCCTCAGAAACATGTTAGAAAGATTAAGCCAAATAGATTGTATAAAAATAAACTAGAATGTTACACATGTGGAAGCTCTAAACATTTAAGTAGGACTTGTCCTAAAAGAATAAATAGACATGATAAAATAGCATACTCATCGAATGCACAAATGAAGATTTGATTAATATTGACTAAACAGTATCTGATTCTGAATCAATTTACTCGATCGTCACCATAGAAGATTTTGATGATGAAGAAATAGACTTCTCCGACTTAGACAAGATGAATATAGAATCTACTAGTAAGGGGCAAATGACTCCAACATTATTATTATCCACCTCACGCATATTAGAGACTTGTACACACACTTGGTAATCCTGAACAGGTATGGATAGCATGCCATGTTTATTTTGTAAAGGGTACCCTAGTAAGATAAATAGAACAAATGTTCCAAATGTTATCAAGAAGGATGCATGAAATGCATAGAAAAGAAGTACAATATAACATTTAGTCAGTCAATAACCAAACCAATAGTAAATACTGATGAAGAATCCTAAGAAAAATAATAGAAAATTTAGAGGACACAAAAAATTCTATATGGAAAGGTAGAAATAATAGAAGAGAGGTTAGACAGAGGAAAAATGGTAGTAGACCAAACCGAACAGGGAATAGATCTACACCAAATTGATTTAATTCAAATATGCAATAAGGATAGATTAAGAGCACTAAAAGATATATGTGTGGTTAGAATGATGGCCTATGAAGTAAAGTGTCTAGAATTAATAGATACAGGGTGCACAAACAGTATTATAAATAAAGATATAATCCCAAAACAATACATAGTAAAAGCCTCGAAACCTGCAGTGACCCAACAAATGGATGGAAAGGTATTTACGTATGATGATCTTTTGGTCCCAAATAGTAAAATTAGGTTTGAAACCAACTGCGGAGAAAGTATAGAATATACATTACTTAAAGAATCCACATGAGTTAGACAACTTGACCTAAGCAATGATTTGATTTTGGGATTAAGCTTCTTATTAAAAGATAACGGCAGCATGCTTATAAGCAAAAACTACTTACAATTGCAAAAGCACACAATTTTTGCACCAGTATATACACATGATGAACCAACCATGACAAGAGAACTAGAAAATCCCAAGAAAGAAAAAGAATGCACTTGTGCCCATGAAAGACAATGTGAGTTACATAATGTAACTCCTACTGACAATTATATGAATGAAGAATATGAGATAGATGTCCATACAGATTTTATAAACCTAGAACATCTTTATTACACACTAATAAGTGAGCAAGACATTGAACAATTAATTTCAAAAATAGAATTAGGGATAATGGGTGAAGAAATACTAAAGTACTGGGATAAAGATAAGGTAGTATGTAAACTTGATATTATAAATCCTGAATATAAAGTGAGAACAGCAAAGATCAATGCTACCAACCAAGATATAGATGATTTTAAAATGCATATTTCAGAACTATTAAAATTAGGAGTTATTAGAAGGTCTGAAAGCCCTCATAGATTTGCTGCTTTTATTGACAGAAAACATAGCGAAATAGCTAGGGGAAAAAGTCGAATGGTAATTAATTATAAAAGATTAAATGACAATACCGAGGATGATGCATATGATATTCCAGACAAAACCAGGTTAATAAATCAAATACAAGTGTGTAATATTTTGAGTAAATTCGATTTGAAATCCGGATTTTGGAAACTTAAGATGCATCCTGAGAGTATAGAATGGACAGCTTTTACATGTCCCGAAGGACATTTTGAATGGCTTGTCATGCCTTTTGGCCTTAAGAATGCACCATCCATTTTCCAAAGAAAGATGGATGAAATATTCTTAAAACACAAAAAATTTGTTGTTGTTTACATAGATGATATTCTAGTTTTTAGTAAAACAAGGCAAGAACACAGAGTTCATATACAGATTATTATTTCAGAATTTATAAATCATGGTATCATAATTAGTTAGACAAAGATGCAGCTGTATAAACCATAAATCGAATTTTTAGGTGCCATTACTAGGCATGGAAGAATTAAATTACAATACCATATTGCCTAAAAAGCTTTAGATTTTCCAGACAAATTAGAAGAATTAAAACAGTTCCAACAATTTTTAGGACTTGTCAATATGCAAGACCATTTATAAAAGATTTAGGCAAAATAGCAGGTCCTTTGTATGCAAAAACTTCCCAAAAGGGACAATGATATTTTAACCAAGAAGACGTCAAATTAGTCCAATAAATTAAGAACCTGCTTAAAGAACTCCCAGAATTAACTTTACCATTGGATTCAGACTATCTAATTATAGAATCAGACGGTTGCAATACAGGCTTGGGCGCAACTTTGATTGCTAAACCAAATAAGTATTTCGATAAAAAATTAGAAAGAATTTGTCGCTATGCTAGTGGTAAATATAAAGAAAAAGGTAACATTAGCAGTATTGATGCAGAATTATTAGCCATCTCTTATTCTTTAGATAGTTTTGAACTATTTATTATTTCAAAGAAAGAAATAACTATTCGAACAGACTGTGAAGCCATCGTTTCCTTTCATTCAAAAATGGTCTATGAAGAATAGATGTGTTGTAAGAATGATGGCCTATGAAGTAAAGTGTCTAGGATTAATAGACATAGGGTGCACAAACTGTATTATAAATAAAAATATAATCCCAAAACAGTACATAGTAAAAGCCTCGAAACCTGCAGTGGCCCAACAAATGGATGGAAAGGTATTTACGTATGATGATCTTTTGGTCCCAAATAGTAAAATTAGGTTTGAAACCAACTGCGGAGAAAGTATAGAATATACATTACCTAAAGAATCCACATGGGTTAGACAACTTGACCTAAGCAATGATTTGATTTTGGGATTAAGCTTCTTATTAAAAGATAACGGCAGCATGCTTATAAGCAAAGATTACTTACAATTGAAAAAGCACACAATTTTTACACCAGTATATACACATGATGAACCAACCATGACAAGAGAACTAGAAAATCCCAAGATTGAAAAAGAATGCACTTGTCCCCATGAAAGACAATGTGAGTTACATAATGCAACTCCTACTAACGATTATATGAATGAAGAATATGAGATAGATGTCCATACATATTTTATAAACCTAGAACCTTCCTTTTGGAATCTTTCATAATCTTGTTCAGGGTCTATAAGCTCTTCTAGTTGGGTATCATAATTGCTTGATCTTCTGGAAAGTATTCTATTGATAAATGGTCTTGTCGTACTGGTAGATCCTTGATCTGGCCTGATTGTTCTAGAGGATCCTGTATATGGTTGAACTTCTGTTTGTGTCCTATTCATGGTTTTGATAATTCTTTCTTTTCTAAAGGTCTGGTAGGAAAAGTGAAAACTACCGGCTTTCTTGTAACTCTTTCTTTTTCGGTTGGTTCTAGTCTCACTGATCCTAGTTTATCAATAATCTTACTAAGGTTATCCTGGAAGTTTGATATTTCTAATTTATGTAGTTTTTGTTCAACTTCGTCAATCCTGTTTACTAGTTTTTGTTCTGCCTCTTCAATTCTTTCGTGGATCTTAAGGATAAGCCTGATAATAGTATTATTTTGTTTAATAATAGTTCTTTCTGAAATTGATTTTGCGTTATAGTTACTATATTCTTCGGGACAAGCTTGAAAAGTCTTTGTATAATCTAAAACTTCTAAATAGGCCCTTTGCATTAATTAAGAACAATCCTTTTTATTTCTTTTAATTCTAATTTATTATTTATTACGACTTCGTGTACTTGGTTTATTACCTCAATGAATCTAGGATTCTCTTCATTGCTTGTAGAAAGTTCTAACCTTGAACTAGTCTGGTCTTTTATATAATCTAGCTTACCAGAAATATCCTTTAAAATCTGGTTTTTCTCTTTTAGAGATGAAAGTAAATTATCTCTAAATTTTTGATCTTCTGTCTCTCTTGCTTCTAGACTTCTTTTTAAATTTTTGACTAGGTCTATGAGTATATTCTGAACTGGATCTTTGTTATGAAGTAAAGGGTGAAGTTATCATAGTTTTTACTGTAACTTCACCATTTTATTTTTAATTGTATTTTATTTTTTATTTTATTTTTGCGGTGGGTTGGAGAGATCTATGTGCCTTAGAATGTATGTGTTTATTTTGTCGATTTCTAAATAACAAAGAGAATTGGTCAACATAGAGAATTGGTCGTCACTATTATTTAAGTACTACCGTAGTGGACATTAATAATTTTAGTAAAATAGTTTAAGAAAACAAAAACCGCATGTGTCGTAATTTTTTGGTCTTCACAAATCAACCCTGGCTGGATTATAACATTTGAATTAAACAACGAAAACCCTAGATCTGAGAAAAGCTAGGGGCGGCTAGGCATCGCTGCCGCCGCCCCACCGTCCCACTGTCATCCCCCATAGCGCTTGTTTGACGGAGTTGACCCCCCCCCCCCACCCCGGTAGCGCTTCGTCGCTCATAGACAACTCCCGAATCACGGCGTCCTCTCCGATTCGACGACGCAATCGATGCGCCCTTTCCGACGTCGCGACGGCTACCCGGATCGACGAAGGCCCAGTTCTCAAACGACGGTGACGGAGGTCGAGAGCGCCATGGTTCTTGGTCGGGAGCCGGGCCGATGGAGATGCGCCGCCCCAAGCAACGGTGTCCGCCCTCCTGGCTGCATGAGAGCGCCATGGATCTTGGTCGGGAGCCTGGCCGATGGAGATGCACCGCCTCTAGCGACGACGATGGCCCTCCTGGCTGCGTGTGGTCGGTGCAGTATGTGCGGACCCCCCCTATTGGCCCAGATCTGATTTGCCCACCGGGTGTGGCCGGTGGTTCGGCATGGGGCCAGTACTTGCTTTTACTGTGGTGGGGGTGTGAAGCAAGTAGGTTTGTTCGATTGTGGGGTTCGACTCGAGATGAGGTCCCTCCATGATTTGCTAGATGTGTGCCCGAATGTTCTGCGCGCTTGCCACCATGTCCACACTCTCGGAGCCATTTATGGCGATCTGCGAGGGTTGGTAGCGCGTGTGAAGATGCTGGAAGTTAGGTTGTCTTGCATGTTTGTGGAGCTTGGGCCCAAAGATAGGGTCCTTCCGTGATGTGCGCTCACTTGTCTCATGGGGTCCCTCCGTGGTGTGCGCTCACTGTTAACGATGCTTCACTAGAGAGTAAGTGCGGTAGTAGTGAGGTATTATTAGGGGGGTGGAGGTGTTGTCTGAGTTGGGTTTGATTTAGTGTGAAGAATGAGGTGTAGTACGGTTGTGGGGCTAGGGCCTGAAGATGGGGTCCCCCCATGAGAGGTGCTCACTCGTTACTGCACAGGGTGGGGCTTGGGCCTGCAGAAGGGGTCCCCCCACGAGGTGCACAGAAGGGAGATGTTTGTGTTTTTGGTCGGCAGTATGTAAGTCACACCCTGAACCCGACCTCCTTTAATTCATTACCACAGACTTTGCAACAACACCGCCACTACGCCCTCATCATTGACCCTGAGATCTACAACGTCCACCGCCCGCAGGGGCGAGAGATGAAGGTGATTCTTCAGATTGGTTGGGATTTCGTTTGGGTTTTACGTGAGAGAGAGAGTGAGAGAGTGAGAGATTGAAGATGTTGCTTCTCACTACTCTATGCAGGTGTCTGGTTGTGTCTTGGACTGTGTTCATGGTTAGGGTGAGTGAGAGTCTTGCTTAGTGAGAAATCGCTGGTGAGAGCTAAAGCATGAGAGAGGTGAAGGGATCCTCTCCACGGCTCTACTTTGGTTGTGACTTCGACTGTGCACAAAGTGAGTTTGTTGGAGACGGTGTGGGAGAGGGGGAGAAGGTTGGGACCGGCGAATATCCAAATCCCGCGTGATTCACTTCAGGTGGGTGTGCGCGCGCCGTGGAGGTGGTGCAGGAAGCTTATGTGACGTACATACAATTAGTCGGTACTCGCTATGTGACTGGGCCCAAGCTGGGGTCCAGTACAGTATTGGTGGAGGTCAGGGACAAGTTGTAGTTCGTCCTAGTTGTAGTTTTTTTGTGGCCCACCCTCTAAGAGAGTGAGCCCTGATTGTATGTATTGATTATATTGCTTCATGTTCTATTTTGTTGTCTATAGGTTGTAATTTGTCCCAGTACTCTGAATTTGTTTGGTTAATTCTCATTAATGAAACAGGGTGACCTTATTCCACCTTTTCCTTCCAAAAAAAATTAAAAAATTAAAAATTAAAAATTAAAAAAAAAACCATTTGAATTAAACAGTTTACCTTGGCAAAAACAAGTTCCGGTAAATGGAGTCATATCACGTCGTGAAAGGTTGCAAGAGAGTAAATAGAGGGAAAAGAAAGGCAAGAGACAAGACAAGTTGAGCATGGAAAAACTAGGTTTACTTACATCGGGAGGTAGGTTTTTTAATTCAAATACCAAAGTTGATGAGTGACTTATGGAAACTACAAGTGAGTGGAATTAATTAATCTTGGTGAAATTAAAGTTGGGGAATTTTTAAATAATAGTAGAAATGTGAAGTGTGCATAGGATATTACTTGCAATTTAGCTTTGACGGCAAGCGAAGGCAAGATGGATATGATAATTAAAATTGTATGGAACTTGCCTTCGCTTCTCATATGCATTGCAATATAATCCTTGACGGCAAGCGAAGTGCATAGGCTGGTTGGAATTATTAGGTATTAACTCCAAATTAGAAGCAGAATATTTTGCAAATATAATCACCTTACTCAAATAGTCCACTTCTTGACAGTACTATTTTCTTTGTGGCTCGCAGCAACAAGTCTTCAATACGACAAAGGGTGTAAGCTTAAGATCTTCGATTGATTAGGTCAAAGTGGTGCATGTCACTATTATGCAGCTCACTTCTTTACAAAAAATGCTGTTATCTCTACTACGATAACTAGATAGTTGACGGTGTTTTTTTGTGAACAATCATCAACCAACAAATCTCAATAATTAATTTTAAGTTAGAAACTATATCAGCCGTTCCTTAAATTCAGCAGCACTAATTCAAATCTTAACCACACATTTAGAATTCCAAACTGTATCAAACATCCAATTAAACTACATAACAACTTCTCATATGCATTGCAAGTACCAAATGACTCGTTATTAAAACTCAAGCAACTTGAGAGTATTCCAACCAAACATGTTTTAAGCTTGATTTTAAACCATATAATTATCCCTGGAGTAGTGGCCTTAATGACTAAATTGAAATTCTCTGCAACAGTATGATCTTCGATAAAGTTTCAAAATAAACATGGCATGTATTTTTTGCTCTCCTGTTGCTCAAATGCACAAAAAAAGAAATGAACCCAACTCACCCACAAAATCAACATCAACTCTAAAGAGCTGTCCAGATTAGCATAGTTTGCATTGTACGTGCTGTATGAAGCATATTCGGTTATAAATACAGAAGTTATGGTGGTTCCTTACACTCATTCACACACAAACAACACACGACTTTTATGACGACAAATAATATGAAGATGCACATAATCTCTAACAAATGTAAATTTTAATTTAAAACAATAATTACATACTTGAAGATAAGGAGGAAGAAAGACGCTTGTTGTTTACATATTTGGGAGCGGAGAATCACTGGCCAACGAACACGAACTACATTTCCCCGAGTGCTACCCGAATATCTTTCTGCAAGAGTTATTACACATGTTAGAGAGAGAGAGAGAGAGAGAGAGAGGGCGGGGGGGGGGGGGGGGGGGGGGGGGGCATTTCTGTCATCATCTCAAAGAGCTTTAAGGGTGTGTTAGGATAGGGGCGGACCCACGGTAGGCCTAAGGTGAGCGGCTACTCACCCTGGATAAGTTATACTATATATTTATAAAATTTTGAATATCTAATTTAAGTTTGAGAATGTACATTTTCATACTGAAAATATATAATTGAATTTAATCTCATTATTTATGTTCTTAATAATATTTTTATATTTATCATTTCAAATAAAATGAGTATCGAAATTTACAAGTTGAGTTTTTTGTATTCTTCTCATTAGGCGTGCAACTCAACTTATACATATTATGCAAATATTTACTCAACCATATGTTAGAAACTAGTAGATCTCATCACTAAATATCTCATAGTTAAATAATTGATGGTTTCATATAACTAACAAATTGCTAAAAGTAAAAACTCCCATTCAACATGAAATATATACGCAATATTTTTGTTTTACATTTTTTGATAAATAAATATAAATTTTAAAAAAATACTATTTACTTATGTCCACCCTAACTAAAACTCGTGCGACCGCCATTGTGTTAGGAACAGAGTTAGGATAACTAAAGCTATATTAGAGGTTTGTAAGTTTCTTCTTTTTTAAAAAAAAAAATAATAAGAGGTTTGTAAATTTCCCGATTAGCAAAACCTCTACCTCCACTCAAAAGATAACTTTGGTTAATCCAAAGAGTTTGGAAAAGTGGAGTTCTCTTTGCTAATTAGTTTGGAGAAATGGTATTGAGATAAATTAGACAGTGGAATTTGAATAACTACAATCATCGCAACTTTTTGGCTAAGAAAAAGTAAGATGCCCATAGTTTTCTCAACTCCGAAAAAGGTCCCAAGTCCAAACAGCCAAAACCTTAACATAATTAAAAAACAGAACTTCCTTCCCTAACACCCCTAAGTTGACCAAGTACGCCACAAAAGCAATCAAAATATCATGACCTTATGTCAAAAATATTTGGAGGGGTTATCATATAACTTGAGTTTTATGTTGGCTATATCAAAATATCAAGTTTTTACGGGGACTATGTCAAAAATAAGGCTGTCTTTTGTGGGTGATACAGGAGAAATTAAAAAATTAATGACGCAAAAGAAATGAAGATAGAAAGTAAAGAACGTGAGTAAAAAGTTGAGAATAGGTCTGCATGCCTCGATTGATAGTGGTCCTTTTGTTGGAGCATAGCGAGCAATGACTTTGCCATCTTTATCTATTAAGAACTTTGTGAAGTTCCACTTGATTCCGGCTGATCCCAGGAAACCACGTTTGCTAGATTTAAGGAATTTATACATTGGCTCAGTACCTTGACCATTTACTCGTACCTACAAAATAGAAACATTTCTTCCATGTATGAAATAATACAAGCAGATCACATATCATAGTGTCCACCTTATCAAAAAAATTCTTGCAGATGGAGTTGTAGCATGTGTAGAAAAATATTGCAGCCACTGAGTAAATTGGATGATTGTAAGTTCAGCAGGTGACAGTTTTGCGAATTATGCTCAGTTTCCAGTTAAGCAGCAGCAACGAAAGCCACAGAAAAACACCCTAATATTTTATCATCCCTGATCTGATTTAATTAATAATCTAATATTCATGACGACTTTAGGATCTTGTCAAATATAAACAAAGATAACGATGCAGAAAACTAAGATGAAAGTTCAAATATAACCTCAAGCATCAAATTTGAACATTTTGTTGATAAGACTGCATCTCATAGTGGTCTGGCCAATGAAAATCGCATTAAGAATGTTTAATTGTTGAGGAGAAAATAAACATACTTCTTTAGGAATGGGAAGATGAAATAGAGGACCACTGCAATTTAGTAAGAGGAAAAAATAATTTCCTCCATTCTCTGAAGAAAATCAGGCCTTGCTATGCTTTTGTTAGTCAATACTAAACTTGTAGTGGCATGCTCCTTGCAGTTTGTGGAAGAGAGAGAGAGAGAGAGAGAGAGAGAGAGAGAGAGAGACTCGCATGTGCTTACATCCTGGATATAGCAAAGGAGTATAGGACACATTGCAAAATTTAGATAAATTTAGAGAACTAGCGAGGGCCACCTCACCCTTTGAAACTCAATTCAAATGACACCTCCTTGTTCACCATTCAAATAAGTCGGAGGGTAAATTAGCAATACCCTTACAAAAGCCTTCTTATTTATCAAAAACCCCACATAAATAGTCTTTATTTATTTTACCATAGGGCACACACAGCTCTTCAACAACTTAGAGCTTACACCCATTTCACATGTTGCATGCAATATCAACCATTTTCACCCTTTAACCAAAAAAAAAAAAAAAAACATTTTCACAAAAGGAAAGAACTTGTGACTTGTGAGTTGTGACTCATGAGTAAACTTATTCTCCATTGATGGGCCATTTGAGAAGTATAGTGCAGTGCACTAATGGATTTTTCTATCACAACACCTTTTTTATTTAAAATGCTGCACTAATTTATTGGTCACCTTTCATCTTTCACAAAAAATGGATAGAACTTATTTCTTTAAAAAAAAGGGAAAGAATTTTTGACTTCTGGCAACGCACTTACTGGAGCTAATCACATGATGATACACTGCTTTGCTAGGCCATCATGGCCATGTAGGTAAGTGAAAAAATCAAGAGAACTCTTGATGAGAGGAAGAGAGAAATGAGAGAGAGATTATGTGTGAGTTGATACCCTACTATTTAGGTGGTATTTATTGAAGAAACGGGGGAAGGAGAGGATTCTATGGGACACTCTCTTAAGGCATTCATTTTATGCATTAAAGCCACGTGTACACCAAATACTTTGGGCTCCTAGTTCGAACCTTGTCTAGAGGCTTTATCCTATGAATTTTGTAGATGAACTGCTCTATAAACTTTATTCTTTCCTACATGGCTACGATGGCCTAGAAAAGCAGCAGATCATCACATGATCAACTCCAACAAATCAACACATGATCAACTCCAATAAGTGCACTACCAGAAGTCATAAATTGTTTCCGCTTTTTTTTCTTTTGAAGAAATAATTTCTTTTCCATTTTTTTGTGAAAAAAGAAAGGTAACCAGTAAATAAGTGAACCGCCCTCTTGGTTTTTAAAAATAATAATAATAAGTCTTGTGACAAAAGAAAAAGGGTAATGCTTTAGCCATTACCAATTTCACTACCATTTTCTTCACTACCTTAGGTGGCATACTTCTATTGGAGAGTTCACCCACCTACTCTATCTTCTCCTACCTATTGGAGTGTGCCACCTAAGGTAGTGAAGAGAAATGTAGTGAAATTGGTAGTGGATGTAGCATTACTCAAAGAAAAAACCCAAAACCCCTGAAGTGCATTGCAAGCAACTTCCCTAAAGGACCCATCAATGGACAATAAGTGTACCTAGGAGTTACAAGTTCTTTCCTTTTTTGTGAAACATGGATTTTTTTTTTCTTTCTTTTTCTTTTTTGGTAAAGGTGAAAAGATAATGAATGCAACATTGCAACATGTGAAATAGGTGTGAGTGTGGTGTTTTTTTTTTTTTATTAGGAAAAAGATGGAATAAGACCTCTCTTCTTCATTAATAAGAAATTAACAAAACAACCCCAGCATACTGGGGCAAGTTACAACCTACAGACAGAAAAAAAAAAATAAAGCGCCATGACCAGTACATATAATCAGCTCTCACTCTAAACTACGAGGACCAACTAATCGTATGTCCGTCAAGCAAGCTTCGAGCACCCACCTCCACGGCACGTGCCCACCCACCTGAATCGAATCCTGTGGGATTTGAAAATTTGCCGCTCCCCTCCTACCTCACCAACGCAACTTCACACATGGCCCAATCGGAATCGCACCCAAAAGGAGAGCCGTCGCAACTTCACCTCTCACACGCTTAAGCTCTCACAAGCAATTTCTTACTAAGCCAAACTCTCACTAACCCTAACCACGAACACAGTCTAAGAGAGCGATGAATCTCTCATGTGATTTCTCACAAACACAAACAGACACCTGCATAGAGTAGTGAAAAGCAAATTCTTCACTCTCTCACTCTCTCTCTCTCTCACGTAAAACCCAACCAAATCACAACCAATTTAAAGAATCACCTTCACCTCTCGCCCCTGCGGGCGGTGGACGTTGTAGATTTCAGGATCAATGATGAGGGCGTAGTGGCGGTGCTGTTGCAAAATCTGTGGCAGTGGATTAAGAAAGGTCGAGTTCAGTGTGTGACTCCTCTACTGCCGACCAAAAATACAAATATCTTCCCTCTGTGCACCTCATGGGGGAACCCCTTCTGCGGGCCCAAGCCCCACCCTGTACAGTAACGATCATGGGGGCTCCGTCTTCGAGCCCTAGCCCCACAACTATACACCTCATTCTTCTCACTGAATCAAATTTTTCTCCACCTTCACATCCCGGACGCTTCGCGGCAGTTGAGACAAACACCCAGAAAGCTGCGACAAGTGAGCGCCCATCACGGAGGAACCCCATCTTGGGCCCAAGCTCCACAATCGGTCTCATGGGGGTAAAATACTCGTATGTAATAAGCGGTCTCATGAGGGGACCCCATCTTCGGGCCCTAGCCCCACAACCAAACTACACTGCAAACATCACAACTAGACATACCCAACCCAGACAGCTCAACCAACCCCCCACACAACTAAATACCCTGCCGTCTCACACTACGGCCCAGCCAAGCACACCCTCAGCTTCCTCACACGCACTACCAACCCTCGAAAAACCAAACCATCGTTGTAAATGGCCCCAAGAGTGTGGACATGGTGGCCAACACGAAGAACAACCGGTGAAACACCTAGCAAAGCTAACCAATCTCAACCTAAACCAAACCCCAACCCCAATCAACCCACCCCCAACTCCCAAGCGTCACAAATTTGGGTCATCTGCAGCATAGAGGCAGTGGGGGCAAAATAGAAGGTTGGCGCGGGAGGGGGGGCCTTGCCGAATCACCTTCGATGGACCGTCGCCGTCACTCTGAATTGGCCCGTCGCCATCGCCAATGGGCTGCGCTGGCCCCGTCTTTTTGGGTTCGACAGGGCATCGTCGCGGTGGAGGACGATGAAGCGGCGACAGAACGATGAAGCGGCGGTGGAGGACGACGAGTCGGCGCGAACGACAGAATGCCGTCACGTGGTGGAGGACGACGAAGCGGCACGGACGACTGGACGCCGTGGATCTCCGTCGCCGCGAGGGAACATCGTCTTCGTCGCTGTGGTGGAAGAGAGGGAGTGTCGCCGCGTTGGTGGAGGAGTGGTAGGGGGGGGGGGGTGGTTGGGCAAGCCGCCACCGCCCCTAGAAGGTAGATCTAGGTTTTGTTCTTTTTGGGTTCGGGAGCAAGTAGGAGACGAGTTTGAAAAACTTGTTCGGTAGTGTTAAAGAGTGTTGGGAGTTGGTGAATGTGTGAGTGTGGTGTTGATGTGAGTTGGTGAAGAATTGTGTGTAAGCCCTCTCATCAAATAGATAAAGACTAATTAGGCGAAGTCTTTGATACATAAGAAGGCTTTTAAAGGGTCTTGCTAAATGTTCCCTACGATATATTTGCATGGTTAAGAAGGATGTGTCATTGAATTAAGTTTTGAAGGGTGAGGTGGCTTTCGCTACTTCTCTAAATTTATCTAAATTTGTAATGTGTCCTATACTGCATAGAAAGTTTATGGAGTAGTTCTAATATAAAATTCGGAAAGCCTCCAAAAAAATGTTGGAACTACGAACCCAAAGTTTTTGTCGTACACGTGACTTAATTCATAAATAGAATGCCTTAAGAGAGTGCCCCATAGAATTCCTCTCCTTCCCCCATTTCTTCTATAAATACCACCGAGATAGTAGGGTATCAACTCACATAATTTCTCTCTCATTTCTCTCTTCCTCTCATCAAGAGTTCTCTTAATCTTTGTACTTTACTACATGACCATGATGTAGGCAGTGAATAATCACGTGATCAACTCCAATAAGTGCACTACCAGTAGTCTAGAATTCTTTCTTTCTTTTTCTCAAGAAATAAGTTCTTTCCATTATTGTGAAAGATGAAAGGTGACCAATAAATAAGTGCAGTGTCCTCTTTTTGTTTAAAAAAAAATTGTTAGGACAGAAAAACGCATAAGTGCACTGCAAGCTAATTCTGTAAATGAGAGATTATGCGTGGAAGTTACACCTCAAAAGAAATTTTTGCACGCGAATTGTTGAAATGATGATGGTGGAACGGTTGTGAGAGAGAGAGGGAGAGAGAGGGGCCCGCATGATTGTACATCCCGGATATAAAATAGGAGTATAGGATACATTGCAAAATTTAGAGAGAGAGATCCTCATATAATCATATATATGAATACGAGGAGATCCCTCGTAAAGCAGAGCAAACATTGCAAAAAAAATCCTGTGCAAATTGAAAGAGCATGGAAAGAATAATTGAGACTACAAATTTTTGTGTTGTTTGAGAATGAGGAACATTAACATCTTTCACAAATTTTTGTGTTGTTTGAGAAAGATACATGATAAGAATGGTACGATCTAACCTGGATAGGAAGATGGACTCAAAACAGATCACCCAGATCCGACCCGTTTGTAGCGCTCAAAACAGATCACCCAGATCCGACTCGTTTGTCGCTACAGTCGTCGTCGGTCGACTTCCTTCAGGTGCAGTTGACTACAAGGCCCCGAACCCAAGTCAGAGGGCAACAATAGTCGATTATCCTTAGTGGCAGTCGACTGCACTACTACTGCCTCTCGCTGCTGCTGCTCTTTCTTCTTCTATCAATGACGCTTTAAACTTCTTCTCGCTTCATCGTCTTCTCTTCACATCGAACCATAATATGCAAGATATAAACCCAACATGATGCAAGCAAATTTTGCTCCTCTGACCATTGCCAACTTAAAATGTGAACTTCTTTTGAGCTCAATATATTGTAAATAATAAGCAAAAGACGTCTTATTTATTTGGGCTTTTAAGATATAGGTCCCCCGCGAAACTCGTAAAGCATAGTCCATAACAAATTTGCAGCTGGATTTTGTTCCCACCGTAAAATATCAATCGTCATTAGTCCCCTCTAGCTAACTCCCAACCAACCAAAAAGGGATATTTGTAGGTGTAACAACCCTTTTAATATTTTAATCAAATCTCATCCGTTTTCCCTAATTGCTCCACTGTCATTTTCTATTTAGACTGGCCACCTTAGAATCCAATGCCATTTCTCTCCCTCTCTCTATTTGACAAGTGAAACCATTCACAACACAGACCAACAAGGAAAGGGACACAGCACAAAAACATCAACAACCAAAAAAAAGACTGCACAATATTTATCCTATCACAAACAGAAGACAAAAATGACCTTATTTTCTTTTTTCTTTTTTTTCTTTTTTGAAAAAAGAAAAATATGGCCTTTGTTTAACATTATAGTGAGACAACAGAATAATTTTATATTTGAGAACCTTTGGCGCTAATTCGCCTTTGCTTAAGCATGACTCTATTGGATATTGAAGGAATGTTGAATCAAAGGTATCTTTTTTTCACTTTAACTTCAATAGAATAATCTAGTTTAATTAGCCAACTCTAACCTAAATGGGAATTTGATCCCTATATTTGTTTTATAATTCCAATACAGAACCAAAAATGGACCAAATCCATTCTAAGTTGCTAATGTAAAATTCTCAGCCCAACTCCGTAATATCCCTTTGGGCTGGTCAAAGTCCAACATGATACACGCCAAAGTAGATGATGTGCTATGTTTGGTTTTTTCAGAAACAAAAAGAAAAGACTTCTTATTTTTCATTATTTATAAAGGAAGCCCAAAATAAGATGAGAACGATGAAGAAACCATACGGTGAACTGGGCAGTTAAAATCAGTTTTCGGAACTAATCGGACTAGGAGCTATTAGTGATTAATTGAATAATCGGAAAAAATCGAGGATAAAATCGGATAAATCGTATATATATATATATATATGTGTATATATATATATATATATATAGAGAGAGAGAGAGAGAGAGAGAGAGAGAGAGAGAGAGAGATGTATTCCGTTGCAAACGGGTCTGTGTGCACAGACCCGTGCGAATGGCGATCTGGGCCGTTGGATCTTTGATCCTGCGGCCCACAATTTTTTTCTAAAATTTAGCCTTACCCGTCATTGGGAACAACGGGTTAAGGCACTCTAAAACTTTTTAGATCTGTATACAGATCATCCTCTTCAACCGACTCTCCCCACTCTCTATCTCTTTTCTTCACCAAACCTAAACTCAAGAAAACCCTAATCCTTGATCAAAACACAAACCTGTCCTCCGTCCGCTCCTCTCTCCCAATATCTACTCCAAACATTGAAACCCAACACTCTCACATCTCATCTTCGAAAGCAAATCGAAACCCTAGTTCGGCCACAACACCTTCATTGGCTAAATTCGGACTTATTTTGTAAGGTATTGACTAATTCTTTACCTTAGTATTTTTATTTGTGTTGATTTTTCAATTTGTCCATACTTAATTATTTAGAAAGTGGCCAAAAAATTCTGTCTTAGTAATTTGTACATGTAGAATTGGGAAAGCTTTTAATATATTCAAGTGCCCAAAATTTTTCTTTGCCTTAGTGATTTGTAGAACTAGAATTGGGAAGACTTTTAATATATTCAAGTGCCTAAAAAAGTGTACATTTAGGAATAATATATTCAAGTGCCCAAAGACTTAAAAAATTTGTAGATGTAGAATTCTTTGTCTTAGTAATTTAGTTTTGTTTGTGTTGTTTTTTCACGTTCGATATATACGAAATTATTTAGAAAGTTTTTAGTGCGATTATACTTGAAAACCTTGCAAACGACCTTCAAAAAATACGAAACTTTGCGAGTAGGATGGTCTCACATAGCACAAGTCACCCCAACTTGTAGAAGTAAGTTTCGATTTACGGTTTGAGAGATACGGCCGCGTATCGCTTTTGGTTGAAAAAAAACCAAATAAAGCGGAATACGGCCGTATCTAGCAAACCGTGAGTCGAAATTCGCTTCTACAAGTTTGAGTGGTGTGTGCTACGTAAATTCGACCAAGTTGCAAAGTTTTATAAATTTTGGATGTCGTTTGTTCAGTTTTGTTATGTTCATCGCACAAGAAGTAAACTACTTAGAACTTTTATAGTACGGTTAGATTAGAAAACCTTTCAAACGACTTCCAAAAAATACGAAACTTTGCGAGTAGGTTGGTTTCACCTATCACAAGTCACCCCAACTTGCAGAAGTGAGTTTCGACTCACAGTTCGAGAGATGCGGCCGCATATAGCTTTTTGTAAAAAAAACAATTAAAGCGGTACACGGCCGTATCTCGCAAACCATGACTCGAAACTCGCTTCTACAAGTTGGGGTGGCTTATTTTACGTGAATTCGACCAAGTTGCAAAGTATTATAAATTTTGGATGTCGTTTGTACGGTTTTCTTACGTTCATCGAACTATAAGTAAATGAGTTGGAGAACTTTTTCACTGCGGTAAGACTAGAAAATCCTTCAAACGACCTCCAAAAAATACGAAACTTTTGCGAGTTAGTTGGTCTCACCTATCACAAGCCAACTCAACTTGCAGAAGTGAGTTTCGACTCACGATTCGAGAGATACGGCCACGTATCGCTTTTGGTATTAAAAAAAACCAAATAAAGTGGTACATGGCCGTATCTCGCAAACCGTGACTCGAAACTCACTTCTACAAGTTGGGGTGGCTTGTGTTACGTGAATTCGACCAATTTGCAAAGTTTTCTAAATTTTGAATGCCGTTTGTGCGGTTTTCTCACATTCATCGAATTATAAGTAAATGATTTAGAACTTTTTTACTGCTGTTAGACTAGAAAACCATTCAACCGACCTCCAAAAAATACGAAACTTTGCGATTAGGATGGTCTCACGTAGCACAAGCCTCCCCAACTTGTAGAAGTGAGTTTCAACTCACGGTTAGAGAGATACGGGCGTGTATTGCTTTTGGTTGAAAAAAACCTTTGTAAAGCGATACACGGCCGTATCTCTCAAACTGACTCGAAACTCGCTTCTACAAGTTGGGGTGGCTTGGGTTACGTGAATTCAATCAAGTTGCAAAGTTCTATAAATTTTGGATGTCATTTGTGCGGTTTTCTTACGTTCATCGAACTATAAGTAATTGACTTGGAACTTTTTCACTGCGGTTAGACTAGAAAACTCTTCAAACGACCTCCAAAAAATAAGAAACTTTGCGAGTTGGTTGGTCTCACCTCTCACAAGTCACCCAAACTTATAGAAGTGAGTTTCGACTCACGGTTCGAGAGATACGCCCGTGTATCGCTTTTGGTTAAAAAAAACCAAATAAAGTGGTACACGGCCGTATCTCGCAAACCATGACTCGAAACTCGCTTCTACAAGTTAAGGTGGCTTGTGTTACGTGAATTCGACCAAGTTGCAAAGTTTTATAAAATTTGGATGCCGTTTGTGTGGTTTTCTCACGTTCATCAAACTATAAGTAAATGACTTGGAAATTTTTTAGTGCGGTTAGACTAGAAAACTCTTCAAACGACCTCCAAAAAATACGAAACTTTGCAAGTTGGTTGTTCTCACCTAGCACAAGTCACCCCAACTTGTAGAAGTGAATTTCGAAGCACGGTTCGAGAGATGCGGCCTCATATCGCTTTTGGTTTAAAAAAAACAAATAAAGCTGTAAACGGCCGTATCTCGCAAACCGTGACTCGAAACTCGCTTCTACAAGTTGGGGTGGCTTGTGTTACGTGAATTCAACCAAGTTGCATAGTATTGCTATTTTCGTTGTGTTTTGTGCGTTTTTTTACATACTTTCGCTTTGTTTATTGCTGAGAGATAAATGGATGTAACCCGTATCAACTAAGCTTAAATTTTTCATTCACATATAAATGGCTAGAACGAGGTGACTGAGAAGCCCTTCTGGTAGTGCTAGTGGCGCACCAATGACAGAGATAAGATTGATTATTATTATTAATTTTAAATACGAATATGAGTTTCATTGTCTCAATAATAACATTTATCTTTTTTTGTGTAGGTTGGTGGCCAGCAATCTGCATCTGCCGAGGCCGGTCCGTCGTCTTCGGTTTCCGTTGCACCTCCTGGACCGTTGGACTCAAGCTTACTTTCGTTGCAATCCAGACACCGATCCGAAGCCGTAGACTAGGTCCGCAAAGAAGTGCAACTTCCGGAAGTACGCAGTTCTTCCCATGGACCCCCATATCACTCCGTTCTTAGTTGAAACCGGTTTCTACGGAGCTCGATTTATGGGGGATGTGAATCTTGACCGACCTCTACTTACAGCTCTGGTCGAACGATGGAGGCCAGAGACCCACACATTTCACCTACCGGTGGGTGAGATGACTGTCACTCCTTACTACTAGGCTACCAAGATGGGGTCGCCGTGACGGGGAACATTGATTTTGACCGAGTAGCAGTTGTTTGTGATCTGCACGATATCGATGTTGAGGAGTCGTTGATCCAAAAAAGAGAGGACGTTGAAAAAAAATCCTCAGAGATACTCCTGAAGAATATGATGCAGATCTATTAGATCAAGCCTTAGATGATGCGAAAGATAAAGCGGAAGCTGAATTTTGGGATGAAATCTTCGACAGGAAATCACTTCTACTTGGTTGAAATTCTAATTCGATGGGTATTTCACGGAGGATTCGGACGAGGAATCCATACGTTACTATGCTCGTGCGTACATTTTCAGTATGATCGGGGGAGTGATCTTTCCTAACTCATCCAGTGCGAGCGTGCCGCTGATGTATTTACGCTTGTTGGAAAATTTTGAATTGGCCGGCCATTTCAGTTGGGGAATGCGGCATTGGCGCTACTGTATAGGAATTTGTGCGCATGTGCATTAGGTGCCGTACAAATGGATGGCTCGATGGTTCTATTGCAAATCTGAAGTTGGGAACGCATCCACATCGGACGTTCCCGTATTATTGAACCAACACCGAATTGGTTGGTCGACCCAACGGCTCCAGAGTTGTTACCTCCTTTAGAGGTATATTGGGCGGGGCGGCACACGTGGGTCGATAACCCACGGCAATCACTTATCTATTATAGAGATGAGTTAGATAACTTGCAGGACGAGTTCGTCAATTGGGAACCGTACTCGACCGCTAGGTTCGAAAAGGTTCCACCGGTTTGTTTGGCTGGTGCCGTTTGGTTGGCTGGTGCCCTTTGGTTGACGGCTGCACCACTTGTGATTTTTTCTGTTGTTGGGTTCCAGTATCCAGATAGAGTGATGCGGCAATTCGGATATGAGCAGAAAATTTCCGAAGTCCGGTGTTATGATAAAAAATTGCACGAGGTGAGAGGAACGGGTCGAGTGCCCAACTTCGATTGGGCTGATTTCCACCGGGTCCATGTGGCAACTGGAACACCATGCGGTATCAGATGACACCGAATATGATGTACTTCGCTATACCGTTCGATGGTTCTTTCCAACATGTAAACATGACGTGGTACAGGCGCATTACACGGTTGTACGTTTCTCCACAAGCCGCTGTACCAGCCGGTGTGCAAATTCTGATTCCCCCAACCGATGAAGAACCACCACCGGCATATTTCTCTTCCCAGCCGATGTATCAACCAAAGGCGTCGACGTATCGGAACTTGGTTAGTAAAATTTCACGCAATTTCATACATTTAGTATGCATGTCTTGTATTTGAGGATGGGATGATACATTTATTGTACATGTTGTTTAAATTGAAATTTTCAAACTAATGTAGATTGAAAACACATGGGCAAACGTTCGGATAGCTACTCGCGTCTTGAAGAGTAAGGTACCCGAGAGCGTTAAGGAATTAATGCGGGAGATGCTAAAGCCAACTTGATGCATATTTAAAAGCCAACGTGGCAGTTCCTCGGCGAAAGAGCGTGACAAGGCCGGGAATTCACATTGCCGAGCCACAACAATTCGACAACAGCAACCACCAGAAGAAGATGCAGAGGAGCCGTGGGAAGATGACCCTTAATCCCCCGAGACGCAAGGTAGACGACGAAATCCTCAACGAAAAAGAAATCCGCCTGATCAATTTACATCAAGTGGTCTCGTAAAAGGTAGTATCTAACAATAGGTTCGTTATTAGTATTTCAGTGTTTGGTTGATGATTTTATTCCTCAAAAGTTCAAAAAAAATACTTTAACCCTTGCCGTAACCCTCATAATTTGTAACCATAGCCGTAACCCTCTAACACTCTAATTTTTAAATTGAAATCAACGTTTTTGAAAAATGATGTTAATTTTTTTTTCAAAAGGAACATAATATTTGGGGAAAAATTATATAAAAAATAAGACATTAAAAATAAAATTTGGAAAAAACCATTTAAAAACAAATTAGTCAATTTTAGAAGTATAAACATTAAAGTTGATAAAAAATACAGCCTCAAGTCGAGGCCTATCTCTAAATCTAGAAGAAACCTTTTAACGGGCTAAGGTTAGAGGGTAATAGTAGGGTTACAGTAGGGTTAGAGTAATTGTTAACAAACTGTTTACATTTTTCAACTCTATTATTTATTTTGATAATGTATTTTCTAAATATTTTTATTAGATTTACAAACAACTTTATGAATACTTGGTCTATAGACATTGAAGTCCTGTCAATATCTCTCTACTTAACCCGTTATTGGAGATGACGGGTTAAAATTACTTAACCCGTTAACGTCAATAACGGGTTAAGTAGAGAGATATTGGCAGTACTTCGTGAATACTAGGTATGTAGATGATGAAGTTCTGCCAATATCTCTCTACTTAACCCGTTATTGGAGATGACAGGTTAAGATCACTTGACCCGTCATCTCCAATAACGGGTTAAGTAGAGAGATATTGGCAGTACTTCATCATCTACAGACCAAGTATTCATGAAGTACTGCTAATATCTCTCTACTTAACCCGTTATTGACGATGACGGGTTAAGACTTAACCCGTCATCGTCAATAACGGATTAAGTAGAGAGATATTGGCAGAACTTCATCATCTACAGACCAAGTATTCATGAGTTCAGCCAATATCTCTCTACTTAACTCGTTATTGGAGATGACGGGTTAAGATCACTTAACCCGTCATCTCCAATAACGGGTTAAGTAGAGAGATTTTCACAGTGTATCAGACCATGTTTGTGGATGAAAATACAACTTCTGTAAATGAGTTCAGTCACAGCAATTCAGAAACTCAGATGACAACAATACAACAACATATAGATATCAGATCACAACAACTCCGAAACTCATATCAATAGCAATTGCCGATAATGGGTTAGGTTCAAAGAAATTTTAAAAAAATAAACCCACAGCAGATATATAGTTCACAAATACACAAAGTGCACACATACATAAACATTCGCAAACCAATTACAACATCAACATTCACAACAATATAAAGTAGTTAACAAATACACAAAGTGCACATATACACAAATTGCACTCTACTTAAATACACCCGAAAAATTCTTTGAAATACACAAATTGCACACATACACAATTTACACAAATTGAGGATATATATACAATCAAAAGGGTATTAAATTTTTGATGACCCACGGCTTCCATCGGCACGCTCAACTATCATTCCGGACCAACAAAAAATAAAGGAATTGTAGAAATGACCTCTTCTCATCAATTGAAAAAAAAAAGAAACTGTAGAAAGAAGGTCCACAAACTTAAATATGACATCCATCTAGACAAAAATTACCTTAGCACGAATCTTCACCTTCATCGTCATCACTCTCTGCACCGTTTGGAACTTCTTCATATGCTACCGATCCACTAAACAAATGAGAAGAATGAATTGGTGTCAACAAGAAGTTAAGATTGGCAGTCAAATTAATATATTCTTAGTCTCGGATATATTACCTTGCCATATTTTTGGGGCAATTTCGTGAATCGTGACATACAACACAAAGACATGTCCTACAAAGTCTTAGTCTCTTTGTTTTTTGGGCTTCTCGTATGGACTTAACTCTCTTCCCTCTAGGCCTTCCCTTTGTAGCGCATTGTAGAGGATCCCCCACTGGTGCATGTGCATGTCCACCACTATCCGGTTATGCACTACCTTCGCGTTGTGTGCTATTCCCGTATTGAATGTGAGAAACGCCTTCAATGCCCTTAACCATGTGGTCGAACATGTACTTGTACGCTCCCTCTGAAGAACAACCAAGATCGACCAAATGTCTTGAGTGCTGAGTCAATTCACAATAACGGGAGGCAAAATTGTCGCTCATACTATTGGGAATGGGTGTACTGCTTCTTGTCAACTGATCCCGGGTTCATCGTCTACAAATATACTGCTTCGGTAGTGCGGTGTGATCGGTGAACCAAAGAACCGCCAATAGATATTTGCATGGATTGCCTACGAATTCATACACGGAGCAAAGACATTTAGCCATTTGACGGACTTTGCAAAAAGAAATCACCCTCCCCAGTTTTGAATTTCCACAAATCGTTACAGAAAAAGCTGCACTATCGGGTGTATCCATACTGGGAATGAAATTCACATTAAGTAATAAGCTTTTTTGGACTTCTTGTTGGAATTTGTAAAAAAAATTTAGTGTATGTTCCTGCCATTTGTGACTCCAACGGTCATTCGGTTTTCAATTTTGGCCTGTCGCGATTTCGATGAGTTTCTTTAAGTTTCTCGTGTCTTTATTTTGCTAAGACTTGGTCAAAAATCACGGCAAATTCATGTAATGAGTACTTCTTATGGGTATGTTGCTTCAAGGATGAATGTAACGATTCGCTACGTTGAGTACTCAACATGCCGCCCCAAAATGATTTTTTTGCGTAGACAGGAGCCCCTTTCTCGCGAATTTCAAAATTTTCGTTTAACCATTTGTTATTCTCAAGTTTGTATCGCAAATCCACTTCTCTTTAAATTCAGTTTTAAATTCCGTCGTATAGATGATGGTCTTCAAAGCATCCCTTAACTCATCGATATTATTTGACATACGCACCTCATGTGGCAACTTATCCAAAATATATCGAATGCAATATCTATGATCGGTGCTAACGAAAATTTTCTTCAATGCAGCACCTATTCCACGATCCTCATCTGTCACGATGCCCAACGGATCGTGACCCATTACTCGTCACTTTTCAAAGAACCACTCAAATGAGGAAGCTTTCTCATTTGAAATAAACCCACAACCTAAAAATGTTGATTGCCAATGATGGTTGACTCCAATAAATGGTACGAATAACATCCCGTATCGGCTCGTATTGTAGGTGGCATCAAAGCAAACTACATCCCCAAATACTTCACAATTCTTCCTACTGATATCATCCACCCAAATACAATGGGACAATTGCCCTTCGAGATCTACTTGGTAATCATAAAAAAGTAGAGGATTAATCTCCTTTTTCGATTCAAAGAACTCAATTAGCATTTGTCCGTCATGTCCTTTCAAACCTTCCAACTAATCTCTCCAAAGATTTCTAATATCAATTTTAGTGAATCCTATTTTCTCATTACCTCTACTTGTACCTTCGAAGAAAAGCATTTGTTTGCATATAAGGACATTAGCTTCGGTAAGTTGACAAATCACTTTATTATCTGAATTTGTCAATACACGGTTTCGATGAAGCAAGTGACGTCTACCGAGTGAAGTAAATTCGTGATTGTGTGGTTCATTAAATGAATAAATAATCCACGAATTACTTTCTGAGTTTAGTTTTACACGAACGAAAGCTTTGCAACCCGTTCTAGAAGTAGTTTCCCGTCTAGCTTCATTATGATTATTCGGTGACTCCTCGACTTTATTACATACATATGATTTATCTACTCCATCATTTTTCTTGTATTTATTTCCACCCTTGCAAATAGCGAAACCCGTACATCTACAATATGTGGAATAAGATTTCTCCGCTTCCTCTAAAGTGAGAAATGTCATACCAATGTTCGGCTTTAGGTGCTCGTCAACATGAGGCCGAAATTCACCAATTTCTTGTGTACGAACATATTTTTCTCTGGCAACGGAACTTCTTCAAGACTGTCCATATCTTAAAAAAAAAGTATAACAGTTAGGGCCACGAACCCTTACGAAATGCGAGGAATAAGTTATAACTTTATTTAGTTATAGTTCGATGAACGTGAGAAAACCGCACAAACGGCATCCAAAATTTAAAAAACTTTGCAACTTGGTCGCATTCACGTAACACAAGCCAGACCAACTTGTAGAAACGAGTTTCGAGTCACGGTTTGCAAGATACGGCCCTGTACCACATTATTTGGTTTTTTTGAACCAAAAGCGATGCACGGTCGTATCTTTCGAAAAGTGAATCGAAACTCTATAACCCCTGTTCCCGTTAATACGTATTTTTCATATATTTTACCGTATTTCAAATTCTTAGTATCTTATAACAAATTCTTCTCAAATGATTATCAGTTTTCAACCCGAATTGTATTTCATCCTATGATTTTGTATATGATACTCAAATGTTGAATCTTTTATTTTAATTATTTAAACCAATTTATTTATTCAACTAATTGTAACATTCTATAATTATATATATCCTTTTCATTTAATTATTGCTTGAAGCCTATGCCCAGTCTAATATTAATATTACTTTTGTCAATGTTCTAAAAAGCGGCCTAGGCGGCCGCTTGGGCGCTAGGCGACCCTCCAACACCTCGCCTAGGGGCTAGGCATTTAAGAAAATCGATTAATGGTTCTAGGTGGTTAAAAGCGGATCTAGGCGGCGCGTAATCGGTGTAAGCGGATCTAGGCGGGTCGGGTCAAGGCGGGCTAGACCCGCTTAGGACTTAATTTTTTTTTAAAAAGGGGCTCGACTTATTCCAACCTGATCGGCTCTAATACACTCAGACTCCTAAAACTTCTCTTTCTCCTCCAAATCCCCCATAAAAAACCCCCAAATCAATTATATTCTCTAAATCCCTAATTCCTCTTCTCTAAAACCCCCAAATCACCTCCTCCGCCTCCCTCCTCCTTCACCTCCCTCCTTGCAGTCGTTGCTCGCAGTCGTCAATACCACCTCCTCCGCCTCCCTCCTCGCAGTCGCAGCTCTCACTCACTCTGTCACTTATTCGTCAAAACCTCCTCCTCCACCTCCCTCCTTGCAGTCGCAGCTCGCTTCAACTTTAACCGACGTCAACACAACCTCTCTCCTCTCTTCAGCTTCAAAGTCAAGTCGTCAACACAACCACACACTGCCTCCCGCCTTGCTTCACCTCCGACGTTAACACTACGTCCTCCTCTTCTCTCTCAAACTTCTCTTGACGCAACCCTCCCCCATCCCCCAACTCAAGCCTCCCGCTTTCCCCACACTGTTTGCTCCTTGAACTGGAACAGCCGAACAAGTAATCTCCACTACTGATCTTCATCATAGATTAATACTAGTCTAATATATGAGTATAGGACTATACAAAAAAAAAGACTAATAATAATACACCGATTCAATTTTGTAAAGCTCATCCTGCAATTGCAAGGAGAAATATAAAGAGTAAGAATTGGTAACAATAAAACAAAACAAAATGATAAAATATATAAATAAAATATATACATACATAAATAAATATATAATATATAAATAAAACCGCCTAGCACCTAGCCGCTTAAGCTCCGCTTACAAGGCCTAGGCGCTAGACACCCATGGCCGCCCGACTACCGCCTAGCGACTTTTAGAACATTAACTTTTGTGAAGCCCAATATTCAATTATTCAATTGTTTTAATATTTAATTTGAAGCTCAAGTCCAATTGCTTATTACAAGCCCAATCCCATAATTGATTTATTAAATGTTTTGAAAGCCCAACCCAGCCAATATTACTTTTATCATTTTTATTTTATCTTGAGCCCATCTATTGAAGCTCATTCTACTATTGGGTCTCCTTGGGATACCCATTATTAAAACCCACTAACCCAGTACCAATATATTTGTACAGATTAATCTTACACACTCACCCATATACAATCTCTTCACATTTCCCCCCACTTTGCACATTCCCGTACTCCAACTCCCCACCACCTCATAACTACTCCCCATTACTTTACTAATATTATATTATTATATATTACCCCCTATTCCCGTTCTCACTCTCTCCCACTCTATCTCTTCCCCCTCTGATTCTCAAAACAAAACAGAGCACCCCCCCCCCCATTCACTCTCTCTCCCGTCTCTTTCTTTCTCCTGCTCTTTCTTTCTCTGTTTCGAAACCCCGAACCCAAAACAACCCCCGTCTTCCTCCTTCCTCCACCACACCACAGTGACTCCGACTTCACAGCCCCACACCGCATCCGCTCTACCGCTCGAGCCATCGTCTTCCTCCTCTCGCTCGAGTACCTCACCTTCGACCTCTCCCCCTCCGCTGTGTCGCGCCGAGACCCGTTGCCTCCTTCCATTTGGCGCCATCACTGCCGCCTGCCGCCATTGTCGCCCCACCTTCGAGCGCTTTCCGCTCGCACCGCCATTGTCGACATCACCCCGTCGAGCCCCTAACCTCTGCTCGTCCCCCGCATCATTTTCAACCTCCAACCTCACCACCAGCCATACCCTCCGACTTCACCTGAGCCCTGGCCTCCCGCCATTGCCACGACCCCCGAAGTTCTCCGCCCTCCTCGCCTTCCTCCTCAGCAGCGCCGGTCGCCATCGCCATTGCTATGCTGCTCTCCTCCAAGCTCCAGCCTTGACACCACCACAATCGAGCCCTCCACCATCGTTTTCCTCGAAGTTTCCCTTGCCTTCCTTGTCGCGCCGCTCGAGCCTTCCGCTCGACTCAGCCGCCCTGTCTCCCCTTGCTGCCAATCCCGAAGCTTCACCACACCTCCTCGGGGTCTCGACCTCCTCTACCATCCCCTGCGCACCTCCTACCACCTTTGCAGCCCTGAAACCCATCAAAGGTCATCTCCAGTCGTTCGTCTTCCCTACTCGAGCCTCCCTCAACCTCCGTTCGCTCGTCGCCACCCGAGCACCGTCCAGTCATTGTCGCGCCGCCCAGTCGCCGTTCACTCTCCCGCCGCCTCGCTCTCTCTCTCTATTGCATTTGGGAAGAAGGTGAAGTAGAACAGGGTTGGGTGTTGTTGGTGTTTGGTGTCTGTGTGAAGGGGGGTGGTTTGTTGTTGTTTGGTGTTTGTGTGGGGGGATCACTTGCTGTGTGCTGTGTTGGTGTAGTGGATCTTGTTTCCCTGTTTGCTGTTTGGGGGTGTGAAGATATCTACTCTTGTATAGTTGCTGCCACGTATCTTGCACGTGCTTCGCTGCCAGGAATTCTGATCTCGTTATTCTTGTATTCGGTACCATCGTCGTCGGTTATCAGGCAAGTATCCTCTTATACAACTCGTTTGTTCTCATACAAGCTTTCTTTGAAAAATACTGCAAGTATATTGTTTGACTATACATTACAAATTCTAATTTGTATTCATCGATTTGGGTTTGAAATCTGTTACTATACAAAATCCATTGATCCCGTATTCCTACATGATCATATGCATTACATGAACACGATTGATACACATATATGGACTCTTAGGGTTATACATGATTATGTGCATGTTGTTTTACCCGTGATAGTAGTTTGAAAGTTGTTATGATCTCTTTTATTCTTAATTAAGTTTTGCATATGCTATTGATCACATCATAGTTACAACATGTTTTATAAACCCTGAAATATGTTTTCCTGCATTGCATAAGTCTTGATACTCGATCCTGTCATGTTACTCGTTCTTATTGTTGCATGTAGAGGTTACCGATCCAGTTATTGTTCATGTCACCGTCCATGGTATTGATTATTGAAAAATTATAATAACAAGCTGGGGTATAAGGGAAAAGATTTAGTAGTGGGCAATATAGAAGAGCGTACTCCGACGGGAGCTCATGGTTTTCCGATGCAAGTTACAAGTTTACAAGTTGCAAGTTTGCGAATTACAAGTTTACATATTCACGTTACAAGTTCATACTCTACATGTTCCACATTGCATGTATCTCGATACAAGATACAATTGACATGTTTTTCCGAGTACGTGACCTATAGAATCCACCACTAAGTCTAAACGTTCACTTGATTGCGTCTATCAAACATGTGGTATGGGACGCATGATTGCTGCACTAGTTAGTTAATAAAAGACATGAGATTAACACGTGCACTTGCATGATCCAATTACATGTACATGTTCATATTAACTTGTTTACTTGCTTACTTGTTTACATGCATGCCACTTGTTTCATGATGTCTTGTTCATGATCTTGTTTACATGTATTTCTCCTATTACATGATTCTTGATTCCTTGCTCTTTTTCATGCTTCTTATTTTGTTTTTATACTTGTCTCCTTAGCTTGTACTACTTGCAGCCCGTGACTTGCATTAACAGGTATCTTCTTATTTCTCCGTTTTGTGATAATGTACTTGCAGGCCCGGATGGAGAGTTATCCGAAGGTGTTGCTGATCAAGTATTTTAGTCTTGTTAATTATCATGTTACTTTAGTTCATATTTTATTCATGTACTCTTTATTGCAATCCGGACATGTTTGACCCGTAACTACTTTTTATTCTCAGCTGTTGGTTATGTTATGGACTATGTCATAACTTTATTTATCATATTGTGATTTTACATACCTGCGTGGTTTGTTTTTGTTATCTTGTTGTTGAGTTACCTGTACAGCTTATGAATGGTGTATTCACATCATTCGCTGGGCCTCAGTCACGTGCTCGTATTCTCGTATTTCGGGAAGCGGGACGTGACAAACTCACTTCTACAAGCTGAGGTGGCTTGTGCTAGGTGGGACCAACCAACTCGCAAAGTTTGGTATTTTTTGGAGGTCGTTTGAAGAGTTTACTAGTCTAACCGCACTAAAAGCTTTCTATGTGATTTACTTCTTATGCGAGAAACGTGAGGAAACCACACAAACGGCATCCAAAATTTATAAAACTTTGCAACTTGGTTGAATTCACGTAGCACAACCCACCACAACTTGTGAAAGTTAGTTTCGACCTACGGTCCGAGAGATACGGCCGTATATAGCTTTACAAGGGTTTTTTTAACCAAAAGCGATACACGCCCGTATCTCTCCAACCGTGACACAAAAATCACTTCTACAAGTTGGGGAGGCTTGTGCTACGTGAGACCATCCTAATCGCAAAGTTTCATACTTTTTAGAGGTCGGTTGAAGGGTTTTCTAGTCTAACCGCAGTAAAAAAGTTCTAAGTCATTTACTTATAGTTCGATGAACGTGAGAAAACTGCACAATCGGCATCCAAAATTTATAAAACATTGCAACTTGATCGAATTCACGTAACACAAGCCACCCCAACTTGCAGAAGCAAGTTTCGATGCACGGTTTGCGAGATACGGCCGTGTACCGCTTTATTTGGTTTTTTTAAAACCAAAAGTGATACGCGGTCGTATCTCTCGAACCTTGAGTCGAAACCCACTTCTACAAGTTGGGGTGACTTGTGATACGTGAGACCAACCTACTCGTAAAGTTTCGTATTTTTTTGAAGTCGTTTGAAGGATTTTCTAGTCTAACCACACTACAAAAGTTCTAAGTAGTTTACTTCTTGTGCGATGAACGTAACAAAACGGCACAAACGGCATCCAAAATTTATAAAACTTTGCAACTTAGTTAAATTCACGTAGCACAAGCCACCACAACTTGTGGAAGTGAGTTTCGACCCACGGTTCGAGAGATACGGCCGTGTATCGCTTAACAATGTTTTTTTCAACCAAAAGCGATACACGCCCGTATCTCTCCAACCGTGAGTCGAAACTCACTTCTACAAGTTGGGAAAGCTTGTGCTACGTTAGACCATCCTACTCGCAAAGTTTTGTATTTTTTGGCGGTCGGTTGAAGGATTTTCTAGTCTAACCGCACTATACAGGTTCTAAGTAATTTAATATATACGGAACGATTATAATTACGACTCAATCTACAATATCATCGACCAATCAACAACAACTAGGACTACATTTGCACCGTGTAAATTCATCAAATTACTACTTACAAATTTCTACATCTACAAATTTTTTAGGCGTTTTTTATATACGGTAAATTATTGGAAAGAGACCAAAAAAAATTAAAAATCTACAAATATCGGCACTTGAATATATTACAAGTCTTCCCAATTTTACATCAACAAATTACTTAGACAAAGAATTTTATTCCACTTTCTAAATAATTTACTATGGAAAGATTTAAAAATCAACATAATTGAAACTATTAAGGCAAAGAATTAGTCAATACCTTACAAAATAACTCTGAATTTAGTAAATGTAAGTGTTATGGCCGAACTACCGTTTCGATTGCCTTTCGAAGATGGGATGAGAGACTAGGGTTTGGATGTTTGGAGAAGGAGGAGGAGGAAGAGCGGACGGAGGAGGAGGAAGATGAGTTAAGGCAAAATTGGGTTACTTAGAACTTTTTGGGTTTGGGTTCGGCAGAAACGAGAGAGTGTGGGGTGAGATCGAGAGAAGATGAGTTAAGGCAAAATTGTCTCAAATTATAAGTATGCCTTAACCCGTTCTTGGGAACGACGGATTAAGGCCAAATTTTAGGGAAAAAATGTGGACCGCTGGATCAAAGATCCAACGGCCCAGTTCGCCATTGGCACGGGTCTGTGCACACAGACTCGTTTGCAACGGAATAAAGCTTATATATATATATATATATATATATATATATATATACACACACACACAAAGAAAAACTATCAACTGGCTCTCTTCCAATAGTAAGGAATCAATGGTCCAGATCTAAGCTCCCAAAAGATATTTTTCCCCCAAAAAGTTTCCCCACAAAACTCAAATTCAAATCTCCTTCCAAAACAACTCATTTATTTATGTAATTATTTCTCTCTCTCTCTCCTATTCAGATCAATTTGCTCCCTCTATTCCTCAAACCAGAGATCTCCAATTTCTCTCTCTTCCCTAGGGTTTTTAAGCTGCTAACTCCAAATCCCTAAAACTATTTTCTTAAACCTTCGCATCTATTTCATTGGCGAAGCCTCCATCGTCCTCTCAAGCGCGAATCTCAAAGCAAATCTAAATCCAGTGTCGAACCCCAATCAAGAGATCATCGCCGATATCTGATTCGTTGCTGATTCCGTATCGGCGACTCCCCTCCACCAAATCGAGCACGAATATCAAGCGATTCCGTATTGGCGACTCCCCTCCATCGAATCGAAAGCCTCTACATGCGATGCGGCGACTCTAATTTCATCTCATTAACCGAATTCTCATTCTAATTTTTAATTTTGTGCGTAGGAAATTACTCATTTTTTTGCTGACTCGAATTTTGTGTGTGCATGGGATGTAACTTCAGAGAGGTATGATTGTTTTATTTTTTGGTTTAAAAAATTTTAATTTGGTAATTTTTTGATGAGTTTTTTATTGGTTTTGATTTAAGGTGGACGCAAGTAAGAGATGGATTATTTGGTGGTCTCAATTTGGGCTTCCAAATCACAGCAGGACAGGTAAGCTGATGTAACCTAAATAACTTAGCAAATATGCAACATTAATTTCTTTACTACAAGAGAATATACTAAGTGTTTCGTTCACTGGTTATTAGAAACTATGGATCACATAACATATAAGAACTTTTATTGTATGTTTGGATATATAGGATTGGGATGACTGGAGTTTACCAGTGAAGGGTGTAAACTCTCCACTCAAGAAAGACAGCTAAAGTAAATTTGTTATTGATCCATTTTGAATTTTTTTATAAAAGTGCAATGGGAAGACAAAGTGGGGATAAAAGAAATGATTAGCTTGGATTAGAGTTTTGAGAACTTCATGTATTACATTTTGGTTGAAATAATAATAAGAGGTATTTCAATTGCAAACTGAGTCTCCGACAAACAAATATTTAGATTATTGGTATTGTAGATACCTTCACACCTGCACTTAGGTTACCATTGTATTTAGACATGCTCATAGTGGTTATGAAATTAGAGTAAGCTCTATAAAACCAATATGATCATGTCCTTGCATAACTATTACAAGCATCTAAAAGTGATGCTAAAGTTAGAAAAAACTCTATGCAGTGTTTCTAACAAACTATATGCATTCCAGGTAAGTTCAAGCTAATGATCAAGAAGACGATGGTTAAGCTTAAAGGTAGATATGCTCCTTCCTCATATAATATGTTTCCTACTTCAATTAATTTACTGGACCTCTAAAACTATTTTATATAATCAAACCAGGTGCACCGTTCTGAAGACGTGTCGTAGGCACGTATCAACAGGCAAACCTAGTATATATATGCATATATAGGGGGGAAATGATGTATTATCTCTGAAGTATATGATAAAGAAGATCTTAAATTTAAATTGCCGTGTAAGTATTTAGTATCTATTTGTTAATAAAATGTATATTTTGTCTTAAATGCAGATAATCGACAATAATCTGGAATGGAAAGTTTACATCCAGTCATAAGGAAAGGAAAAAAAAAGTATACATGAGTATGAATGGAGTAAATGAAGATGCTGCCTAAGCTGGATGTTTCGCATCTTGATTGATGTTATAATTTTTTGGAGCTCTATCTATCAAGTCTACAGCCAAAGATCTTCACCATGCAATATGTCAGTAAAAAGTAAAAAGCATACAGATTTGGCAGCAATGCATATGTAATATGAATGGAGTAAAAAGTATACAGATTTCTTCACTTTGCAATGACAAGAAAGCATATGTATTAGGCATATACCTCAAGCCTAAGATAAAACACATATTAAGGGTTTTAGTGATCGACGGTCAAAGTGAGGCGAGTATACACTGGCCAATATGAACCCATTATAAATCTCAATAAACCCATTGAACTTAACCCACAAGACCCAATTGAATTTATTTTTTGCAACGGAAATATATCCAACAGAACAATCAAAAGCAATTAAGCATACAGTCACTCCTAAATGGACTTAAACCCAAGCTAGATTCTTTCATAAATGGACTTAAAATCATTCATCCTAGTTACTACTAGTAGGATAAGCAATTAAGCATACAGTAACTCCTAAAAAATGCCTGGATTATTGGATTAAGTAGAACATAACTAAGCAAAATCAAGTTTAGAGCAATCAACAAATTTTCCATAAAAGGACAGTAAACAATAATAGCATATAACTCCCGAAAATAACAGTAAAAGAACAGTAAACACATGTAGTTGAGATTCATAGCAATCAAAGTAGATTTCAGGTTGAGATTTTCAACGAGAACAGTAAAAAGACAGTAAACACCTGTTGCTGCCGCTACTGTTGCTGCCGCTGCTATTGAGAGGGAGGAGGAGGTGCAATTGTGGCCGTCAGGCTGCTGTGAGGAGCTGCAGATGCCGCCGTTCCTGTTGAGAGGGAGAACGTCTCATTTCCGCTGCTGATGTTGAACGGGGAGAAGGAGGTGCTGAAGTAGATACTGAGAGTGAGGATAATGGAGAGGTGGAGAATTTGGAGAATTTGGAGATTCAGATTGAGAGTTGAGATTGGAGGTGGAGAATTTGGAGATTGAGAGAGTTGAAATTGGGTTTAGGGTTAGGAAATGAAATTTGGGATATTTTACGGGAGATAGGATAGGGTTGTAGAGAGATGGTGTTGGATCGGGTCGGGTTAATGGGCTTACGGGTTGGATCGTGTTGAGTTAGGGAAGTTTTAAATTGGGACCGATTAATTGGATTTTCATATAATCGCTAAATCAGCCGATTTTCCGAAATATTGGCAATTTCAGCCGATTTAATCGCCTAAAACCCAATTTTCAATAATTGGTTGAAAGTTTATCGGGTTTTGCCCAATTAACGATTAATCGCCGATAATCACCGATTATAACTGCTTAGATGGTGAAAGGAGAATAAAAGTTCCAGCCCTACAGATCGCTCACTTAAGAAATTACCTTCTACAGTGAAATCTCATGTCTAACTATCTAGGGAATACAAATTATGAGTGCTTCATATGATTTTATTTCCCCCTTTTGCTTTCTAACTCCTTAAGGTTTTCCCTAATTGCGTAAAATTCAACTGATAAAAACAGAATAGTACATTTTTCTAGATAACATCAACTTCTCCCTAGAAAATAATAGAGGTCCAGAGTTCATCAAGAAGTGTTGAATGCACCGATGGTGTTAGATTAATTTTGATGGGCCAAGAACCATGGTCAGATTTCTTACTTTGCATATGACATAAACATTGCATTATTAAAACTAATTGGTGTTCACCAAAAATCTTTTGAGTCTTTAGCATTCAAAAATCTAATAAGAGAAAACATGTAAAATAGAATAGGATATACCAGGTCTCATACTCTCTACGATCCTTAAAAGTGTGAATTTATACCTTCTGAAAGATTGGATACTCAGCCTGGTATCTTGTACACGCAAATTCTTTTGCTTCATCGCTTGAGCCAGGCTCCTGACTCAAGAACTGATTACATGGGAAGGCTAGAACTACAAAATCTGAATGATATAAATAAAAGGCAGATCAGCTACATAATCAGACATGATATTTGAGTAAACGATATTAACAATTGATGAGCTACTACAGGGTAGCTTCATAAAAAACTTAAGGACATCTAAAATATATATAAATAGTAGGAATCAATTTGTATATATTAATTTGTTTAAGCAAAAACAAACAGTAATCTACATCTACATAATTATCGTGTAGAGTTATCTAGTTCCCCTTCGCTAATTCGAGTCAGTAAGTCAGATGTTTGCGTAAGAGACTATAGGTTTAACTTGTAGTTAATTAATGGATACATTATCCTTAACATGGGTCTTTCAGATTTCATTAATTCACTGATTATCCCCCTTTAAGCATTAAACTCTTAAAAAGTTAAATAGTAAAAAATAAATATATGAGATGATTTTGTTATAAAAAGTAATTTGAATGCAGCATGGGTGATTCACTTTTATGTAAAAAGATACTGTAAAATTCAATCTATTGTTAGTAATATGTCTAGATATTTGCATCCAGTCAGCATCCACTCACAGGGGGGCAAATTTGAAATTCCTCGTAAATGCTTATTTCAACTATGTGTTTTTAGCTAGGAGCGTTTGTCCTCTGTCAAATAGAAGCTTTACTAATCCTTACAAGCTTTTACAAAGGTGTGCCTCATTTATAATATATAAATTGGTATAGATAGAGTCAGGGATTCTGCACAGCATTCAAAATCTCTAGCCTAAAAAATTTGGCATTCATAGTGATCGTACAGACAGACAAACTGATTTTTTGTGTTACAGGGAAAATACTAAACAATGGCACTCTTCAATTTATTTTAGTGTTTCCATATAAGGTAAGATTATTCCACTTTTGCTCTCAAAATTGAGTCTGGGTAGTATGCTGGGTTGGTAGCAAGTTTTGAGCTTGTTCATAAGTCCCATGATGTCCCTTACCATCTCCCTCGAGTTCCTCATTTGTAATAGTCTTCATCCCTATCTCGAACGCAGCTCTTTGAGGAGCTGATCTCCCTGTATCAATTAAATAATAGTTGAGTATACAGTTGTGCATACAACTATTATATAGTTGTAGGGCTGAGTGTGTAATTCTTCTGCTCTCATTCCTCTGCCTAAATGCACCAAATTCTCTCCTATACTTAATTTTGTATGCTTTCGTTAAGTAAGGATTAACTAAAGATGTAGTTATTATGATCAAGTGGAAAAGCATATTTGTATCTCATTTCTTGTTACACTCTACACTTTTTCTGCCACAAGGACCAGTTTCCTTTCTGTCACAAGTTTATAGAACTTGTCATATATGACACCCACTTTTCCATATACTTTCTCCTTCACTGTGCCAACAACTCCAACTATGTTTTGGATATAGGCCACAATAAGAATATACGTAGTGCTATAATGATCCCGAGATATTTCGTCTTTATCTTAATTTATGTCACATTTGATTTATGTGAAATTCTTTTACCTCTACTAGCAATTTCTCTTCCCATCCCAAGTTTTGCAGATCTTTCCTTGATTCCTTCCTAAAGTTTGTCTTAGATGAATCATCGTCTACAATATCCTTTAAATACTCCTATATCTGGTCCTTTCATTTTGCAAGCTATTACAAAGTTCTATGGCCAAAACTACTCCTAAGGTGTGGATCGTCTGGTACATCGTTCTTTCCCGAGTTACAAACAACTGAAAGACTCGCAAACAATTGAGTTGAACTGATAGATTCACTCCTTTTTCTTTTGACTTGCATTTCTTCTGTTTATGCATTTCTTGCAATTATATCATCTCACTGCAGATTTCGATTCATGGGGCAATTGTCATCCTCATAAAAAGAGGCTATACAAACGACAATTTTAGTTGCTACAACTGTTTTCTTGATCGACCCTACTCTATGTAGTGGTTGGCCAACCAAAGTGAATTGGGTTCTACAAAAACATGCACATATATGAGCTCAACTCTACTGATTTAACTGCAAGAATGCGTGAATGTTTGGGCAATCAACCTAGACAAGTGTACGGAATTATCACTCCTTACAGTTACAATATTAGAATCAATCCTGTATCAAAATTACATCTTATTACATCCCGGAAATGTTTACATATATGTAAGAGGCCCTGTAAGATCAGAACTTCTTCAAATAGATTTGTCGAGAGTTACAAGTCAATTTTCTGTTGCCAAAGATTTCTCAAATAATATAAGATTGATTATAAATGGGCCCCTCTTCCCTAATGCTAAGATGACTACTTTTGAACTCCTATTGTCAAACCAAAATGTATGAATGCCTTCCTCCATGATGTTATTTTATGCAGTATTCACATTCCACCTCCATCGAAACATCGGAACCTTCATCCTCAGATCTGACAAGTCTTATCATTTTCATTGAGCAATCTGTAGCTATGTTGCATTGACCTTCAACACGAGTCACATATTCATGTCAAATGTGTACCTAGAACTTTCACTTTTCCAACACTTACCTAATATGAATCCAACAACTCAAATCCACTTCAAGTAAAAAGGTGACCAAAGAGGCAACTCTGGGTTGTGCTACCGGAATGGTCAAAATAATCTGACATGCTATATTCAGAAAGAATCAGAAAGAATTTTGTATACTATAATCAAAAAGAATTTTGTTCCTTAATTGAGTTGACCTGTCTTTTAGATTATGATGTTTGTCTCTAAAAATGTTTGTTTTCATTAAGTTAAATGTTTGAAGTTTAACAAGATTCATTTGAAAAATATATAATAAGGGTGAATATAGTAAACCTCCTTAACTTTTTGTCGAATTACAAAGGACTGACACCCCCCTCCCCCTAACGTTTTATTTGGTATGAAGTACCTTGTGAAGACGTCAACCATATCTCAACTTAGTCCTTAACCTATGAAGCATAGATACGGGTACGGGGTGTGGATACGACAACACGGTTAGGGGATACGTGATTTTACAAAAAAGTAGAATACGGGTACGATAGTGGGTACATCAAAATATAATGTATTTTATATTATATATATATATATATATATATATATATATATATATATATATTATTAAAAATGCAAATATTTGAACCATTTCATAGAATTATAAGAATACATTATAATTATGAGCATTTTTAGAGAAAAAAATTGATAATCTAACTACTAAAACATTGTGTATACTTGTTTTGTGTTTGAGCATAACATAAAACATCAAGTTTTTGAAATTACGTTAGGGACCTAAACATTCATCTACACTTAATTGTGTCCAAAAGTTACAAAGTAACAAAAATGTATTAAAAAATTGGATACTCCTTGGGTACGCACCTGGCAGTACCCAAGGAGTATCGGTACCCGATACGCACTCGACATGGGTACGTTGAGCGTTTGGAAGTACCCGTGCTTCCTAGCCTTAAACCTCTCAAAAAGGTTTTCAGCTCTCTTTCTCGACTTTCTTCAACTTTAACACTAGATCGCTGATTTCTCACCAAAATGTGAATTCTCATACTCCTAAATTCACCCATAGGGGGGTTAATTCTACCAAATAATACTATGGGGGTTCTTTTTATTTTCACCAAATTGCAGGGGTTAATTGCATTCAACCCTATATTATATTCAACGTGTTTGTAAACATTTTTTTGTAAATTCAGATATCCCCGTACCCATGTCATGCAATAATTGCCCTTCCTACTCCTACGTCCGTTTATAGGTTTCACGAATTAGTTTGATTTATTAGAGCATCCACAGTCGTGATTGTTAGAAAATGCATATAGCATTTTTCCTGTTTGCTGCAGTCGTCGAATGGTATTTTTTAACAATCTAAGATAAAATAATAAAAATCCCCTATCAAGACGGAGTTTGAAGTTGCGTCGGAGGAATTTAATAATTTTTTAATACATAGACGGAACTTCACTTTGCGTCAGAAGGAAAAAAAAAACAAAAAGAAAAACAAAAAATTGAAGGGACAGAACTTAACTTTGCGTCCCACAATTTTTAAGGATTTTTTATGATTTTTTTATTAATTAAAAAACATTATAAGTTAAATATATATATATATATAGGTGGACCCCTCCTTGGACGGAACTTCACCTTGCATCCAAGGAGTGGCCAGATTCAATTTTTTTAATTAAAAGACGTCGAACGCAAAGTCAAGTTGCGTCTGACGAATTTAAAAAATATTTTTTTTCGTGGGCGCAAAGTCAAGTTGCGTCCTGTATAATATGCATTTCTCTCAAATCCCCTCTCGTATATATAGCAATCTACTATTGCTTTTTTGCCAAAATATGCATAAATAGCAAACGACTGCAGCTCATCGTTTGCTATAAAATGCATTTCATGAAAAATTAGCAAACGACTGTGGATGCTCTTATTGAGGCAACTTGAGCTGCATGCGTCATCCCTCACTTCTTTAACCAATTATGTTTAACAACGTGATTGGATCTTTGAATAATCTAGAAGCTAGATACAAATTTCTTGTACGTGATAGAAATGATCGCACGATCATAGTGGGAGGTGGTCCGGTATATACAGAGTTGATCAACCCTATTGAAAAGACTAAGTTGCTGACCAGCTTTGAATCACGTGCACATCATTAATCATGCAATGCCAGTTGAGATTGAAGGTGATCCACATGTTATTTCACAAGTCATCAACCGTGAGCTAAGGGATACCACCCAACAAGATATCTTGCACTCATTCAATGATATAGAAATGTGTGGGTTTCAACACATTTTCAAGGAATGCAACTAAAGGACCCTATTTTCAAAGAGGGGATGCATCTCCCAAAGGGAATCTCTTTCAATTCTCAGTTTTAATTTCATAATTCGAATTTCGTAATATTGTATAAGTAGATGGCTCGGGCATAGTGCGTCGTTACCTTTACTAAAAATCATGTTTACCAACAATACTTAGAATAATTACATTTATATGTAGATATATACTCTTATATATGTCATGTTCATACTATATGGCTTCTTTTTTCAGCAATTCAAAATGAAAAAATATATACGGGCGCCTCTTAGTTATTGCACCTTGAGATGGGCATTCTTCTCACAAACATTTTCTTTAGACACATCTTATCCTTGCTAAAATTATTGGCCACATAAAATTGACTATAGAACCTGTCTATAGCTACTTGTTCTCAATCTCAAGCATCAATTGTGAGGATTTTTCTTAGGTAATAAATATACATTATTTATAAGGGTACCCACCTCTGCTCACTATGTAGTTCTCAGAATATGTAACACCTTTTAATGTATTAGCTCCTAGTCTTGGTTATCTACATCCTCCTCCCTCAACATACACATGATGCTAATCCAGCTGCGATGGTTACAAGCCATAATTATATAAGTAAATACCGTGTATATCTCAGTTTCAAGCCTAACTCAGGATCCTTCTACAGTTTATCATTGAGGGAGAGTATATATGACTCTGACAACTACTTCACAAGATAGGTGCTTATCACACATGTTGCTACTCTTTTACATTTTGACATAATTAGTCTCATTCAGATTGCTAACATTAATGTGTTTTGGAGATTGTCTTTCTCTTAGCCATCATATTCTCACCAGGACAACCTTTTTGTCTTACATCACTTGTTAACTTCTTGAGCAAAGCTCGAGTTCTAGTTTAATACCTCTTCTACTTGAGCAAACGTTCACTCAATGACCAGACAAAGAAGTTTGAAGACAAACACTGTAGCAAAATTGCTTCAATCGATTTGATTAAGAAGAAGCACAAACACTTCTATGTGGGGAAGACACAAATCCACGATAGTCGCTTGCTATTATAAGTGTAGTTTTTCAAACAAACAAAAAATCCTGTGTTGATGTGTCATGTCGCTACTCTATGACCGAGTTGGCGTGTCCATGCTTCTTAGGCGGGTGCCTACGGGCCAGGTGCCATCCAAACATGTTCTAGTGTATTGCTTACAATACAATGAACTATAACGATGAACTATAAAAACTTAGTGAAAGCACCCAAAGCAATTGAGCACCTTCATTTGGCTCTTATAGGTCAACCCCTGATATGGCTAAAAATGGGGTTAAATCGGAACCGTTCAAAGTGGGCACGGATCTTGAGGCCTCAGGGACGAGATGGTAATTTCACCCGAATTGAGCACCGGGTCTCTCCTCTTGGACCCGCTGGCCCATGAACGGATCTGATAGGCAGAGAACGGGTCTCAACCCATTAGGGACCAGTTCAACAGGATAGGAGTAGATCCTGGCTTGTCCCTATCCTGAGGGAATGGTTGTAACCAACCCCAGCCAGCCACACCGGGGAGTAGGGATTCATCCTTATCCTGAAAAAGATCTCCATGGCGACTATAAAAACCCTCTACCTCCTACAGTTAAAGGTGATCACCCTTTGCACACTTGAGCTCTTTCTCTTCACTTTTTCTATGTATTGACTTGAGCGTCGGAGGGTTCGTCGCCGGGATCCATCCCGGTGTCTCGAACGTTTATGCAGGTTCAAGGGAGCACCAAGGAGTCAACTAATCAACAAGAAGAAGGGTTCCGCATGTTCGAGTTCCTCACGAACCTACAAATCTCATCTATTGCTCCCACACCAGAATCCAGCGGTAACAGATTGGCGCCGTCTGTGGGAATTCTCGACAAAGCAATCCAACCTTCCTCCTTCCACCAAAGCCACTTCCAACAATGCCTCCTAAGAAGAGACCCGCAAACTCCAATCGTAGGACGACCTCTTCTCATCCTCCTCCTTCGCAGGGGGATCTCCCTCCTCCCAACCAACCAACCCTGCAGCTCGATCCACAGGCTCCGCATTAGTAGCTTTTGGGTCCCCAAGCCACAATGGGGAACACTCTCGGCGAAGCCGCCACAAGCAACCTGTGCATCAGGTTCGGATTTCCATCTACAATGCCGACACAAACTCAATGGCTTCCTAACTCCTCCCACTTCAAAGGATCGGCAGAATGTGATCAACAATCGGCAGACCGAGTATGGACCCGATCTTCATACCCATCTGAACGAGAGGCGAGCCCAAGAGGCGAACCCTCGCCGCGAGCAACCTAGGGATCGCTCGCCACGCCGATCCAATCACGGAGGGTCCAACTCTCCCCGGAAGGGGAGAGAGTCGCCCCAGCATCGCCCAAGGCGGAGCCGCTCCCCAGCAGGCCGTTCTGCTCCGCGAGCCCATCCTGAGCAGGAGGTCCCCGTCACAAGGACAGAATTCCAACAATTCTAGGAGGCAGTCCTCCGGGTGCTCAACGCTGCCCCCGATAATGGTCGTCGAGCTCGCAGCCCTCGACCAGCTCCTCGCCACCCTCATCGCTCCCGCAGCCCTCGACTTGCTCTGAGCCACCCTCGCCGCTCCCGAAGTCCCAGACCGGCTCCGAGCCATCGCCGCCCTTCTCCCGACCATCACCGTCGCTCTCGGAGTCCGTGGCCCGCTCCGAGTCATCCCCGTCGTTCCATCAGCCCACCTCCTACTCAGAGCCATCGCCGTCGCAGCCCCAGCCCTCCTCAGCATGAGGAGTCTTGAGGCTCAGCAAGACACAACTGAAGGGAGGAATCGATCTACTGCCGTCTCCACAAGATGGAGAGGCACCTCGGCCAGCTCGACCGAGACGAAGAACGCCGGGCCAAGGACCTCCGCCCAAGCAGGCCCCCATTCTCTCGCGCCATCATGGAGGCCCCAGTTCCAGACAACTTCAAGCCTCCACATTTCGAGACTTATACCAGGGAGTCGGACTCCGCAGATCACATCGAGAGTTTCAAAACTCTCATGAGAATTCACCATGCATCCGACGACCTCCTTTGCAAGACCTTCCCGACCACACTTAAGGGGCCAGCCCGGGAATGGTACTCTCAACTTGCGCCAGCATCTATCTTTTCCTTTGACCAATTCGAGGGTCTTTTCCTCACGCATTTCGTGAGCAGTCGTTGTGCCGAGAAGACGAGCAACTCCCTGCTGTTCCTCAGTCAGAAGAAAGGCAAATGATTGAGAGACTATGTCAAGCGCTTCACTGCTGAAGCCAGGTCCATTCCTTCCTTGGAACCCTCGGTCGCCATTGTCGCCTTTCGCTCCAACGTCCTCAACGCTGACCTCAGAGCGTCCCTCGCCAAGAAGCCCCCTCGGGACTTCTCAGAGCTCCTGCTTCGGAGCGAGAAGTACATCCGAGCGAAAGAAGCTCTCCACCGCCCAACCTTTGAGGCCTCATCCTCGGTGAACAAGCGGAAGGGCGCGGAAGGAGCTAAGAAGCTCCAAAGGACAATAGGGGTCAGCAACGTCCTCCTCCTCGGTTCGAGAAATTCACTCCATTTAACGCGAGTGTATCCGCCATCCTGATGGAGATCGGGAACGAAGGGCTCCTATCGCCTCCCTCAAGGATGAATACTCTGGGAAAGAAGAGAGACCGGAGCAAGTGGTGTCATTTCTATCGGGACCACGGGCACGACACAGATGAATGTCGAGCCTTGAAGGATGAAATCGAGGCCCTCATTCATAGAGGGCAGCTCACTCGGTTCATGACGAGGGACAGAGCCGATCTGCCCCCACCACCTAGGGGGGCTAACAGGAGACCCGAGCAGCACACGGAGACTCCGGAGGCCGAAGTAGAGGGCATCTTGCACCTGATACACAAAGGCCCAATGGAGGGAGATTCCAACTCCTCCCGAAAAGCCTTCGTAAGGGAAGTTAACTCCGTACAGAGCCATCCTCCCCCAAAAGGCCTCGGAGTCCCGGTGACGTTCTCCGATAGGGACCTAGAGGGTGTCCGCACACCCCACTGCGATGCCCTCGTCATCAATCTTCGAATGGAGAACTTCGACGTTCGCCGGATCTTGGTAGATAATGGAAGCTCCGTCAACATCCTTTCCTTGGAAGCTTTAAAAGGCCTCCAGCTGTCGAGGGACCGGCTCAAGCCCGCAGGCTCTTCACAGGTTCACTGGGATCCTGGTTACGGTCGAAGGAGTTATAACCCACGACGTAACGGCTGGAAAGGCCCCGGTAACTCGCACGGAGCCGATGGACTTCATGGTGGTCGACGTCAAGGCCGCCTATAATATTATCCTGGGTAGACCAGGTTTGGCTGCACTTCAAGCCATCCCTTCAGCCTACCACATGAAGATGAAGTTCCCCATGCCCTCGGGAGTGAGAGAAGTGAGGGGGAGCCAAGAAGCAGCTCGGAAGTGCTATATGACCTCGATGGGGGTCCAGTTCTCTCTTTGGACGCGCTCGAACTTCCCCAGGAAGGCGGTCAAACTATCTCCGAGCCTGTGGACGAATTGGAGGAAGTGGCATTCTCCGAAGAAGACACCACTAAGACGTTCCGCATCAGCAAGGCTCTCTCCCCCTCTATTAAGCAAGACATCTCCCGATGCATACGGAAGAACCGCGACCTCTTTGCCTGGACTGCAGCCGATATGCCTGGGATCTCAGAGGAGCTCTCAATGCACCGTCTGAGCGTCACCCCTGGGGTCAAGCATGTCCAATAGAAGAGGCAGAAGTTTGCCCCTGAAAAGCAACAGGCGATTATGGAGGAGGTTGAGAAACTCCTCAACGCCCGCTTTATCCAGGAGGTAAACTACCCTGAGTGGCTCTCCAATGTGGTGGTGATCAAAAAGGCCAATGGGAGCTGGAGAATATACATTGACTTCACTGATCTCAATAAAGCGTGTCCGAAGGACCCTTTTCCTCTTTCCAGCATCGACGACCAGATCGATGCAACCTCCGGGCACGAGCTCCTCAGTTTTATGGACGCCTTCTTAGGGTACAACCAAATCAGGATGTTCCCTCCCGATATCTCGAAGACCTCGTTCGTGACAGATCAAGGCCTCTATTGCTATCGCGTTATGCCCTTCGGCTTGAAAAATGCGGGAGCTACCTATCAGCACCTTGTGAATAGGGTCTTCCAAGACCAAATCGGCCGAAACATGAAAGTCTACATAGATGGCAAGTTAGTCAAGAGCACCCGGGGGCACGAGCACACTTTCGATCTTCAAGAAGCCTTCGGGGTGCTCAGGATGCACAATATGAGACTAAACCCGAACAAGTATGCATTCGGTGTCTCATCAGGCAAGTTCCTGGAGTTTATGGTCAGCCAGAGGGGCATAGAAGCCAACCCCGAAAAGATCCAGGCCATTCTCAAAATGGCTCCCCCCTCCAACGTCAAAGAGGTGCAGAGGCTCACGGGGCGCCTCGCTGCGATTGGGCGATTCCTCTCCAAGTCCGGGGAAAAGTGCATCCCCTTCTTCAAAGCCCTCAAGGGGGCTAAAGGCTTCGAGTGGGGACAGCAACAACAGGAGTCCTTTGACAGGCTCAAGGAGTATTTGGCCAACCCCCTGCTCCTGAGTAAGCCGGCACCTGGGGAGGTCCTCTACCTCTATCTCGCAGCTTCGAAGCAGACGCTCAGCGCGGTCCTTGTGAGGGAAGAGGATAAGACGCAGAAGCCCACCTATTACGTGAGTAAGGTGCTCCGCGACGCCGAACTCCGTTATCCGAAGCTGGATGGCTCTCGCCCTGGTCATGGCGGCCCGAAAGCTCCGCCCCTACTTCCAATCCCATTCGGTGATCGTCCTTATCGACCAACCGCTGAAACAAGTTCTCTACAAGCCTGAGACTTCCGGGCATCTCATGAAGTGGTCCATCAAGCTGAGTCAGCATGACATCAGCTACCAGCCCATAACGGCAATAAAGGCCCAAGCTCTGGCCGAGTTCATCGTGGAGTACCTGGCAAAGGTGATGGAGCTTCTATCTCTATTCGAAAATGTTCAACTCCAGCGGGTTCCCCGAGAAGAAAACGGGCAAGCAGATGTCCTCTCTAAGCTCGCCTCCTCGTCGCCCCAAGGTCTAGAACAGACTGTCATGATAGAGGTCCTTCTCAAACCAAGTATTGACGAAGACGGCTCAAGGCCAATGGAAGCCTACCCCCTAACACTTGGGGAAAACTGGATGAAGCCCTCCTCGAGTACCTCCAGGATGGAGTCCTTTCCGAAGATCCAAAAGAAGCAAGGAGGATCAGGACACAAGCTGAGCGGTACACACTCCTGGACAGGGTCATGTACAAACGCTCCTACACCCAGATCGATGGTCAGCCCTATCTGAAGTGCCTCTCCCTGGAGGAAGCGATCTACGCCCTAAAAGAGGCCCATGATGACCTATGTGGCGCACACTTGGGAGCGAGATCCCTCGCCCAGAAGCTCTTGAACTACGGATACTTCTGGCCCATACTACTAAGTGATTCCGAAGAGTACATCGGCCAGTGCGACTCCTGCCAGAAGTTTGCTCTAATCCGTCGCCTGCCCCAAGCACAACTGGCTTCCTTACCGAGTCCAATCCCCTTCGCAATGTGGGCGATGGATTTGCTCGGACCTTTCTCTCCAGCACCGGGCAAGCTGAAGTTCTTAGTGGTAACAATAAACTACTTCTCTAAATGGATAGAGGCTGAACCTCTCTCAACAATCACCGAGCACAAGATGCAGAAGTTCTTTTGGAAGAACATCGTCTGTCGGTTCGGGGTGCCTCGCATCCTTATAACCGACAACGGGACCCAATTTATGGGAGCGACCTTTCGAGACTTTTGCACCGACCTCGGCATTCAACAGCGGTTCTTCTCAAGAGCGCACCCCCAGTCCAATGGCCAGGCGGAGAACGCGAACCAACAAATCCTATCCGGCTTGAAGAAGAGGCTGGACAAGTCCACTAATGGACTATAGGTCGAACAACTCCCCAATGTGCTTTGGAACTATCGCACCACAAAAAGAGCTCCAACGGGAGAGTTCCCTTCCAACCTCACGTACGGATCTGAAGCTCTCATTCCATTGGAGGTGGGCCTACCTTCACCTTGACTCATAGCCTACAATGAAGCGTAAAACGCGAACCAGCTTCGCAACTGCCTAGACCTCATAAACGAGGTCCATGGGAGAGCCGCAATCCGCCAAGAGACCTACCGTCGTAGGATTACTCAAGCTTACAACAAGAGGGTACGACCAACCAACCTAAAGGAGAGGGCTTAGTGCTGAGAAAGTTGTCAATTTCCGATCCAAGCAAGAGAGGCAAGCTGGCACCCAATTGGGAAGAACCATATAAGGTCTCCAGAGTTATACGCCCGGGCACGTATCAACTCAAAAACCCGGGGGGCAGGAAGATACCAAGGACATAGAACGAGAAACACTTAATGAAGTACCAAGAAGGTGTCTAAACACCACTCCAAGTAACTTCCCCAGGAGCGCTCCAGAAGACATGTCTTAAAATCCTTACTTGTATTTCCTTTTTGTCAAAGTGTAAAGGCGGCTCGCAACTTAGAAGTGGCCGCCCAGTTGTTCTCAATAAAAAGAAATTTGTTCTTCTCAAGTTCTCTATTTTTGGATAGTCTAACTTTACTTACATACTTACAAATTTTTTTTAAAAATTTTGCACTAAAACGACGAGTTTGGAATCCAACACTTGGCTCGATTCCGCTTCCACTACTTGCTTATAAGCAAGTAAGAAGTGGTTTGTCATTCGGAATTGCTCCCACAACCGTTGATTCTCTCTTTAAACGACGAGCTCGGAGTCCAATACCTGGATCGACTCTGCTTTAACTACTTGCTTCTAAGGGAGTAATAAGCGGATCACCATTCGGAATTGCTCCCACAGCCGTTGATGCTCTCTAAACGACAAGTTCGGAGTCCAACACTTGGTTCGACTCCGCTTCAACTACTTGCTTCTAAGCGAGTACGAAGCGGATCACCATTCGGAATTGCTCCCACAGCCGTTGATGCTCTCTAAACGACAGTTTGGAGCCCAACACATGGTTCGACGCAACTTTTTGCTAACTCACGAACGAGTAAGTGACAAGCGTTCTACCATTCAAGATTGCTCCTACAGCTATTAATAACTACGAACGCTAGCGAAGTATGCAAGTTCACAAAACAAGTACTATTTCATTCGAAGTTGGGATTACAAGTCTAATTACAAAGCCAACTGCTCATGTTTACATTTAGATACAAAACTTGTACAAAAAAAGTCTGCAATATCACAAGATAGACACCCTAACACCTCCTAGGTAGTGGAATACTCCTCTTGAGCGACAAACGAGGCCGATGAACACCTTGTCGCTGCGAACTTACACCCGTGGAGGTCTCTAAGCTGGCGAGCCGAGTTGTGTCATCGAGAGTTGCACCAACTGAGGCCCCGCTCGACGAGCCAGCCACTCCACTCTGTGCGTCTCCAAGACGCCCCAAGGTGGGAGGCGAACGTAACGCCAACTCGTGAAACGACCGTCCCTGTGAGTACTCTCCTCAGGTGCAAGAAGTGGTCCTAACATTGCTTTCCTCTGAGAGACGTCGCAACCGGTGAACCTCTGCCTCTAACTCAACGATTTGCTCCTTCAGCGAGTCGTCTGTCACCTTAACACTTAGCCGAGGCGTTCGACTCGCATTGCCTGCACGAGAAGCTTCGGTGATAGTCCGCCGAAGCTACGCCGTCTCCAAACTCTTTTCGAGCACCACGTTCTTTAGACAGTCTCTCTCAGCTCTAGCCTCGAACAAAGACTATCGAATGGACTCTAGCTTCTTGCCTAGCTTGCTGGACTTCGAGAGACTCTCCTCCTCCACTTTCCGAGCTTGCTCCTTCAGTCACTTTGAGAGAGAGCCCACCTAGCCGCTCCTAGGTCAGACCGAAGACGAGACACCTCGACCGCTTCCACCTGCGGCGGTGCTTCGACTATTTGATACAGCTCGGCAATCTGAAAAGGCAAGACACGACAACACTAAGCTTGAGAAACACCCGCAGTAATGGCTCACATATGAAACAACTCAGGCCCCAACACTTAGTCGATTTTCGCCAAAAGACAATTAATGAATTCAAAATGTCTCCAACACTTGTTCAAAATAGAGAGTTCATTCACTTAAAAGCTTGATTACTACAAAAGAGCGGTGGTCAGTCCGCTATAAGGCAATACAAAAGACAAAGGCGACAAAATAAGATAGCTGAAGTCAGAGGGCCACCTTGAGTGGTAGCTCGGTGATGGGCTCCTCGGTGGTCGTCTCCCCAACCTCCACTATCGCTGTCTGGGGGTCGGCCACAACCTCATCGCCCCCTTTCTCCTCCACTTCCTCCTCCTCGTCCTCCTCGCCTCCCTCTTGGTCGACTTCGAGGACCTCGCCACCGACCGAGCCCCACAGACTGTACCCCGACCTGTCAAAGCCGGGGATGCGAGCCACGACGTGCTTGAAGGCTATGGCGTAGGACTGCTCCATATTCGCCATCATGTGCTTCTTTGCCTCGGCCTCTATCGCCGCCCTCGCCGCTGCCACTGCCTCATCCTTCTCCCTCTCCATGTCTCCTAAGGCCTTCTTCGCCTTTTCCCTCTCCACGTCCGCCCGAGCCGCCTCCGAGCTGCCTTCTCGTTCGCCTGCGCCAAGGCCGTCTCAAAGTATGCGACCTGAGCTGCCAGGGATTCCGAGCGGCACTGCTCTACCTCGTAAAGCTTCGCGATCCTCGCCCTCTCGGCTCGGTCCCTGTTGCACGACAGCTTCAGCTCCTTCTCTTGCTCGGAAAATTGCACGAGGAGATGGCTAAAATGGCACGTGATCTAAACCAAAGAGAAAAAGAAACGATGAAAAGCCGAGCAAATGACTTAGAAATTTTTTGGATTATCGACGAATCGATTAGGAGACTCACCGACATCGTCGCCCGAGCTATCTCAAGAGCGTCGTCGCCCGTTGTCCCCGCCTTCAGGGCCGCTCGGTGCTTCAGAGTCGGCAGATGGCGCAAGGCCTGCAAGCTCATGGCCGAGTCCCCCAAGAAGCCATCATGGTTCATCACCCGCCAGTCGGGGACGAAGAGCTTCTTGTGCCCCTCGGTCAGGATTACCTCGGACTTCTCGGTGAGGGGTGGAACCTCAAGCGCCAATGCCGCGAAGATGGAGAACGCTTCGGCTGAAGGCTCGGACGGGGTCGATTGAGAAAGAGTAGCGCCGGGGCAGACCGCTGAGGAGACGCCATATCCACAGTCTCGACCGTGGCAGATGACATTTTGGTGGGTCGGCCAGATGCTGGTCCCGCGGTCGTCCTCTTTCTCTTCTTAGCGTCGGAGCCCTTGGCACCGCTCATTTTCCGTTCCGCCATGATTGCCTTAAAGTCCATGTTCGGAGCCTCTGGTAAAGAGATAAAAAAAGTTAAGACAAGAAGGATGCATTATAAAGAGTAATAAAAAAGCAAGATGTCCAGAGCGTACTCGGGTCGATCGAACTGAGACCCGACATGTGGAGGACCTCCTCAGTCATGTCCTTCCAGCTTAGGGTTGGAAGATTAATCAGCTTCGTCGCAACTTCTGCTTCGGCCGGATCAACACCAGCTCAGCCTTAGCCCACTTCGGCACATCCTCCTTCCACCTGGTCGGGAAGTCCCACCCCGTGGGGCTTCGGATCAAAAAGTACTTTTCCTTCCACGACTTAATAGAGTCTGGATTCTCTATCAACTTAATACCTTTTCGTGGCGACAAGTAGTACCGATGCTCCATCTTATTCATCCGGTTGATCCGACACATACTTCGAAGAACGACGAGCTGAGGCTCCACCTTCGCCACCCGACACTGAAGCAAAAAGCCGGGCACGTGGCGCCACATGTTCGGCATGAACTGGATTGGACTCAGTCCATACCATCGTAGCACTTCGGTTACGAAGGGGTGAAGGGGCAGACGCAGACCTGCATTCAGTGCGTCGTAGGCAAAGACGCACGTATCGGGCGAGATCACCATACAAGCTCGCACTCCTGGTCCGGGGAGGATTAGAGTGTACTCACGGGGTATCATGAAGCTCCTCCGGATCCAGAGCAGGTCCCTCTCTATCAGAACCGAGGCGATGTCGTCGACCTCGGTGACCTCCTTCGGCTCGTTCTCTGCATATAACTCCGACCTCCCATAGATGGCCTTCGTCAACAGGTCGCCAGTATACTTCCTGATTCCCCCATGGCCTGATATCTCTGACGGCAACCGACCTCTCCTCCCCTCCTGACAGGCTCTACCACTGTCTCGACTATTACCGACCGCACAACCTCTTTCCCCTTTCCCTTAGCGAGCGGAGCAACTGGCTCGACCACAGCCGACCCTGCTACCTCCTTCCCCTTCTCTTGGGCTAGCAGAGCAACTAGCACACTCACCGCCGATCTTCCTACTTCTGTCCCCTTCTCTTGGACGAGCGGAGCCTCTAGCGTCCGCTCACTCTCACCTCCCGATGAAGAGGCCTCACTACCCGAGGACACTCTAGACATCTTGAGAAGTATATATATCTAAGTGAAAATATACATATTTACCTTGACGGGACGTTCTCGGTCAGAAAAGTTCACCAGAAATCGCTTCGCCTCGCCGCGACAGCTAGCACAACCACCAAGGAGCGAAAATCACCGCTAGCGGAGCAACTCGAGAGCAAAAACTTTTTCTTAGAGTAAAAAGTGAAAGAATGGGAGAAGTGTTGAGGGGGGTGAGAACTTATAGTAAAAAGAGCGACTCTTGGACTTCTAACATATTAGGCCCCACTCAAGCCCATTAAGAATGTTAAACGACAGAATTCTTAAAGGCGGGAACAACCTACGGCCGTGCTGTCTCGAAGCGCCAAACTACCGAGGTGTCGAGCCACCGAGGTGCCCATTCGGAGAAAGACGTCCCCGAGCTACCGGGGCATCGACCTCCGTATTGGGGAAAAAACACCTCCGAGCCCCTTGGACCGTCAGATCGTCCAGATGTTCACGCCAACGGCTGATGGATGGCTCAGATTTCGCCACGTCCACAAAACGACAAAATCATGTTTTCTCGTTATCTGAGCCTCTTGCGCCGAGATTTGAGCCTGATGGACGTCCCAGATCTAACCACATAGCTCGGCAGCCATTGAAGCGCCGAACTACCGAGGTGTCGAGCCACCGAGGTGCCCATTCGGAGAAAGACGCCCCCGAGCTACCGGGGCACCGACCTCCGTATTGAGGGAAAAACACCTCCGAGCCCCTTGGACCGTCAAATTGTCCAGATGTTCGTGCCAACGGCTGAAGGATAGCTCGGATTTTGCCACGTCCACAACGACAAAATCACGTTTTCTCGTGATCTGAGCCTCTTGCGCCGAGATTCGAGCCTGATGGACCTCCCAGATCTGGCCACGTAGCTCGACAGCCATCGAAGTGCTGAGCTACCGAGCTACCCATACGGAGCTGCCAAGCTGCCCATTCGGAGCTGCCAAGGTGCCGAGGTGCCCATTCAAAGAAAGGCACTCCCGAGCTACCGGGGCACCGAACTCCATATTGGGGAAAAAATGCCTCCGAGCCCCTTAGACAGTCAGATCGTCCAGATTTACGCGCCAACGGCTGATGGATGGCTCAGATTACGCCACGTCAGCAAGATCACGTTTTCTCGTGATCCGAGCCTCTTGCACCGTGATTCGAGCCCGATGGATGACCCAGATCGGGCCACGTAGCTCGGCAGCCATCGAAGTGCCGAGCTACCGAGCTATCGAGCTGCCCATACGGAGAAAAATGCCTCCGAGCTACTTGAGCCGTCAAATCGCTCAGATATTCACGCCGGCTGCCGATTGATGGCTCAGATTTCGCCACGTCGTAAATAAGGAGATAAATTCTTTTTTTATTTTATTAATTCGAATTATTTATTTAAAATTTGCAAAAAATGATTAAAATTCAGGAAAAATAATTTAAAATTCTGAAAAATAATTATAAATTTGGGGGAATATTTTTGAGTCCCGGGATAAATAATTATTGTTTAGAATGATTAATTAGTGCTCCCGGAGAGCAAGTCATCGCTTTGCAAAATTGAATAAATAGTTCGAAAAAATTATATAAAATCGAAAAAAATCACCAAAGACCCAGAGCAACGTAGAAGCCACTTTGAGCAAGCTACCAGCTCAGGAAAATACCGTCACCTCGCCGACCGGATTCCAGCACCCTTTGAGAACCCCGATAAAACCCTACACGCCACTAAAACAACAAAACTACTCCCACAAGGCTGTAACACACGGTCTTTGGAAGTGGGGGACTCGTGATATGGCTAAAAATAAGGTTAAATCGGTACCGTTCAAAGTGGGTACGGATCTTGAGATCTCAGGGACGAGATGGTAATTTCACCTACAGACGGGTCCGAATTGGGCACCGGGTCTCTCCTCTTGGACCCACTGGTCCATGAACAGATCTGATATGCAGAGAACGGTTCTCAACCCGTTAGGGATCAGTTCAACAGGATAGGAGTAGATCCTAGCTTGTCCCTATCCTGAGGGGATGGTTGTAACCAACCCCAGCCAGCCACACCGTGGAGTAGGGATTCACCCTTATCCTGAAAAAGATCTCCATGGCGACTATAAAAATCCCCTACCTCCTACTGTTAAAGGTGATCACTCTTTGCACACTTGAGCTCTTTCTCTTCACTTTTTCTGTGTATTGACTTGAGGGTCGGAGGATTCGTCGCCGGGATCCATCCCAGTGTCTCGAACGTTTGTGCAGGTTCAAGGGAGCACCAAGGAATCAACTAATCAACAAGGAAGAAGAAGGGTTCCGAGTTCCTCACGAACCTACAAATCTCATCTATTGTCCCCACACACCAGAATCCAGCGGCAACAACCCCCTTGAAAGATAACTTAAACCCATCATCCTGATCTCCCTATTCCTCCCTTCTCCCCTAATTCGACACATGAAAACCCAAAATTCTACTCAACAGCCCCAAAAAACAAATATTTCATAAATCAATAACATCCGAAACAGGATCTCACCTTTGTTCTTATACTTGTCATACAGCTCCGTCAATTGGGTATAATTCGCATCCGTAAACCCACTGTTCCAAAACACAAATTGAAAGGGTTTCTCAAATGGAAAAACTCACATGGGGGCAAATTGTAAATTACGAGAAAAGGGAGGACGGAATTACCATTTGGACGCGACATTGACGACGAGCAGAACCTTGCCTTTGTATTGCGAGAGATCGACTTCTTTGCCGCTGCTGTCCTGAAAACAAAACAAAAAAAAATTACATAAAAATAAAGAGAAATTAATGAAAGAGAAAACGGAGGTTGAATTGGAGTACCTTGACGATGAAATCATGGATCGAAGACTCCAATGTCGAAGAATGAGAACCACCCATCTGCGTCCTTTTTCTCTCCTCTCTCTCTCTCTTTATTTTGGGTGAATGAGAATTTGGAAAAGTGAAAGTACGCGTAATGTCTTCATTGTTTTGTTAGCAGGGACTATGTAATGTCGAAGAAGGAAGCGCATATCGTGGTTAGCCAGGGAACGCTTATCCAGGTAGATGTATAACATAGTACATGAAATACGCGTGCTTTTACCAATGCAGATCTGAAGGAAAATTCCTGAATTTTTTACCAAAATGACCCACTTTTTTGAAAGTATTCACCAACTGACCCACATTCGAAACTATTTACCAGATTGGCATACTTTCTTTCTGAGATAGCGAGTCTAGTTCAAATGAACTCGCTACCTCAGATAGCGAGAATGAACTCGCTATCTCAAATAGCGAGTGTAGTTGTACTTATTTTTCAGAGAAATTTTGAACATGCAATTTTTATTTGAAATGTATATAACTGCACTCGCTATCGCAGATAGCGAGTTTAGTTCAACTAACATTGCTATCTCAGATAGCGAGTGTAGTTGTACTCATTTTTTAGAGAAATTTTAAATATGCAATATTCTCGCTTTACCTCATAAAAAGTTAATGATGATATATGCTCAAAAAAGTATTTATATATATTGATGTTATGACTGTGATTGCAAGTGTTTGCTTACAAAAATATAAGTTATTAAATCTTACCTCATCTATTCTTCGCTTTCCTTGTATCAAATCTATCTACTTTCTATAAGCAACCCATCATTTAAATTGACATGAAAATTTACTGAAAATTAATATTGCAATTGATTCATCTCAATATTATAACTTTAGGATTTGAGATATGAATATGAATTAAGCATACACCAAATAACAAATATTAAGCTATACAGTAAGCACGTGAGAATCGGAATTATGCGATATGAAAATCTTCATGAAATTAAGTGAAAATAATTAACATTGGGTCTATATAATATTATGGTGCAATAAAATTAATGAGAGAAATAGTCATCAAGCACATGTGTAGAAGAAAATCACATTAATGGTAGATTACATGCGCTAGATTATACATTAACATAAAAAGAGGGACACAACAACATCTTAATGTGATTATATGCAATAACTCATATATGCATTCATCATATCGTTAAAGATATTGTAACTGAAATATTGATTAACTAAAATTATAGTAATAAACACCAATATTTAAATAACCACTAGTAACAAAAAATCTTATTTAGCCAAATTGTGTAAGAGAAAGTTAAGGGATATCTCATAAACAAAAATGACTAGTAAAATAGGATGGTAGGTGATAACAAATACATGATTATCACTAAATGAATAAAGTTACTATGTCAAGCACATATACAATACTTAATCAACACATTATTGTCATGATGCAAAATACCTTTGATCTCTAATAAATGTCAAGGTGCATGATATATAATTGAGAAAAAAAATTAAAACAAATTTTAAATTAGCAACTTTTTCTAAAAATATACAAAGAATGATGATTTATATGCAAAAAATTATACATACAAAACAAGTATGTAATTCTCATGGTAACATAATAATTTCAGACTAAGAGTCACAAAAAATTATGACACTGTAGTCTCATAATAACTCTTGCACATGTTAGGAGGGTTTTTGATATTAGTTTAATAATATCTACAAATATATCATAAATTAATATAGTAACTTCCTAAGTACGTGTGGATAATTTTTTTCTGACAAATGTTTAAATTCCATATAACCATATAACTCACTCACAATTTTAATTCAACCCAAAAGACTACTTAATCTGTACCTATAAATTGTGAGCGATGTATATGGAAGTATGATTGAAAAACTACTTAATATGTAAATTTCCTATAAATTGTGAGTGATGTATATGGGTTTAGTTAAAATTGTGATTAAGTTATATGGAAATCACAATTTTTTAGTGAGGTATATGGAATTTAAACATTTGTGGGTGACCCGTGTGGAAAAAACCTTTTTTGTGTGTGGATATAAGTAATTTTTTAAAGAAAAACAAATTAATGTGGCCCCCAAAACCAAATAAGTCAAAAAAGTAAGTACTTGAATTCATTTGAGACAAAATTAAGATATCTCATTTTAATATGGAAAATATTTGACTGTCAATTGCATTAAAATGATAAAGATGCAAACTAAACATACTGGATTAAGAATTTACATTTTTTAAAAAATATCCAACGAAGTGGCATGAAGATTTGATGTGTGTTCGAAGAACAACTCAGAGCGGTCATACTTATCTAAATGAGGTAAATAATTTTAACAAATTTATTCAAACTTATGATCAATGTCTTAATAATTATTTTTTAATAATTTTTTGTAAGCTTTGTTAGATTGTAGATGCCAAATCATGGGATAGCCCATGGTGTAGACAAATTCAAAGATCCCATTGAAACTGGATTTGAAGGCAGTCAACAGTTTCCAATTGGAGCAATTCCGATGGAAGCAACTCCCGTAGATTTGACTTGCGACGACGATCATGTACCATTGCCAAGGCTCACTTCCGCATGACCTTAAGAAGGAAGGCTCAAAAGAAATGAAAGGCTTTATCGAGTGAGAGTAGTCGAATTGCAGAGGCGATCGAATAGTTAGCCGGACGAATGAATAATGAGATGAAGAGAACCAATGATGTGGTTGCTGAGACGATACAATAGGAGGAGGCAAAGCAGAGGAGACAAGAGTAAAATGGGGATCAAGCAAGAGACGATCGAGTAATGATGTATGACATCACTGTAATAACCCCTGATCAGGTCGCATTCTTGAAGGAAGAACAACGAAAAATAATTCGTGGTCGTGCTCAATTGGATGGCAATAGCAGTCATGACAATGGCTACGGCTACAGCAAAAATGATGGAGATAAGGCTTACTATCCCTAGTTTCATGATGGTTATGTAAACCCTTGGTGTAAATAATGCATGTAATTTGTTTAATTTGAGCTTATTTAATGAAATAAAATTTAAATGTCTTAATAATAATATTTAATATATAAAATTTAAATGTTTTTTTTATATCGAGGATAGAGTCTTAATAGAAAAAAGAGACAGTACAAGAATATTTTTACACGCAGTAAAAACAAGAAAGATTAAGAACCAAAACAATAGCAACTCTACAAACAGGGAATCCAGGCAATAGAGCGCATTACGCAAAGGACCACAATCAAAAACAGCAGTCACAACAGCATGCGGGGACTCAATTTTACACCAAAACTGAGCCGGGGAAAACTTGCTGCAACGGTGGAGGAAGCGTCACAGCTGAGCAAACATCTAAAGAGGAGGAGACAGATCGATCGCTGCTTATAGGGAAAGACCCAGAGCCAACAGACGTCCAAGGTCCAGCGCGACAAAGCAACTGAAGGAGTGCTCACTAAACACTGAACAACCGAATGCGACTCAGAGCAGAAACAATGACGGGAAGACCACCATTGACCCACCTGAGACAAAGAGCAGAATAGACCCCCAAGCAAAAAGAAAAATAGCAAAGCACAACCTAAGCACCAGGCAAAATGCCACACACCTCCATCAGAACATTACAACCAAAAGAGATCCAACGAGACTGTGAGCAAGCAGTTTTTTAAAAATTTAAAAAGCCGAAGCATAAAATCTGCTCTCCCGATAACAAACACAAGGGGAAAACATAACTGAGCAAGCTCCAGCCGCAGGCAAACCTAACAGAGCAAACATATCAGAAACAAGGCAAGAAACGAGAAACCCAGAACACAAGAGATAAAAACACACCAGCTGAGAGATAAGATCAGCCGTCCCAAGAAGACACCCAATCTAGAACAACACTGGCCATAGTCAAACACCACAGGCAAACAACAGTTAACAAAAGAAAAAATATCATACAATCGTCTACCAAGCACAACACTCCATTAAAGACCAAAGAGACCCAAAACAAGAAGGCGCATGATAAAACCTCACAGTGCAGCAACTGGAAGCCCAACAATTCGCCACAACATCAAAATCACAACATAAAGGCCAAAAAAAAAGAAGAAAGTAAGCTTGCCGCCACCTGAAATCGGCCCAAATAAACAAATGCAGAGCAGAAGACGAACAGAAGTTCAGTAAAGACCAAGAAAACTGGAACGATAGCCAGCCATAAAAAGAGAATTAACCCACTACAACACAGATAATAGACATTTAAAAACAGGGGGAAGGAAGACCACCTCCGATAACCAACCACAAGAGGCAGAACTGGTGGGTGAACACAATCGCCACCTAAAGAAAACCCACAATATGCTATAAAGGAGATAGCACACAGGACCAAAGCCTAGAGAACAAACCCCACCAAAAACGAACCAGACAAAAACAGTATTAACCAAAAACTCCTCTGCCAAAGGATTGGTAGAGGAACAAAAAATAGCAAGAGGTTGTTAACCGGCAGCCTGCAAAAGAAACAGAAGAGCGGGTAAGAACTAATAAAAGTGAAAATTAAGTGGGAAGATAGTTATAAAGACGGTAAAAAATTGTTATCTCTTCAAGGCGATGTAGACAAAGTGCCTCTACTTTAGCCTGCGCTAAAGCGGAGGACCAACACTTAGAGAGAGAAAGGAAATCATCTAGGAGACTATTAATAGTCCTAGAAGATTGGGTAAAAAATGTGATTATTCCTTTCTTTCCAGATAACCCAAAAGATAATCATAATTGAAAAATCCCACGAGTTACGAAATTTTTTGTTAATGAAACCGCTCCTCCAATCGGTCCAGCAATCTAAGATTGAGGGAGGGAGCTAGGTAACTTACCATGCAAACAAACAAGTTTGCCACAGCAGACGGATGATCACACAGTGAATAAACAAGTGATTAACCTCTTCAGCGTCAGTAAGGCAGAAGGGGCACACCTGTCCCCAAGCAAGGTTCCTTTTATTGAGATTCTCAACCGTTAAGAGTTTGTTGTTAACAGCCAACCAAGAAAGAATTTTAACTTTCAGCGAAGCATAGCACCTCTAGATGATCTTGGCACCTTCGTAGTTAAGAAAGTTATAACAGGATTTAACAGAAAAGATTCCCGAAGACGTCCATCTCCAATAAAAATCATCTATCGGATGCCAAGAATAATTGGTTAATTGATCAAGAAGATTGGCATACTCAATAGCCAGAGAATGAAAGAAAATGGAAGAGAAAGGGATATGCCATTCCCTATGACTGTTGGAAATCGAGAGATAATCTGCAACAAGAGCGTTTTGATTCGAAGCCAGATCAAATAGATCTGGGAAAGCGTGCTTTATCTTATAAGTACCGATCCATAGATCGGACCAGAAAAAGGTCTTAGCGCCATCAGCACACAATTTAAAAATACCACACTGAAGGGGAGCAATCACTTTCCACACTCCCTTCCAAAAGGAAGAGGCTGCAGTAGCTAAGGACTGATGAAACTCCCAGACTTTGCATCGAGAATGACATTTCTTAGAAATTAAACGGCCCCACGACAGGTTATCCTCTTTAATCAGTCTCCAAAGCCATTTGCCCAAAAGTGCTAGGTTTTGGTTCCTCAGATTAAGAACCCCTAGCCCACTAGATTCTTTGGAGGAGCACACAATCTTCCAGTTACAGAGGTGAGTATCAGCTCTGTAAGAGTCTGATCCAGACCAGAAAAAATTACTTCTGATTTGATCAATCCTCTTAATGACCCAGGACGGAACATAGAAAAAGGACATCATATAAAGCGGAATATAAGAGAGAACGGAGTTGACCAAGATCAGTCTACCTCCTCGAGATAATTGTCTTCCAGGCCAAATATTGAGTCTGGATTCTACCGTGTCAATCATAGGAATCCAGTCAAATTTATGCAACTTACCCTATCTGAGGGGGATGCCTAGGTAAGTAATTGGAAAAGAGGCCCTAGCGCAATTAAAGAACTGAGCTATCTCATGTTGACGGTTGTCCGACCCTCCGAGCCAATGAACGGAGGACTTCTGAAAGTTAATAGCCAGACCAGAGGCCTTTTCGAAGATATAGAGGAGAAGTTTCAGGTTTCTGAGGGTGCAACTGTTTGGTTTAGCAAAAATGACCGTATCATCCGCATATTGTAAGTTTAGAACGCCCCTGAAACTGTTAGAGGAACACGACCCTTCAATAATGTTGGCATCCCAAGCGTTACGCAGAAGCTTGTTGAAAACATCAGCAACTAGGGCGAACAGGAGAAAGGAGATTGGATCTCCTTGACGAAGGCCACACTTGCATTTGAATTTGTGGCCTTCTGTCCCATTAATGAGAATAGAGGAGGTACTCGAAAACAGGCTAGATTTGATCTAAATGTTCCATTTCGAGGATGTCAAAAAGAAAGTCCCAACTTATATTATCGTAAGCTTTTTGAAAGTCAAGTTTTAAGAGGATGCCCTCAGAATTAGTTCTGTGGTAATCGGAGATAACTTCTTGCGCACAAGCCATGCTATCAAGAATGAAGTGCTCCTTAATGAATCCGAACTGAGCGGGATCAATAAGAGGAGGGATAACCTTACTGAGACGAGTCGAAAGCACTTTCATGATAATTTTAAAAGAAGTATTGAGAAGACTAATAGGTCGGAAACTAGCCACCGAATTGGCTCCCAAGATTTTGGGAATGAGCACTATATGCGCATAGTTGATTCGATCGAAAGAAAAGAGACCAAGATGCAGGTCAACAAACATAGCTATAATGTCCTCTTTTAGGAATTCTCAAAACTTTTGAAAGAAGAAGGTAGGAAATCTGTCGGGGCCAGGAGAAGAGTCGCTTTTTAGAGAGAAAACCACAGTTTTAATCTCTTCCTCAGTAGGGGCAGCCCCATAGAGTTGATCCCAGTCAAAGAAAATGGATCGCTTTTTAGAGCGACCGAGAAGATTTTTGAAAAAAGTGAGGAAGGTGGAATGAAACTCCGCATTAGAAGAGCATTCAATGCCATTGTCAATGGTGGAGGATATCCGATTGCATCGTTGACGATGCGAAGCGAAATTGTGAAAAAAGAAAGTGTTGGCGTCACCTTCTTTGAGCCAACAGCGTTGAGCCCATTTAATGTGATCATTTTGTAGAAGACCTGCAAACTCACGTTTGCACAAATTCTTCTTACTACGGAGAGAGTCAGAGATAGGGCCCTGCTCTTCGAGCTGGTCAATAGTAGAGATGGAGAATAAGTAGTTTTTAAGTGCAGAAGCATAAGCAAAACGCTCCTTACACCAAATTTTGCATCCATACTTCACAGTGTGAAGCTTAAGAAGCAATCTCCCAAGCCCGTGAGAGCTGGTAATGGCAAACAGACACTCAGAGATCATGTTAACAAAAATCTGATTGGAGCCAAAACTTTTCAAAACGGAATTTGAAAGGTTTAGCGAAATTGAAGTTAGAATGAAGCACTATAGGCATGTGATCTGAAGAGGGGTTAGGTAGTGCACATGCGAAGGAGTGATGAAAGGAGGAGATCCAATCTTGAGATACAAGGAATCGATCAAGCTTTGCCATCGAAGGGGCTAGCCTCATGTTTGACCAAGTAAAAGATCTACCATTGAGAGGAATATCGAAAAGGTTGAGGCTACGAATGCAATCACTGAAACGGGTTGAATCTGCTCGAATGGAGGCATTACCAGTTCTTTCATGGGAAAAATGGGTAACATTGAAGTCTCCACAGAACATCCAAAACCCGTTGATATTATGGAAAAAAAGATTCAAATTCGCTCCAAAACAGGTTTCGACGGTTTGCAGAGGAGGGACCGTAAACGGAGACCACATGGAGACAACAATTGAATTCATACCAATGAAGACATAAGATAAGGAAAAAATTGAGACAGTGCACCAAAATTAGAGAAAAGAGGGAAGGCTTAAAGCCAAAAAGGATACCTCCACGGGTGCCAATAGCATCAAGAGGGATCCAACTAGAAATAGTGGAACTCCCGATGGAATGCAGGATAGAGGGAGTGGTGGAATCCAGTTTGATTTTTTGGATAGAAATCATATCACAATGAGAAGATGCGATAAGATGGAACACGAATTGTTGTTTGTTGGGACAACGTATACCCCGTATATTCTAAGAAGCACTAATCATAAAGATGTATGGACTCAATAGCTCTGGAGATTTCCAGCCTACGGATAGCTTTGAAATCCACAAGGATATCCGAGCTAACCGCAAAACCCATATTAGAAGCAAGATGGAGAAACTTTGTAGAAGAGACAGAGTCAAAATGCACTTGGTAAATGGATCCTAAAGGAGGAGGATCCATAACATGAGGAACCGGCGACAGAATTTCAAGATTACGAATTTGAGCCGCTAAGGATGCATTAGAGACAGACAATAAGTGCGAATTATTTTTAGCCTTAAGATGAGCACTAAAATGGAGCAAAGGGAGGGGGGATTTGGATCTCTTCCAAGGATAAGGGAACTTATCATCTCAGGGTTTAGGAGTCAGCTTTTCTACATGTGAGTCGGACAAGGATTGGTTATCTTCTAGGTTATAATAAATCGAACCTTCTGATATGTGGGAGGACAAACGTTGGGGAGTAGGCCCTAGCAGCGAGATGGGGAAAGAGGCGAACGGATTCCTAGAATCAGGACAGGGGGAGGCAGAGAGATTGAACATCATCGGAGGTGAACAGAAGACACTAGTCCCCTCGGGATCACATCCAAGAGGAGGAATAGTTTTGAAGGGATGAACGAATAGATTAGAGAAGGGGGAAGTGGTAGTAATGGGTGAGAACGGACCCAAATTAAACACAAAGCTTTTAAAACGAAAGAAATATGAAATAGAAAAATAATTGAATTTAGATGACGAAATAGGGAGAAGTACCTTATGCGAAGAATACTTGCGATCGAGATCCTGTTCCTCTTCTGCCAGGAGGTTATCCTGATCCATCCAGTCCGCCTTAGGCACCGAAGATTTGAGAGAACCCAGAGATGAAGATAATAATGGATCAGGAGACTTGGGCAAGGCTTCGGAGAACTTGTCCCAATCGGCCGCAAAGTTGGGATTCACTTCCCACTTCGGCTAATTCGAGTCGACATCTGATAGTCGACTCTGAGCCGAAGTCAGCAGAGGCCCCTGAGAAGACTGGGGACCCTCCGAAATTAGAGCAGAGGATGAGGGAACAACAGAGCGATGAAGCTTCGCTTTGGTTGCCGATTGCGACGCGATATCAGGGTTGATCCAAACAAAATTGGGTGGCTTAGCAGGGGACACCTTTGGAAGAGGAACACTATTCCTTCGAGGGAATGGGACTTTCTTTTTCATTAAGGCTTTGCCCTTTAGTTTGGCAAGTTGAGGAGAAGGGAGAGATGACGCACCAGTAGAGAAAAGAGTTGGAAGGAAATCCCACAACCTGAGCAGATGCAGGATTAGTAGGTGGAACATGAGTAACTACTTGTGAAGAAGAGGGTGGATCATGATAATTAACAGTGATGGCAAACACTGCTTGATCAATACGAAGCGTATAAGCCTCAACCCTATCTTGCACTTGAGGACAAAGAAAATCTGCCTCTACTTGGAGACAGCTCGAAGCTAGAAGGGCAGTCGACGAAGTGCAAATAAGGTCTCCGATACATTAAGTCATATCTGCCATTAGACGAGGGGAGTCAAAAAAGGGAGGGAGGCCTAAGCGAGTGACTTTGATGGGAGAATGCAGGAGCACAGAGGAAGGAGCAGCAAAGCGAAACCATTTACGAATAGATAGGTTAATCGAACCAATAGAAAATGATTTGAAGGCAATCAAATCATCCAAAGCTTTGGTAGAAGGGCACTTGATAATAATGTCGCCATTAGAACAAGCATTCAAAGCCCAAGTCCAGTCAGAAATGTTGCAAGCTTTGCAGAGCAAAGAATCCAGAGCATAATAGGATATGGACCCCCAAGAGAAGGACACTGCACTCAGACAATCCGCTTGGGACATTTTGGCACAGGTCTCTGGAGAAGGCACATACACAAGGGTGACATGCACCTTTTTTACCAAGTCCAAGGAGGACATAACAGCGGTGGGAGGGTGAACAGAGGAGGAAGGTGTATCGAAAACCACTTGGGGTTGAGAAGACATGATAGGAGGATTGGACGTGGGAGGTACTACGATGAGTTGAGAGGCAGGGGAAGTTGGAATGAGAGGAGATTGAACATCTAACTTTGGGCACTTCGGCTTCTTGTTATGAAGATCAGCCAGCTTGGCTTGCAAAGAGGGAAAATCGAGAGCGCTAAGAACTTGATCAGAGATCGGCACCCCTAAAGAGAGACCAAGAAGTTGTTGGAGGGAGAAGTATTTGTTACGCGAATGCCCTAGTTTCAGGTAAAAAGGGCATTTCATTTTGAGCGAACAAAACGCTTTGAGGTGACCAGGTTGAAAGCAGCGAAAGCAATGGGGAGGAGAAGAAAAGTTTGAGAAGGGGGAACGAGAAGTTGAAGAGACAGAAGATAAGGATTGACGAAAGGATAGGGGGATAAGAACCCTAGAGGGTTCTGGGATATGGGCCGTAAAGAGGCTTTTGTACCCAAATCTTTTTTTAATTTAGATTTCTTTTTTACCACATCAACCCATGACTGGCTCATGAGGCTCATATGGCCCAACACCGAACAAATAGAGACAGGGGGAAAAGTAACCCCAGGGTAGAAAAATACTTACTGTAGAGATCGCAATAAACGAGTAAGGAACGTCGAAAAGGGGAGAAATTACAATCCCAAAAATTAAAAGCCAATGCAGGAAAAGGAGAAAACAAGGTAGGACACCACAGACTAAGTAGAACGAGTAGAAATGCAAATCCAACAAACCACACCAAAAAGAAGCATCAAGAATAAAGAAAACAGAGGAGAGAATACCAAAATGAAGAAAGGGAAGAGCTGAAAATAAAAATGGAGTAAAAATTAGAGAAGAAGAGGGCAACACCCGCTAGAAGAAGAAATAAAACCAGTAAAAGAACTCAGCCAAAACCGACCTCGCGAAAACCCACAGAGAAAATTACAGCATCAGAATAAAAAGAAAAGACAAACAAGAAATGCACGGCCAGGCAAGAAAAAACCAAATGGAGAACTGACTTCACCACCAGCACTAAGAAATGCCAGGCAAGAAATCCAGCAGAAAATAATACTCTGAAACACTCCTCAATCCAGGAGAAAAAAAGAATCCTTTGAGGGAAAGAGGCAATTAAAGGAGATAGATCTCCAAGAAAAACAATAGAGAAATAATTAAACCGTTGAAAGAAAATGCTTACAGTGAGAAAGGAGAGATCAGGTCGCTAGCCAGCAAGAGAATAGCGAGCACCGGATCACACAGCCAGAAGCGGAAGCGACTAAGTAAAAGAGTTGCCACCCACTTAATCACAGCACACCCGCCCTTGACACACCTTAAACTCAGAGCCTTTCCACTCGAAGGGAAGAGGGTAACGGTTACAACACTAGACCGGGGAGAGGGGAGAGAGAGAGAGAGAGACAAGCTCGACTCAACAAGAAAGTGGGGGAGAAAAGGATCAAGGGAGGTGTTGAGCAAATGATAGAAGAGGGGGGAGGGGGATAGGGTAAAGGGAAAGCCAGATCTGGACGGGGAGACGATGAAAGAGGAGACAGGGATACAGTAGAGGACAACAGATGAAGGAGAAGGGAGTAAAAGGGGAGATGGGTATGCAGAGGATGAAGAAAGAAGAAAAATTAATGAAGGGGGGAGGTAGGGTAGGGGACGGGGGATGCCGGATCTAGAGGGAGAAGACGCCATGAAAGAAGGGAGAGCTTTAGAGTTTTTGGAGATAGGTGAGTTGAGTTGTTGAAAAAGCGAGTTGTTCTGAACCCCAACGTGAAATTTTTTTAGATTGAGAAAGTGGAGGGGAATCATAATTTAAATGTTTTATTAATAACTTTTTTACAATACATACAAAATATGTGTTTGGTATAAAATTTATCAGTGACTATTGAAATTAATATAAAACAAAAAATAAAAGACAAAAGGAAAATTGACTTTCCACGTACAAAGTATTTTTACTTTCTAATAGGAGAATGGTTTTCCGCATGGAAAGACTCATTCTATTAGAAGAAGAAAAAATCTTTGTACATTAGGATGGCTTTCCACATGTGGGAATGAACGTGGAAAGCCTCCAACCATTAGACTTTCCTTCATAACACATGTATGGGAGTAAATATTTTAATACCATATATGGGTGCTAGCTCGGATCTCAACCACCCACCAGGGCCGGCCCAGGGGTAAGCCCAACAAGACAACAAGCTTGGGCAACCCCCCTTTCATGGGGCAACAAAATTTTTTAAGACACTATCTTTGTATAACATATAAGAGCAACAGAATTGGACTTTAACAGTCCACTAGGTCAGTCCAGCCCAACCTAAAAGGAGACAGACCATGCATTAAGGCCGTTGCATACAGACTTGGGCTTTAAGGCCCTATGTAATTTTAATTTTGCAAATGTAATCATATCGGTGGGATATTCTTAGAAATAATTTGTTTGACTTTATGGTGCGGTTCAAGATAAAAAGACAATGTAATCATGCTTTTATCAAAAAAATAATATTTTATTTGCGTTTACTTTTACTTTTTGTTGTTATTATTAAAAAAACTTGTAACCCCTATTTTTCCAAATACATATTTTCTGAAAATTTTCTGTTTTTTGACTAATTATAAATTTATTTTGTTTTGAAATTGTTTCGAATCTTTTATTAAGCGTTTTCTAATCAAAAACTACATTTTTTTCGAATAATGGCATAATTTAATTTCTGTTCCTAATTGATCGGTTATTTGTATTTTTACTCAATTTAAATTTAAATGTATTATTTCTATTTGGGTTATTTTGATAAATGTATATTTTGTTATATAATCTTATTATTATTATTATTATTATTATCGTTATTGTTATTTTATCCTTGTGATTTTTACTATTGTTATTATTGTTATTATTGTTATTATTAGTATTATTTTTTTGTAAAGCCTGAATATACTTATTTAATTGTATTTTATTATTCGATTTGATGTATGTTTATATGTATATTTTAAAAACCCAATATTCTATTTAATTATTCTTAAACCCTATAACCCACTTTGATTTCTTCTTGGATCTCCTAATACCCTATAACTCATATCTCATTACCCTATTGGATCCCCAACACACCCGTTACCCTGTTATATAACCCATCTCCCCTGTCACTCTTGTAAACCCTAGCCGCCTTCCTTCTCTCCTCCCCCATTCGCCTTCCCGACTTCTTATGCTACTGCATCCCCTTCTCGCAGGCGCGCAACCCCCCGACGCCAGCGACTGCACCGGCCTCCCGCTCATCTCTCTCACCCTTCTCCTCCTTTCGACGCTTCTCCTCGATAGCAACATCAGCCAGAGCATCACCGACCCTAACGTCCCTATGTGCTGTGCTCCTCCCGAGCGCCGCACGACTGCAGGCCACCCCCTGGTCCCCTACTCTCTGTCGTGCTGCCCTGTGCTCCCTTCGACCAACAGTCGCCCAGGCTCATGGCCTCCGACGTGTTGCAGGCCAGCACCCCGCCTTCCCCTACCGGCGACAATCCCCTGTAGCACCTCCCCCGTTGTGCCGCAGTTCCCCTGTGCGCCCTGCAGCTGCCAGTACCCCCCTGGTCCCCTGCCTCCCTGTGTCGACCGCAGCGCAACTCCAGCGTGACCCTTTTGCTGTCCCGCCGTCCAGCCACTGTGTCCCCTGGCCACTGCCAGCCAGCCCTCGCATCGCTGCCTGCTCGCCATGCCGCCCGCTGTCAAGCCAAGCCGAAGCTCCATTGCTGGTTGATTGGGTTTTCATCATCTTTGATTGTGGGCCATCGACTGTCATTGATCGTGATCATTGAATCTCATCCATCCAATTGATTGATCATCATGATCATCATGATCTCCATCAGAGTGTTCTGGGTCGTCCGATCTCCATCATCTTGATCAGGTCAGATCTGATCTGAGCCTTCGATTCTTCATCGATCTTGACCGCCATCAAGATCCACGCCGATCTAGTCCATTCGATCTCGATCGTCAACGTCCTCATCCAATCAAGGCAAGTATCTTCTTATACAATTTATTATTCTAGTACAAGCATTTAATTGAAAATACTGCAAGAAGATCGTAAATGTGACTCTCCATTGGCTCATCGTTTCTTGATCTTATTTTGTTCCTTACTAATTCCATGATCTTAAGAATCACAACCCTTCCTTGATATATTTGTAACAAAACTAGTTGGATCCATTTTATCTCCTAATTATTCGAACACATGAAACTAAGAACCACATTAACTCGTAGATGTATGTTGCATGATGTATGTGTTGATCTTCTCTTATCTTGAGTTGAGAAACAATTGTGACTTGCTAATTTAATACCCATTACACTCTAATTGTATCACACACTAATCTATACTCATACTAGTCATTTATCATGCCACTTTTATATAAAAGAAATTTACATATGCTGCTATTCCTATCTTTGATTACTGTTTTGACCCCGATAACATCAGAATCTAGATTTGAGTCATGAACATGATGTAACAACCTAAATTTTATTTATGAAGAATTTGTGATTTTACGTGTTTTGCACGTATAATTTCATTTGTATAATTTCTTTTATAAAAATATTTTTTATATAGTATTTGTTCTATTTATTTTCCAAAAGACTATTTTTAAAAAAAACATAATTAAATTCTAGGCCTATTTGTCTCTTTTAGCCCATTCTGATTTAATTAACTAAATTAATTGGTAGACCCCATGGTTAATTGGCCCATTAGTGAGCCCATTTAACTTAATCCTATTTTAAATGGCCTAACATTAGTGTAGGGGTGGACAACTATTATCCGAACCAGCCAATCCGAACCAATCCAACCCGAACTGCCAGGTTTTTAACCGAACCAATTGAGGGTTTGGGTTGGTCCGGTTGTTGATCTTCAATAACCAACTGGACCGGTTCGGATGTTGGATGGGGCTTTCAATAACCGATGAAACCGAACCGACCGTACCTCTATGCATTAGTCCATAAAAATTCTAGTTCTCCTTTAATTTCTTGAATATACAAACAGTCATTTCTTATTTTTGGAGATACAAACAATCTCCTTTAAATTTTTTAGTAGAAACCGAGCAATTGTTCTACCTATGTTTTGATTCTCCATAATCTTGTGTGTTATGTTGTTGGGAAATGCTAGATTTACAGTGTTGCCCAGCTTAATAGAATCATGAAGTTGATGTAACATTTAGTAGTTGCTTTAATCAAGTCAAGCAGAAATTATTTGCAAAATCTTTTTTATTGTACCTGAAATTCAATTAGCTATGATTATTGATGTTTCTTTTATGAGAATAAACTAAGATTACAGAATTATGCATGTGAAAAAGCAGTGTATCTCACCCATTTAAACGTCATTATCTCAATCAATTAGTGTAAAATTCATTAGCAGCTTGTGGTTTTATAAATCTTCATTTTAAATTCATTTCTGAACAACAAATAGCAGGTTTTTTGTTAAGTTTGATTGAAATTGATCTTTTAAATTTCAACAAAATTGTGAATGATGTTGGAGGTGAAAAGTAGCATGCCAAAACCAACCATCCAATTCAATCCTAACCGACCTTAATCGGCTTGAATGAAAACAGATTCAATTAAGGCTCTGATTGGTTATGGATGAGAAAATTAAAAAACCAATCATCTTCGGATCGGTGGTGGATGGTCCATATTAGGTCGGATACCGACCGATGTCCACCCCTACTTTAGTGTAGACTCATTTCATGAACAATTATAATTTTTTACATAAACAAATTTGTAAGTGGGGGACATTAGAATGACACATGCATGCACTAGCATGTGCAATGTGCACACTCTATTGTAGGCTGGATTGTGCATGGGAAGGAGGGAGAGTGGTTGAGATAGTGGGGTGGTTACTTTCATCATGGAAAGTTATTACAACTCCATATTTCATCTTGGCTCTTGGTACTTAACCAAATGATCTCATCATAGCCTTCCATTTATCCTAAAAATTTGTATAAATACCCCCCCTCCCCCCCCCCCCCTACACTAGTTTTCCTTTCACCTAAAATTGAAAAAGAAAGAGAGAAAAGAAATACAAGTTAGTAAGACAAAAGATTGAGGAGTTTGTGAGTTGAAAAGATTGAGTGTTGGTGTGTTCTTCAACCAAGGAAAGGAGGCCGGCATTTTCAAGGATCAAGAAGGGAAGGCTCAGGTTCTACCTAGCACTAGGAGGAGAAGCAAATTGGTGCCTCAGACTAGGAGGAGAAGGCTTTCCTTGTTCATTCTAGGAGATCCCCAGGAAATTTTGTGTGTTTTCTCTACATTAAAGGTGGGTGTTTCTCTTAAACTTTTAAGTAGCCATCATACTAGGGTATATTTGATCAGATTAAAAGAAACTATAACTAATCTAGCCATGTGATGTGAAAATGAGACAAATTGATATTTGTAGGATTGTATGTTAAAGTATGTTAATTGATAGCAAAATTTGTGATTGTTAATTTAGAATTTACCATGCTACCATGCTTTATTTGTTTGTCATACGCTAAATTAAGAAGATATGCTTGAATGTTAAATAATTGAAATAAGAACCATAGGAAAATGTGATTTGACTACTTGATTGTTAAATGGCATGAAAAAGGAAATTTATTACTGAAATAAACGTATAACATTAATGAAAAATTTTATAAGGGAATTGGGAAAATTTTAAGTGCATTTTATAAAGAGAATATGCTCATTTCCAACCGTTTCGAAAATTGAAGAACAATATGCAAGTCAGGAGCAAAATTATGTTTTTGTATCAAAAATCAAATTTTATTATACTGAAATACTATAATAAGATTAAAAATAAAATTTGGAGTTTTTGAATAAATTTGGAGAAGAAGATAACTCAAAAACATTCATTTTTGTAAAAACTCGAAATAACTGAGTCTCGGACTTAAACCCCTAAAAACCCCACCCTATATCAGTTTGGTCTCTTAGACCATCTGATTAATGGGTGCTTTGGGCGCTTACTGTAGCTTGCAGGTGTCGGTTGTCTTGGGTTCGAAACTGGGCTCTGCCCTTTTGTTTTCGTTTTTGAATAAAACCCCAAACCGAAACCTAAATCCCTTATCCATTAAACCCCATGCCATATTGTGGTTGCGCCTTAGCCCAGTTGGCTTTCGATGACGGTTGGCTGGTCTCAGGTCTTAAGTTTGATTCCTGGTTTCGGCAGGTTTAAAACTTTTGATTTTTTTGGGTTTTAAATTGATTATTTGGCTTTTAAAAAATCGAACAAAATACTATAATTATTCTAAAAATATGTAGATCTTATGAAAAATATTTGTGTATGATTTGACTAAAATAAAGGTGATTTAGAAGTGAAAATTAAGTAGAATTGCAAGAAGTTAAAACTTTTGATTTTTTTGGGTTTTAAATTGATTATTTGGCTTTTAAAAATTCGAACAAAATACTATAATTATTCTAAAAATATGTAGATTATATGAAAAATATTTGTGCATGATTTGAATAAAATAAAGGTGATTTCGAAGTGAAAGTTAAGTAGAATTGCATGAAGTTGACATTTGTATAAATATGAAAAGCGATTATTTTTCATGAGAATATTATACTGAGTTATAAAAGAGGATTTTGAATGGAAGAAAATTTAAGTGTGTTATTTATGGAATTTTATAGCCTAATTTGGGTATTGTATATGAATGAAAAAAATACGACCTTGTAGTTTGAATCAAGTAAAGAAAAGAAATAACAAGTGAAAAACATATGTGTTTATTGGAATAAATTTTGACTATGAATTGCATGAATTGCAAGTGAACTTGATATATGAGATTTGATTCATAGAAAAGAATAGAAATCATGTTAATTGTGAAAAGAACTTATGAGTATGAAGACTCAAATTTTGTGATTATGAAGTGAAATTGAGAAACTAGAGTGTAGCTAAGCCTCATACCGGCATTGAAAAGAAATATGTTGAAATGAAATTTGAAATGAAAAGACCAAGATTTGGGTCATGTTATATAAATGGTTAAGACCGGTATAGTGGAAGGGCTAACTCTAGAGAATTGATTTTGTTCATGATTCAAATAACTAAGGACTAGATACATAGTGAAGATGTGATGAAAATAAGAGAAAAACACGAGTATAAGGGCCTCGGAGCTACGGTGTGAGAATATTCACAGGCTGTCTACACGATGCATCGTGTCATGACGTGGATATGTGTCTAGGAGTCCGTACCGCAGGCGACGCTCGTGGGGTGTTTGGTGACTGCGGATGGTGTCATATCCCATGACGGAGGCTGAATTGTCCATAGGTTCTTCACGATGCGTCGTAACATGAATGGAATTCCCCTTTAGGCTGTCTGGATATGAGCTCGTAACTCATAGAGCATCTAGGATACTTATCGTAGTTACAGTAGTAGTTTAAGTCATGACGAGGGATTGAACCCTACAAGATGAAGAACGGTTAAGGGCTTGCCCTTAGACCTATGTAGTATGGGATGCATAGAATCTGAACAAGTACACATTAGTGTCATGTAACATACATAACTGCATTAAGGACTAAGTGCACCGCACAACACGACATCAATAGGATAGTCCCTTGTAGTTTTGTTTGTGATCAAATTTGTGGTTTGTTTAAGTATTTGAGAATCGTTATACTGTTCGACATAGAGAGGATAGCCGTGTATATTATTTCGTCGGTTATAAGCAGCTGACGCAACTGACTCCTGGAGACATATCCATGCATGACACAATGCATCGTGTAGACAGCCTGTGAATATTCTCACACCGTAGCTCCGAGGCCCTCATACTCGTGTTTTTCTCTTATTTTCATCACATCTTCACTATGTATCTAGTCCTTAGTTATTTGAATCATAATTCAATTCTCTAGAGTTAGCCCTTCCACTATACCGGTCTTAACCATTTATACAACATGACCCAAATCTTGGTCTTTACATTTCAAATTTTATTTCAGCATACTTCTTTTCATTGCCGGTATGAGGCTTAGCTACACTCTAGTTTCTTAATTTCACTTCATAATCACAAAATTTGAGTCTTCATACTCATAAGTTCTTTTTCACAATTAACATGATTTCCATTCTTTTCTATGAATCAAATCTCATATATCAAGTTCACTTGCAATTCATGCATTTCATAGTCAAAATTTATTCCAATAAACACATATGTTTTTCACTTGTTATTTCTTTTCTTTACTTGATTCAAACTACAAGGTTGTATTTTTTTCATTCATATACAATACCCAAATTAGGCAATAAAAGTCCATAAATAACACACTTAAATTTTCTTCCATTCAAAATCCTCTTTCATAACTCAGTATAATATTCTCATGAAAAATAATTGCTTTTCATATTTATACAAATTTCAACTTCATGCAATTCTACTTAATTTTCACTTCGAAATCACCTTTATTTTAGTCAAATCATGCAAAAATATTTTTCATAAGATCTACTTATTTTTGGAATAATTATAGTATTTTGTTCGAAGTTTTAAAAGCCAAATGATCAATTTAAAAACCAAAAAAAATCAAAAGTTTAACTGCATGCAATTCTACTTAATTTTCACTCCTAAATCACATTTATTTTAGTCAAATCATACACAAATATTTTTCATAAGATCTGCATATTTCTAGAATAATTATAGTATTTTTTTCGAATTTTTAAAAGCCAAATAATCAATTTAAAACCCAAAAAAATCAAAAGTTTTAGCTGTCTGGACATGAGCTCGTAACTCATAGAGCATCTAGGATACTTATCGTAGTTATAGTAGTAGTTTAAGTCATGACGAGGGATTGAACCCTATAAGATGAAGAACGGTTAATGGCTTGCCCTTAGACCTATGTAGTATGGGATGCATAGAATCTGAACAAGTACACATTAGTGTCATGTAACATACATAACTGCATTAAGGACTAAGTGCACTGCACAACACGACATCAATAGGATAGTCCCTTGTAGTTTTGTTTGTGATCAAATTTGTGGTTTGTTTAAGTATTTGAGAATCGTTATACTATTCGACATAGAGAGGGTAGCCGTGTATAATATTTCGTCGGTTATAAGCAACTAACGCGCCCACAGTTTCTATACAGGGTAAAGTGATTAACAAGACTAAAGAACGCATACTGATTAAAGAATGATTCAATTGTTGTACATTTCAATTCATGTAAACTGTTTTTGTAAATTGCTTCCGCTGTAAATATGTAATGTAAATGTAAACTCTGATGTAACAAAAAAATTTATTTCCTTGTAAAATTGTACGAAGAGAAGTGTAAAGATCCTGTGGAACTTCGAATTCAGTCTATTTTGGTATTCGGGGTGTTACACATGAAATGTAGCCCCAGAAGTCTAGTTTACTACTCTTTTGGCAGAATTGAATTCCGAGTTATGATTTGTGAATTATCGCAGTTTTACTGCTGCTGTGTCTGTAATCGCAGATTCATAAAAACTGCTGCATCACTTGTTTTACAATAAATTTAACTATGATACCTGAAGACAATGACTTGAAATTTTGTCTAAAGACACTAGACACCCTAGAGAACATCCCCAAATTTTCTTGGAATTAATTACTGAAGTTTCAGACCTGTTCCATACTTATAAACTCAATTTTACAAATTCTGGCTGAACACGAATCCTGTGTAGTTTTCTGTTTTGACACATGATGCTACAACTTTTATATGGCTTGTTTATATGTGCTGGATTCGGTAGAGAGTCTAGTTTCTGGAACTTCTGACGGATCTAGATTTGCATTCTTGTAGTGGCAGAAATCTCTGTTTTGGTGTAGCAACGTCATGCTGTCCTGATTTGGAATTCTCGTCGTTCTTGATATTTTGATTTGTTTTGATCCTCGAACATGTATCCTACCTAGCCTAGACTTGTTCCATGTTGTTGATCATGTTTACTTGACCTGTTTCGCACACTTTCATGCTTGTTTGATGATAATAATAAATAATAAATTGGGGTTAAGGGAAAGACCATACTAGTGGACAATATAGGCAAGTGTACTCGGAAGGGGCCCCGTATTTTCCAGTACTTGGTTTATGAACTTGTTGTATCTTGAGTGTATTCATGAGCCCACTACTTGGCTCATGAACTTGTTGTATCGTCAGAGCATTCATGAACCCACGGTTGATTCTTGAACTTGTTAGTGCATTCACGAACTGGTTCGTGAACTTGTTACATTATTTTTGTATTCATGAACCTTGCTTGCTTGATACTTGATGCCTGAGTACACTGCCCTATAAAATCCACCACTAGGCCTAAACGAATTTTGTTTGTGAGTAGAAACCATGTGATAAATCATGGGGCGCATGAAGTGCTACATAGATAGAATCAAACATTAAACTTAATAATAACTTGTCACATGTACACACTTGACACCTTACTTGATACTTGTCACTTGATACGCGTTACTTGATATTTGAAACCAACTACATGCTCACTTGTTACTTGATCCTACTACTAGTACTGGTTACCCAATCATGTTATTTGAGTTATCTTACTTGCTAGCTAGTCTCTTGAACTCCACTACTTATTGCATCCCTATCATATTATGTTATACATCCTTGATTTCAAATCTTGTTTCATATTTTCTTGCACATATTTTCATAACCTTGCTTGTATTACTTGCGGCCCTAGCTTGCACTAAGGGCATTTATCTTTGTTTCTCTATTTTTTCTTTATATATATATATATACAGACTTTGGAGATGAGTTGCCTGCTGGAGTTGGTGAGCAAACCTTCTAGCTTCGCTTGGGAAAGCTTTCTTCATTTATTTTGTATTTGAGGTTATTTAATTCTGTTGCTACTTGAAACTTGTAACGGGCTTGTAGTCCCGAAATTTTTACTTTTGATCAAGATCTGGAAATTACTTGGGATATTTATATTTTGTTTCAATTGTTTTCTGTTGATTAATAAATTATTCATGCATGCGTGGTTAAGGATATTTTGTTATATTTCTTTTTATGATGTTGAGTCGATTCTACAGCTTATGAATGATGAAAATCATTCGCCGGACTTTGTCACGTACTCGTATTCTGTATTCCTTTTGGGAAGCGGGGCGCGACAAAAATATTAAGGGGTAACAAAATATGGGCTTAGTTTGGGCAACTCGGATCTCCAGGCCAGCCCTACCACCCACCATTGGGACTTCCAGACTTCCAGTCACCCAAATCAACCGGTGATAACACCTTAGTTGTATTTAAAAGTAACTATTATTCTAATACTTTGTAATGTATCGTTTTAACATTTTATTTTTTAATCTTTCTATATCAAACTGGCTCTCGAAACATCAAAATTAATGTACTATAAGAACAAGTATATATCTCTAATACTATAATGGGAGGGTTGGGATTGTGTAATTTATAGATAAACTATTTTGATTGATCTAATCCCAACCATACATTTTTAAGTAATAGTTATATTTACCATCCATTTCCTCAATTATTATCAGTTACCATAATGCCCTCAAAGTTCGAATTTATTTACGTCATAATTATTTACGAAAGTGACTTCATATAAAATAAAAGTCGGTACCACTATGAATAATTTGTAAAGAGTAACCACTGAGCTGTAGTGAGTAAATGGAGGTTTCAAATTCGATGCCAGACTACGTCGTAGTCTTTACTTCACATGCAAATTGTTAATTTATAGGCTTTTGATCCACATGTATAACGTGAACTAGACTGCACTATAATTTTGTATATAAAAAGGATTTGGCTTATAGAAACCTTACATACCAAACCATTATTCATGATGAAGGTTCGTTGAAGGAAAAATGATATCATGGTGCTCTATGCTTTTGTCGGCTTAAGAACACCCAAAAAGATGAGTTGATCTCAAAGACTACCCCCTACGATCCATACCTAATTTCAAGACCTATTCAATTCTACCACTCTCACCATGGTTGAAGCTTGGTGAGACCTTATAGTTATAGGCCAATAAAAGACATGGAAAGTGAAGGTGTCTATCAAAGATTTTGAAGTTTATATTTGTTGAGGATTGACATGTGGCTGCATTAACATTGGAAAAGGCCATAGCAATGGAAGGTTTTACTTGAAATCTTTATATATATATATATATATATATATATATATATATATATATATATATATATATATATATATATATATATATTAATTTCATTTCGTTTCATTTCATTTCATTTCATTTCTAATAATAGGCTATAGTCTTATGCAAAGACGTCATGCCTAAGATGCTATACCGATGTGCTATAGAAACACTTATCCTTGAAATCTTGTTGTTTAAACTGTAATTTCATAATTTTAGATCTAAAAATTATAGAAAGTTGTATGTTGCTGTGTGAGGCTATTAGAGAAAGGTAATATATATATATATATATATATATATATATATGTTTGTGTGTGTGTGTGTGTGTGTGAGCAAGCTGGTCTGTTTTGCACAGACACGTTGCAAACCCATCCAACGGCCCAGATCTCACCTGCCCATCACCCTCTCTCTCACTTTAAGTTGTGAGGGGGTATTTTAGGGGTTTCACCCCAAATACCCCTTCACTCTCTTAACTCTCTCATTCTCTTTCTCACCTTCATCTCTCTTTTACCCTCCATGAACCCAAATGAAACCCAAAACAAAAACTCCAACCCCGCCGCCCCAACCCCGACGTCGTTCTTCGACCACCCGTTCTCCTTCTCAAGCCATCTACACTCCTTCTCATGCTCCTCTCTCGAGCCTCCTTCTCCTCCTCCTCCTCCTCCCTATCGCCCAACGCCGCTACAACTCTAAACCTCGACACCCCAAGCCTCCTCAAGCTCCAATCCCGCCTTTCCCTGATTATGAAGCTCCCCCCAAAAAAATCTCTAATCTGCTCCTCCTCCTCCAAACTTTGAAACGCTATCACAAACTCGAAACCCCATTTCACCGTTAAAATATGTACATATCACCAACAACATCTATGTCGTACAACTCTGTATTGTGCAAGGTAATCGAAAATTCCAGCTTTGTATAATTTTCGGTTATCATTACCTGCTATTCATAATCAATAAAAGCATAAGTAAATTTTTTAATTTATTTTTGTGATGTGTAGTTAAATAGATGTATTTGTTTGATGTGTATTGTATCTATTTGTTTGATGTTTGTAGATGGTAGAATTATAGATGTAGTTGTTGTTGTTTGCTCAATTTATAGATGTAGTTGTTATTGTTGTTGTTTGATCTTTGTAAAACCGCACAAACGACCACCAAAAATCAAGAAACTTTGCGAGTAGGTCGGATTCACCACACAAACTAATGTAACTTCTAGAAGTGAGTGTCGACTCATTGTTTGCAAGAAACGGCAATATATCATTTTATTTCAAGCAACAAAAAAAATAAAGTGATACATGGCCGTATCTCGCAAATCGTTAGTCAAACCCACTTCTACAAATTGCGTTAACTAGTGTGTAGTTAATCCAACCTAGTCGCAAAGTTTCATAAATTTTTGTTTTCGTTTGTGCGGTTTTACAAATAACATACAACAACAACTAAAACAACAACTATAATTTTGAATTTTTTGAGTATGTAAACATAGAATTCCACACAAATGGTAACAAAAAATTATGAAAGTTTGCGAGTAGGTCAGATTCACCACACACAAGTTAACACAACTTCTACAAGTGAGTATCGACCCACGGTTTGCGAGATACGACAATGTATCACTTGCATACAAGAAAAAACAAAATAAAGTGATACATGGCTGTATCTGGCAAACGTGAGTCGAAACTCACTTCTACAAGTTGCGTTAGCTTGTGTGTGGTGAGTCCGACCTAGTCGCAAAATTTCATAATTTTTAGTTGTTTTCTTATGTATGCTGTTTCGTATATATATATATATTGAGAATAACGTGATTTGGTGTGCGTATGTTGTGTTTGTGATTCGGTCTATATGATTAGTGTATTGAGAATTGTTGTATTATTTTTAATGTTAGATATGGAGGATGATGAAGAAAATTATGTTGCTGACTAGCTTTTTGTGTCTGCACAAGAAAATGAATTTAGGCCGCAAGTTGACGAGCACATCAAACCCGAGATAGGTATGACGTTTATACTCTAAAGAAAGCAGAGAAATTTTGTAAGAGTTATGCTAGATGTGTGGGTTTCCAAATGTGTAAGGATGGGAATATAAGAGGTAGCGGATAAGTTATATTTATGTAATAAAGTCGGGGAGTCTCCGAGTTAGCCTAATGATGTTAGAGGGAAACTACTTCTAAAACAGGTTGCAAAACTTTCGTTCATGTGAAACTAAATGAAGAAAGTAATACGTGAGTTTTTTTATTTATTTCATGAACCACACAATCATGAATTTACTTCATCCAGAGATGACATTTATTGTACCAAAACCATGGTGTGTCGAAACTTGATAAAAGAATAATTGATCAACTTTTTTCAAGCAAGTATTCGTACGTGCAAACAAATGCTTTTCTTTGAAAGTGCTAGTGGTGGTCACGATAAAATAGGATTCACCAAACCAATGCTAGAAAGCATGAGAGATACTCGATGGAAGCTATGAAATGACACAATGGTCAAATATTGATTGAATTTTTTTGAATCACAAAAACAGAAGGATTCGTTATTTTTTTTATGATTTACAACTAGATGTCGAAGGCTGATTGTCTCATTGTATTTGGGTAGATGGTATTGCTAGGATGAATTATGAAGAATTTGGTGATATAGTTTCCTTTAATGCCACACAAAGCCCGAACCGATATGGAATGTTATTTGTTCCATTTGTTGGAATAAACCATCCTTAACAATCAACTTTCTTAGGTTGTGGGTTCATTCCAAATGAGAATGCCTCTTCATTTATGTGTTTTTTTGAAAAGTGGTTAGGAGTAATGAAACATGCTCCATCCAACATGGTGACAGATCAGGATCATGTGATCGGTGTTGAGTGAAAACAGTTTTCCCTCAAACTCGGCATAGGTATTGCATTTGGCATATTTTGGATAAGTTACCATAGGAGGTGCGTATAATGAATGATATTGATAAGTTTAGGGAAGCATTTAAGAGTATCACCTATAATTCTAAATTTATAGATGATTTTGAAGCAAAATGGAAATTATTGATTTTGAAATATGAAGTTGAAAATCATAAATGGTTGAATTATGTATTTGAAATTCGTGAGAAATGGGTCCCCGACTATACAAGATTGTCATTTTGGGCCGGCATGTTGAGTAGCCAACAGAGGGAGTCTATGCATTCTTTCTTGAAGCTTCATACTCAAAAGAAGTACTCGGTACATGAATTTGCCATCATCTTCAATAGAATCTTAGCAAGGCAAAGAGAAGAAGAACTTAAATAAAATCATCGCAATTATGAAAAGCGACTGAAATTGAAGACCCAATGGCCTGTGGGGGAACAAATGGTGCGAGTCTACACATTGAAGCTTTTCTACAAATTCCAAGATGAAATACATAAAATCATATTATATGATGTGATTTTTATTGCCGATCTTGACACATCGGATAATGCAGCTTTTTATGTGAAGCTTTGTGGAAATTCAGAACTGGGGATGACGGTTCAATTTTGCAAACTCCATCAAATGTCTACTCGTGGATGTTACTTGTTTGAATTCATAAGCATTCCATGCAAACATAATTTGGTGGTTCTTATGATCACCAATCACACTGCACTACCGAAGCAATATATTAGAATAAGATGAACCCGGAATGTGATGAGAATAAGCTATAAATTCGTTCGCGAAGGCACTATCAGAAATTTTTCTTCTCGCTATTGTGAGTTGAGTCATCACACAAAACAAATGGTCAATGAAAGTTACAAATACATGCTCGACCACATACTCAAGGGCATTGAAGGCATTTATCTTGTGCAACCGGAATTGAGTGAACATCCCGAAGGTAGTTCACAACCCGAAAGTAGTGGACAACATGAAGAAGGCAGTGGACATGCATATGAAAAAGACGTGGATTTGTCTCATGTTGTCGTGGCAGACCCTCAACAATGCATTACAAAGGAAAGGCCTAGCGGGAAGAAATTGAAGCCGATAAGAGAGAAGTTTCAACAAAATTATAGACGGTGCAATGCTTGTAGTTTTGCGGGGACAAAATCACTATTCAAGAAATTGTCTAAATAAAGCTGCTAGGTAAAATATCTCTTTTTTAGTTGAATTTTTTTTAACTTGACTTAAAATTTATTGACTCAATCAATCTTGTTTTTTTAAGTTGAAGTTGATAGATAAAAGTTGATCGACTCAATGTTTCCATTTAATTAGCGCTACCAATGCAAGGAATTGGATCCAATCAGTGAAGAGAGTTCCGACGATATTTCTAATGAACCGCTGTGAGGTAAAAATGGTTTTGTGTATGTAAATTCAAGTTTGAGCGTTATAATACTTATTCCCGTTGTTTGAAATTTAAGATTTTTGAAGTTTCAAGTTTATGTGGCAGGTTTGATTGGAACATGATCATGCAAAAGGAAGCTTGATCATAATCTTCAAAGAGATTTATAAGTTAAAATGTGTATATATGTCGTTGTAATTGCTATTTTGAAAAAAATTATTTGCGAACGTAATTGAAGTATTAGGTGTAATATTGTGTATGTAATTGTAGGTGCTTATTTGTGTATAGTTGTTGTTGTAGATTATTATTGTTGTTATTGTTGTTTAGGTTATTATTGTTATTATTATTTTTCTGATAATTGAACAATAATAGAAGGTGTAGCGCCCCGAATATCCAATATAATATCTCAGAAATACGTGGCACAATTCTCAGCATCAACCTTAATTGTAATAGTAAACATAGAAAAAACACAAATAATTTTTTTCAACTTTTATTACATGAATTCATTACAAAGCAAAGCGGAAAATTAAACACCTTGAATTACAAATTCTTTCTTTTCAACACATTCTTTTACAATTTACATTGGCCACAACATCAATCTATCTCATGCATCCAAATCCCAATGCTAAAGGTACCTACCTGTAAAACATGAGGTTACAGATAACCCTAACTCCCAAAACTACAGGGGTTAGCCATAACGGTGTAAGTGACATGAAAGAAATACAACATGAATAAAACATAAGGAATAGAGTCATAAACAACATGTACCAACAGCAAAAATAAATGGAATAAGAAATAACAATAAATAAAATATGAAAATATCAAGTGAAACTAGACTAAGTATCAAGTATAGAAAAACAGAAAAAAACAACAAGCATAAACCAAGTCAACAAAACACCAATGCTATATGCTGACTTTCTAATACATACTTGTCGGATTCTGTGCATCTCACTCTATATAGGTCCGATGCAAGCCCGTAACGTTCTCCACTTGATAGGGTTTAAATCCGTAGTTATGCAACTAATCCTACTGCGATGACTACGATGAGATCTAGATAAACTGTGAGTATTAGCCTATGCCTCGATAATTCCGGAGGTCAATCTCTATCCACTGATAATTTCGGAGACTATTTCACTCACACCTGGGAATCTTCAAGAATACCCCACACCGCAAGCTATGGCCCCTCATCACATGAATACCCCATGAGCATCGCATCGACTCCGATAATTCCGAAGACTATTTCACTCACACCACAGGCCATCCTGAGGTCCATAACCCATGTTCTCATTTCATCACATCACCATCTAGTGCATGTCCTTATCTTTTAAGTTAATTAGTTGATTACGAATCTCCTAGAGTTCGGTGTACCCCACCAACTTAACTCAACTGCTCAACAACGGAGCCTCAACTAATCTAATCACAAAATCTTAACTGATCAACTGATCAACAACAAGGCCTCAACTAATCACAAAATCTCAACTGATCAACCGATCACAAAATCTCAACAGCCATTAATTAGGGTCCCACTTACCTTCTAGAGATTCGTAACTCAACCATCAACCCCAAACTTTCAATAAAACTCACAAATCCATCAACAAAACAATTATATGAAGAAAAATCCTTAAATCAACAAAAATCCGAATCTATAATGTACTCATAAAATTCCAGAATTCAAATAAAATATTAATTCCATTAAATAATAGAAAACAATATTTTGAAGTTGTAGAATATCACAAAACCTCAATTCCTTTGAAAACCACAATTATCTCTCTTTATAAGTTCATAGGAAAGTAATTTAGTTTTTATTATAAAAAAATATAACTTCCTGTAAAATACTGTAATCTGTAGCAAAACATCATCTAAAATAGTAGATCAATAATCCATATGCTTGAAGAAATAATCGTTCAAAAGATACGAAGAAAAACTCAATAAAACAACTCAACAACAGTAGGTGCGATCGATTGCCAAAATAGTGGAAAATAACGGCAGTCGACTGCCCCTTTGGAAATTCTCAAAAAAACAACATGTCAGTCGACCGTATGGTCGACTGCTGGCTGTTATACAGCCAGGTTAAAATTTTGTGCATGTTTCGACTGATACTTCGATTCCACTTTGTAAAATCAAAAATTTGAAAAACTAATTTCCTGAGATGAGTTAATACAACTTGTATAACATATAAGAGTTTATAAAACAAATCAAAACCACTTCAAATTAATAAAATAGCAATTTTGACAAATTTCTTCAAAATAGGATATGAATATGTGTGTATATGAGAAGAGGGTGTTTGAGCATCAGTTATGCATCAAAATAACATCGTATATAGGTGATATATTGTTCAAAACTATCTCAGTAGTAAAATAATCAAGATTTAAATCAAAAATCCACAAAAACACACAAAAACCCAATTTTTCAAAACAGTATAATAGAGTATAGGTATATAAGTGTATGTGGGTATATCTAAACATTAAGAAACCACTATAAATACTCAATATATAGTTCTAATCAATCTCAGTATTGAAAACGACTCAAATCCAATTGAAAATTTCACTAAATCACAAAATTCTAATTTCGGTCATAATGCATCAGACCCGAAATTAACCAAACCCTTCTTTTACTCAAAACTCAATTTTTTGATCCAATAACTCATTACTGTAATTCATTAAACACATACACGAACTCTCACATCACTTTATTCATGGATATATACAAATCACATGTATTAATCAAGTTTATTTTATCAAGTTTATCAAAATAGAGTGTATTCCATACGTTCAACAGTGAGGTGAAGTTTTTTGTTCACTTTTGTACAATATCATCATGTAACTCATTATAATAAAATCAAAACAACAAGTATATGAAAGAGAACAACTTACTCATGATATCTATTGGGTTCTTTAACAATCTCAATTCATCTATATGAAGTTTTAATCATCAAAGCATAGGTTTCATGAAAAGATTCAATTTTTTAGTTCATCTACCCATCAATTTTCATTATATCAACATACAATCCCTAACATACTTTATAATCAACAAATCATCACATACAACATGTTGAAAACAAAAAGAAATCAAACATATGTTACTCACCTTATTGAAGAATCAACCGAAGATAATAAAGAGAATAAGAAAATCCTTTCGCAAGAAAAATCAAGATCCTCGCTTTGAAACTCCAAGAAAATAATAATAAAGAAATCCCTTTGTGTTGTGCAGTAAAGAGACGGCTGAACCTCACCTTTAATAGGCCGGAAATAGGGTATCTAGGGTTTTTGAATAGATTTGCAAAATATCTCTTTTAAATATATCTTTACATATATAAATCCTTATACTTGGAAATTAGATAAAATCAACTTAATTGAGATTTAAAAACAAAAAAAACTACACTAATATTGGTCGGCACTGTTTTTAAAACTCAGAAAACGAAATTGTACTTTTTGCCCTATAAGTGGCAATTTTGCAAAAAAACCCTTCTTTATCAAAACTTACAAAATAAACTAAATTTATTAAAACAAGAAGTATACTCTTTACCTCTGAGTTGACTAGGTATTATGCCCAGCCCAAAATTCCGAAAATCTAGAGTTTTCACTTTAAGTGGTAATATTGCACAAAAGCCCCACTTTTGTAATATTTGCAAATATACCAAATAAATAGCAGAAAAATCTAGAAAATTCATAAATAATAGCTACTAATAAATATTAGGTTTCCCCAAAATAATTTCTGGCTTCGAACTTCCCAAGAAAATTTTTGCATGTGTTTTGCACATGTAAAAAGGTAAATTTCAGAAAAAAATTTATTAAATCACCAAAAATCATTTTAGTTCATTTATTAATCTTAAAAACATTATTTTAAAATTTGGGGTATTACATCACTCCCTCCTTAGAATAGTTCTGTCTTCAGAACTACTACTAATAGTGTCCAAACAAAATAAGCATAAGAAAATGAAATCTCATAGATGGAAACATAGTTTAAGAAATACAATTACACAAGAGAATATAATATAACAAAAGGAATACAACTCAACTCAAAGAGTACAATCATACAAAAGAATACAATTATACAAAAAGCTTAGGAAAATCCTTCTGCATGCGATCCTCTGGCTCCGAAGTAGCCTCCTCGAACTGCTGGTTCCTCCACGACACCTTGACCATAGGTATCACCTTGCTCCTCAAAACCTTCTCCCTACGATCAACAATCTCTACAGGTTGCTCCTTGTAACTCAAGTTCACCTGTAGACCTTCAGGCACTTCTACCAACTGATGACTCTGATCCAGCACATACTTTCTCAACAACGACACATGGAACACATCATGCACCTGTGCCAACTCCCCCGGTAGCTCCAATCTATATGCCGTCTTACCAATCCGCCCCAAAATTTTGTATGGCCCAATATACCTTGGCGCCAACTTGCCTCCCTTACCAAACCTGATCACCCCCTTGGTTGGAGATACCTTGAGGAAAATTGCATCCCCAACCTCAAACTCCAAGTCCCTTCTTCGAGTGTCTGCATAGCTCTTCTGCTGACTCTGAGCCTCGACCAACCTCTTGCGAATCAACTCAATCTTCTCCGATGTTTGCTGCACAATCTCGGGCCCAAACATCTACCTCTCGCCAACCTCATACCAACAAACAGGTGTTCTGCACTTCCTCCTGTACAGAGCTTCATACGGAGCCATCCCGATACTTGCATTGTAATTGTTGTTATAAGCAAACTCAACCAACGCCAAGTATCTCTCCCAACCACCACCGAAATGCATAACACAAGCCCCCAGCATATCTTCCAATACCCGATTCACCCTTTCAGCCTGACCATCAGTCTGAGGATGAAAAGCAGTACTGAAATCAGTTCTGGTATCCAAAGCTGCTTGCAAACTCTTTCAAAACCTCGAAGTAAACCTCACATCTCTGTCAGACACAATCGACACAGGAACTCCATTAAGCCTCACAATCTCATCAATGTGCAGCTCGGCCAATTTCTCCAACGACCAAGTAATCTTCATAGACAAGAAGTGAGCTGACCTAGTCAAACGGTCCATAATAACCCAAATTGAGTCATTGCCCTTCGCACTCCTTGGCAAACCTGTTATGAAATCCATGCTGATATTCTCCCACTTCCATTCTGGAATAGGTAAAGGCTGCAACAAACTTCCAAGTTTATGATTTTCTTCATTAATCTGCTGACAAGTCAGGCACCTTGCCACAAAATCTGCCACATCTCTCTTCATAACAGACCACCAAAAGTGCTGTTTGATGTCCTTGTACATCTTTGTGCCTCCAGGATGTATTGACATAAAAGTATTGTGTGCCTCCTGCAAAATACTCTCCCTCAAATCTGCATTCTCCGGAACACACAACCTCTCACCCATCCATAGAACTCCATCTTGGATATGGAACTCTGAAAACTTGCCATCAGAAACCTGCTACAACATCTTCTGAATCTCTGCATCTGCCTTCTGACCTTCCACAATCTACTCTCTCAAAGAAGGCTGCAGCCTCAGCTGAGCCAAGGATGCCACCAAACCCTGCAGTACCACCCCAATACCTACTTGATCAATCTCTACTGCCAACTCATTCTCAGTAGTGATCAAGCTCGACAAATTGCTCTTCCGACTAAGCCCATCGGCCACCACATTCGCCTTTCCTGGATGATACCTGATCTCAGGACGAATGTCTTCCAATACTTCCAACCACCTTCTCTGCCGAAGATTTAGATCCTTCTGCTAATAAATGTACTTCAGGCTCTTGTGGTCGGTATACATGTTGACCTTCTCACCATAAACATAATGCCTCCATTGCTTCAAGGCAAAGATAATAGCTGCTAACTCCAGATCATGCGTCGGATAATTCTTCTCATGTAGACGTAACTGCCTCGAACCATAGGCAATAACCTTACCTTCCTGCATGAAGACACACCCCAAACCTCTGAGAGATGCATCACTGAAGATATCATAGTCCTTTCCAGCTTGTGGCAAAGCAAAGATAGGCGTAGTCGTCAACCTCTCCTTTAGCTCAAGGAAACTCGCCTCACACTTATTAGTCCATGTGAATGCCACATTCTTCCGAGTCAACTCTGTCAAAGGAACTGCAATTTGTGCATAGCGCTGAATGAATCTTATGTAGTACCCAGCCAAACCCAAGAAACTCCTGAGTTCCTTCACTGACGTTGGCCTGGGCCAATCCTTCACTACTTCAACCTTCTGAGGATCAGTGGCCACTCCCTCCTTCATAAGGATATGACCAAGGAAAGCTACCTCAAATTTTCAAAACTCACACTTCGACAGCTTGGCATACAAGTTATGCTCCTACAACTTCTTCAATACCTTTGTCAAGTGCATAGAATGCTCTTCCTCCGACTTCGAATACACCAAAATATCATCAATGAAAACCACCACTAAGGAATCAATAAATGGCCGCAAGATCCGATTCATCATATCCATGAATACTGTCGGTGCATTCGTCACTCCGAATGGCATTACAAAAAACTCGTAGAGTCCATGACAAGTCCTGAAAGCTGTTTTACTCACATCTTCCTCCTTGACTCGAACCTGATGATACCCTGATCTCAAATCAATCTTCGAAAACACAGCTGCTCCCCGAAGCCTATCAAACAGATCATCAATCCGTGGAAGCGGATACTTGTTCTGAATGGTTACCCTATTCAACTCCCGATAGTCAATGCACATCCTTATTGACCCATCCTTCTTCTTGACCAACAACACTGGTGCACCCCACGGTGAAGAACTCGGTCTGATGAAACCCTTACTCAGCAATTCATCAATCTGCTTCTTAACTTCATCCTGCTCTATAGGTGCCATCCTATACGGAGCCTTAGAAATCGTGGCTGAACATTAATGCAAAAATCCACATCTCACTGCAGCGGCAATCCTGGTAAATCTTCCAAGAACACTATAGGAAAATTCCTGACAACTGGAATGCCTCTGACTTCATCTAGAATCATCAACATAGATACCACTGCAACCACCTTCGGGTCCTTCATCTTCCCTTGAAAAGTCATTGCGGGACCACCTCGTACCTTCACCAACACCTCTTTCTTCTTGCATTCAATTGTGACATCATATATTGCCATCCAATCGATGCCCACAATCACATCCACACCCAGTATTTGCAGCTTATTAAGATCAATGCCAAATAATCTCCCACCAATCTTGATATCACAGCCATCGTAATACTGATCAGCAATCAATTCTTCTCCTGACAGTGTTGTCACCGATAAGACTCTGCCTGGAAAAAACTTAGGTTCCACACCTAAGACTTTTGCAGAATTGGGCGACACAAATTTATGCGAAGAACCAGTATCAAATAAAACTTTTGATTTTATTCCATTAACCAAAACAAATCATGTTACATAAAGAATCATACTCAAATATCCAATTTTTTCTCAAACAAAGTTTACTTAATACATTGAATAAATAAAATTTAAAATTCTTACATACCCTGAATCACATCCTCTGAGTTACCCGCATCCTCCTCAGTTAATGCGAACACTCGCCCTTGCATCTGAAATTTGCCTCTGCCTGAACCTTTCTTCCTCAATTGAGGATAGAAAAGCTCAGTATGCTCTGCTCTTTTACTTTGAAAACAAGTCTGCTTCGCCAGTTTAGGACACGTTGACCTAAAGTGACCTGCCTCCTTACAATAGTAACAAGCCACCTCTTGAGTTGTGGGTGCCCTCTGCTCTAGCTTACTGAACTTTCCCTGATTCATTGGAAATTCTTCCCACTCTGACCAACTGCTAGCCTCATGTTCATGTTCCAGGTCTCCTGCTTCTTATGAAACTGGTCCATATCCTCTTCTGTCATTGCTGCTCTCCTGACTAGCTTATCAAACCTCCTTATGCCCAAAGGAATCATCCTCAACCTCAAATTCGGTCTCAAGCCCTGCTCGAATTTCTTGTCTTTCTTTACTTCATCAACAATCAACTCTGGTGCATACCTTGACAGCTGGACAAACTTAGTCTCATATTCACGCACTGTCATATTGCCTTGCTGCAGATTCAAGAATTCCATTGCCTTCCTCTTCTGAATATCCAGAGGGATGAAACGATCCCCGAACTCATCCATAAAAGCTTCCCAAGTCACTTGCTGATCTCCAAAAGTCCTATTCACTGACTGCCACTAGACGCCAGCATCCATCTCTAACTGCATAGTAGCCAATTTCACATTATTGGTTTCTGGGGTTTCCAAGACTTCGAAAACTATCTCCATCTGTCTAATCCAATCATCAGCCTCATTTGGATCAGACTGCCCCTTAAACACAGGCAGCTTCATCCGCTTGAAGGACTCAACCTGCTTGATATGATCAGCATAAACAAACACTGGTTCAGCTCCCTGATTCTGATTCTGATTCTGATTCTGTGCCATATTAGCTGCCATGAATGCATTAAAGGTTTGATACACCTTGGCAATCTCAGTCTCAAGATCAAGTTCAGCCCCATGGAAACATCCAGCCCCATCACCATTACCACCATTCCTGGTCCTGGGTCCTGCCATTATACTGAATACTACAAAATGAGGGTAAAGTTAGAGCATCACAACACAATTCATATTCGCATCAAAACCTCATGGGAAAACCTCAACCATACCCCAAACCAAAACATCATGTTCTAACTCTATGTGATACTCATACTCTAATGTCCACACCTAGGTTTAATTTTATACCATGTTTATTATTACTATTGAAGCATGCTCTGATACCAACTTCTGTAGCGCTACAAATTTCCAATATGATATCTCAAAAATACGTGGCACAATTATCAGTATCAACCTTAATTGTAATAGTAAACATAGACAAAACACAAATAATTTTTTTCAACTTCATTACATCAATTCATTACAAAGCACAGCGGAAAATTAAACACCTTGAATTAAAATTCTTTCTTTTCAACACATTCTTTTACAATTTACACTGGCCACAACATAAATCTATCTCATGCATCCAAATCCCAATGCTAAAGGTACCTACCTGTAAAACATGAGGCTACAGATAACCCTAACTTCCAGCAGGGGTCAGCCATAACGGTGTGAGTGACATGAAAGAAATACAACATGAATAAAACATAAGGAATAGAGTCATAAACAATATGTACCAACAGCAAAAATAGATGGAATAAGAAATAACAAAAAATAAAATATGAAAACATCAAGTGAAACTAGACTAAGTATCAAGTGTAGAAAAATAGAAAAAAAACAGAAAGCATAAACCAAGTCAAGAAAACACCAATGCTATATGCGGACTTTCTAATACATACTTGACGAATTCTATGTATCCCACTCTATATAGGTCCGGTGCAAGCCCTTAACGTTCTCCACTTGATAGGGTTTAAATCTGTCGTTATGCAACTAATCCTACTATGATGACTACTATGAGATCTAGATAAACTGTGAGTATTAGCCTATGCCTCTATAATTCTGGAGGTCAATCTCTATCCACAGATAATTTCGGAGACTATTTCACTCACACCTGGGAATCTTCAAGAATACCCCACACCGCAAGCTATGGCCCCTCATCACATGAATACCCCATGAGCGTCGCCTCGACTCCAATAATTCCGAAAACTATTTCACTCACACCGCAGGCCATCCTGAGGTCCATAACCCATGTTCTCATTTCATCACATCACCATCTAGTGCATGTCCTTATTTTTTAAGTTAATCAGTTGATTACGAATCTCTTAGAGTTTGGTATACCCCACCGGACTTAACTCAACTGCTTAACAACGGAGCCTCAACTAATCAAATCAAAAAATCTCAACTGATCAACTGATCAACAACAAGGCCTCAACTAATCATAAAATCTCAACAAATCAACCGATCACAAAATTTCAACAGTCGGTAATTAGGGTCCCACTTACCCTCTAGAGATTCATAACTCAACCATCAAACCAAAACTTTCAATAAAACTCACAAATCCATCATCAAAACATATGAAGAAAACTCCTTAAATCAACAAAAATCTGAATCTCTATAATGTACTCATAAAATTCCAGAATTCAAATAAAATATTCAATCCATTAAATAAAAGAAAACCATATTTTGAAGTCGTAAAATATCACAAAATATCAATTCCTTTGAAAACCACAATTATCTCTCTTTATAAGATCATAGGAAAGTAATTTAGTTTTTATTATAAACATAATATAACTCTCTGTAAAATACTGTAATCTGTAGCAAAACATCATCTAAAACAGCAGATCAATAATCTATAAGCTCGAAGAAATAATCGTTCAAAAGATATGAAGAAAAACTCAATAAAAAAACTCAACAACAGCAGGAGTGATTGACTGCCAAAATAGTGGAAAATAACAGTGGTCGACTGCCACTTTGGAAATTCTCAAAAAAACAACATGTCGGTCGATAGTGCGGTCGACCGCTGGCTTCTATACAGCCAGGTTAAAATCTTGTGCGTGTTTCGACTGATACTTCGATTCCACTTTGTAAAATCAAAAATTTGAAAAACTAATTTCCTGAGATGTGTTAATACAACTTGTATAACATATAAGAGACTATAAAACAAATCAAAACCACTTCAAATTAATAAAATAGCAATTTTGACAAATTTCTTCAAAACAAGATATGAATATGTGTGTATATGAGCATAGGGTGTTTGAGCATCACTTATGCATCAAAATAACATCGTAAAGAGATGATATATTGTTCAAAACTATATGTACTAAAATAATCAAGATTTAAATCAAAACTCCACAAAACACACAAAACCCCAATTTTTCAAAGCAGTGTAATAGAGTAGGTATATAAGTGTATGTGGGTATATCTAAACATCAAGAAACCATTGTGAATACGCAATATATAGTATTAATCAATCTCAGTATTGAAAACAACTCAAATCCAATTGAAAACTTCACAAAATCACAAAATCCTAATTTCGGTTATAATGCATCAGACCCAAAATTAACCAAACCCTTCTTTTACTCAAAACTCAATTTTTTGATCCAATAACTCATCATTGTAATTCATTAAACACATACACAAACTCTCACATCACTTTATTCATGGATATATACAAATCACAATATGTATTAATCAAGTTTATTTTATCAAGTTTATCAAAATAGAGTGTATTGCATACGTACAACAGTGAGGTGAAATTTTTTGTTCACTTTTGTACAATATCATCATGTAACTCATTATAATAAAATCAAAACAACAAGTATATGAAAGAGAACAACTTACTCATGATATCTATTGGGTTCTTTAACAATCTCAATTCATCTATATGAAGTTTTAATCATCAAAGCATAGGTTTCATGAAAAGATTCAATTTTTTAGTTCATCTACCCATCAATTTTCATTATATCAACATACAATCCCTAACATACTTTATAATCAACAAATCATCACATACAACATGTTGAAAACAAAAAGAAATCAAACATATGTTACTCACCTTATTGAAGAATCAACCGAAGATAATAAAGAGAATAAGAAAATCCTTTCGCAAGAAAAATCAAGATCCTCGCTTTGAAACTCCAAGAAAATAATAATAAAGAAATCCCTTTGTGTTGTGCAGTAAAGAGACGGCTGAACCTCACCTTTAATAGGCCGGAAATAGGGTATCTAGGGTTTTTGAATAGATTTGCAAAATATCTCTTTTAAATATATCTTTACATATATAAATCCTTATACTTGGAAATTAGATAAAATCAACTTAATTGAGATTTAAAAACAAAAAAAACTACACTAATATTGGTCGGCACTGTTTTTAAAACTCAGAAAACGAAATTGTACTTTTTGCCCTCTAAGTGGCAATTTTGCAAAAAGACTCTTCTTTATCAAAACAAGTAAAATAAACCAAATTTATTAAAACAAAAAGTAAACTCTTTACCTCTGAGTTGACTAGGCATCATGCTCAGCCCAAAAATCCAAAAATCTGGAGTTTTCACTTAAAGTGGTAATTTTGCACAAAAGCCCATCTTTTTGTAATATTTGTAAATATGCCAAATAAATATAAAAAAAAAATCTAAAAATTCATAAATAATAGCTACTAATAAATATTAGGTTTCCCAAAAATAATTTCTGATTTTGAATTTCCCAAGAAAATATTTTCATGTGTTTTGCACGTGTAAAAAGGTAAATTTCAGAAAAATATTTATTAAATCACCAAAAATTATTTTAATTCATTTATTAATCTTAAAAAAATTATTTATAAATCTGGGGTATTACAGAAGGTGAATATATTGTGTTTTTTATTGTTGTTATTGGTGTTATATGAAGAGTGAAAATAAGATGAGAAAGTGAGGGATGGACAAGAATGCATATGAAGTTGTCATCGTTGTTGGTGATATTGGTAATGCGATAATTTTGTTGTATATGATTTTTTGAACCATGTTGTTGTATCTATTTGTTGTGTATGTTGCTTTGTATTTGTAATTGTTTAGTTAAAGATTACTCAACCTAACCCGTTTTTGGTGATAAGGGGTTATGTTAAACTTAACCCGTTACCACCAATAGCCAGTTAAGTAAAAAAAAAATCAACAGAGACTTGATTTTTTAAAAACAAATTTGAACCAATTCCTTTTCAACTTCATTCGTTATTGGCAATAACGGGTTAATTTATATTAACGCGCTATTAAAGGTAACATGTTAAGTTGAAGATTTGAAATAGTGACTTGATTTTTTTATGGAAATTTGTAAAAAAAAACTTATCTTCTACCTACCCCGCTATTGGCAACAACTGGTTTGGTTAAATAAATTCGCTATCACCAAAAACGGTTTACATTGAAAAATTCTAACATAGAACTTCATTTTTTTATTTAAAAAATCAACATAACATAACCCACTATTGCCGATAACGGGTTAGGTTAGATAAACCTATTATCACCAACAACGGGTTAAGTTGAAGAATTCCAACAAAGAACTTGATTTTCTCCCCCCAAGTCCAACCCCTAACCCTAACCCTAACCACAACCCTACCCTAACCCTTGCATCTTAACTTTAACGAACACAACTTTGATGTAATTCTCTGAATTTCACTTTAAAGAACACAACTTATCTTTAACCTTCGCAACTTATACTAGTCCTTTAACCCTAATATGTTATCTCTAACCCTCCCAACTTCGCAGTTCAACTCTCTATCTCTCTATAACACTCTCTTCATTGTTAACTTAACCCGTGTTAACCAAACCCCGGTTATTGTTGATTTTTATTTTTATTATTATTATCTCTATAAATATAATTTCCCTCTTACTTTAAAAAAAAAATTGAAATATTTTTTTAATTTTTGTTAATACTTTTTTAAAAAAATTTAATCTGAATTTTTTATTCATTTTATGAATGTGGATTTGGTTTTTTTTCCATTATTTTTTGATTTTTTTTTTGAATTTTTTTTTGTTTTTTAAAAAGTCTTACCTCCATTTCCACTTACAAATCCTATAAATAAAAATAAAAATTAATAATAATAATAATATATAGTCAGTCAATAAAGCTAATACGAACATTTTTTCTTTCTCTTCTCACTTTGCTGGACCTCCTTCACCATCTTGTTTGGTTTTATTTTTTTTCAAGGCACATTGCATTGTACCCTTACATCTCTAGTGTGATCTTATCAGATGTGAAAAGCTGTTGATTATGACAATAATTTGAAATTGTGCTTTCCCTTCTTGGCATCTTTTATGATGTTTTTCTTGTAATGTGTTTTGTTGGAATAGGTAACGATGTCACTTTTCAGAATATCTGCTTTATTTGATTTTTTTTTCAAATTATTTTATTTCTTTTCCAAAAAATAAAAGCTTATTAAAATATTTGTTCTTAAGTTTAATTCCATTTTTTGCCTTCTTAATTTTTGGAATTATTAATCTATGGAAGTATTATGCATTTTTTAATTACTATAATTTTTTTATTTGATTATTTTACAGTTTAAAATTTATTTTTTAAAATGATTTTTAACATAATCATTTTTGTAAATTCTTTTTTTAAATCTTCAATTTTTATTTATTTTAATTTTTTAAAATGGAAATCAGACTTTTAAATACCAAAAATGTGAAGAAGAAATACAAAAAAATAATCTTATAAAGATTTTTTTTTTTTTTTTTTTTTGCTTTTAAAAATAATTTTTGCAGATAATCAAGTTCTCTATTTGAATTCTTCAACATAACCCATTGTTGGTGATAACGAGTTCATTTAACTTAACCCGTTATATCCAATAACTGGTTAGATAATGTGGACTTTTTGAAGAATTGCAGGTTCTATGTTTTAATTCCTTAACTTAACCTGTTGTTGGCGGTAACGAGTTAATTAAACTTAACCTGTTATCGCCAACAACGGGTTAAGTTGAAAACGAATTTGTTCAAATTTCCTAAAATCAATGAAGTGTTTGTTTCAAGTCTTGAACTTAACTTGTTATTGGGAACAACAGTTAGGTTAACTTAATCTGTTATTGGTGATAATGGATTAAGTTGAAGATGAATTATTCAAATTTGTTAAAAAGAAACAAGTCAGTATTTGAATTTTTTCAACATACTCGTTATCGTCAATAGCGGGTTAGGTTGAGTAATTTGTCTAAAAAAATACAAACACACAGCAACATTCCGCTACATACAGATACAGCATCAGCATACAAAATTTCAAATTCTAACAACAATAACAACAATCCCTCACATTCTCATCCATTTGAAGACAGCATCAGCATACACACAACTTCATAATCATTCTCATATAATTCCTCTTCATCTATCCATAATAACAACAATAACAACCACAATCATCTAGCACAAACCACAATCTACAATCTACAACAATCACAATCTACAACAACAACAGTACACAAATAAGATCCAATCAACTAATACTAACCTAACCCAACATAAATACATAAACTTCACGAAACCAAATCTCAACATAAACTAACATCTCAACATAAACAAAATTTCAACAAATACATAAACTTCAAGAAACTTCAAATTTACACAACCGTCTTCCTCGCATGACCTTCAATCAACTACAAAATTTGTTAAGTTAGAAAACAAGTTGTATTAGTCAACTAAGAGATGAAATAATATATACAATGTTCAGCTTAACTACTATAAAATTTGGATAAAGTGAACTTCAAACAAAATTAACAAAGTATTAGCTACCACCTCTTCCGACGGGGCGGTTTGCATCCGCTCAGTGAGAGTTGTTTGGGCTCGTTCCTCTTTCGAGGGGGATTTCTGCATTTACCGAGACCTTGTGTCAATTGTGATACCGTCTCAGCCAGATCTTGCACTTCTTCTTCCGACACCTTCAGTTCTTGTTATGGCAGTGGTTGTGGCTCGACAATGTGAAGTGAACCCCTTGTCACGCTCTTACGCCTTGGTACACCTACCATTGAATTTAGATGAGAATCATGTTTCTCCCCATCACCTGCCTCTGGTTTCAGGATCTCCCACATTTCCTTATTGACGCTCGGGATCGCCCCATCAGGATCTCGGGCACGACACTTGCAAATGTAAGAACAACTATCCGAACTGTCTCCCATGTGTTATCAATCTGTAACGATAATAAATATAAAAATTAAAAAACATTGTTAGAAAATCATATAAACATCAAATGTTAACATAACAATACATCCTACGATAAATATATAAATATATAAAGTACACTAACCAAGGCTCGATACGACGATGCCTTCGGCTGATACATCGGTTGAGAAGACGAATACGCCGGTGGTGGTTCTCCCTCTATCACGGGAATCGGTATCGAGATTCCCGCTGGTACAAAGATATGCAGAGATACATACAATCTTGTACTGCGCTTGTACTGTAACGTCCCAAACAGAGGCAATTCGTAGCAAATACAGGATCTTTTACTTCAAATTCATGCAAATTTACAAGGAATTTAACTTTTTATTTACAACATGTTCTTAACAATAGCACAGTGGAATTATATGAATACAATATAATCTACAATAATGAAAATCCTTCAATCTTGTAATCAACTCATCATAGTGACTCCAAGCCCATGCCAAGTCCAATCTTGCATCTGGAAAACTGTGGGTACGTCAGTTGCATACAATTGACGTAATGCTATAATACAGCGATTCTTCTACTTTAGCAAACACAAACTTGAATGTAAACAGTAAAAGTGACTATCCTAGTCGTGTCAGTGTATGATATGACTTAATGCCTAATACAGACATTTACACTACGATGACATTAATGCATACTTGTTCGGATTCTATGCATCCTATACTACATAGGTCCGAAGGCAAGCCCTTATCGTACTCCTCATTATAGGGTTCAATCCCTCGTATGAAATTCTACTACGGTGACAAAAACAAGATTTAGACATTCCACATGTATAGATTCCAGTCCCGGATTACATCCGGTCGACCATACAGAACCCTCATCGCGTAAACATCCCATAAGCGTCGCTCTAGCTCAGAACACTAGAGACTCATCTCCATTTTGCCCGACTATACATAATTCCGGAGTACATCCGCCTGATTATTCACAGACCCGGAAGTAATTGAGACTCATCACGCATAAAATTCGCAGTCCCTGAATACACCCGCCCGACTGTAACCATAGTCCCGAAATACTTCCGCCCAACCATGCTGAGCCCAGTCCCGGAATACTTCTGCCCGACTGTAACCATAGTCCCGAAATACATCTGCTCGACCATGTTGAGCCCAGTCCCGAAATACATCCGTCCGACTGTAACTATAGTCCCGAAATACATCTGCCCGACTATATAGAGTCGTCTCACTCACGTTTGCTCAAGCTTCACCACATCTCCTTTTCTATTGCATGTCCTTAGGTTTAATTATAATCATAACAACCTAGAGCTAGCTTACCCACCGGACTTAAATCAAACTGTAACCCGTATTGCTCATATTTGTATTTTTAATTATATTTAATAAAATTCTTGATTATTTTTGGTTTATTTTTAGTTGTATTTAATTACATTCCCTTTGTATGGTGTTTTGTTCTTCTCTCTCTTGTGATTCATTTTGCATTGATTCAGCTTTTTATTCTCATTTATCTGACTTACAATTTGTCTTTGATCTCGTCTATTGTTTAAACCTATTTCATGACCTATTTGTCTCTTATTGGATTCTTTTTTTCCTATTGGATACTACCCAGTTCACCCAAACCCAGTTTGCCCCTATATAACCACCCTAATTGAACCCTAACCCTAATCACCAAACCCTAATACTATCTCTCTCTCTCTAACCGTCATCACCCCCGACCTTACCTCCCGATCCCTTCTCCCTGCCACTTGCTGTCGTCGTCTCTATCTTCCGATGCCAGCGACAAACCACCCCGATCACTCCTCTCTTCTTATCCCTCTCGTGCTCACACCCCAGGCCGACCCTCCCCCATTCCCTATTTTGCTTGAGCAACACAGCCTGTAGCGCCGCAGACCCAGCCGCCACCGCCGTCCTAGCCACCGTCGTCTCCCCGAGGTGCTACCGCCGACCTTGTTGTTGTTTGCTTGCTGCTGTCTCTTTGGGTTGTGTGTACGTATGTCGTCTCGTGCACGTAGTTCGGTGGTGTGATTCTCGTCTCTTTGTTCGTTGTGTTCGTTGTTTGGAATCCGTTTCCGTTATTCTGTTCCTTGTTCCATCGTCTTCATAATAGGCAAGTAGCTTGTATGTGTTCTTTTTGTCATACAATTTAATACCGTAAGTAGTCTAGTATGAAAATGTGTGTGCTCTCATGATAATCCATATTTGTTAGTTTGACCGTTGACATCATCTCTTGATCATGAGTAGTTACAATAATTGACATCCGTTGCATAAAAACAATTAGATTAAATGACACTTTGACTGTATATTGTTTGTGACACACCGTATGTTGTAGATGACTGTTATATAGATCTTTGTTGGATGTATGATCTCATTATAGACCATTTATTCTCATGCCATCCTGATTTGAGTAACCTATATATGTCATGCTTTGTATGAAATCTATATTGGACCGTTTGTAGTTAAGTTGTTTGATAAAATGCATAAAAGAATTTTTTTGTTTTGCTGATGCCCTATTTTGTACAGTAATTTCGATCCTGGTAACATTAGTAAAATAAAAAAGTTTGTGAACATGAATTGTAGCCTTCATTCTCTAGTTTCCAGAACTTTCGACGGATCTGAATTCCGAGTTTTGATGCATCAGTTATTACCGTTTTACTGCATTCATATCTTATATTCTAGATTCTGAACTATATGTATTATGTATGGAATTTTATTTTAAAACTGATATTAAAAGTAGAATTGGAACTCAATTTTTTCCTGAGTATGTTTAGATATGACTGGGTTCAATCCCTAATTTTTGTGGAATTAATTAATGATTTTATATCTCCTTTCATGCTTTCGAAACCAATCGAAATATTTCCAAACTGCGTGTTGTTCAATAAAGAATTATGTTTTCAACCTGATTATATTCATTTTTTATGAAAACTTTATGAATATAAATTGTAGCTTGATTTGTATATTTCACTATCCTCTTGAAGGAACTGGATTTTGAATTATATTTTATGAATTATCTCTATTTTGGTACTGTTATGTCTGAACTTTCAGAATTGAGATTTTGTTGCATTACTCTGTTTCCCCAATTTTATTGACTATACTATCTGTAATATAATTTCATAATATTTTATATTTTGAAACTAGATATGTTAAAAAATCTCTCAGATTTTTCTCAGATTTAATTATGATGATTTTAAACTCTTTCCATGCTTATAAACAAGATTTTGCATTTTCTTGCTGAACATAATTTCTGTATTAAATGCTGTTTTCAACCCTATTTTTGTGGCTGGTATGTGACTTATATATATGTTCTGGAATCGGCAGAAAGTCTAGTTTCTAGATTTTTTAACGGATCTACATTTTTTGTTTTTTAGCAACGGGAATCTCAGATTTGGTACAGTAGTGTCTTGCTATCCAGAACTGAAAGTTCCGTTGTTTTGACTATTATAAGTTGTTTTTATCAACCGTTGTAAGTACTACTTCATCCTAGACTTATCCTTTGTTTATGCCATGTCTTTAGCCTGTTGTATTCGTTCACACCTGTTGATAATAATGAAAAGAAGTCAAGCCAGGGGTTTTAAAGGAAAAGATCGAGTTGTGGACAATATAGAAATACATATTCGGAGGGAACTTGTTTTCCCCACTGTTTACTGTGGTACTACTGTTTATCTCTGGATGCATGAGGGTATGATCTGATGTGAATTTTTGCAAATGTACAAAATCGCAACAAGTAGTATAGTTAAGTTAAAAGAGTGTCGAACCTATAGAGACTAATTATTTTATTGAGTACCAATAATACTAGAATAACGACTATTTGGAAAACCGAATTTTAATAAATAAAACAACTAAATTAAATTAATTAAAAAATCTAACTAAATTAATTAAGGGTGCAGAATCTGAAATTTTTGTGATTTGTTAATGGCAAAATTTGTTCTAGGGCTTTTGATTTCACCTAGTTAATCCCACACAATTTATAATTCCATATGAATAAAAAGATTTTTTTCCCAAGTTGTGGACCAAAATCCCCAAATCATTCAATGATTTCTCTCGAACAACACCAAAAATATCTCCAACTTACACTTTGTCATAGTTCATGCACAAATTTAATTAATTGAAGACTCATTAAGTCCTGTGGATTTCTTAACAGTCACATCAATCGCGGTAAATCATCTCTAATTTTGCTCATTCAATGGTGTTTAATTTTTATTAATCACAAATTACCAGTTCGGTCTCTTCATGATTTAACAGATCTTACAAACGTCTGTCCACTGATTGTACGCATTAAAAATAAAAATCAAACACACAACCATGGAAAAATAGAAAAATAATATGGAATTAAAATTGTGTTTTCAAAACTAGGCTACATCAAAGCCCTAAAAAAATAAAATTTAGTTCATAATAAAATTGCAAGTCTTGGATTGCATTATAAAAGATTAGAGAAAGAAAAGAGATACATGAATTTTTGTAAAAGAAATTTGCAAACCGAACGCCTCGAAAAGCGCGCAGCCAAGTTGCACAAAAATTCCCCCAATCTCTCTTTCGTCTGTCATCGTTGAATTCCGTTCTGTCTCGATCACAGCGCCCTGCCACGTCAGCATCGAAGCCACGTCACGTCATCAGATGCTATCGTTGTCAGGTGGTCAGATGTTGTTTCTGTCTCTCTCCACTTTTTTTTATTTTATTTTTTAATTTTTTTATTTACAAGGCCAGCCGTTGGTAAGCGTGCGTTCTCTTCTCTCTTTGTTTTCTCTTCTATTTATAGGCACGGGAAGGGTGATTTAGGGTTTTCATTTGCAGAAAAACCCCCTCTTCTCATTTATTTACTTCCTTCCACGATTTGTTCTTTATTTCTTTCTTCTTTTTCTTCTCTTTCCTTTTCTTGTAAAACACGTGCTGCATACAAAATAAAATCAGAAATTAGGGTTTTAAAAATAAAAATAAAAATAAAATTAATTAGTTTAAAATTAATTAAACTAACTAAAAATCATATTAGCTCATTTAACCCCTTTTAAAATTGTTATTGCACTTTCAGCTCAATTAGCAAATTAAAATTTATATTTTATTTTTCTCATGGCCAAATTATAAAATTTAAATTCAACAAATCAATAAAAATAAATAAATAATTATGTTTGTTTTGTTTGTTGATTTTTACCAAAAATCTTCACTTTTTGCATAAAAAATCTTATTGCTTCAAAAATAATTAATTAACTGAAATCTATGGAAATAAGATAAATTATAAACAAGATAAATGAAAACAAACAATTTTTATGGGTAAATGAGTACAAATATTTATATATAAATTAGACACATCAAATACCCCCAAACTTAAGATTTTGCTTGTCCTCGAGCAAAAAGTAAAATCATGAATACGGGATTAAAAATTAATAATAAGCTGAACTCATCGCACTAAGAGATCTTATCATGCAAGCATCAAAATTTCAAAATATAAACAATAGCAAATAAAGTAAAATCAAGCATACTCACTTTCTCTAGTGCAATTATTTATTCATAATTCCAAACCCAATCATATTTGTCATGCAATTAATGTAAATATAGTATGTAACAACTCCATCTGTGATTATCCCTTCTCACTACTACAAACCGAGTAGCAAACTAGAGTGTTTTTTTTTTGTCTCTTCTCTAAGTTGTCACTTGTCTTTTGACGCGAATGCAAAACATTTGAGATGAATTCACCCGGTTACTCAACAAGTCACAAACTTAGAGTGCTTTGCATACTCATATTTCAAGTTGCCGTTTGATGTAAAAGTAAACATTTCTGATGAATACCCCTAGTTACTAAGCAACTCAAAACATTGGAGTAGATAGACTTTATTCATTTAATTTTTTGATCATTATTACTCTATTTTCTTAAACTCTATTTAGGACTAAATCAAAGGGGATAATCACAAGAAAAAGCATCACATTTTTCTTTTATGTATAATCACATAACTGTCACAATTGTGTAAGGAATTTTGTAATTCAATAATCCTAAAGTAAATAAGTATGCTTAATCTTGTTTTATAAGTAATTTTCTATCCTATAAAAAATTATTTCAATGCTTTAGCACAATAAAGAACTCAAAAGTGTAATGATGAGCCTAATTGAAATCTCTTTTGTTTTGTTTTTCTTTTCAAAAATATATAAAATACAAAATAAATTTGTAACCCTTCCCCCAAACTAATATCACATTGTCCTCAATGGGAAAGGAAAAAGAGAAAAAAATACAAAAAGTTCAGAATTTCTCCCCTGATTCGTCTTAAAAATTCTGCACATGCGGCATTCAGTGTTTTTGAGATATCTGGAGCTGTAGGTATCCAAATGGGCTGGTTTGTTTTTTGCTGGAAAGCTAAGACAATTTCCTACAATTTCTCTTTGGAACACTTTTCCAGATTCTGACTCCATCCTGCTAAAAAATAGCCATCAATATAGGTGTAGAAAATAGCTTCGCCTAGCGACTTTCCAAACTCATGCAATCCTACAAAATAAAATCAAAAATTAAAATTATAATAAACTAAAAGAAAAAATCAAATCTAAATACAATAAAAGAAAACATGGGTTGCCTCCCAAGAAGCGCTAAGTTTTAAGTCTTCAGCCAGACTTGATAGCGAGATGGTTATGTGACACCAAGATCCAACAACATACGAGCCTCTTTTTCAATACTTCTTTTCAGGTGGGGATTATGTTTTTTCTGTGCATCCGTCAAACTTGATGTTAGCGGCTCGAATTTCAATCGTTTCTTTCTTGAAGATGGAGTCTTTGATATCCCCACCTCCTTGAATGTCAGCTGAGAAAATGGATGAATAGATGGTGCAGCATCCAAATACATAACATATTTCAAATTCTTTTCTTTCTCAGATTCAAAGGTTGCTGAATTTGTTGGACATACTTTTATAGGTGACGTCTCAATCTCAGTACTAGGCTTCTCGCCCAAAATTAAATCAGTTTCACTTACTTGAAAAGATGACCGTTCTTCGGCAGGGAACTTTATGGATTTAAAAATATCAAAAGTTACTTGCTCATGCTGCATTTGTTCCTCCACAATTGGTTCGTACTCTTCTTCCTTTGCAACCACATTTTGTTCGCCATTTTCTTGTGGTTGCTCAATTGTCCTCCGCTTCTTAGTATTATTGCTTTGACATCTTCCATGGGATTGGTCATGGTGTTGCGGGGTAAGTTTCCTGTCGTTCTTTCGTTAAGAATATTTGAAATTTGACCAATTTGAACCTCAAGATTGTGAATTGAAGCTGAAGTTGAATGTGCAACATTTTGGATTGCCAAATCTGTCTTCTGCATGTATTGTTCTGTTTTTTGCATATATTGCATGAACATATTTTCAAGTGTCGGCTTCTTTTCTTGTTGTGGAAAATTTTGAGGTGGTCTAATTGCTTCTTGATTGTTGTTCTAAGAAAAATTTGGGGTGTTTCTCCATTCTTGATGATACGTGTTCGAATAAGGATTATTTTGATGTTAGAAACTGGACACGTAATTTGCGTGATTGAAATTTGATTGAGCAAAAGGGTCTACTTGGCAATCTGTACTTGAGTGATTTTCTGCACAAAGATCACAAATCATATTAGATTGAATAGCATTAAAATTTGTATTACCTAATTGTTTAGATAAAATATCAATTTGTGCAGTTAAAGTAGTAGTAGGATCAAGTTCAAAAACTCCAGCCACTTTTCTTGGCATTGTTCTCTCTGAAGACCACTGGTAATTATTAGATGTCATCTCCTCTAAAATTTCATAGGCTGCTTTGTGAGTTTTGCTCATTAGTGTACCTCCAGCTGCTGCGTCAACCATAAACCGATTTGTAACTCCCAAACAATTATAGAATATTTAAATTTGCAGTCATTTCGGAAGTTCATGATGAGGACACTTTCTTAATAACTCTTTGTACCTCTCCCATGCATCATATAAAGACTCAATCTCAAATTGAATGAATGTGGTAATATCATTTCTTAGCTTTGCTGTCTCTGCCGGTGGAAAATACTTAGCCAGAATTTTTTCGTGCAAGTCCCTCCCAAGTAGTAATACTACTGGGTGGTAGATAATTTAGCCAAGCCTTCGCCTTATCTCGTAGTGAAAAAGGAAATAGTCCCAATCTAATTGCATCATCTGATACTCCATTATGCTTGAAAGTGTCACAAATTTCTATAAAGTTTTCAAAGTGAACATAAGGATCCTCGTGCGGTAGTCCCCAAAATTGAACAGTCTGTTAAATAATTTGAATGATCGCCGGTTAAATCTCAAAATCGTTAGCGTCAATAACTGACCTCTTTATGCTTGATGTTGCTTCATAAATTGAGGGCTTAGCATAGTCTCTCAAAGTCTTGTTCTCGTAGTTCGCCATGATAATGTACTTGTATGTCCTAAAATATAAGTATTGAAAAAAATAGAAAAACTAAAAAAAATAAAATAAGAAAAATAAATAAAAGTAAAAGTAAGTCAAAAGAAAATAAAGAGTAAAATAATTAAAATAAATAAATAAATAAAAAATTCAAACTAGTAATAATCTAGCAATTTTCAAGATCAATAAAAGAATAACTAGTCCCCAGCAGCGGCGCCAAAAACTTGATGTGAATTTTTTCAAATGTACAAAATCGCAACAAGTAGTATAGTTAAGTGAAAAGAGTGTCGAACTCACAGGGACTAATTATTTTATTGAGTACCGATATTACTAGATTAACTACTATTTGGAAAACCGAATTTTAATAAATAAAACAACTAAACTAAATTAATCGAAAAATCTAACTAAATTAATTAAGAGTACGGAATCTGAAATTTTTGTGATTTGTTAATGGAAAAATTTATTCTAGGGCTTTTGATTTCACCTAGTTAATCCCACACAATTTATAATTCCATATGAATAAAAAGATTTTTTCCTCAAGTTGTAGACCAAAATCCCCAAATTATTCAATGCTTTCTCTCGAACAACACCAAAAATATCTCCAACTAACAATTTGTCATAGTTCATGCACAAATTTAATTAATTGAAGACTCATTAAGTTCTATGGATTTCTTAACAGTCACATCAATTGTGGTAAATCATCTCTAATTTTGCTCATTCAATGGTGTTTAATTTTTATTAATAAAAAATTACCAGTTCAGTCTCTTCATGATTTAACAGATCTTACAAACGTCCGTCCACCGATTGTACGCATTAAAAATAAAAATCAAACACACAACCATGGAAAAATAGAAAAATAATATGGAATTAAAATTGTGTTTTCAAAACTAGGCTACATCGAAGCCCTAAAAAAATAAAATTTAGTTCATAATAAAATTGCAAGTCTTGGATTGCATTATAAAAGATTAGAGAAAGAAAAAAGATACATGAATTTTTGTAAAAGAAATTTGCAAACCGAACGCCTCGAAAAGCACGCAGCCAAGTTGCACAAAAGTTCCCCCAATCTCTCTTTCCTCTGTCGTCGTTGAATTCCGTTCTGTCTCGATCACAGCGCCCTGCCACGTCAGTTAAGCCACGTCACGTCTTCAGATGCTGTCGCTGTCAGGTGGTCAAATGTTGTCACTGTCAGGTGGGACCCGCATGTCAGGTGCTGACGTGGACTCCCTCTCTCCTCTTCCTATTCTCCCTTTTTCTCCTCTCTGTCGCACGTGCTCCACAGAGAGACTGCTTCGTCTCTCTCTCTCCACTTTATTCTATTTTATTTTATTTTATTTTATTTATTTACAAGGTCAGCCATTGGTAAGCGTGCGTGCTCTTCTCTCTTTGTCTTCTCTTCTATTTATAGGCACGGGAAGGGTGATTTAGGGTTTTCTTTTGCAGAAAAACCCCCTCTTCTTCATTTATTTACTTTCTTCCATGATTTGCTCTTAATTTCATTCTTCTTTTTCTTCTCTTTCCTTTTCTTGAAAACACGTGCTACATACAGATAAAATCAGAAATTAGGGTTTTAAAAAAAAATTAATTAGTTTAAAATTAATTAAACTAACTAAAAATCATATTAGCTCATTTAAACCCTTTTAAAATTGTTTATTGCACTTAGCTCAATTGGCAAATTAAAATTTATATTTTATTTATTTCATAGCCAAATTGTAAAGTTTAAATTCAAAAAATCAATAAAAATAAATAAATCATTATGTTTGTTTTTTTTGTTGATTTTAACCAAAAATCTTCACCTTTTGCATCAAAAATCTTATTCCTTCAAAAATAATTAATTAACTGAAATCTATGAAAATAAGATAAATTATAAACAAGATAAATGAAAACAAGCAATTTTTATGGGTAAATGAGTACAAATATTTATATATAAATTAGACACATCATGATCCATGACACCGTTTGTTGTTATTACTGTTACTGTGACTGTTTTTCCGAATATATTGCCCTATAGAAGTTCCACTACGAAATCTTAAAACGAAATTGTTCACTGTAGAAACTATGTGGTATAATTTGGGACGCATGAAGTGCTACCTAGTTAGAAATGAACATTAGATATAAGAATAACTGTTGACACTGTCACATCCTGTTACTGTCGATTCACTGTTACTGTTGATTTACTGTTACCGTTGATTACCGTTGACCCATACTATTACTGTTATTCCGCTGTTTACTACCATCTGTAGACTATTATATTTACTGCTTCTCCATTTTAGTATTTCCGGTTTAGTTAGCTTTTCCCCCCATTTCCTTACTTGTACTGCTTGCGGCCCGGACTTGCATCTAACGGGCGTTATGTTTTCCTGTTTTCCTATTTTTCCTTGTAATTGCCATATGAGTAGGTTTTGCTGATCAATTGCCTACTAGAGTTGGTGAGCAAAATTTTTGTGCTGCGCAATTGGAATTATTTTCATAAAATGTTTGATGAACTATTTAAATTTTTGAACTGTACTGAGACTTGTATTTGGGCTTGTAGTCCCAGGATTATTATTTGTTTCAGATCTAGTATTTGTTGGGATATTTATTATTGTTTCAATAAATACTGTTGAGTTATGATTTTTTATGCATGCTTGGTTGGAGTATACTGTTATATTTATTGTTGTGATGAGTCAAGCAGATCTGTACAGCTTATGAATGGTGAAAACTATCCGCTGGGCTTAGTGGCATATCGTATTCCGTATTCTTTTGGGAAGCGGGGCATGACACAAACACTGAGAATGTTAGCCCACACTGGCTACTTCTCAAAGAGAAAGTTAACCCACACTGGCTACTTCTCAAATTTTCACATATCATAACCTTTCGGCACTCTGTGTCTCGCTCAGCCTCTAGATTCCAACAATCTCAACATAGAGATCAACTAGGTTACATCTAACCTCTTATAAAAAATTTCATTCATTAAACATATTTTACCTTCTTTTATCCTTTCTCTTTGCTATTATCAATCATGAAGTAACCAACTTCTTATAGCAACATTCAGTAACACTTGATGAGTAAAAATCCTTATAAAAATCACATGTTTAATATTCCAACTTCATTCTTTAATTATCACTTAATTCCTCGTAAGGTACATCTTACTAAAATCCCAATTTTAAATCCAATTTTATACGTTGTAAAGTTTTAGAAAAACTAGATAAAAGACATCAACCCAATGGTATAGAAAAAAAATCATATAAATTCCATTACTGCTCCAAAAATAGATTTATTAGTTTCATAGGAATCATAAATAAGTCTACTACAACTTTGTAGTTAAGAACAACTAAAATCATCCTCAATTACTTCGTCTAAATTCATTTGAAAAAACAGTAGGTTCAAAATTCGAAAATTGCAGGTCATGTTACTTGTAAAAATCATAGAAAATTATATACTTCCTGAAAATTTGTGTTCTTTAGACCAAAATAAAGGTATACAAGTCTACTATAACTTCTTAGTTATAAGTTTTCCCAACATATGGCGTCTATAACCCTGAATTCTTCGAAATCTACAGTAGGGTTAAAATGTTAAACTACTGCCACTTGTTCAGTCTTATAAAATTCATTATAAACTCAATTCGTTATGAAAAATTGATTTCTTAGACTTCACAGAAATTTTAAAGAGTCTACTTCAAGTTCTTAGTTTTGACTTTTCTCAGAATACTTTATCTAAGATGTTGAAATGATCAAAATCCAAAATGTGTACAAATATCCAGCAACTAGTCAACCGCTAGCCAGCCCTAAGTTTGGATTTTATTAAAATAGAAAATGAAATCCAAATATTATGAAATTTTAAGGAGATGTTTTTGACATATATAAGATGCTCCTAGAAAAATTTTAGCACTAGATTCCATCTAGTTCAATAGTTATGATTTTTTGAAGTACAGCTAGAACTCAAAACAGAACCTTATGAAAATGCCCCCAAATCAAACATATCATAATTTCACACATTCAATCAACAACAAATAATCTAAACATGAATGTTCAATCCATATAAGTTATCATGCACCTAGCAATTCGCACATATCAAACATTCTACTAATAAAATTATATTAGAAAATTGAAGAAACACCCACCTCAAATGTAGAATTCATAGTAGTAGAACTCCTATAAAATAATGCTCCCAAGCTCCAAGCTCCCTCAAAAATGGCTGGCCTCTTCCTAGCTCAACCTGCAAGCTCTTCTTTCCTCTTTTTTTTCCCTTGAGTTGTGTTGTTCATGAGAAAAGTAGGAACTATTTATAGAAAAATTGTGTGGTCAAAATAGCTCCCCACTTCCCAAAATAACTCCCCACTTCCTACTAACTCACACCACTCACCCTCATTCTCATCCATGGTAAGAAACACGTGCACGTGTAGTCAATGTGTGTGCATGCTCTTCATACAAATTTTATTATTTATTTTTATTAGGTTAGATGTATGTGTTACACATGGCAAGTGTACCAAACTAACTAATTTTTAAATGTACATTTAAGTGCAAAAATAATCATGGGCTTTAAATTTTGTAATTAATATTTAGTGGGCTACAAAAATGGATTTAGGTCTAATGGATTTTAATTAAAAATAAATCACACAATTGTAACTAGAAAAACGAGAAGAAAAATATTCATGACTCAAGAAAATTTTGGGAACTAACATGTGCACTACAAACACGTCTGTTCCACGTTTCAACACAAAATAAATTTGAGAGAACAAAATACCGTCAAAATATAAAATATGTAGAAAATGGATGTTACGGATATTTCACGTAACGGTAAAACACACGTAATCGACACGTTATTGAAAGCACGTGCAATGTACGTAAAAACACAAAGATTAAAAATAAATGTTTGAGTTGGCTTAAAATAGGATGAAAATGAATTTTTAAATGATGGAAAATATATAATTAATCGAAATACAAAAATATGTAGGATATTTATATTAAAATATGCTACGGATATTACCCGTAACTGTACAAAATATATGTGCGTAACACCTATGGGCAAAATTGTCATAACTCAATTTTGCAGGGTGTTACAAGTACCACGTCATATATACATCTTGCCTTGAGCCATTGTAAGGTATTTGACGTACGAGTATCATATGAAATCTCTGATTCCAATTTGCCACATGTACTCGATGGAAATCCGCCCAATCAAAATTGGGCACGCGACCCATCCCTTTCACTTCATGCAATTTCTTGTCGTACGAGCGGGCTTCTGAAATCTACTGCTACAATCTGAACTACCGAATTACTCTGTCTGAATAGCAGAACTCCACAACACCAAAGTTGACGAGTGGGGTTGTCGTCAACCAAAGCTCACTAGAGGACGTACACGTGGGTGGAAGTCATTGCAATCTATCAGGGGTGTACAACACGCAATTCACACACTCGTCGCGCAATGCATCCAACTCGTCTCTATAGTATGCTAGAGATGTGTATGGGTTATCGACCCACATGTGTTGCCCTGCCCAATACACTCCTAAAGGAGGCAACATCTCTGGAATCGGCAGAGCAGCCAACCAAGTTGGTGATCGCTCAACAATGCAGAGGTAATCAATGTGTGTACGCTCCCAACTCCAAATCCGCAAAAAAACCATTGGCCTTGCCATCAGCCGGGAATTTAATGCACATGCGCACTGAGACATGTACAATGATGTTAACGCCGTAATTCCCCAACTATACTAGCTGGCCATAATAAATTTGCCCAACAACTGTATATACATAAGTGGCACGAGATCACTGGCGGAGTTTGAGAAGAGCACACCTACAATCAGACTTACAATGTAGGCATGTGTGTAGTACCGGGCGTCTTCGGCAGTGGAGTCTTTATTCAAGTACCCTGTGAACCTTCTCTTCAACCATGTCAGTCGGAGGGATTTACCGTCGAAACCTTCCTTTAAAATAATTTCTTCTTCTTCAGCTTAAGCTACAGCCTCAGCTTGCACTATGGCTTCATCTTCTTATACGGCCCCAACTTCAGCTGCAACTTTCTCTTTCTTTGCATCCCATTCAGCTTCTAAATCAACACTGGGGTAGTCATGCACAACTTCCACTCGGTCGAAGTCCATGTTCCCCATCTCAGCCACCCCATCTATAGGAAGCTAGGAAATCATTGCTATATCTTGGAGAGTGACCGTCATCTCTCCTACCTGTAGATGGAATGTGTCTCCGGCCTCCATCGCTCGACAAGAGCTGTAAGTAAGTGCCGATCGAGCTTCACACCCCCATCAATCCGACTCCGTAAAAACTGACTTGGACTGAGTACGCATGGGAACAGGGGTCCATGGGAAGAGTTGCATGCGTCCGGAAGTTACATTTCTTTGCGGAACCATCCTACACTGCTTGGGAACTGTGTATGTGTTGCAATGCAAGTACGCTTGGGTCTTCCGGTCCTGGAGGTGTACGTCCAACCAAAGACGTTGGACCGGCCTCAGCGGAAGAAGAATGGTGCCCACCAATCTACACAAATGTATACAAATCTTGTTATTATAGATACTCAATGTTACATATTCATATTCAAAACTAACACTAATAAAAAATCTCACTTATGTAAACTATTCGCCACTACCGCTACATGATGGCCCCAATGATCCCCTCGTTTTTCACATTTCTCTATCAACAATAATACCAAGGATAATTGATAAGAGTTCTAATGTATGTTAAGTCACCGATAATGTAAGAAGTAGCGAAAGCATAGAAAACCGCACAAACGACAAAAAAAAATTGCGAAACTTTGTGACTAGGTCAAATTCATCACTCACAAGCTAACGCAACTTGTCGAAGTGAGTTTCGACTCACAGTTTGTGAGATACGGTCATGTATCACTTTATTTTGTTTTTCTTGTACGCAAGTGATATGTTGATGTATCTCGCAAACTGTGAGTCGATACTCACTTGTACAAGTTGTGTTAGCTTGTGTGTGGTGAATCCGACCTACTCGCAAACTTTCATAATTTTTTGTTTTCATATGTTTTCGTACTAAAAAAACCCAAAATTATAGTTGTTGTTTTAGTTGTTTTTGTTTGTTATTTGTAAAACCACACAAATGGTAACCAAAAATTACGAAACTTTGCGACTAGGTCAAATTCACCACACACAAATTTTAAAACCACAAGCTAACACAACTTGTAGAAGTGAGTTTTGACTCACGGTTTGCAAGATATGCCCATACATCACTATATTTTCTTTTTCTTGTATGCAAGTGATACATTGCCGTATCTTGCAAACCGTGAGTTGAAACTCACTTCTACAAGTTGCGTTAGCTTGTGTGTTGAGTCTGACCTACTTACAAAGTTTCCTTTTTTTTGTTGTCATTTGTGTGGTTTTACAAATATCAAACAACAACAACAACAACAACAACAACAACTAAAATTTTGGATTTTTGATTACAAGAATATAGAAAACCGCACAAACGGCAACCAAAAATTACAAAACTTTGCAATTAGTTCAAATTCACCATACACAAGCTAACGCAACTTGTAGAAGTGAGTATCGACTAATGGTTTGCGAGATACGATCATGTATCACTTTTTTGGCTTGAAATAAAATGATATATTGACATATCTTGCAAACCGTGAGTCGAAACTCACTTCTAGAAGTTGTGTTAGCTTGTATGTGGTGAATCCGACCAACTCGCAAAGTTTCTTTGATTTTTGGTGGTCATTTTTGCAATTTTACAAAGATCAAACAACAACAACTACAACTACATCTATAAATTGATTGAACAACAAGAACTACATCAATAATTCTACAATATATAAACATCAAATTGCTATATACAATATACATCAAACAACTACATCTATTTAACTGCACATCACAAAAATAAATCAAATAAATTACTTATGCCTTTATTGATTAATGATAACCGAAAATTATACAAAGCTAGGATTTTTGATTACCTTGTACAATGTAAAGTTATTCGGCGTAGATGTTGTCGGCGAAGTGTTCAGATTTTAAGGATGAGTTTTTGATAGGGTTTCGAAGTTTGGAGAAGGAACAGGAGCAAGTTATGGGGTTTTTATAGGGAGCTTCTCAATTGGGGAAAGTCGGGATTGGAGTTTGAGGAGGCTAGGAGTGTCAGAGATTGGAGCTGCAGCTGCTTCGCGCAGTTGGAAGGAGGATGAGGAGGAGGAAGAGGCTCGGGAGCGGAGCTTGAGAAGGAGTGTAGATGGCTTGAGAAACATATCGAGGGCGGTCGAGCAATGGAGGAGGAGCGGGCTGTCGAAGAACAGCAGTGAGGTTTAGGTTCTTTTTTTGGGTTTCGTTTGGGTACAGAGGGGGTGAGAGAGAAATGAAGGAGAGTGAGAGAGTGAAGAGAGTGAAGGGGTATTTGAGGTGAAAACCCTATATATATATATATATATAGTAAACTAGCTATTTCAGCTTACTAGTTGGTAGGGGGAAAAGTAGGTTGTTATGAGGCTATTGAATGAATCAACTTGGAAATAAAAGATATAATGCTTTATGATGCTGCTTATTTCTGTGTGGGAACAAATAGATGATATGAGTTCTTTTAAAACCATAAAAAGTTGACATTTTTTACTTACACCGATGTTGACTGCTTTCAACTGATGCTGACTTCTGAATCTGACTTGTTTTCACCGTTAGATCTGATCTTGATGGTGACGATCGCTCTGATTGACCTGCAAAAGTTTGAAACACCGGGGTTGATCCCGGCGACAAACCCTCCGACGCTCAAGTTAGGACTCAAGAAAGAGAGTTTTTGGTGGCAAAATACTGATTACATGGTTCTTGTGGAGGTAGGGCATATTTATAGTCATTTTTTGGGGTTAGTTTCTAGATATTGATTTATCTCTACTTCCCCATTTTTTTAGATTGAATTAATTATGTCTTCTTCATGAAGAGATAAGAGTGGTTGGAGATATTGAGTTGAAACTCTTCTCATGATAAGGGATATATTTTTTTAACCGTTTCTTGTGGATAATTAAGAGTTTAAATCATATTTAAATAATATGGACTCATTTATATTAAGTTGTTATGACAACCAAGTAAAACAGATCCGTTTTGGGTAATTAGGCTTGAGAGATGCCCAATTTCCGTCATAAACCCTATTCTAGCCAAATTTACTATTTTACCCATGAGAGCTTTAAGATTCGTTACCGAATTGTACGGTCCTGATTTGGTTCAATTTTTACCCATATCACAAGCCCCACTCTACTGAAGACTGAGTTTTACAGCCTTTGAGAAGTAGTTCGCCTGTTTTTAAGGGTTTATAGAACTTATTGGAGTTTTCAGGGACGTTTGAATCTTGGTTGAGGTGTAATGGTGTTATTCTTAAGTTTCTACAATACCCCCCCCCCCCCCCCCCCCCCCCCCCCCCCCCCCCCCCCCGAATTTTTTTTTTTTAGAGATTTCTAGGTATTCTGTGATTTTTCCAGATTTTTCTGTTATTTTTCCAACTTTTAATCATTTTCAAAAAAAAATCAATTTCCAAAATTTAATAATAAATTTTCTAAAATTTAATTAATTATCTAAATTAATAATTATTTTAGAACTTTTAATTAAACTATTTACGATTTTTAATTATTTTTTGAAATTTTGAAATAATTATTTCGATTTAATAATTAAAAAAATTTAATTAAGTACCTGATGATGTGGCAAAATCTAGAGCATTGATCATGATGTGCCACTAAATCCATGGAAATCTGACTATCAGGAGCGCTGTGTTGACCGTTGACCGTTAACCGGTCAATTCTTTCGCACTGAATCAGGTTGGGGACACGTTTGTTCGGCGTATGCCTCCAAACTAACGTGGTGGGTTGCAGCGATGACACATGGTGAAATCTGGAGTGTCGATCATGAGAGCGCGGAGGAGGAGGAGATCAATACCGTCGTTTCTAGTGCTTGGGTCGGGAAAACATTTGCTCGGTTTGTGACTGAACAGAAGAGTCTCCGAGCTAACGTGGTGCGCTGTGGCGATGCCACGTGGTGTTGACCATTGACCCGGGACCCATTTTTTTTTCTGGCTGCTTGTTTTCTTTATTTTTTAGCATCTGCGGCGCACATGCAACAGTTCGGCTGCCAAAATATTAATTCACAGAGGAAAGGGGTTGATCGGAATCGAACCCACGCACATGAAGTTGGAGGATGATCAGCTTAACCACTTGACCAACTTTCTTCCTTGTAAAAGTTAGCTATACACTTTATTTAACTTGGAAGTGCTCTTTTAAGATATCTGCATGATGCTGTGGTATAATGAACTTCCCTAGTGCTGCAGAAGTCCGATTGGAACATGTAATCCCTCGTTTTGAAGGTGACTCAAAGATCTACAATTTTTTCTTCAGAAGTTAGCTGAAGAATCATCCGTCTTTACGGTCAAAACTGTCAAGAAATATCAACTTCGTGAAGTTAAGAAGAGCTTCGGTGTCTGGAATCTACGAAGAGGAGCTTCGCTCCCGTAGGCTAAGAACAAGAGCTTTGCTCCTGTGGGCTAAGAAAAGGAGCTTCACCAAGGAGGAGCTATGAAAAAGATCTTTGTAAGACCCTTAGGAAGAGCTGTTCGGTAGGCGAGTTTGGGGAGCACCGCTAGAGGTGAGTTGAGCTCCGAACTCATTGTGGAATAAGACCGCTTGGTGGTGAGCGATATGAAGAACATTTTTGGGCTCTAGGAGAGAGCCATTTAGGAGGTGAGTTGGGTAAGAAACTCTAAGGGTGAGTTGAGCTTCGAACTCGTTGTGGATGAAGACCGCTCGGGAGGCGAGCGGGATGAAGAGCATCACCAGGCTCTAGGAGAGAGCCGTTCGAGAGGCGAGTTTGAGAAGCAACTCAGATGTGTCTAATTTTTATATAAATATTTTTACTCATTTAACCATAAAACGTTCTTATATTCGTTTATCTTGTTAATAATTTATCTTGTTTCCATAAATTTCAATTAATTAATTATTTTTGAACAAATGAGATTTTTTTGATGCAAAAAGTGAATATTTTCAGTAAAAAATAACAAAGAAAATAAGGAGAATGATTGATTAATTTTTATTGATTTGTTAAATTTTGAATTTTACAATTTGTCAATGTGGAAAGCAAAATAGAAATTTTAATTGTCAATAGAGGGTGAAAATGAAATAAACAAATTTAAAAAAATTTAATTGAGCTATTTTGATTATTAGTTAGTTTAATTAATTTAAACTAATTAATTTTATTTTTATTTTTAAATCCTAAATTCTTTTTTTTTGTGCAGCACGTGCTTCAAGAAAGAGGAAGAGAAGAAAAAGAAGAAAGAAATAAAGAGCAAATCAAAAAAGGAAGGAAATAAAGGAAAAAGAGGGTTTATATGCAAAAATAGTTCGTGTTCCTATAAATACAGCAACAAAGAGGAAAGAGAGACACGTTTAACGAGAGAGAGAGAGCAACAGCTGACCTCGCAAACAATAAATAATAAAATTAAAAAAAGGTAAAAAAAAGATAAAGAGAAGCATCTGATCGTCGAAACAGAGAAACGGGCGGCGCGAGAATCAAGGAGAGAAGGCATGAAGAAGGAGGGGGTCTGTGTTGCGGCGCGGAAACCAACGAAACAGAGGAGAAAGGCTGTGCGGCTACTGTGTGTGGCTACTGTTGCGGAGCGAGAATCAAGACGGAAGAAACAGAGGAGAGAGTGTCACGCCCCGCTTTCCAAAAAGAGAATACGGAATACGGATACATGACTAAGTCCAGCGAATGATTTTCATCATCCATAAGCTATCAGGATCTTTACAATATTTCACAGGAATAATCAGAGTAGGAAGCAAGAGAAGTCAACCACCCATGCATATATGTATCAAAATACCAACAAGATTACTTGAAACAAAATGTAATAATCTCAAATAAACCAGATCTGAACAAGTCAATAATCCTGGATCACATTGCCCAATACAAAATAATCCAAGTAACAGATACATTTACTCAAATAAGCAACAGGAAAATAATAATAATAATGGCAAGAACTCCAGGAACTAGTATCTGAGATCACTTACCCCACCGGGCAGCTGATCTCCTGCAATTTAGCAAAATTACAGGAAGAGGAAAAGAAAACAAAACGCCCGTCAATGCAAGTTACGGGTCGCTTGTAGTGCAGGCACAAGTACAGGGAAAGATAAACAAATATAAATAATAACAGAAACAAACACAGCATGGAATAGATATGACAGAATAAAACAAAATGTCTAATCATGAATCAGAAAACAGAATCAAGTAACATGGTATGCTAACAGGTACATGTGATATGTAACAGATGTCAAGTATTGTGGTATCCAGACAGATATATAGATAACAGATGTCCAGTAGCATGTGACAGTCAAACAGATAACAGATGTCAGGTAACAGATACAGGTAAATAGGTAACAGATATCATGTTACTACAGGTCTTGTGTTATTACTATATAGGTAGCACTTCATGCGTCCCAAACTTTTACCACATGGTTGCTACATTCAAACAATTTCGTTTTAGATTTCGTAAGGGATTATTTAGGGCCGTGTACTCGGGTATTAGATAGACAGATATCAGATGCAGATCTAGACAGACAGATAGAACTTACGGGTTCTCTTCTGAGTACACCTTCCTATAGGGAAGTGTGCAATCATGGTAATCAGAAAGACAGAGTCGTGTATCATGTAGTCATGAACACGTAGCAGATAATCCTGTGGAAACACGGGCCCCCTTCCAAGTACACATTTCTATATTATCCACTACTAGATCTTTCCCTTAACCCCGGCCTGGTTATTTTGTTATTATTATCAGATAGGCATGTATGTGTCACAAACAGGGCAAGAATAACATGGCATGAACAAGTAACAGGTTCAGGTTGGATGATAAACATGTACAGATGAAAGACAACTCCTACAGGATAGAACAACAAAAATTCTAGTTCAGGACAGCAAGACAGTACTGCACTAAATATGGAATTCCCGTTGCTACAAAAGTGCAAATCTAGATTCGTCAGAAAATCTGGAAAATATACTCTCGGCAGAATCCAGCAAATATATATAAGTCATATGGTATTTTCACAACAACAGGACTCAAAACATAAATTTTTCCAGAAAATATGTTCAGCCAGAAATCAGAAGTTTGTATTCATAAGCATGAAAACGGTATAAAATCTCACTAATTAAATCCACGAAAAATCTGGGGTATTCTCTAGTATGTTTAGTAACAGAAAATAAAGTTTCATAATTTTTCAACATAAATAGAATAGACAAGTAAAATCAGAAAGCAGCAAGATACAGTGATTTTGTAAATTTGGAATCATAAACACTGCAGTACTAAAACAGCAATATCTCAAAAAATACAAATCAAAATCCAGATCCATAAAAAGGGTGATAAAATAGATACAGTAGGCTATAATTCATATTCACAAAGTTTTTATAGAAAACAAATAGAATCAGGTCGAAATTATGTATATTTACATAACAGTATGAAAATTCTGCATGTATAGTAATGATTCACAAGCACAAAATGGTTTATAAAAGTCATCAATTAAATCCATAAAAATTAGGGTTAATCCCAATAAGGTTTAGTTGTAACTAGAAAAATATTAGATCAAAATATTATCTTTAACATCAGTAGGAAAATAAATAGTCATACAGAATTCATATAAAACTGGATCTGGAATTTTAAACACATCTGTAGTAAAATAGTCATAACTCGCAACTCATAAATCGAAACTGAGACCTGTCAGAAAATCTGGAAAATAGACATAATTATCTATAATTCATATTCACAAATAGTTTTATTACTTTTATTACACAAAAAAAAGAATACAAGTTACTTGCCTTAGAGATGATGACGGAAACGGTGCACAGAGCAATAATAACGGGAACGGATTCCCGGCAACGAACTCAATGAACAAAGATCCACAAACCACAAACCAACACACGAACCCAAAACGAACACACGAATCCAAAACAAACACATGAACCACGCACAAAAATCACGCACACAAGAGAGTGAAAAGGCCGGAGGAAACGACGGCAAGCGGCGAGGGGAGGCAGCACGTTGACGTGCTGTCTGCTGCTTGCTGTCGACGGTGGCACGAGCAGGGGAGCTAGCGCTGGTGATCGGGTCGAGCACCATTGGGAGGTCGGCAGATGAGAGGTGGGGAAGGCGACTAGGGGGGTTTTGCCGCAGGTGGGTAGAGGTGCAGGGCGGAGCAGGAGCTCGGGAGAGGGTACAGGTGGTAGGGGAAGTGGCTAGGTGAGGGATGCACATGAAAACTATGCATGGGAGTAAATATATACAAACAGGAATATAGAGAATTAGGGTAGAACATATAGGGTTAGGTGTTAGGTGTGACAGCTGGGCACAATGGGGTTCGGGTAGGGTATCAAATAAATGGGTATTGGGTTTATATAGGGATAAATGGTGAATGGATATTGGTTTTCTTTTAATTAGGATTAAAAGATTAGAATAGGGTGTTGGGCTTAAAAAAAATTAGATCCAATTAAATAAAAAAATTGAGATGATCCAGAATAATGAGATGGCACGAAATAGATAGAAGAAATAGGGCATGAACAAATAAAATAAAGAAGATCAACAAATAATAGCTCGATCAAAGAGAGATGAACAATAGGAGACAACAGAATCAAGAACTCCAATAAAAGACAAAAAAAACAATAAAATGAATATATTGAAAAAGAAGATCCAATATACGGTCCACAAAAAATACAGGCTGAATAAATACCCAAAAATACAGAAAATGGAAACAGGGGTTACAGAGAGAAACCGAGGAGCAGCTGCTTTGTCTACCACTGTGCAGAAACCGAGGAGCTTCGATTTGGGGTTTTTCAACAAAACAGAGTGTTTTCTTCTCTCTTCTAATTTTTATTATGAAATCAAAGAACATGATTGTTAGTTGCAATTTATTATGAACTAATTATATTTTTCTAGGGTTTTGATGTAGCATAGTTTTGAAAACACAATTTTAATTCCATATTATTTTCTATTTTTCAATGGTTGTTGATATGGCTAAAAGTGGGGTTAAATAGGGACCGCCCAAATCGAGCACGAATCTTGAAGCCCAGGGGTAAAACGGTAATCTCACATACAGATGGGTTCGAAATGGGCACTGGATCTCCTTCTCACAGATCCGATAACTCGCGAACGAATCCACCTCAGCTGGGTACGGGTCCCGACCCGATTCAAATCCAGTTCGGCTGGATAGAATCAGGGTCTCTGATTAGGCCAAATCAACGGGCCTGATTCGTCATTATCCTCCCACCAGAAATTAGGGGTAACAGATTCCTAATCTGGTTATGAGAATTTTACTCCTTATCAGATGACAGGAATTACTACCTTCCGAATCTGATGCCTAAGGCGGCTATAAATACCCCCCACCTACCACTGTTACAGGGTAATCACTCTTTTTCCTATTAACGCTCTTTCTTAATCATTCCTGGTTACTAACTAGAGCGTCGGAGGGTGCGTCGCCGGGATCAACCTCGGTGTCTCGCACTTCCCTGCAGGTGAACGGAGGGAGTCAGCGATCGAACAGCAGTGGAACAGGTTGGGTGTTTGCTATTCAGGTTTTCTACGAGTCCACAAATTCTATCTGTTTACCCCCACACCAGATTCAGCGGTAACAGATTGGCGCCGTCTGTGGGAAACATACGAATAACAGCCTCCCCTCTTCCCGTTGGTGAGATCTCCTCCAGCCATGCCGCCAAGAAAAGTAAGATCCAGGGGATCCAATCGTGGGCCCATTCCAGATCAGCAACAAGAAGTCCCCTTCCAACCCGCTTATCAACAGGGGCAACTTCCGCTTCAAATCGAGGATCTGCCTCCTCTCCCAAATCAGCAACTCCTAATGGTCCCCCCGGTCTTTCAAATGCCGGCACAGGGGTCTCGCGCCCCGACCCGCAGAAACAACCTCTCCATTCGGATCACGTATTCATCCACAATGCCTCTTCGGATTCCATGGCCTCCCACCATCCTCGAGTTTTCGACCTCCACAATACCGTTCTAAATCGGCAAAAGGATGAGGATCTTCGCCGTCGCCTGGATGAGAAGTGGGCCCGAGAGGGAGTCTCCCGCCAACAACATCCGGGTGAGTGATCTCCTCACCACCGAGATAGCAGGAGGTCCCCGGACCAGAGGGGACGGAGGGAATCCCCCGAGCGTCATAGGAGGAGACCACATTCCCCCACTGGTCGGCGTCATCCGAGGAATGATGAGGCACCCATAACTCGTGCTGAGTTCCTACAATTCCAGGCAACAGTATTGTAGGCCCTCAACCTTCGCCCCAACAACAATAATGTCCAAAGGTTTCCGACACCCCCACGGGTACCAAGTCCTCGTCCCCAGTCCGTAACACCTCCTCCGACTCCTAATCACCAACAACACAACCATAGTCCTCGCCGCTCCCAAGACTACCGCCGTCGTAGTCCCCGCTCCCCTTCCTATGAAGACGAGTCCAGGGGCTCGTTTGACTACCACCGGAGGGACGATGCTCTCTACCGCCGTCTCCACGAGATGGAGAGACGCATCAGTTGAATGGACAAGGAGGAAGAGTCGAGAGGAAGGACCGTCCACCCCGGCAGACCTCCCTTCTCCCGGACCATCATGGAGGCTCCCATCCCGAGGGGTTCCAAGCCTCCGCAGTTTGAAACTTATTCGGGAGAGTCGGACCCCGTTGGCCATGTCGAAAGCTTCAAGACCTTGATGCTAATCCACCAAGCTTCCGACGCCATGCTCTGCAAAACCTTCCCCGCCACCTTTAATGGTTCAGCTCGGGAATGGTACTCCCGGCTTGCCCCCTCTTCCATCTTCTCTTTTGAGCAGTTCGAAACGCTCTTCATAACCCACTTTGTGAGTAGTAGACGCACGGAGAAGACCAGCATCTCATTACTCCACCTCCATCAGGAGAGGGGAGAAAAGTTGAGGGACTACGTGAGGAGGTTTACCGTAGAGGTCAGGTCCATCGCCTCTCTCGACCAATCAGTGGCAACCGTCGCATTCCAATCCAACGTCCTCAATTCCAACCTTCGTTCATCCCTCGCCAAAAAGCCCCCACATAACTTTGTCGACCTTCTCCTTAGGTGCGAAAAATATATTCGGGCGGAGGAGGCCGAATGCCTCCTGGGCTTCGGAGGATCTGCCTCCGGGACGAAGAGAAAGACAACTGAAGAGGAAGGAGCCAAAAAGTTGCAGAGGGATAATAGCGATCAGCGCCGCCCTCCCCCCAGGTTCGAGAAATTTACTCCTCTCACGACCAACGTCTCCACCATCCTGATGGAAGTCGAGAAGGAAGGTGTCATACCTCCTGCTCCGAGGATGAACACCCCAGCCAAGAAGAGGAACAAGGAGAAGTGGTGCCGTTACCACCGGGATCATGGCCACGACACCAACGACTGCCGGACGTTGAAGAATGAGATAGAGGCCCTCATCCAGAAGGGGCAGTTGGCCAAGTTTGTGAGAGCAAATGATCGGGCCGATCGCACCACTCCTCCGCCTCGGGGGGCTAACAAGCGTTCCGAGCGACGCGATGAAACCCCCGAGTTCGAGGAGGAACGCGTCCTACACCTTATCCATGGGGGCCCCATGGGAGGCTCTTCCAACTCTTCTCGAAAGGCTTTCGTCCGAGAGGTTAATTCTGTTCACAGCGCCCCTCCCCCAAAAGGCCTCGGTGTTCCGGTCACATTCTCAGATGAAGATCTCGAGGGGGTTAGGACTTTCCACTGTGATGCACTTGTTATCGATCTCCGTATGGCGAACTTCAAAGTGCAGAGGATCCTAGTAGACAACGGAAGCTCCGTGAACATCCTCTTTCTCTCAGCCTTCTGAGGTCTTCAGCTACCTAGGGACCGTCTCAAACCGGCCGGCTACACTCTCCACGGGTTCACGGGAGTGCCAGTAACTATCGAAGGGGTGATAACCCTCGACGTAACTGCTGGCAAAACTCCTACCATCCGGACTGAGCCGATGGACTTTATGGTCGTCGACGTCCCAGTTGCGTACAACGTCATCCTAGGCCAACCCGACTTAGCTGCCCTAGAAGCCATCCCCTCGGCCTACCACCTAAAGATGAAGTTCCCTACCCGGGCAGGAGTAGGGGAGGTCAAGGGCAGTCAGGAAATGGCCCGGAAGTGCTACATGACTTCCACCGGGGGTCCGGTCCTCTCTCTCGAAACTTTAGAAATCCCCCAGGGGGCTGTTCGACCAACGTCCGAGCCGGTGGACGAACTGGAAGAGGTGCTCTTTTCGGAGGATGACCCGAGCAAAAAGTTCTACATCAGCAAGACCCTCCCTTCTGTTCTATGTTCCGACATAGTGCAGTGCATTCGCGGTAACCGCGACCTTTTTGCCTGGTCCGCTGTTGATATGCCGGGAATTTCCGAGGAGCTTTTGGTCCACCGCCTCAGCGTTGAGCCGGGGTCCAAACCGGTCCAACAAAAGAGGCGCAAGTTCGCTCCCGAACGGCAGCAAGCCATCAAAGAAGAGGTGGACAAGCTCCTAAAGGCCCGGTTCATACAGGAGGTTAACTACCCGGAATGGCTTTCTAATGTAGTCATGGTCAAGAAGTCGAACGGAACTTGGAGGATATGTATCGATTTCACTGATCTGAACAAGGCCTGTCCCAAAGACCCCTTCCCTCTTCCAAGCATCGACACCCTCATCGACGCAACTTCGGGACATGAGCTCCTCAGCTTCATGGAAGCTTTCTCAGGCTACAATCAGATCTGGATGTTCCCCCCGGATATCCCGAAGACCTCGTTTATGACCGACCAGGGCCTCTACTGTTACAGAGTGATGCCATTCGGATTGAAGAATGCTGGTGCCACTTACCAGCGCCTTGTTAACAAGGTCTTCCAAAGCCAAATAGGTCGCAATATGGAAGTGTATGTCGACGACATGCTTGTAAAGAGCATCCGAGGTATCTACCATGTCGCCGACCTGCAGGAGGCATTCGGCATACTGAGAAAGCACAACATGAGGCTCAACCCGAACAAGTGTGCATTCGGAGTCTCATCAGAAAAGTTCCTCGGCTTCATGGTCAGCCAGCGAGGAATCGAAGCTAATCCAGAGAAAATCCAGGCCATATTAGACATGGCCCCGCCCAAGAATGTCAAGGAAGTTCAGAGGCTGACAGGACGCCTCGCCGCAATAGGTCGTTTCCTCTCTAAGTCCGGGGAGAAATGCCTCCCCTTCTTCATGGCTCTCAGGGGGGCTAAAGGTTTCGAATGGGGGCAACAGCAGCAGGAGTCGTTTGACCAGCTAAAGGCCTACCTTGTCAATCCTCCTCTGCTCAGCAAGCCTGTCCCGGGCAAAACCTTGTACCTCTACTTGGCTGCTTCCGAGCAGACCCTCAGCACCGTTCTAGTAAGGAAAGAAGACCGGACTCAAAGGCCCATCTACTATGTAAGCAAGGTGCTCCGCGATGCCGAGCTTCGCTACCCGAAGATAGAAAAGATGGCGTACACTCTGATCATGGCAGCGAGGAAGCTTCGCCCCTACTTCTAGTCCCATTCGGTGGTCGTCCTTACCGACCAACCGCTGAAACAAGTCCTCCACAGACCTGAGACCTCTGGCCGCCTCATGAAATGGTCCATCGAACTAAGCCAGCACGATGTCTCGTACCAGCCCCGGGCTGCGATCAAAGCTCAAGCCCTTGCGGAGTTCATCGTCGAGACCACCATTCCCGAGGTCAGCCAGGTGCCAAACGGACCCCCAATTTGGACGGTTTTTGTGGACGTTTCCTCTTGCAACGAGGGAAGCAGAGCCGGGATCATTTTGGTAGGTCCAGACGACTTCATCCTCCAGTATGCCCTATGCATGAACTTCAAGGCCTCGAACAACGAAGCGGAGTATTAAGCACTAATCGCCGGCCTCGGGCTTGCCCGAAGTGTAGGGGCACAATGCCTCCTAATCCATAGTGATTCTCAACTGGTAGTGAATCAAGTCTTGGGCGATTACGAAGCACGGGACGATCGGATGGCGAAGTACCTCGCTAAAGTCCGAACCCTCATGGCCCAGTTCGAAGAAGCGCTCATCCGGCAAATCCCCCGAGAAGAGAATTCACAGGCCGACGCCCTCTCCAAGTTAGCCTTATCCTCCCTCCAAGGTCTCGAGCAGACCGTCTTGATCGAGGTCCTCTTAAAACTGAGTATAGAAGACGAGACCCTCGACTCGGTGGAGTCGCTGCCGGTCCTACTACAAGATGACTGGATGAAATCGCTGGTCGAATTCCTAAGGGACGGGGTTCCTCTCTGATGACCCTAAGGAGGCTCGCCAAGTAAGGACCAGGGCAGAACAGTACACTCTCGTCGAGGGAATCTTGTACAAACGTTCCTTCTCGCAAGTGGACGGCAGGCCGTACTTGAGGTGCCTCTCCCCAGAACAAGCTGACTACGCCTTGCAGGAGCTCCACGAAGGCATCAGCGGAGCACATTCAGGGTCCAGATCACTGGCTCGGAAGGTGTTGAATTACGGCTACTTCTGGCCTACCATCCTCCGAGACGCCGAGCGACACGTTCGGAAATGCGACTCTTGTCAAAAGCATTCAAATGTTCGTCGCCTCCCACAAACTCAGCTCGCCTCCCTATCAAGTCCTATCCCCTTCGCCATGTAGGGAATGGATTTACTAGGGCCATTCCCTCCAGCTCCGGGCCAGTTCAAGTTCCTCGTCGTGGCGATCGACTATTTTTCGAAGTGGATAGAGGCCGAGCCTCTGGCAACGATCACAAAGAACAAGGTGCTCCAGTTCTTCTGGAAGCACGTCATCTGCCGATTCGGTGTTCCCCGAGTCCTCGTAACTGACAACGGGACCCAATTTACTGGGGCTGCGTTCTGAGCTCTGTGTGAAGACCTCGCAATCCAGCAACATTTCTCCTCTGTCTCCCATCCACAGTCGAATGGCCAAGTCGAAAATGCTAACCGGCAGATTCTCACCGGCATTAAGAAGAGGTTGGACAAGTGCTCCAAAGGTTTATGGGTGGATCAGCTCCCCAACGTGCTGTGGAACTACCGCACCACTAAGCGGACCCCCAAAGGACAGTCCCCGTTTAACCTCACCTATGGGTCCGAGGCGGTGATCCCTCTGGAGGTCGGAATACCTTCTCCTTGCCTTGTAGCCTACAACGAAGAACAGAACGCTAGGGACCTTCGGGCAAACCTAGATCTGATAGACGAGCTGGGGGAAAGAGCATCAATCCTCCAACAGAGCTATCGAAGAAAGATCGAGCTGGCGTATAACAAAAAGGTCCGACCTACCGATCTCAAGGAAGGGGACCTAGTCCTCAGAAATCTAGCTGTCTCCTTCCCTAATCAGAAGAGCAAGCTGGCTCAAAATTGGGAGGGGCCCTATAGGATCATGAAAGTAGTTCGGCCAGGAGCTTATCGTCTCGAAGACCCCGAAGGCAGAGAAATCCCTAGGACCTGGAATGCCGACCATCTTTTGAAGTACCAAGAAGGTGCCCCGGCACCTCTCTATGTATTTCAGGATGTCGAACCGTTCCTCTCCTACCCCCTGTATTTTCTCTAATTTGTTCCTCATATGTAACAACGGCTCTCAACTTTAGAAGCAGCCGACCATTAGTCAATAAAGAAAGCTTTCTCATATTTTACTTGTAAAAAATGTTTACAACTCTCTGCCTTTACTCTTCGCTCTACCGATGGTTCGGAGTCCAACACTTGGCTCGATTCTACTACGCAAGTTCGCTCGTAAGCGAGCTAGAAGTAGGTCGCCATTCGAAACTGCTCCCACAACTGTTGAACAACTCTGCCGATGGTTCGGAGTCCAACACTTGGCTCGATTCTACTTCGCAAGTTCGCTCGTAAGCGAGTTGGAAGTAGATCGCCATTCGGAACTGCTCCCACAACCGTTGAACAACTCTACCGATGGTTCGGAGTCCAACACTTGGCTCGATTCTACTTCGCAAGTTCGCTCGTAAGCGAGCTAGAAGTAGGTCGCCATTCGGAACTGCTCCCACAACCGTTGAACAACTCTACCGATGGTTCGGAGTCCAACACTTGGCTCGATTCTACTTTGCAAGTTCGCTCGTAAGCGAGCTAGAAGTAGGTCACCATTCGAAACTGCTCCCACAACCGTTGAACAACTCTACCGATGGTTCGGAGTCCAACACTTGGCTCGATTCTACTTCGCAAGTTCACTCGTAAGCGAGTTAGAAGTAGGTCGCCATTCGGAACTGCTCCCACGACCGTCGAGCAACTCTGACGGTGGTTCGGTCCAGCGATTGGCTCGACCGCGTTCACTCAACACCCCGAGCCGAGCAGATGGGGAACCGACCCTCGTATATGGAGAAAAATTCTGCCGAACCGGTTTCACCGTTAGATCACCTCAAAGTCTGTGCTAGGGCTTGATAAGCGGATCAGATCGTGCCACGTGTCCACAAAACGACAAGATAGTATTTTCTTGGAACTCGTGCCTCCCGCTTCGTGATACGTGCCACGATCATGATCGACCGTCTAGATTGTGCCACGTGGACTGAGTCTGAAGTCCGAGCTATTGCACCTCGGAAGCGCAGAGTCCCCTCGGTATACTTCGAGCAAAAAACTAAAGTTCCGTAGCTAAAAGCACTCGAAGAAGATAACTAGGGGTCCTTATGGTTCGAGTAAGGCAACTACGGCACAACAATGAGCAAAGCAACATCGATTTTATTAAAACAATGTGAAAGATTTACAAGGCAAAGAGTTACAGCGAAAAAACGATTTAACAAATTTACACGGTATGTCATTACAACAAGGAGAACGACGCAAGTCTAAAGCTCGATGCAACGCGTTCAGTGCCTCCTCGGAACAGGGACGTTCCGATTTAGAGACAATCGGGGTTTCCGTCTTTTCGTCCTCGAGCTTGTCTCTAGGCCGACGAACTGGGATGCCACCTCGCCGCTGATCCTAACGATGGTGCCGACCGAGGCTCCACTCGAGCTAACAGCTACTCCGCTTTGTGCGTTGGCTGCTGTCCGACCAATGACTTGACGACGATTCGCGAGCTCGTAAAAGGTGATCCCTCACTCTATCTCCTCGCGGGTACACGAGGTGCTACGAACATTAGCCCTCACGGGCTGAGGCTTCAGTCGAGCCACCTCTTCCTCGAGCTCAACGATCCTGTCTTTCAGAGTGTCGTCCTTAACCATTATCTTGAATCGAGGGAGTTTCGCCGAACCGGGACACTTAGCACTATCGGATATAATACGACGTAAGTTACTCACCTCGATGCTCTTGTCGACCGTGACCCTCTGCAGTTGCTCGACCTTCTTTGCAAGCTTGTCTCGCTCGGCCTGCACCAAGGCTAGCTCCTCCTCCTTCGTCGAGAACTCCTCCTCGACTATTCGTAGGTGATGCACCTCGGCCAGCAGCTCACTGTACTTCTTCTCTACGTTGAACGACACTCTCCGGATCAGCTCGATCTCACCCTCGAGTCGAGCCTCGCAAGATTGCTTAAACAGCTCGGCATGACGCAGAGCCGCTACGGTATTTGGGGCATGTTCGAGGATCTGAAATACAAGATCGTCACAAATTGGGAGAATATGGACCGACCCAAACACTTGCACAAATTTGAAATAAGAAATAAAATTTTTATTCATAAAGGAAGAAGCGGTGGCCAGTCCGCAAAAAGGCATTACATTTTTGAAAGAAGGAAAAAAATTACAAAAAGACGAGGAGATCAGGGGTCCACCTGCGTCATTGGCTCAACCACAGGCGCTTCGCCAGACGGCCCCTTATCTCCCACCCCGACCTGGGGGTTGGTCACATCCACCTCAGAAACCACCTCCTCATCGTCGTCGCCCTCTCCCTCGTCACCTTCGCCTTCCTCCTCCTCGCCATCTGGTGCGGATCCGGGCCACAGACTGTAGCCGACCCGCTGAAAGCCGGGGACACGGTCCTGGACATGGTCGAGCGCCCTCTGGTAGGACCTCTCCATGTTCGTGGCCATATGCTCCTTCGCCTCGGCCTCCACCTCGGCCCTGATCTTCGTTGCCAAGGCATCCTTCTCCACCTTCGTCTCTGCCAGAGCCTTAGCCGATGCCGCCAGCTCCTCGGCAGCCTTAGCGACCTTGGCGACCTCTTCGGCGAGCCGCCCCTTAGTCCGCTCCAGGTCCGCCTCAAGGTCGGCGACCCGGACCTCCAAGCCATCGGCTCGCCTCTGCTCCGCTTCGAGCTACCGAACTGCCTTCACCTTGTCTGCCCTGTCCTTATCACAGGCGGCTTTCAACTCCTTCTCCTGTTCGGCGAACGCTTCAAGGAGGTGGTTGAAGTGACAAGTAGCCTGTCGAAACAAAAAAATAGAACAAAGTGAGGGCCGGACGGAAGACTTGAAAAAATTCTACGGAAAAGGTACACGCGACTAACCGATACAAGCGACCGGGCGACCTCATAAGTGTCGTCGCCAACCGTCCCCGCCTTCAGCGCGGCTCGGTCCTTCGGGGTCGCCAAGTGCTTCACGGCCTGGATCGACATCTGCAAATTCCTGAGGAAGCCATCGTGTTTCTTGACCCGCCAGTCCGGAACGAACAGTTGCTTATGCTGTTCGGTCAAGATCACCTCGGCCTCAGCGATCAGCGGCGGAGCCTGAAGCGACAACGCCACCGAGACGTCGAAGGCCTCACTGGCCGCAGAAGAAGCAGCAAGAGCCGAAGACTCGGCGACAACAACCACCGTTGGCGAGGGAACCTTAGCGACGGGGGGAGGCGGAATAACTGCCGAAGCTACCTTGGGAGGCCGACCTGACGGGGCGGTCGTGCTCGGCCTCTTCCTCGTCCTACCATCGGCCACCTTACCCCTCTCGTTCATCATGGCCGTAAAGTCCATCTTCGGTGCTTCTGTACCAAACAATAAACAAATTGAAAGTTAATGAAACGAGCTAAAAACTTTAAAAAAAAATTTGCGAGATGTCAGGAGCGTACTCGGGTCGATCGGACTAAGGCCTGACCCGTGTAGCACCTCCTCGGTCATCTCCCTCCAGCTCAACATCGGGAGGGCCATGATCTTCCCCACCACTTCCTCCTCGGCCGCAGACAGTTCCGGGTCGGCCCTCGCGAACTTTGGCACCTCTACCTTCCACCGGCTCGGAACTTGCAGCATCGACGGCTCCATCAATATGAAGAACTTCTCCTTCCAGCCTTTGATCAAGTCCGGGTTTTCTATAATTCGAATGCCTTTCCTCGGCGCCAGGTAGTAGCGATGCTCGGTCTTGTGCATTCGGTTTATCCGATACATGGTTCGGAAGATTGTCAGGTCTGGTTCGACCTCGGCGTTGCGGCACTGCAGCAGGAAGGCGTTCACATGGAGCCACGTGTTCGGCATAAATTGGGTCGGCGCAAGGCAATACCACCCAAGGACCTGACGAATGAAAGGGTGCAGGGGAAAGCGCAGTCCGACGTTCAGAGAGTCGTAGTCGAACATGCACATATCCGACGACGACAGCTTGGAGTTCGCTCGCATCCCAGGGCCGGGGAGAATGAGCTTGTACTCCGGAGGGATGGTGAACCCTTTTCTGATCCGGAGTAGGTCCCTCTCGAACAGCACCGATCCAATCTCGTCAGCCTCGGTGGTCAGAACCAGGTTGTTCTCTTCGTAAACTTCTGACTGACCTATGATCGCCTTCTTCATAAGGTCGCCCTCGTATTGCCTAACCCCAGCATGCCCGGACAGTACACATGGGTACCGGCCCATCTCGGGGGCTTGCATCGGATTCTCCACAATCTCCTCGACTACAGGAGATTGGGCCACTACCCTCTTCTTCTTCTTCGCTGCCTTGGCCACAGACGGCTCAGCCACCTGCTTCCCCTTCCTTCGGATCTCCATCTGCCTCCTCTCCTCTGCACCACTACCGCCCGAAGACGAGGCCTCACTCCCCGAGTCAACCCTTGACATCTCTAGAAAAAGGCTAAGGCAAGTAAACTGACCTTGAAGTGACGTTCACGGTCGGAATAAGATCGCCGAAAATTGCCTGGCCCACGCGACAGCTAACGTAACCGCCTTGGAGCAAAAATCGCCGCTAGCAGAGAACGTAGAGAGTGAAAGTGAAAGTTTGGAGTAAACAGTGAAATGAACTTGGGGGTGGGGGAATGAGAGCTTATAACCTAGTGTGATGTTGGGCTTCCTTGGGAATCCAAAAAGCCCACTAATAAGCCAAAGCGCCAAGCAGAGAGTTGCGATGTTTCGAAAGCAAAGACTCCTCAAATCACTTAAGTACACGACTCGGCCACCGGTCTGCCGAGCCCTCTGAGCAACCGAGCTACTGAGTCCCTTCAAAACGTCCAACTCCATACCCCGGCTAAATGGCATCGAGCCTCCGAACCGAGGGGACGAGGAACCGACCCTCATATATGGAGAAAAATCCTACCGAGGCTGAATCATCGTCGGATCTCTCCAAAATTCGTGTCAAGACACGATGGACGGTTCAGATTGCACCACGCTCACAAAACGACAAAATAACGTTTTCTCGTGATCTGAACCCAGTCCTCGTGATTCACACAATGATGGACACTCCAGATCTGACCACGTGTACCTTCCGAGCTTCCTGCCACCGGTCTGCTTAGCCGAGCTACTAAACAGCTTAGGCTAAGTAGCCGAGCCACTAGGTCGGAGGGTGGCGACGCTCCAAAGCCAAGATGCTTCAAAACGTCTAACTCCATACCTCGGCTAAATGGCACCGAGTGTCCGAACCGAGGGGACGAGGAACCGACCCTCGTATATGGAGGAAAAATCTACCAACCCTCCTCAGCCGTTAGATCTTGTCAAAAAACGCGCCCATCATGATGGACAGCTCAGATCTTGCCACGCTCACTAAACGACAAGATAGCATTTTTGGGGATCCGCACTGAGATGGACGCCCAGGATCATACCACGTAGTTCGGCTAATTCCGAGCTATGTGCCGAGCTACCGAGCCGAGGGGACGAGGAACCGACCCTCGTATATGGAGGAAAAATCTGCCAACCCTCCTCAGCCGTTAGATCTTGTCAAAAAACGCGCCCATCATGATGGACAGCTCAGATCTTGCCACGCTCACTAAACGACAAGATAGCATTTTTGGGGATCCGCACTGAGATGGACGCCCAGGATCATACCACGTAGTTCGGCTAATTCCGAGCTATGTGCCGAGCTACCGAGCCGAGGGGACGAGGAACCGACCCTCGTATATGGAGAAAAAATCTGCCGACCCTCCTCAGTCGTTGGATCTTGTTAAAAAATGTGCTCGTCATGATGGACGGCTCAGATCTTGCCACGTTCACTAAACGACAAGATAGCGTTTTTTGGGGATCCGTGCCGAAATGGACGCCCAGGATCATACCACGTAGTTCGGCTGATTCCGAGCTATGCGCCGAGCTGCCGAGCCGAGGGGACGAGGAACCGACCCTCGTATATGGAGAAAAAATTCGCCGACCCTCCTCAGCCATTGGATCTTATCAAAAAACGCGCTCGTCATGATGGATGGCTCAGATCTTACCACGTTCACTAAATGACAAGATAGCATTTTTTGGGGATCCGTGCTGAGATGGACGCCCAGGATCATACCATGTAGTTCGGCTGATTTCGAGCTATGCGCCGAGCTGTCGAGCCGAGGGGACAAGGAACCGACCCTCGTATATGGAGAAAAAATCCGCCGACCCTCCTCAGCCGTTGGATCTTGTCAAAAAACGCGCTCGTCATGATGGACGGCTCAGATCTTGCCACATTCAATTCGCTAAACGACAAGATAGCGCTTTTTGGGGATCCGCGCTGAGATGGACGCTCAGGATCACGCCACATAGTTCGGCAGATTCCGAGCCATGTGCCGAGCTGCCGAGCCGAGGAGACGAGGAACCGACCCTCGTATATGGAGAAAAAATCTGCCGACCCTCCTCAGCCGTTGGATCTTGTCAAAAAATGCGCTAGTCATACTAGTTCTTGCCACGTTCGCTAAACGAAAAGATAGCGCTTTTTGGGGATCCGCGCTGAGATGGACGCTCAGGATCACGCCACGTAGTTCGGCAGATTCTGAGCCATGTGCTGAGCTGCCGAGCCGAGGAGACGAGGAACCGACCCTCGTATACGAAGAACCTATCTGCCGAGGAAGGCGGATCGTCCGATCACCCAGAAAATCGCGCTCAGCACTGATAGAGGGCCCAGATCGTGCCACGCCATAAATTGGTATTAAAAATTAGTTTTTATTTATTTTAATTGTTTTATCTATTTAAAAATTGCGAAAAAATTACTAAAAATTCGGGAAAATTAACTAAAAATTCTAGGCAATAATTGTGAATTCGGGGGTACATTTTCGGGCCCCTGAACTAACAATTAATGCCTGGAACGCGTTGTTAATACCCCCGAACGACTAGTTAACACTTCGCAAAATTAAATACATAATCCGAAAAATAGATAGAAATCACCCAACGGCCAGAAAAGCTCAAGAACAACTGAGGATGCAACCAGCTTGAAGAATCGCCACACTACCTCCTTCAAAGATTCAAAGACCATCCATTTGGACTCCGATACAACCCCGCCAGCCATTAAAAACGGTAAAACTACTCCTCAAAGGCTGATCAAACTCAGTCTTTAGGAGTGGGGGGCTCGTGATATGGCTAAAAGTGGGGTTAAATCAGGACCGCCCAAATCGGGCACGAATCTTGAAGCCCAGGGGTAAAACGGTAATCTCACATACAGATGGGTTCGAAATGGGCACTGGATCTCCTTCTCACAGTTCCGATAACCCGCGAACGAATCCACCTCAGCTGGGTACGGGTCCCGACCCGATTCAGACCCAGTCCGGCTGGATAGAATCAGGGTCTCTGATTAGGCCAAATCAACGGGCCTGATTCGCCATTATCCTCCCACTGGGAATTAGGGGTAACAGATTCCTAATCTGGTTATGAGAATTTTACTCCTTATCAGTTCACAGGAATTACTACCTTCCGAATCTAATCCCTAAGGTGGCTATAAATACCCCCCACCTACCACTGTTATAGGGTAATCACTCTTTTTCCTATTAACGCTCTTTCTTAATCATTCCTGGTTACTGACTAGAGCGTCGGAGGGTGCGTCGCCGGGATCAACCCCGGTGTCTCGCACTTCCTGCAGGTGAACGGAGGGAGTCAGCGATCGAACAGCGGCGGAACAGGTTGGGTGTTTGCTATTCAGGTTTTCTACGAGTCCACAAATTCTATCTGTTTACCCCCACACCAGATTCAGCGGTAACAGTTGTGTGTTTAATTTTTGTTCTTAATGCTTACAATTGTTTGGCCAACTTTTGTATTATTTATTAAATCATGGAGAGACCGAACTAGTAATTTGTGATTTCGAATTAATAAAATTAAATACCGTTACAAGAGCGAACCGCTGTTAATGTGACCATTAAGATTCCATAGATCGTAATGGATTTTCAATCAGTAATTTGTGCATGAACTATGACAAATAATTAGTTGAGAATATTTTTTATATTGCTTGAGAGGGAATATTGAATAATTTTGGGATATTGGTCTACAACTTGGAAAAATAATATTTTTATTCACATGGAGTTATAAATTGTGTGGGATTAACTACGGGAAATCAAAAGCCCTAGAATTTGTTTTGCCATTAACAAACAACCAAATTTCGGATTCCGTTCCTTTTAATTATTTTATTTCTTTCATTTAGATTAATTTAATTTAGTTGCAATTTTTAATCATCTTTTCGATCTTCCAAATAGTAGTTAATCTAGTAATTTCGGTATTGGATAAAATAATTAGTCCTTGTGGGTTTGGCACTCTTTTCACTTAACTATACTACTTGTTGCGATTTTGTACACTTGCAAATAAATCCCATCAAGTTTTTGGCGCCGCTGCTGGGGACTAATTATTTTTTATTGATATTGATAATTGCTAGATTGTTACTAATTTGGATTTTTCTTATTATTTTTATTTTTTCTAGTTTTTATTTTTAGTTTTTCTATTATTTAATAGCTATATTTCAGGACATAGAATTGTATCACAATGGCAAACGATGAGGAAAACAAGGCTTTGAGAGATTATGTTATGCCCTCACTTAATGGAGCAACATCAAGCATAAAGAGGCCAGTTATTGAAGCTAACAATTTTGAGATTAAACCGGCGATCATTCAAATGATTCAAAAGATTGTTAAATTTGGGGGACTATCGTACGAGGATCCTAATGTTCACATTGCAAACTTTTTAGAAATTTGTGATACTTTCAAGCACAATGGAGTATCAGATGATGCAATTCGATTGAAATTCTTTCCTTTTTCACTAAGAGATAAGGCTTGGCTTTGCTTAATTTTCTACCACCCAGTGGTATTACTACTTGGGAGGGACTTGCACACAAATTTCTGGCCAAGTATTTTCCGCTGGCAAAGACAGTGAAGCTAAGGAATAACATTACCACATTCACTCAATTTGCAACCGAGTCTTTGTATGATGCATTGGAGAGGTATAAAGTGTTATTGAGAAAGTGTCCTCATCATGAACTACTAAAATGGCTCTAAACAAATAGGTAATATGAATGTTAATGTTATTCAAACTAATATGATTTGTGATCTTTGTGCAGGAAATCACTCAAGTACAGATTGCTAAGTGGAAAATCCTTTTGCTCAATCAAATTTCAATCAAGCAAATTACGTGTCTAATTTCTAACATCAAAACAATCCTTATCCCAACACGTATAATCCAGGATGGAGGAAGAAGCCCAATTTTTCATGGAATAACAACCAAGGAGCAATTAGACCACCTCAAAATTTTCAGTATCAAGAAAAGAAGTCAACACTTGAAGAGATGTTCATGCAATACATGCAGAAGACAAGCAATACATGCAGGAGAAAAATTTGGCGATACAAATAATACGACATCAATTCACAACTTTGAGGCTCAGATTTATCAGATTTCAAATATTCTTACAGAGAGAACAGCAGGAACCTTACCCAGTAACACAGTGACTAATGCTCAAGAACATGTCAAAGCAATAACACTAAGAAGTTGGCGAATAATTGAGCAGCCACAAGAAGAAATTGCCGAACAAATTGTGGTTAACAAGCAAGATGAATTCGAGCCAATTTTGGAGGAACAAACGCAGCAGATGTCCAACCACCATTCTAAGAAGGATAAAGGAGTTTCAAGCCAAACAGTTTTAGGGGAGTTTAATTCTGACACATATGCTAATTAACCTTATGATCCACCTATTCCTTTTCCACAAAGACTTAACAATAACAAGCTTGATAATCAGTTTTCAAAATTTTTAAATATTTTTAAGTAATTGCATATTAATATTTCTCTTATCAAAGCTTTAGAACAAATGCCTAAATATGCTAAATTTTTGAAGGATATTTTATCAAACAAAAGGAAGCTGGAAGAGCATGAAATTGTGATGCTAACAGAAGAAAGTAGTGCAATTTTACAAAAAAAAAACTGCCTCCTAAACTTAAAGATCCAGGGAGTTTTACAATTCCTTGCACTATTGGAAATTCTTCTTTTCATAAAGCATTATGCGAATTAGGAGCAAGTATTAATCTTATGCTCTATTCTGTTTTCAGAAAATTAGGTATTAGAAAAGCAAAGCCTACCACAATTTCATTGCAATTGGCGGATATATCTATCAAGTACCCAAGATGGATCATTGAAGATGTTTTGGTAAAGGTAGACAAGTTCTTATTTCTAGCTGATTTCGTAATGCTTGATATGGAGGAAGGTGAACAAATTCTGTTGATTTTGGGGCGACCTTTTCTAGCAACGGGAGAGCTTTGATTGATGTCCAACAAGAAAAACTTATTTTGAGGGTTGAGGATGAGCAAGTAACGTTTGATGTCTATAAATCCATGAAGTTTCCTACCGAAGAACAGTCATGTTTTCAAGTAAGTGAAACTAATTTAATTGTGGGTGAGAAACATAACACTAAAGTTGAAAAGTTACCAATCGAAGTATGTCTAACAAATTCAGCAAATCTTGAATCTGAAAAAGAAAATATTTTTGAAAATGTTATGTATTTGGATGCTGCACCATCTATTCATCCATTTTCTCAGCTAAAATTCAAAGAGGTGGGGATATCAAAGACTTTGGCTTCAAAAAGGAAATTACTGAAATTCGAGCCGCTGCCATCTAATTTGAGGAATGCACATAAAAAATCTAATCCACATATGAAGAGAATTATTGGAAAAGAGGCTTGTATGTTGTTGGATCTTGGCATTACATAACCATTTCAGCAACCATGTCTGGGTGAAGACTTAAAACTTAGCGCTTCTTGGGAGGTCACCCATGTTTTCATTTACTGCGTTTACATTATTTTTTCCTTTTAGTTTACTTTATTTTTAATTTTTTATATATATATTTTATTTTATAGGATTGCATAAGCTTGGAAGTCGCCTGGCGAAGCTGTTTTCTGGACCGACATTGATGGTTATTTTTTAGCAGGATACAGTTCGAATCTAGAAACGTGTATAAAATACCGATCAGAGGAAATTGTCTTAGCTTTCCCGAACAAAAAGAATCAGGCAATTTGTACATCTACAGCTCCTAATATCAATGAAACAATGAACATCACACATCCAGAATTTTAACACGAATCAGGGGAGCAATTCTGAACTTTTCTAATTATTTTTGTTTTTCTTTTTCTTTACCCATTGAGGACAATGTGATATTCAAGTTTGGGGGTAAGGGTAAATTTATTTTTATATATATTTGAAAAGAAAAAACAAAACAAAGCATTGCAATTAGGCTTACCATTACACTTTTGAGTTCTTTATTATGCTAAAGCATTGAAATAATTTTTTATTTTAGGATACACAATATCTTATAAAGCAAGATCAGGCATACTTATTTACTTTAGGATTATTGAAGTTCAAAATTCCTTACAAAAATTTGAGTCATGTGTTTATACATAAAAGAAAAATGTGATGCTTTTGCTTGTGATTATCTCCTTTGATCTAGTCCTAAACAGAGTTTAAGTAAATAGAGCGATAATGATTAAATAATCGAATTTATAAAGTTCTATCTACTATAATATTTTGAGTTGCTTAGTAACTAGGGGTATTCATCACCAATGTTTACTTTTACGTCAAACGATAACTTGAAAAAAGAGTATGCAAAAGCACTCTATGTTTGTGACTTGTTGAGTAACCGGGTGAATTCATCTGCATTCGCATCAAAAGGCAAGTGACAACATAGAGAGAAAAAAAAACAAAAAACAAAAACAAAAAAAAACTCTAGTTTGCTACTCGGTTTGTAGTAATGAGAAGGGGTAATCACAGATGGAGTTGTTACATGATATAATTATATTAATTGCATGACAAATATGATTAGGTTGGAAATTTTGTGTGAATAATTGAACTAGAGAAAGTGGGTATGCTTAGTTTTACTTTATTTGCTATTGTTTATGCTAATGTTTTAAGTTGAAATTTTGATGCTTGCATGATAAGTCCTTTTTGGTGTGATGAGTTAAGCTTAATTAGGATTTATATCCTTTTATTTATGGTTTACTTTTTGCTCGAGGACAAGCAAAATCTTAAGTTTGAGGATTTTTTATGTGTCTAATTTTTATATAAATAATTGTACTCCTTTACCCAAAATTTGCTTGTATTCGTCTATCTTGTTAATAATTTATCTTATTTCCAAGAATTTCGGTTAATTAATTATTTTTGAAGGAATAAGATTTTTTTGATGCAAAAAGTGAATATTTTCAATAAAAAATAACAAAGAAAACAAGGAGAATGATTGATTAATTTTTATTGTTTTGTTGAATTTTGAATTTTACAATTTAGCCATGTGGAAAGCAAAATAGAAATTTTAATTGTCAATAGAGGGTGAAAATGAAATAAACAAATTTAAAAGGATTTAACTCAGCTAATGTGATTATTAGTTAGTTTAATTAATCAAAACTAATTATTTTTATTTTTATTTTTAAAACCTAAATTCCGATTTTATTTTTGTGTGTGTGTGCAGCACGTGCTTCAAGAAAGAGGAAGAGAAGGAAAAGAAGAAAGAAATAAAGAGCAAATCAGAAAAAGGAAAGAAATAAAGAAAAAAAGGGTTCTATGCAAAAGTAAACCCTAATAGCGCTGGTTCGTGTTCCTATAAATACAGCAGCAAAGAGGAAAGAGAGACACGCTTAACGAGAGAGGGAGAGCGACGACCGACCTCACAAACAATAAATAATAAAAAAAAATAAAAAAATAAAAAGATAAAGAGAAGCATCAGATCATCGAAACAGAGAAACGGGCGGCGCAAGAATCAAGGAGAGAAGGCGTGAAGAAGGAGGGGGTCTGTGTTGCGGTGCGGAAACCAACGAAACAGAGGAGAGAGGCTGTGCCGCTACTGTGTGCGGCTACTACTGCGGCGCGAGGATCAAGACGGAAGAAAAAGAGGATGGAGAGAATTCGAGGAGCAGCTGCTTTGTCTGACCGCAGTGCGGAAACCGAGGAGCTTCGATTTGGGATTTTTCAACAAAACAGAGTTTTTTCTTCTCTCTTCTAATTTTTATTATGCAATCAAAGAACATATTTGTTATTTGCAAATTTATTATGAACTAATTTTATTTTTCTAGGGCTTTGATGTATCCTAGTTTTGATAACATAATTTTAATTCCATATTATTTTTCTATTTTTTCATGGTTGTGTGTAATTTTTGTTCTTAATGCTTACAATCGTTTGGCCAACTTTTTTATGATTTATTAAATCCTAAAGAGACTGAACTGGTAATTTGTGATTTTGAATTAATAATATTAAATATCGTTACAAGAGCGAACGCTGTTAATGTGACCGTTAAGAAATCTATAGATCTTAATAAATTTTCAATTTGTAATTTGTGCATGAACTATGACAAATAATTAGTTGAGAATATTTTTGATATTGCTTAAGAGAGAATATTGAATAATTTGAGAATTTTGGTCTACAACTTGAAAAAATAATATATTTATTCACATGGAGATATAAATTGTGTGGGATTAACTAGGGAAAATCAAAAACCCTATTATTTGTTTGGCCATTAACAAACAACCAAATTTCGGATTCTGTTCATTTTAATTAGTTTATTTCGTTCATTTATATTAATTTAATTTAGTTGCTATTTTTTATCATCTTTTCGATCTTCCAAATAGTAGTTAATCTAGTAATTTTGATATTCGATAAAATAATTAGTCTTTGAGGGTTCGACACTCTTTTCACTTAACTATACTACTTGTTGCGATTTTGTACACTTGCAAATAAATCCCATCAAACTTTAAGACAGACTTGAGCTCCGCACTCATTGTAGAAGAAGGCCGCTCGGGAGGCTAGCGAGATGAAGAGCATCACCAGGACCTCAGAGAGAGCCGTTTAGGAGGCAAGTTTGATGAGCAACTCTAGGGGAGAGTTGAACTCTAAACTCGTTGTTGAAGAAGGCCGTTCGTGAGGCAAGAGAGATGAATAGCATCGTCGGGATTTAGGAGAGAGCCGTTCAGAAGGCGAGCGAGATGAATAGCATCGCCAGGCTCTAGGAGAGAGTCATTCGGGAGGCAAGTTAGAGAAGCAACTATAGGGAAGAGTTGAGCTATAAACTCATTGTGGAAGAAGAAGGCCGCTCGGAAGGTGAGCAGGATGAAGAGCATCACCATGCTCTAGGGAAGATCCATTCGGGAGGTATGTTCAGGGAGCAACTCTAGGGGTGAGTTGAGATCCGAACTCATTGTGGAAGAAGAAGACCTCTGAGGAGGCGAGCAGGATGACGAGCATCACCAGGCTCTAGGGAAGAGTCGTTCAAGAGGTGAGTTTAAGGAGCAACTCTAGGGATGAGTTGAGCTCCGAACTCGTTTGGAAGAAGACCGCTTGGGAGGTGAACGAGATGAATAGCATCGTCGGGCTTTAGGAGAGAGCCGCTCAGGAGGCAAGTTTAAGGAGCAACTCTAGGGGTAAGTTAAGCTCCGAACTCACTATAGAAGAAGTGAGACGCTCGTGAGGCAACTTTAGTATAGAATTGTATCACTTGTAATTTTGTTGTGACCAGTTGTGGGAGTGTTTGAATAGCGAGGCATGCCCTGCACACATACTTGGCAGCAAGTTGATAAGGCGACTCTAAGTACCATGAGTATGGACTCCGAACTGGTTGACGGCAAGTTTTGAGAGCATTCAAATGGTGAGTCGTGCCACACACACTTGCTCGGGGATAAGTTGCTAGAGTGGCTCTATCAATCATGAGTGGACTCCAAACAAAGTGACGATGAGTTTTGGGAGCACTAGAATGGTATGTTGTGCTCCGCATACTTGCTCGTGGTCAAGTGGCTAGAGCAACTCTATAAACTATAAATATACTTCGCACTTGTCCAAGGTTATTTTGGGAGCACTTGAATGTCGACTCATTCCCCACTAACTTGCTCTAGGGCAAGTGATTAAAGTGGCTCTAGAACCATGAATTGACTCTGAACAGGGTGGCGACGAGTTTTGGGAGCACTCGAATGCCGAGTCGTGCCCCGCACACTTGCTCGGGTGCAAGTGGCTAGAGTGGCCCTATGAACCATGAATGAACTCCGTAATTATCCGAGGTATTTTGGGAGCACTCGAATGGAGAGTTGTGTCTCGTACACTTGCTCGAGTGCAAGTGACTAGAGCAGCTCTAGAACCATGAATGGACTCCGAGCAGGGTGACGACGAGGTTTGGGAGCGTTCGAATGGCGAGTCGTGCCCCGCACATTTGCTGGAGGCAAGTGTCTAGAGCGACTTTATGAACCATGAATGGACTCCATACATGTCCAGAGTTGTTGGGAGCACTCGAATGGCGAGTTGTGCCCTGCATACTTGCTCAGGTGCTAATAGCTAGAGCAGCTCTATGAACCATTAATGGATTCTGAATAAGGTAAAGACGAGTTTGGGAGCACTCTAATGGTGAGGTACGCTCGGGGGCAAGTGGCTGGAGCGACTTTAAGAACCATGAGTGGACTTTGCACTCATCCGTTGGGGATGATGGTGTTGCTCGGGGGTGAACCATGTGTCTAACTCATTGTTTGCATCCAATGGAATTGTACAAGAATTTTGCAAAGAAAAAGATTGAAAATTTATTGAAAAAAAACTAAGCGGTTGATTTGATGCTAGCCTTTATTACAAGCTGTGACCGTTAAAATTGTCGACCTTTATTATATGTTTGAAGCTAACTACTAGGGAAGGGGATTAAGCACCCTCGTTGTATCTCTTCAAGTGCTCGATGTTTCAAGTGAAGATATCTCGGTTCTCTCTAATGCAAGTGATGAGTTGCTCTTTGACTTAATGGGGGAGTGTCTTGCTCATCAGAAAACACTTTGCTTAATCTTCTTAGGATAAGGAGATTTCAGCTAGTTCTTATAAGGGTTGAGTGCTGGCTTGTCCCCTCTCTTGGAGAAGTTCCATAGCATTGAATGGGAGGACCGAGCCCCCCGTTGTGGTGGTATAACATACTTGAGCAGCATCTTGGCTTTCTTTGGCTTCCCCTACCCCTGCTGCTATAAGAAACTTTATCTTCATATGGTAGGAAGAGGCAAATGCATGAAAGGCTGTTAGCCCTGAGTGACCAAAAATGGCATTGTAGGCAGACTTCATGTTGACAACCATTAAATCGAGTGCTTTCGCTTGGATAGTCGGAGCTTTCCCCTCAGTCACATCGATGGTGACTATTCCCTCGATTAAAACCGGGGCTCCAGAGAATCCATGGAGAGTGTACCCGACGGACTTGAGGTGGTCTCGCTTGAGCTTGAGGCCCTCGAGTACATTCAGAGAGAGGATGTTTACTGAGCTTTCATTATCTACCAGGACGCAGTGCACCTCATGATTGGTCATACATATGCTGATTACTAGTGCATCGCAGTGAGGTGTTTGAACACCTTCAAGGTTATGGTCTGAGAATCTAATTGGAAACTCCGAGTTCTTGGGAGGGGGGATATTATGCACCGAGTTCACTTCTCAGAGAGATGCTTTCCTGGAGGAGTTAGATGATCCCCTCATAGGTCCCTTATGTATGTAGTAGAATACTTCCATGCGACCCGAGTTTTGTGACTCAAAAGGCCTCTCTAGTCGTTTTGTGGATCCTTTCGCTGGAGGAGGTTCAATGGTGTTCCTTTGGGTGAACTTGGTGAGGCACCCCATCGGATCAGGGCTTCTAGATCATCTTTGAGGGCTCGATAGTCATCAGTGAGATACTCGTGATCTTTGTGAAACTCGCACCACTTGTTCCTATCCCTTCTTCCACTTGGGGCGTTCATCTTGGGGGGAGGTTGAAGGAGCCCCCCATTGTCAACTTCCATGAGGATTGAAAAGATGCTGGCATTAAGTGGAGTGTACTTCTCAAAATGTGGTATTGGGGGTGGACGAGGCTAGCCTGTGGAATCTTTCTGGGACTTACTGGGCTCATCTTCATGGGTGCTCTTCTTTCTTTTCCTGAATGAGGGCATCTTCTGCTCTTGGGGTCGGATGTCATCTTCAACTCGGATGTACTTCTCGACCCTTTGAAAGGGGTCAGAGAAGTCCCAGGGAGGTCTTTTGATAAGAGAGGCTTTGAGGCAGTCATGATTTACATTGTGCCTAAAGGCAGTCATGGCTATAGCTGAGTTGAGTGAGGGGATGGACCTGGACTCGGCTATGAAGTGCCGAACATAACTTTTAAGGGACTCTCCATCTCTTTGCTTTAGGTCAAGTAAGGAGATATTTGTCTTCTCTATTTTGCGGGTGGTGATGAAGTGCGTGAGGAAGAGCTTCTCAAGTTAGTCAAATGAGAAGATGGATCCTGGATAGAGATGAGAGAACCACTCATGTGCGTATCCCTTCAGGGTTGTTTGGAAATTCTTGCGAAGGAGAGAATTAGATGCTTTGTGGATCATCATAAGGGTTTTAAAACTCTCAACGTGGTCTACCGGGTCGGCCTTTCCGTTGTATGATTCGAAGGTTGGGATCTTGAAGTTAGCCGGAACAGGAGCCTCGATTATTTTTCTAGAGAAGGGGGTATGGAGGAACGAGATGTTCCTTCATGTCTTCCTTCTTCTAGCTTCAGCAGCGCTAAGCGGTCTTCCATCTTTTTGAGGCATTGGAGGGCGATGTTGTCTTACTCTTTGGATCTAGTGGACTCGTGGGACTCTTCACATTGATGAGGAGTGACACGGTGATGGCTAGTTTTTCGAGTCCTGCTTGGAATGGTGTTGAGGGCTTTAAGGATTTCATCTTTGATTTCTCGAAACACTGATCGGGTGACAGGTACTTTTTCCCCTTTTTCTCTCCTAGGAGCTGGTCGTCTTGTTGGAGTAGGGTTCCTTCCCCCCTATGAGTCCTTCTGTGTCCCCTTTGAGAGGGGGTTCTTCTTCGCCCTTTGGGAGAGGGGGTTCTTCTGCGTCCCCGACTCTGGGGAGAGGGGCCCTTTGTGCCTTCTTGGTGTGATGGATGAGAGAGACCATCCCTTGCTCGCGGTCTGCTTGAGTGACACCGATGTTCAGACTCTTGCTGTTTGGAGGTTATGAGATGGCGGAAGTCTTGTTGCAGCTGAGGTGCTTCAGTGGGCACCGTGGAGGGTGTGGAGGTATAGACCGATCCCTGTTCTTTCCAATCTGTTGTGTAAGGTGCTGACTTCTTCGGGAGCCCTCCGGTGGGGCCTCTCTAGAGGGAGGCTGGGTAGGCTATTCTGATGAGGAGGTTGATTCAGTTGAAGAGTAGGAGGGACGTTCTCATTAGGAGAAGGTGGAGGAAGAGGGTTGGCTCATTGGCTTGAGGTCGTCGTCTTTCCCTCCCTCTTTGGAAGCATGGCTAAAAACTATTTTTACCGGCGAAATTTGGTGGGATTGTTTTTTCTTATCCCACAGGCGGCGTCAACCTGTTGCTGCTTATTTATGTATAGGAGCAAACAGATAATATGAGTTCTTTTAAAAACAATAAAAAACTGACTTTTTTGACCTTTTTGACTGTTACCAATGTTGACTGCTTTCAACTGATGTTGACTTCTGAATCTGACTTGTTTGCACCGTTTGATCTGATCTTGATGCTGACAATCGCTCCGATTGACCTGCAAAAGTCTGAAACACCAAGGTTAATCCCGACGCAGACCCTCCGACGCTCAAGTTAGGACTCAAGAATAAAAAGAGAGTTTTCTGATGGCAAAATACTAATGGTTCTTGTGGAGGTATAGGGTATTTTTAGTTGTTTTGGGGGTCAGTTTCAAGATAATAATTTATCTCTACTTTCCGGTATTTTTGGATTGAATTAATTATCTCTCTTCATGAAGAGATAAAAGTGGTTGGAGAGATTGAGTTGAAACTTTTCTCATGATAAGAGATATGATTTTTGAACGGTCTCTTTTGTATAATTATGAGTTTAAATCATATTTAAATAATATAGACTCATTTATATTGGGTTGTTATGACAACCCAGTAAGACATCCGTTATGGGTTATTGGGTTTGAGAGACACCCAATTTTCGTTCATGGACTCATCTCTAGTGAAATTTACCGTTTTACCCTTAAGAGCTTCAAGATTCGTGCTCAATTTGAACGTCCCGATTTTGTTTTATTTTTACCCATATTACTTTATTACTTTTCCCAACCTTATATAATAATAGATATATAAGGGTCTGATCATGTTGAATGAACTGTATTTTCTGAATTCATGTAGATCCATTTTTGTTATTGTTATCCGGCTATTCTAAGGATCAAACATGAAGAATACAAAACTGTTTGCCTTATTATCTTCTCTCTGGAGGTTCCTCTTTAAATTACGTTGTCTACACAAAAATTTCCTAGATCCAACAATTATAAAAGTTGCATGTTTGGAGAACATCAATTATCAAAAGCTGTATGTTAATGTAAGACTATTTAATAGGTAAAATATATAGGGATTATGTTGTCTCTGGAGGTAAATTTTTTATTTATCTATTCTTGCAAGGTCTTCAAGCCACATACAAACACTCTTTTCTCGAGTAATAGGGGATTCGTGCAAGTAAGACGCATCCCAACATTCTAGTTGTAATGTTCCTTTAATTGAGCCGTTTCATTTAAGAGAAAAATTAATAATTAGGAAATTTTATTTTCTATATATTCCCCAATTTCATAATTCTCGTGTGGAAAATGATAGAACGATTAGTTTTATGTTTTTTCCAAATTGACCCACTTTTTAAAATTATTTACTAAACTGACCCACTTTCGAAACTAATTACCAAAATGACCCACTTGCTATCCCAGATAGCGAGTTTAGTGAAAACATTATCGCTATTTGAGATAGAGATAATGTATGGTGAGATGTTTTTCCACCACTTAGAGAAAAATTGAAGAAAATATCAAGTTTAGACTCGCTATATCAGATAGCGTGTGTATTTATATTACACTTACTAACTGAGATAGCGAGTGTATGGTCTTGAAGAAAAAATATCAAGTTTATACTCGCTATCTCATATAGTGAGTGTGTTTTTGCCACACTCGCTAACTGAGAGCGAGTGTCAATTGGGGAGTTTTTTTAAACACTCGTTGTTTCACTATCTCTCTCTTTCTATTGTCCTCTTTACTTATCTCTCTCTCTCTCTCCACTTTAGAACTCCTGCCCAATGTACAATTCGTTTACGTTCGATGAACGGACGACTCTTGTGGAACTTAATTTACTCTCGCACTTTGTGACATCTCCTCAATAACATGAACATTAATATTACTGAAGACATCATTAACGTTCACATCATTATCGTTCCTCACATTTATATTAAGTGAAGAGGGTTTCGGAGCTGGGAGAGACAGTGGAGAGAGAGATAAGTGCCAGGAGAATGGAAAGAGAGAAGAGAGATAGTGAAACAACGAGTGTTTAAAAAACTCTCCAATCGCACTCGCTATCTGGTACAAACATACTCACTATCTAAAATAGTGAGTATAAACTTGGTTTTTTTTTCAAGACCATACACTCGCTATCTCAGTTAGCGAGTGTGGTGCAAACACACACGCTATCTGAGATAGCGAGTCTAAACTTGATATTTTCTTCAATTTTTCTCTAAGTGGTGGAGAAACACCTCACCATACACTCTCTATCTCACATAGCGATGATATTTTTACTAAATTCACTATCTGGGATAACGAGTAGGTTGTTTTGATAATTAGTTTCGAACATGGGTCTGTTTGGTAAATACTTTCAAAAAGTGGGTCATTTTGGAAAAAATTCTAGTTTTATACCAACATATTAAACACCCGCAGTGCTGTGGCTTGGAACCTTGTCTAATATCCATATAAATGAGCTCTTCGGTAATTCATTAGGTGTCTCATTTCCTTCTTCATTAGTAGGCCAGTCAAAAAATCTTGAATACATAGATATTAAGTCAGCTGAGTTGAACTCTACCATACTGATATAACTCAGCTCCTATACCAGTCTCTTCTACTTTTAACTGTCTCTTAATAGTCTATCTCGTGGCTTATCTATAGCATGTTAGGTTTCGATAGTAATCTCAGATCAAATATATAACAGAAAAATTACAAAGAAATATCGAAACATAGCCACGGATCCATGCAAAAACTACAAATCGTGTTTAGGAGTTATACCTTGAAGAGGGATCTGTTGTCTCCAACTAATGTCAATCACAGCACTACAATATTGTTGTGCCTCTACGGTATCCACACGAACAGATCAAATCACACTTTCCCTCATGCCGCGGTGCTAGTTGCGGGATGGGGATGTTCCTCACAATCTCTCTCTCTCACACAATTTCTGTGACGGCTAAGATTTTTCATGTGACACTTTTCCACAGATACGTATCATATATATATTTGTAGAAAATCAGCCTAAGAGAGTAATGAGGCTGTTGGACTCACAATCTGACCTGGTTCAGATTCGTGTGTGGACCTTTGAACTTTAGTCAGCCCATTTAGTTTAATTAAATGTCCAACCAATATCAGGAGTCCAAGTCTTACTTGGATCCCCAATTAAATTCATCTTATGAATTTAAATCTCGATTTCTATCCATACTAAATGTGTGATCCTGTAGGTTTCCGTTACGTTGATAGTAATACTAAAATCATATTCTACTATTACAAACAGTGAGCGGTATCTAGCAATACATCAGTGCTACTTAAGTAACGGGAATGTCAGTGATTAGACATAACATATCTGTTACCAATGTTACCATGTAGTCTAGTCGCTTTGTTCAGATATCTTAATTGACCACAAGGCATAGAGCGTGTCACCCTTGTATAGTTCAATCTTTGGTTTCTTGATATCCGAGTAGACTTACTAAAATAAATAAGCTCAATATCTCATACTGACTTATTTGAGTATGGTTATGCATTTTACAGTCTCACTCAATTAAGGGGCCCATAGATATCGCTCCTGTTATGTAAGAGGGAAAAATCCTATCTAAGTCACTCACATCCCTCTGCATGATTTATAGTATATCCAATAATCCACTTTATAATCACCTTATTACAGGCAACGTTTGACGATATTAAAATATATAACTTCTCATGTAGGGAACCATAGTAACTTCACATAAAAAGACTACATACACCACGATCACTGTGAGAACCGCTTATGACATTCGCGTAACGATCCATGCAGTATTCTTATGGTGGGTCAGTCCAGTACATTATTACTCTAATATGTACCTATGTGAAACTTGATATCTCATATCTATGACCCGTGAGATATGGTCATCAATCTACGCACATACTAGTCTCTATATATTATTGTTGCCCCAATTATTCACAATAATACTTGACTAGGAACATTCAAGAATAGTGTTCTTATTACAACCAATAGGATCTTATAATCAAGTCATGCACTTGATATCCTTTGGTATTGAACCTACTATTCTAAGGACTTTATTATGTTCATTTAATCACAATAAACAACACAATAAATGAAATATCTCATATATGAAATAAATATCATGATAGAATATAAACTAGTAATTTCAATACACAACTGACCTCTTGGGCATACACCAACACAACATTCTTGAACCTGACCAAAGCGAACCAGTTCAAAATCTTGAATAATTTACTCTCAGGTGAGATCCCACCGGACTTGTTCGGAAACTGGTCGAACCTAATTTCTTTCCAGGTGCAGACAATCAGTTCTATGTAATAATCCCACTGAGATTGGATTGGAAACAAATATGACTGTTTTGTTCTTCTTCAACAACACTTTAGTGGGTCCCATTCCAAACAAAATTGGAAATTTGGTGAACATTAATACAATTGGTTGTCTCCGATGACTCACTCATTGGCCTTATTCCAGTTGAGATTGGGAAGCTTCCTGATGCTGCTGTTTTAACTGTGAGGGCAATAGGTATGAGTTCTTGTTATTTATAGTGGAAGAGACAGATCAGAGATAGATCTCAGCCATTGATCTGGATCTGATATGGGGATTTGGTAAGGAGCAAGAGAGTTGGGCACTGCCGGTAGCTGGCCACCCTGGGTATATGCAAACCACCTAGAAACACCGAGAGTTATCCATGTGGCAGGCCCTCCGACAATCTAGTCAGTCACTAGAATAAATGAAAGCTAGGTTTCAAGTGGAGAAAAATTCATTACCTTTAACAAGAATGAGGGGCATGGTATTTATAGGCAGAGAGAATGGGTGCCCTAACCCTAATGGGCCAGGTTAACCTGCTTCTCTGTGGACCAAAGCTAATGGAAGGCTCGTTGGATCCATCGGCCTGACCATCAGGCATGAGCAGGTTTAGAGGGGATCAGAAGGCTCTGTTTGTTCTGGATTATTTACCCACATCATAGCCCCCCCTCCTGAAGGGAGGTATGTACCAGCCGTCAGAGAGTAGTCCAGTTTTGTGGAATAGGGGCCAAAGAGTGCGCCTGATCACCTCTACTGAGCCGAGCATCGAGCTCAGCACTGAGGCTAGGGGCTGGACCGAGGTTAAGACCGAGTGTCAAGCCTTTAGCATCGAGTAAGGCGAGTCTGTATGATAGATAAGGGTTGGCTCGAGGTTCATCCCGAGTGTTGAGCGAGGCGAACTTGAGAGGTAGTCAGCAGGTGGCTCGAGGTTCATGCTTAGTGTCGAGTGAGGTGTACTTGAAAGGAAGCCAGTAGGTGGGTCGAGGTTCATGCCGAGCATCGAGCAAAGTGAACTTAAGAGGAATCCAATAGGTGGCTCGAGGTTCATGCCGAGCGTCAAGCGAGGTGAACTTGAGGGAAAGCCAATAGGTGGCTCGAGGTTCATGCTGAGCGTCGAATGAGGTGAACTTGAGGGGAAGCTAGTAGGTAGGCTCGAGGTTCATGCCGAGTGTTGAGCGGGGTAAACTTGAGGGGAAGCCAGTAGGTGGCTCAAGGTTCACGCCGAACATCAAGCGAGGTGAACTTAAGAGGAAGCCAGTAGGTGACTCGAGGTTTATGCCGAGCATCAAGCAAGAAGAACTTGAGAGGTAGTCGTTAGGTGGCTCGAGGTTCATGCCAAGTGTCGAGTGAGATGAACTTAAGGGGAAGCCATTAGGTGGCTCGCTGTTCATGCCGAGCATCGAGCTAGGCGAACTTGAGAGGAAGCTAGTAGGTGGCTTGAGGTTTATGCTGAGCGTCGAGCGAGGTGAACTTGAGGGGAAGCGAGTAGGTGGCTCAAGGTTCTTGGCGAGCATCGAGCAAGATGAATTTGAAGGGAAGCCAGTAGGTGGCTCGTGATTCATGTCGAGCGTCGAGCGAGGTGAACTTGAGAGGGAGCCATTAGGTGGCTCGAGGTTCATACTGAGCATCGAGCGAGGTGAAATTGAGGGGAAGCCGGTAGGTGGCTCGCGATTCGTACCAAGCGTCGAGCGAGGCAAACTTGAGAGGATTCTAATAGGTGGCTCGTGGTTCATGCCGAGCATCGAGCGAGGAGAACTTGCGAGGAAGCCAGTAGATGGCTAGAGGTTCATGCCGAGCGTCGAGTGAGGCGAACTTGAGGTGAAGCCAGTAGGTGTCTCGAGGTTCACGTCGAGCGTCGGGGGGCACGTGTGCTACACATTCAATGCTGACGTCGCGATTGTGGAAATCGAGGCATCAAAAAATTAATTTATCTTCTTGTGGGTCATGGTTGGCATGTGCCCTGCACGTGGGCTTGTGAAGTCATGGGTTGCGGGAATTGAGGCGTCTAAATCTCCTCCACTGTTGGATTGAGATGGCTTCGTGGATTTTGAGGCATTTTCTCTTGCCTATATATGCTTCCACCCCCATCTCATTTCTCACTTTGCCTTCTCTCTCTAGACATTGTTCTGTAATTGACAGCAAACTTTTCGGCGTACTCTCCGGCTCCGGCAAAAGCAGGTTAGTAACTTTTTTCATTATGTCGAGGATCAGACCAATTCTTCGGCCTCTATGTCTGGTCTAGGCGGCGCCAATCATGCTAGCGACTCCTCAAGTTGGGAGGGATTTGAAGACAGTAAAAGAGTATGCAATCCCGTGTCACACCGCATTCACAAACCCTTCGTAGTGGAGTTGAGCGACTCTGACGAGGGCATGGAAAAGGTGGAAGCAGTTTTTGGAGGGGAGGTGGATGATGAGGACAAAGGTGAAGGGGAAGAATACGAGGACGTTGAGAAGGTAGACGATGCTTCTCAGGGCCTTAAACCAAGCCATTTTCCCCGAAGGTGGTTCGGAAGAAGAAGTTAAAGTGGACCCTGCTAAGCAGTCTCGGGGAGCCGTATGAATTTCTCCCGAAGCATGGATTAGACATTCCCCACCTGCCACAACCGGTTTCAATCAGGACGTACTCGAACGATCTGGAGAACAAAGTTCGGTATGGGGTGCAGCTGTAATATCCCGGTCGGATATTATATTTGTATAATAATTATTTTTTTTAATAAAATATTTTTTTGGAAATTTCTTGGTTTTACTAAATAAAAACTTACCTGTGAATATATACTAGTAAGTAGATGTATGTGTTGTATCTGTTTTGTGCACTTATACAAAATCCTGTAAAATTTATTTTTGAGAAAAATGTCTGAAAAATCCCGGAAAGATATTTAAAATTATTATTTTATTATTATTTTTAGAATTGAAATATTTTTGGTGGAAATTATCCGGTTTTGTTAATAAACATTATATGTATATATATACCTGTCTGCATACATCTGTATCGTATTAAATTGGTATGTAATCTTCCGGGTCGATAATAAAATTTATTTTTATTATTACTTTCGGAATTAATTTATTTTTATACGGATTGTGCAGTTTAACAAACGGAAATTATTGGTATATATATTAATGTATACGTATGAATATTGTACCGATTTTGTACGTTTGTACAAATCATGTAGTATGTGTTTTGGACAAAAATATCTTATTTTGTCATAATTAGTAAAATTTGGATGGCTAGGATTTGTTTGGAGGGTTAAACCTAGGGTTTAGGATTAATAAGATACATAAAAGTTTAATAGGTGGTTTTCTACTAGAACCCTCTTCTCCACCTCACCCCTCCACCTCACCCTCCACCTTACCCTATTGTTGGCAGACCACCCCTTGCTTCAAGGGGATTTTTGCAAAATGCCTTGGTGCATTTGCACTCTCCACCCTCTCTTTCATCCTATAAATACCCCTCCCCTTCACCTTTTGTCTTATTTACAAGAAAAAAAAAATAGAGAAGAAAAGAAAGAGAAGAAACCCTAAGTGTTCTTCATTTGGGGGTTTTCCATGAGGGATTTTCTATAGGAGCTAGGAGGAAGGAGAAGGTTGCTAGACTAGTTATTCCTACAAAGAAAATCAAGGTAGGGGTTCTCTACTTATCTTTTATGTGTTTCTTTACCTTTTATTTTGTTGTATGTAGAAAAGAACTCATCTATAGGGTTGGCTATGTGTTGTATGTGAAAAAGAACCCACCTTACGATGCTTTATTGTTGTAGGTTAAAAAGAACTCATCTTTATGATGTGTGGTTGTGTATGTGTATGTTTCTAAATAACTTGGACTAAATCCTAAGCATAAACATGTTAGTAGGGATCAAAATGATCCCATGAAAAAGATGGATGGTAGAACTTAAATAAATGACATAAAGGTTGAGTCTTTAAGACTTGTTGTGGTTATTTTTGCTAAACCAATAACTTGGACTAAATGGTTTGGGCATATGAGTAGTGTGAGTCTAGGAAGATCACATGAAAAGTTTGAAAGGAAGAACTCACTAAAGAACCCATAAAGATGGAATCTTTAACCTTGTTATGATTATTGTTGTTATTATGGTTGTTCTGTTAACACAAAACTACAACTTAGACTATAACTATGTGCACATAAAGATTAGTAAGTGGGAATGTTTACACAATCATTTTGGGGTTGTGGAACTCAACTAGCTATTTAAAAGATAAGTCTTTTGTTGTATGTTGCTCTCTACTTTGTTAAAAATCAATCTTTACTAACCCTAGTTCATAAAAAGTTGATCTTGTTGTATGTAGGAACTCGTAGGTTGAAGAAAAGTAGGTCTTATAATATGTAGGATTTGTAGATTCAATAAATGTAGTTTTTGTAATATGTAGGAACTTGTAGATTCGATAAAGTCAGATTTTTGTTATATTTAAGTCTTGTAATTCATAAAAGAAGTAGTTTTTGTAATAGCTAGATAAATTTCTTATGAGTCTTTATGAGTTTACTACCATGCTTGAGTTGTTGTAGTAAAGAAACCATGCTTGAGTTGCTAGTAAAGAATCATGCTTGAGTTATATGTGCTAAAGAATCCATGCTTAAGTTATATGTTGGTAAAGAACTCATGCTTGAGTTGTTGTAGTAAAGAAACCATGATTGAGTTGCTAGTAAAGAATCATGCTTGAGTTATATGTGCTAAAGAAACCCATGCTTGAGTTGTTTCTAAAGAAACACATGCTTAAGTTGTATGTGCTAAGAAGCCACGCTTAAGTTGTTGTAGGTTGTTGTAGTTGTTCTAGTAAAAAAAAACCCATGCTTGAGTTGTTGTAGTTATTCTAGTAAAGAATCCATGCTTGAGTTATTGTAGTTATTCTGGTAAAGAACCCACGCTTGATTTGTTGCTAAAGAAACTCATGCTTAAGTAATATGTTGCTAAAGAAACCATGCTTAAGTTGTTGTAGGTTGTTGTAGTAAAGAATTCATGCTTGAGTTGTTGTAGTTATTCTAGTAAAGAACTCATGCTTGAGTTATTGTAGTTGTTCTAGTAAAGAACCCACGCTTGAGTTGTTGCTAAAGAAACCCGTGCTTGAGTTGTTGCTAAAGAAATCCATGCTTAAGTTATATGTTGCTAAAAAAACCCATGCTTGAGTTGTTGCTAAAGAAACCAATGCTTGAGTTGTTGCTAAAGAAACCATGCTTAAGTTGTTGTAGGTTGTTGTGGTAAAGAACCCATGCTTGATTTGTTGTAGTAAGAAACCCATGCTTGAGGTGTTGCTAAAGAACCCATGCTTAAGTTGTATGTGCTAAAGAAACCCATGCTTGAGTTGTTGCTAAAGAAACCATGCTTAAGTTGTTGTAGGTTGTTGTGGTAAAGAACCCATGCTTGAGTTGTTGTAGTAAGAAATCCATGCTTGATTTGTTGCTAAAGAACCCATGCTTAAGTTGTATGTGCTAAAAAAACCATGCTTAAGTTGTTGTAGGTTGTTGTAGTTGTTCTAGTAAAAAAACCCATGCTTGAGTTGTTGTAGTTATTCTATTAAAAAACCCATGCTTGAGTTATTGTAGTTGTTCTAGTAAAGAACCCACACTTGAGTTGTTGCTAAAGAAACCCGTGCTTAAGTTGTTGCTAAAGAAACTCATGCTTAAGTTATATGTTGCTAAAAAAATCCATGCTTGAGTTGTTGCTAAAGAAACTCATGCTTAAGTTATATGTTGCTAAAGAAGCCATGCTTAAGTTGTTGTAGGTTGTTGTGGTAAAGAACCCATGCTTGAGTTGTTATAGTAAGAAACTCATGCTTGAGTTGTTGCTAAAGAACCCATTCTTAAGTTGTATGTGCTAAAGAAACCATGCTTAAGTTGTTGTAGGTTGTTTTTGTAATGAATTCATGCTTGAGTTATTGTAGTAAGAAACCCATACTTGAGTTGTTGTAGGAAGAATCTCATGCTTGAGTTATATGTTGTAGTATTCTAGTTAAAAGAACCCATGCATGCATAAGTTGTATGTTGTAGTGGTTTTAGTTAAATTTCTAAAAGGAACCCATGAGTTTAACTTTCATGCTAATCCAATTGAATTATTGAAATGAACCCACGTTCCATATTTGTTCCAGTTCGATTTTTAAGAAGAAACCCATGAAACTAGCTCCATGATAGTTCTAGCTCGAATTGGCAAGGAACCCATGCATTTAGGTTCTAGGTGGGTCTAGCTCAAGCTTGAGAAAGAACCCATGAACCTAGTCGCATGTTGTCCTAGTTCAAATTTGGAAAAAAGAACCCATGAATTCTAGTTGTATGCGGTTCTAATTGAAATTGGACCATATAATGTGAACATGCTTTATCTTCAATGTATGGGTAATAATGGTTGGGAAAGTGTTCAACTAGAGAGTTGTAGTAGAGACTCTCACCTTTCCAAAATGTCCTATTTGGTTAGATTCCGATAGGCGGAGTAGAAGTTATGGTCTTTACAATTTGCAGCAGCCAGCCTTTAGGTTGAAAAGCTCGATGTTCGGGTTTTTGGTATTATATCTATTTTAGACTGTTAGAAAATTTTTCTGTTGCTTCTAATTATAAAAGATCAAGTTTTGCTAGTAAGCACATTTGGTTGCTTCTAGGTCGTTAGAATACCTGCGTGGTTGTTTCTATATGTTGTTTTGCTCATACGCAGCTCGTCTGGCTCGTATGTATTTATTGGTCTCATACGTAGCTTATTTGGCTCGTATGTATGTTGTTGTCTCGTACGAAGCTCATTGGGCTCGTATGATTGTCTTGAATAGGTAGGCTGTGAGTGGATCCGATGAGATCGTGTGAAGTCTAGGTTAAGACTTGGTTAATTGTGTTGACAAATTATTACACTCTCTAGAAGAGGGACACGTACGGTGCTTTTTCATAAGGAGTTGGAAGCATAGTGGCATGTCTCGCTTTTTTGGTTAGAAGAGGGACACGTATGGTGTTTTTTTATGACGAGTTGGAAGCACAGTGTCATGTCTCACTTGTTTGGTTAGGGTTAGTGACATCGTCAGGGTAGTAACAGTTACTTAACCATTTTTATCTATAAGTTGCCGAAGGGTGAGAGTTGGTGTTAGGAGTGATACCCTATAATCTGACTTCTCCTATAGGCTGACACTAGGAGGTGTTATTGGGATGTATCCCCCTGTTAAAGGGATACGGGAGGTGCTTTTCATGACAAGTTGGGAGCACGGGATCCGTATCTTGCCTGTTAATTCCTGAATGTGCCATGATAAGAACAGTAGGTTTTCCTAGGGAAATAGACCCTACGATTCCATCAGGTTCTATACCTTCTCATGACGAGTTGAGAGCACGGAAGAAGGTTGACGAGTATCTTGTGATTCGTGTTGGTTTTTGAGCGAGGTCCAGTTAGTGGAAAACGAGGAAACCACTATTGTACTGCAGTAGCGGAACTAGACCAAACCTGCAACCTCATCAGTCATGTAGTATTGTGTCAGGAACAGGAAGGGTACAAAAGTAGAATTCATGACGTTGGTTCAAATCCCTATATATGAAGAAACAGCTTGATATGGGGCGTATGTAGTATGGGCTGCATACTGTTCCAGAGTCTCGCTTGCATTAGAATAAGTGCATAATTGCGTTAGTTAATCTTGCATTAGAGTCAAATTCATAGCATACATTGACACATCAATTATATATATAAACGTTTCTCTTCTCATAAATTTGTTTGTTTAAAGTAGAGAATCGCTGCTAGTCATCAGTCTTAAAGCGTCAGTATATGTACTGACGTCCCCACTTCAATAGGTACTGGATTGCAGAAGCACATGTACAGGATTCAGGAGGACGCAAGGCAAAAGAAGCAAGAGTGATTTTATTTTCTGCTGTAATTTATTTAATAATGGGAAGCATCCAAGTGAAATACCAAGTGTTTTTCCTTATTCATTGTACTCTGATGTAATTTGTTGAAAGTTGTAACAATTGGGCTTGTAAAGGTATTATTGTAACACTATTGTTGTAACACCCCACATTTTTATTTTAATTAAAAATGCATTTTTCAATTTTTACACGTATGATGCACGTGCTAATTTATCCATCTCTTTTTTTTACACTCATTTACTATTTTAGCATGCATAATCTTTATTTAGCCTTTTTATTTAACCCATGGACCTAAAGAGAGATTCTAGCCCATTAGGAGAGCTCACTAGAATAATTAAATTAGTTAATTAAAAAGAAAGCCCATGGGACAAGCCCATTAATTAAATCAAAATTTAAGTTGTGCATGGACTCATACATGACATGTAACAACTTTTAATACACATTTTAAAAATCATATGAATTGTATTTATTTTTGTACATGTGCGTGTGCACTAGTGCAACTAAGAGAAGTGGGGTTGGCCGGTTTTGAGTAGTGGGGAGAGAGAGGGTTGGGGGTTATGGGGGTTAGGGTTTTGAAGAGTTGAAAAGGAGTTAGAAAAATGAAAGATTGAGTGAGTAATTAAGGAGAGAGTTATTAGGTGAAGATTTATGCAAATTAAACCCTCACATTGACCTATAAATACACCCTTATTTCTCCTTCTCTTGTCACACCTAAACTAAACAAAATTAAGAGAGAAAAAGAAAGAGATAAAGAGAGTACCTTGTGCTTTGGAGGCTTGCAAGGAGGAGAAGGACAAGGAGGTGCTAGTGGAGCTAGGAGCTAGGAGAGGTCTCTTCATTTGTGATTTTCATTCTTCATAGAGGTGGGTGTTCTCTTTCTTTCTAATATAGAGATTTCATGCTAAAAATATAAATGAGTAGTATATATTGAATGTGATGTGAAATATGTAGATAAAATCCATGCTAGTATAATATGCAATAATCTTGTTGAGACTTAGTAAATAATTGCTACCATGCTAATTAAAAAGAAGATTTCGACTAAAGAATTAATAATATGAATCATGTTAGAATGTTTGTAAATCTATGCATGTCGAATGTGTGATTTGTATGAGAATTTGTTAAAGAATGTTATATTCAATATATGCTTTAGAGTCTTGATGATTAAGAAAGAAGAAAGAAAGAAATAAAAAATTTGTTGCCTTGAAACATGTTGATTTATGTTGAAAATATAAATTCTTGCATAAAAGAGGTTTTTGTGAGATTCTCATGATGGAGAGGTATGTGGGTATTGTTACAAAAAAAATTAGTATAATTGAGAACCTAAATTAGTTTTAATAAATACAACTCTTAAATTCAAGTTTTGAGAAAAATACAAGTTTATGTGTAAAATGAGAAGAAGAATAAATAAAAAACTTGCTGTTGCGGCCGGTGCTCGTTTGCGCGCGCGCACCCCCCAAGGGAATTTAGGGAAAGGATGCCTCTCGGGGGCATCTAAGAATGATTCGAGCCGTATGAAGAGAAACTCCCACGTATAGTTTGTTTTTTTTTTTTGGGGGGGGGGGGAGGAGCCCGACAGGGTCCCCTCACTGACTTGGCCCGGGCGAACCAAGCCTGGACCAAAGGTTCCCACAAGCGGATTCGGGGGACGGAAGAGGAGTTGCTCCTTTAAAGAGAGTTCCAGGCTCGAATATTTGATTTGTTCTTGCCTTGCAATTGGTCATTGATTGGCCCTTCTTTTGCAATAGAAATATATTTTTAATGATTTTTGAAATCAGTTGTTTACTATTTTTCTTTAAAAAATCATTCTCAGTCAATTTTTGTTTAATTTTAATATCCTAAAAGATTGGATCATTGGATAAACGAGTTTTGTTAAAAAGAACCAATTTCTGAACAGTATGAACAAAGTGTATTAATACAACTCCTAAACATAAATTACACTTGGACTTACTGGTTTGCCAGTGCACCACAGAGCACTACTTATAAGAGATCTTGGGTTCGAAACTTGATAGTCACATTTTATTTTGATTCACTAAATTAAGTTCTGAAACCAGAAGCTCAGCATATGGGTCTATTCGGTGTGATATTTGACACAGAGTCCAAATGGACTACGTGGCTAGTGGGTTTGGGCTTGGGCGTTTACTGTTGGTCTCGGCTGAACATGTGTTCGAAACCCGACAGCAACTTTGAAATTTTTTTTTTGGTTTTAATGCACTTTTGGGATTTTTTTGTGAATAAGATCGAAAACAAATTCTATTATTCATATAAAATAAAATAGAAATTATTAAAGATAATTATGAAACTTTCTTGTATATTTTGAGAAAGTAAAAGGGGGGAATTGAGTTAGTAAATAAGTTTTGAATCCAAAATTATTATTTGAGAATATGATTCTTATTTTTGAAAAGTGGAGAGAAATGTGTGACGAGTTATGAAATTTCCTTGTGTAAACAAACACATAGGTTGAGTAAGAAATAACTTGAATGTTAATTGAGTTATAAATTGCTTAAATTTTATAGAGATGAATCTTTTGTCCAAGAAAGGAATTATTGTTCTATTTTTTGAATTGTAATTGCATAAGTGAATCATGAATAAGTGCTAAATTGAGACATGGATCTATTTATGAATAAGTTGGAGATATTGACATATTGAGTTAATGCATGAAGGGTGTGAATACCCATGATTTCGTGTACATGAAAATTTTTGATTTAAAGTTAGTAAGACCTCGAGTACTGGCACTGTTGAAATAAAAGAATTGATATATAATTTGAGATATGGCCATTGAGCTATCTCATATTTTTGTGATTAGGTCCGGTAGGAGGTAAAACTAATTCTAGGTATGATAAATTATTCATGTCTTTGAACTTAAGAATTAGGCACATAAGTGAAGATGTGATAAACCTTGGGCAAACGTAAGTGGGGCTCTCTATATGGTCGGGCGGTGGTCTTGCTGCGGCAGTTCACCGGGACTATAGACCCAGTTCGGCGGTGTACTCCGGGACTGAGGTTGTCTCGTGGGAGATGGGCTTTTATTTTAAATCTGAGACTATGCGTAGTCGGGCGGATAGTTTGTCGTTCTCCAAAGTATATACGTATATCGGGGCTAGAGGGGCACTTGCGGGAAGTTCGCACGATGAGGAGTCTGTATAACAGTTGGGCGGGGGTCTTGCTGCGGTGGTTCTCCGGGACTGGGATCCATACTCGTGGAACGTCTCAACCTTATTTTATTACTGGGTAGTTTGTCATGGCGGGGGATTGAACCCTTTATTGTGGAGTACGTAGGTGCTTGCCCTCGAACCTATGTAGTATGAGATACATAGAATCCGAACAAGTACGCATTAGTGTCATCTTAGTATAAAAATATGTGCATTAGGCATTTAAGGCATTGCATACACTTACATGTTTAGAATAATCACTTTTGACACTTTATTGTTCATTCAAATGTGTGGTTTGTTAAAGTATTGAGATCGTTATATGTACGACATAGAGAGGATAGCCGAGTATAACATTTTTGTCATTTGTAAGTAACTGACGTGCTCACAGCTTACTATGCAGGTAATGGACATTTTCATGAAGAAGTAAAGATGTTACGATGTTGTTGATTAATTATATTGATAAAGTTGTACAAGTTGTATTTTATTTCCATTGTTGTATCTTCCGCTGTGTAAGCTAATAGTAAAGAACTCTGATGTTATTGAAAAGTTTAAATTTCTTTGTAAAATTGTACGAAGTGATGTGTAAAGATACTGTGGAATCTCGAATTCGGACTTATTTGGAATTCGGGATATTACAGATGGTATCAGCGCACGCTTCATAAGTAGTTCAAGTTTATAAGGAACGACACCTTAGAGTGGATATTAGAGTGTGAGTTTCAACTTATAGAGATTTAAACTTATGTTTGTGTTGCTCCATGAGATGACATTTTCTCCTCCTTTTTCCTATAAGATGGCCAATCAACATGATCCCCAGAATGAGGCAAATTGGTTTGTCCCCTTCGAGGATGAAGAGGAAGAGCCAATGGAAGAAGAAGAAGACTCAGAAGAGGAAGAGGAAGAACCAGTGGAGATAGAAGAGGAATTCCCCAAGTCCAGGGAAATTACTCCACCTCCGCCTGATCTCCCCAAAGAATTCTCAGACGAAGAACTCGATCCAGATGACCCAAGATATTTTTGTTTCTCTTCTACGAGAATTGGATGCTCAAAAGTGGAAAGTTAACCACTTGGAATTGCAATGGGCAGAAGACAAGGAGCGCATCCAGGAGCTGAGCTTTCAAGTGTGCGAGCTCGAGAAGGTCCAGCATGTGAATGATCGACACTTTGCCAAGTTGGACCACCTCATTCGCTGGGACAAACAAGAACGACAATAGAGCTTGAAGATATGAGGAAGAAAATCCAGGGACTACGGGAAGAGCTCAGAGAAGCCAAAAGAAACTGTAGAATCTAGGATGCCTTTTGTAATGGATGTATTGGAACAAATTTTTTCTTTCTGAATGTAAAATGTTTTAATTTGAAATGAATAAATTTTGTTGAAGCAATGTTATTTGTGTTAATTATGATGATTAATGATGAATTTTATGACTCAAAAATGGCACAAAGGATCATGAACGGCGAAGAGTATAACGGTGAAAATGGGCTAGATTTGGAGACTGAACTAGCTCGGGTATATCAGACCTTAAATGCTGTCGTCGCAAATATCGCGGGAAACAGGGTACCAGGACCAGCTGTACAAATTTTCGAAGCAATCAGGCTGGTTGAATCATTCAAAAGAATGAAGCCACCTGTGTTCGAAAGTCAGGCAAATCCAGACGCAGCTGACGACTGGATCAGACAGATCGAGATAGTCTTCAAAGTGCTAGAGACCTCAGAGGCCAGCAAGGTGAAATTGGCCACCATCCAGCTCAAAAAGGATGCAGGTGTTTAGTGGCAATTGCTAAAAAAGACTCTGGGCAACGTGCAACTTACTTGGGAGGAGTTTCTTGACGAATTCAGGAGTCACAACTTTCCATTGGATGTTCAGGAGAAGAAGGCGATGGAATTTCTGAGCTTGCAGCAGGGTGGTATGTCTATGCGGGAGTATGAGACCAAGTTCAACCAACTCTCAAGGTATGCGCCTAAAATGGTACAAGATGAAGCCAAGAAAGCACGGAAATTTGAGCAAGGGTTGGGGCCAAGTTTGATGTCCCGAATGATACCCCTAGGTATCCGCAGGTTTGAGAAGCTGGTCAGAAGAGCTACCGCTACTGAGTCAGATATGAACCAGTTCCAGGCAGTACAGGTCGAGAGGAACAATTAGAGCATGGGAAAGAGGCCTGCAGCACCGAGAAACTTCAGGGGACAGCCCCCAGCACAGCGTTTCAAACCAACTGGAGCAAATGCTATTGCGATGAATGGAAGGATACCCACCTGTTCCAAATGTGGAGAGACAGGTCACTGGTCTTCTAGGTGCACAAAGTCGCAGATAGGCAGGACTTGTTACCTTTGTGATAAGGAAGGCCACATCAAGCCATTTTGTCCTCAGCTGCAGCGGGAAGGACCGAGTCAGCAGCAGACTAACCCAGGACAGAAGCAATTCTGGCAGGGGCGAGTGTTCGCTTTGACCGAGGCAGATGCTGATGATGTAGACAACGTCATCACGGGTATGGGAGATGAATCCTAGTTGTTTATTGCTTTTTCCACTTATGTAATAAATGTTATGTAATAAGAGTACTCTTATGTAACAGGAGACATTCAAATAAATGGAATAAAAGCATCAGTGTTATTTGATACGGGATCGTCGCACACTTTTGTGTTACCCTCATTTGCAAAACGATTGGGAGTTGAACCTAAAATTTTTCCTGGCAAAGTTCTATCTGTGGCTACTCCGTCAGGAGAAAACTTGACTACCGACCGATACTATGAAGGGTGTGATTTTGAAATCGGAGGCAGGCTCTTTGGCATCGACCTCATTGAGTTGGCAGTTTTGGAAGTCGACATCATTATTGGCATAGACTAGATGTCAGTTTACAGTGCCACTATTGAGTGCAAGAGCAAGGAAGTGGTGGTGAAGGCTCTAGGAGGACCAGTGGTTACATTTCAAGGAAAGAGGAAGTGTAAGCAGTTGGTAGCAGCTTTGTCAGACCAGAAAGTTCCAGAAGAAGTAAGGCATATTCCAGTGATCCGAGATTTTCCAGCTGTGTTTCTTGATGATCTACCAGGACTTCTCCCTCATCGAGATGTAGAGTTCGGCATCACTATTCAGCCAGGAAGTGCACTCATTTCCAAGGTACCATACAGAATGGCACCGGTTGAACAAGATGAGATCAAGAAGCAGATCAAAGAGTTGTTGAGCAAGGATTCATCAGGCCTAGTGCATCACCGTGGGGAGCCCCAGTTCTTTTGGTAAATAAGAAGGATGGATCAATGAGGATGTGTATCGACTACAGAGAGTTGAACAAGGTTACAGTGCAGAACAAGTATCCTATTCCTCGAATCGATGATCTGTTCGACCGTCTACAAGGAGCAGTTGTTTTCTCCAAGATAGACTTGCGGTCAGGATATCACCAAGTCCGAGTGAAAGAAGAAGATGTGCACAAGACGGCTTTCCAAACCAGGCATGGTCACTATGAGTTTCTAGTCATGCCATTTGGAGTCACGAATGGACCGGCTATTTTCATGAACATGATGAACATGGTTCTGCGGCCATTCATCGATTCTTTTGTCGTTGTGTTCATTGACGACATATTGGTTTATTCCAAGTCAGAGGAGGAGCATGCCAAGCACCTAGCAGAGGTTCTGAAGATGCTACAGGAGCACCAGATATATGCAAAGTTATCCAAATGTGACTTCTGGAAAACCGAAGTCGCCTTCCTGGGTCACATCCTTTCTATGGAGGGAGTAGCTACTGACCCGCAAAGGATTGAAGCAGTAAAAGATTGGTCAAGGCCGACCACAGTGAAAGAGATCAGGAGTTTTCTGGGTTTGACTAGATATTACAGAAGATTCATTTAGGGCTATGCGCAGATAGCTGTGCCACTCATAGGACTTACAAAGAAGAACGTGAGTTTCAAATGGTCAGAGCAGTGTGAAGCGAGCTTCCAAGAGTTGAAGGAAAGATTGACTACCGCTCCCATTTTGGCTTTGCCACGAGCAGGAGTTGAGTATGATGTCTACAACGATGCTTCCCATCGCGGTTTAGACTGTGTGCTGATACAAGAGGGAAAGGTAATAGCTTATGAGTCTAGACTGCTGAGACCACATGAAAAGAACAACCCATGATCTGGAGCTGGCAGCAATCATCTTTGTTTTGAAACAATAGAGGTACTATGTGTATGGAGAAAAGGTCAATATGTACACGGATCACAAAATTCTGAAGTATATCTATCAACAAAGAGATTTGAATCTGAGGCAAAGGAGATGGTTAGAAGTGTTGGAAGACATCAGACCTGAGATCAAGTATCATCTGGGCAAGGCCAATGTTGTGGCAGATGTGCTCAGCAGAAAAGGCAGTTTGTCCAAACTGATCACCACTCAGGAAAAGTTAGCAGAAGAGCTCGATCGAGCAGAGATTGAAGTGGTTTTGCAAGGTTTAGGAGCTTCCTTAGCTCAGTTAAGAATTCAACCTACCTTGAGAGACAGAATCATCGACAGTCAGAAGACCGATCCAGAGATCTAGGAGATGATAGAGCGGGTTGGTGTTGGCAGATTGTCAGAGTTTCAAGTGAAGGATGGAGTATTGTGGTATGGTGAGCGGCTGTGTGTGCCAGATCTAGCGGAACTGATGGAGAGTATTCTTCAGGAAGTGCATGCTACCTTGTTATCCGTACATCCAGGGAGTACCAAGATGTACAAGGACATAAAGTTATACTTCTGGCGGCCAGGGATGAAGTGTGATGTAGCCGAGTTTGTTGCCAAGTGTGCAGTTTGTCTGCAAGTCAAAGCAGAAAATCAGAAGCCCAGAGATTTGTTGCAGCCATTACCCATCCCGGAGTGGAAATGGGATTGTATCAGCATGGATTTCATCACAGGCTTGCCCAAGAGTTCCAAAGGCAATGATACAATTTGGGTGATAGTGGACCGACTCACCAAATCGGATCACTTTTTGGCAATGAAGCTTACTTGATCAATGGAAAAGGTGGCAGAGATGTATGTTGATGAGATTGTGAAGCTTCATGGAGTTCCGCTATCAATGGTATCCGACTGAGATGCGCATTTCACTTCGCATTTTTGGAGAAGTCTTCAAGCAGCTTTGGGGATAAAGACTGATTTCAGTACGGCCTTTCATCCTCAAACTGATGGGCAGACTGAGAGAGTAATAGGGTACTGGAAGATATGTTGAGATGTTGTGTGTTGGATTTCGGTGTCAGCTGGGAGAAGCATTTAGCTCTTGTGGAATTCGCCTACAACAACAGTTTTCAGGCGAGCATTGGGATGGCACCGTACGAAGCTCTTTATGGAAGGAAGTGCAGGACACCGGTTTGTTGGTATGAAGTAGGGGAACGGCAGTTGTATGGGCCAGAGATTGTGTAGCAGACCTCAGAAAAGATCGAGCTGATCAGAAAGAGGTTAGTCGACGCACAGAGCAGACAGAAAAGTTATGCTGACAACCGGAGGAGAGACCTGGAGTTTGATGAAGGTGACTTTGTTTTTGTGAAGGTGTCTCCAACCAAGGGGGTGATTCGGTTCAGAAGAGGAGAAAAATTAGCCCCGAGATACATTAGACCTTATAAGATATTGAGAATGATAGGAAAGACAGCTTATCGGTTAGAATTACCAGAAGAGTTGGCCCAAGTACACAATATCTTTCATGTGTCTATATTACGAGGTTACATCCCTGATCCGAGTCATCATTTGCCAGAAGTGCCTGAAGGGTTGCAACTGGATTTGAGCTATGCTGAGCATCCAATTGAGATCGTGGATCGTCGAGAAAATGTCTTGAGAAACAAGACAATACCTATGGTCAAGGTCATTTGGAGGAACCAATTTGTTGAGGATGCCACATGGGAATCAGAGGAAAAGATGATGAAATATCACCCTGAACTCTTCAACTAAAATTATTGTAAACTTCTCTTTCCTTGTACTTTTCTCACTCTCAAGAGTAGTTCTGAGGACGGAACTATTCTAAGGAGGGAGTGCTGTAACACCCCACATTTTTATTTTAATTAAAAATGCATTTTTCAATTTTTGCACGTATGATGCACGTGCTAATTTATCCATCTCTTTTTTTTACTCTCATTTAATATTTTAGCATGCATAATCTTTATTTAGCCTTTTTATTTAACCGAGGACCTAAAGAGAGATTCTAGCCGATTAGGAGAGCCCACTAGAATAATTAAGGTAGTTAATTAAAATGAAAGCCCAAGGGACAAGACCATTAATTAAATCAAAATTTAAGTTGTGCATGGACTCATACATGACATGTAACAACTTTTAATACACATTTTTAAAATCATAGGAATTGTATTCATTTTAGTACATTGGGTGTGTGCACTAGTGCACCTAAGAGAGAAGTGGGGTTGGCCGGTTTTGAGTAGTGGGGAGAGAGAGGGTTGGGGGTTATGGGGGTTAGGGGGTTGAAGAGTTGAAAAGGAGTTAGAAAAATGAAAGGTTGAGTGGATAATTAAGAAGAGAGTTATTAGGTGGAGATTTTGTTGATTCTTGATTTTGATGATTCCAACACAATGCAAAGTTGTTGTGCTACTTCTCATATATTGCAGGTTGTATCAAAGTTATCATGTATGATACACAAAGGCCTCAAACCAAATTGATCAAGCAAGCCACAAGGTTCTAAACCTGACGAATGATCAAGCAAAGCTTCATACAAAGACAATGACTAAAGCTTCACTCAAGACTCAAGACTCAAGACTCAAGTCAAGACCAAAGCTTCAATGCTTTATAGTTTGTGTGTCTTGTAAAATGTATTTTTTTCTCTTTGATTGAGTCTTAGATTGATGTACAGCCTTGTCACTCACACACACTCACACATATTTTTATAACTGTGTGTTCTACAAAATTTAAAGGTCGAAACAGTTTGAACTAGATCAGCTGTTGAGTACCAGTCGACTGCCGTTTAGGACCAGTTGACTGAACCTGTAAAAAACTGTCTGAACTTCTTCAAACTCTGACCAGTCGACTCATAACGGCAACCCAGTCGACTATTCAAGCCGTTTTGATAGTTTACTGATTTCAAAACTTGTATTTTCGAATTCAAAAAGTTATATCTATTTTTAATCAGTTGTAGGAACTGTTTCTACAATATTCCAGGGATTCTACTCTATAAATAGAGCCTTAGAATCACCATGGAAAGGCTCCAAGAATTTTTGAGAAAAACTTTAAGTATTTTGCTTTCAAAGAAAAAGTTTTCATACAAAGCACTCTAATCTCTAAGTCTTGGTTCTTTGATTTCAGTCCAGCATAACAGTGAATTCGTTTTGGACAGAATTTAGAAGTTAACCAAATAGCCACGTACAAAATCACAATCACAACAAGGCTATAGGTTGATTGTAACATCTTTTATTGTTTTCTTTTCCTCTCGGTTGGAGAGTAGGACTATAGGTTGTAGAGTCAGGTTTTCACTCTTGGTGGAAGAGTGGGTTGCTCTCTCTAGGTGTGAGAGAGGACTACGGATTGGATCAGACTGTTGTCTAACGCCGTAGTGTATTCTTGTACATTTTCAAGAATAGTGAAAAATCTCAAGTGGGTTGCTTGGGGACTAGATGTAGGTCGGGAGGAGCAAACTAGGATACATCATGTGTACTATGTGATTGGAATCTCTGTGGTTATATCTCTTTGAACTTTTTATTACTTGCATTTCAGTTTACTCTAAATCTTTCTGGTAAGTCGGCTGAATATCCATTCTAAGTCGACTGATTAGACTGATATAACAAACGTCTCAAAAACTCTTATGGCGAGTCGACTGTCTCTCTTATTTAAGTCGACTTATCAGACTAGTCTAAAATACTCTTTTACTCTGATGCCCCAGTCGACTGATATCTCTTTTATAGTCGACTGGACAGAAGATAACTTTCAATTCCGCAATTAATTTTTGATACAACATTATTCACCCCCCCTCTAGTATTTCTTGCCTTGCCTACAAGATCCAACACTTGGTATCAGAGCCTGGTTGAGTGCAATGGCAACTACTTCTAATGCAAATCAATACCATGAAGGCCAATCTACACAAAGGTCACCCATCTTCGATGGAACCAACTACAACTATTGGAAGTGTAGAATGAAGATCTACCTTCAGTCCATCAACTATGAGATATGGAACATGACAGAGACCGAGTACACTGCTCCTACCATTCCATATGCACGCACAATGGAACGATGATATGAAGAACCAAACAATGAACAATGCAAAGGCAATGAACGCGCTATTTTGTGCCCTTACAAAGGAGGAGTTCAACCGTGTGTCCAATGCAACAACCGCACATCAAATTTGGAACACACTCGAGGTAACTCATGAAGGAAAAAATAAAGTAAAAGAATTTAAAATATTTGTTCTTGTTCACAGGTTTGAAATGTTCTGCATGAAGGAGAATGAGAATGTGTCTGGGATGATTACAAGGTTCACGGACATTACCAATTCACTTGTGGTACTTGGAAAGACGTACACTCAAGCCGAGATGGTGAGGAAGGTACTTCGTGCATTAACCCCCGAATGGGAGAAGAAGACCACCGCCATAGAAGAGGCTAACCATTTAACACAACTTTCTCTTGAGAATCTTGTGGAAAATCTTATGGCATATGAGGTACAACTTGAAGAGCGCAAGAAGGATCAAGAACCTCAACAATCCAAGAAGAAGACAGTAGCATTCAAGGCCATGTCGGACTCCGAGAATGAAGAAGAAGATGAGGAAGAGATTGCCATTTCACGAGAAAGTTCAAAAAGTTCCTAAGAAAAGATAAGTTTAATTCAAAATCTAAGGAATCTAATGAACCTCCAACTTGTTTCAGGTGTAACAAAACAGGTCATATGAAGAAGGATTTCCCACTAGAGAACGCGAAACCTAAGGGAAAGGTGTCCAACTTCAAGACGGACAAGTACACAAAGAACAAGTTCATGAAGAACAAAAATGCGTACCAAGCAACTTGGGATGATAGCGACTCTTCATCGAAAGAAGAAAATGAAAAGATAGGTTGCTAATGTGTGTTTTATGGCGTCTCAAAATCAAGTAAGTAATGACTATGACTCTAATGATTTACTTGATGCTTTCAACGAGATTTTTCAAAAACTTAAAAAAGAAAAAATTAGAGTTAAGAACTTGGAGAAAGTTAAACAAACACTTTCTCAAGAAAATTTTAACCTTGATAAAGAAGTGAAATCTTTAAATTCTCGTCTTTCTAGTTTAGATATAGATCTTTTATCTCTAAAGAAAGATTATGAAGAGATATCCAAGAACGTATCTAAATTTAATAAAGGAAAGGAGAATTTAAATAATGTTCTACAAAATTAAGTTCAATCCAATAAAAGGTTTGAACTTGGTTTTCAAAAATCTGTTGAAAAACTTCATGTTTCCAAGAACACTAGAGTAAATAAACCTGTATCTATTTCCAGTGTTACGCATAAACTTTATAAGTTTTTTGAAAAGCCTAAAACTGTAAGTTTTCATGATAAAGGCAAATCTATAGTTCAGACCAGTCGATTGAACCCACCCATCAGTTAGCTGTCCAGAGGTACTAAGTCTCATTCAACGAGACAAACACCTCAGATAAGTTGACCTATACTACCTCATAGTCGACTGCATATCAGTCACAGTCGATTGAAAGGTAAAATAAAGTCGCTGGATAGAGTAAAAATGTATGGGTTCAAATCAACCTGAGTCTGAAAGATAGAATTGCCTATATTAATTCATATATGTTTACTGTATGTAATTCTGCTAATTATATTTCTGCATATGGTGAAAAATCAAACTCTTCTTGGGTTTGGTTTCCCAAAAACTAATCTATTTTGAACCCAATGAAAAAGGTACCATATTCACATTGAATATTTTATAGGTACCTAAGAGAGATCATTGGATACTTGACAGCGGATGCTCGAAGCACATGACTGATCATGCCAACCTCCTATCTTCCATTCAAGACATTGATGGAGGAACAGTCACATTTGGTGACAACAACAAAGGAAAAGTCATTGGAATTGGTATGATCGGTAAGTACATTAATCCTTCTATAGAAGATGTTTTATTAGTTAGTGGACTTAAGCATAACTTGTTTAGTATTAGCCAGCTATATGATAAGGGTTATAAAATCATGTCTGAAAAAGATGCATGCTTAATTTATGATTCTACCAGGCAAAATATAATTTTTCAAGGATTTAGAAAAAATAACATTTATGAACTATGTTTAAAGGCATATGATTTTTCGAATGATTTTTTCTTAGTTGCTTCTAATAATGATTCTTGGCTATGGCATAAATGTTTTGGCCATGTGAATATGAAAAATCTCTCTAAATTGTCTAAGTACAACCTAGTTAAAGGGCTGCCAAGACTGTCCTTTAAAAATGATAAGTTATGTGATGCATGTCAACTAGGTAAACAAATTAAATCTACTTTTAAAACAAAAGAAGTAATTTCTACTAGTAGGCCGCTCGAATTAATCCACATGGGTTTATTTGGCCCTACTAGAGTTTCTTCTTTAAATAAGAGTAGGTATATATTTGTTTTAGTAGATGATTTTTCACGATTCACTTTGTAATACCCCGTATTTCTGAAATATATATATGATTTGAAATATATATAATGAATGATTTGAGACTTGGCCCTATAGAATTTCTCTATAGGGAGGATTTATAAGAACTAAATTGGATTGAAATGGAAAGGATTCATTTCAAATGAATCCGGATTTGAAGGTGGTGGGGGGGACCCACCGGGTATGAAGGCACAGCACATGTGTGCTGTGTGCTTCTTTGGCATGACGTGGCAACCTGGGGATTAAATCCCTGGGGTGTGCTACGGGTATGGGAAGGATTTAATCCCATATCGATTATTTCAAGTAATAAAATATTATATAAATATAATTGCCAAGGATCAAGAGTCACCAATTCGGTTAACCACCTTTTGAGAGGCAGCCTGTGGTGGGCAGTTGTACTACATAGTATCTAATTTGTCTTATAAATTGTATAAATTGTCCGAGCCCGGGGCAGGGGTGTTACACACTTGGACTTTCTTTTTAAAACATAAGAATGATGCTTTTGTAGAATTTGCTAATTTTTGTAAACGAATTCAAAATCAAAAGTTTCTAACCATAGTCACTATTAGAAATGATCATGGTGGAGAATTTGAAAATGAAACGTTTGCAGAATATTGCAACAAGAATGGTATAATTCATTCGTTTGTACTTCCTAGAGCTTCACCACAAAATGGAGTGGTTGAAAAGAAGAATAGGACTTTGCAAGAATGTGCACGTACCATGCTTGTTGAAAGCAATTTACCTAAGTATTTTTGGGCTGAAGCCATTGCTACAGCTTGTTATGTTTTAAATAGAATTTTGATTAGGCCTAAGCTAAAGAAAACATGTTATGAGCTATTTTTTGATAGAATTCCTAAGGTCTCTTACTTTAAGATATTTGGATGTAAATGTTTTTTTCTGAACACTAAAGATAATTTAGATAAGTTTGATCTTAGATCTAATGAGGGTATCTTATAGGATACTCAAATAGAAGTAATGCATAGAGGATCTTCAACAAGTTAATGTTGACTATTGAAGAATCCATGCATGTTGCCTTTGATGAATCTCTGTCTTCATCGATTTTAATTGAAGATGATGAAACTGATTCATCACCTTTAAATAAAGTAATTACATCTTTAGAGCAAACTAGCCTTGCAGATAAGTCGACCAATAAGGAAGTCAAGTCGACTGCTGTAAATCAGTCGACTGATGGACTGGTCAAGTCGACTAATCCTATTGTGATGTCTCCAACTTTACCAAAATCTTTTGTTGAAGTTAGCGATCATCCTCATGACTTAATAATTGGTGATATTTCACATGGTATTCAGACAAGATCACATGTTAACATGTTTTCTCACACAGCTTTCTTGTCAGATTTTGAGCCGAAGAATATACAAGAAGCTTGTGAGAATGAGTTTTGGATGAATGCCATACAAGATGAGTTAAACCAATTTATAAGAAATGATGTATGGGATTTAGTTCCACGGCCTCCTGATCATACTATAATTGGTACCAAATGGGTATTCAAGAATAAGTTAGATGAATCAGGACAAGTTGTTAGGAACAAAGCTAAACTAGTTGCTCAAAGGTATAATCAAGAAGAAGGCATAAATTTTGATGAAACATATGCTCCTGTTGCTAGATTAGAATCAATCCGTAACTTATTATCTTTTGCATGTTTTATGAATTTTACACTCTTTCAAATGGATGTTAAAAGTGCTTTCCTTAATGGATTTATAAAGGAAAGTGTTTGTGTTAAGCAACCACCAGGTTTCGAATATGAACAATTCCCAAACCACGTTTTTAAATTGAAAAAGGTTTTATACGGTCTTAAACAAGCACCACGTGCTTGGTATGATCGATTGAAGACTTTTCTTTTAGAAACGGGCTTTGAAATAGGTAAAGTAGATACTACCCTATTTATTAGGAAAATAGAGACAGATATCTTGATCATACAAATATATGTAGATGACATAATTTTTTGTTCTACTAATAGTAATCTCGGTCAAGAGTTTTCTAACACCATGAAAAACGAGTTGGAGATGAGTCACATGGGTGAACTCAACTATTTCATTGGACTGCAAATTAAACAATCATCAAATGGCATATTTATTAATCAAGGAAAATATGGTAAGGAATTACTCAAACGGTTTAACATGGATGACACGAGTAGTAAGACTACACCTATGGCTATTACCACTACCCTTGAAAAAGATGAATTAGGTAAGAGTATCGATCAAAAACTCTATCGAGGTATGATTGGCTCACTCTTATATATAACTGCTAGTAGACCCGACATTATGTTTAGTGTATGTTTGTGTGCTAGATATCAGCCGAATCCTAAAGAGTCTCACTTAAAAGCTGTGAAACGAATTTTAAGATATATTAAAGGCACGTATGAGTATGGTCTATTTTATCCACGCACCAATAATTTTCAACTTTTGTCTTATAGCAATGCGGATTTTGCTGGTAGTAAAACTGACCGCAAGAGCACTAGTGAGACATGTCACTTTTTGGGACATTCACTAGTCTTTTGGTGTAGTAAGAAGTAAAATTCGGTATCCCTAGCTACTACAGAAGCTGAATATATCGCTGCAAGTTTGGCTTGTGCCCAAATTTTGTGGATGAAACAATTCCTATTAGACTATGGTATTTCTTTTTCAAAGCCTTCAATAATGTGTGATAATATCAGTGCCATTAACTTATCTAAAAATCCGGTTCAACATTCACGTACGAAACATTTTGATATTAGATATTATTTTCTACGTGATCATGTTTTAAAGGGAGACATTTCTTTAGACTTTATTTCTACTGATAAACGGATAGCTGACATCTTTACTAAACCACTTAAGGAAGACACATTTATCAACTTAAGAAGAGAACTAGGGATTTGTAGTTTTTCTGATAATTCTTGAGTTTGTACACTCTGGTAAGTCGACTTAAGATCTTATTTCAGTCGACTGACCAACTACTTTTCGCGATATATATTATCTTGAGTTTGTATACTCTAGAAAGTTGACTGTGTACAGTAATACAGTCAACTACCAGTAGTATTTCTGCTACTTTGTGTTTCTCTATTTTGCCCTCGACTAAGTCGACTGCTTTACATATCAGTCGACTGTCGCGAATCAGTTTTCTTCAAGTGGCACATCTTTTGAGGCGACTGTTTACCTTTTATTGTTACTTTGACCAAATCTGAACCGTCGATAACTTTTTTTTTTGATTCCAGCCGTCCATTCTTTGTGAAAACCCTACCCCCTCCTTTCACTTTTACCCTATCTTCTTTCTCAAATCTGAAGAAGAAGAGTCGACTGCTGCTACTGCTGTTGCTGTTGCTGTCGATTTCCAGATATTTGAAGCTCAACTCATTCCAATTTCTTGTGGTGTTTCAAGCATCCTTGAAGCTCTTTGCTTCTCCTAGAGTTTCTTTGTTGGTATACTTCTTTTCATCTTTTTATTTGTGAAGTTTTTTTTAATGGCTCCAAAGAGATCTCGAACCTCTAATGTAGAGGGTGGACAATCTTCCCTAGATTATCTCCAATATCTTAGAAGTCCTGAGCTTGTTGAAAAATGGTACATTATGTGTTCCATTATGATTTTTCCAGGTCGATTTGTAAATTTTCCGGATCTTGATAGGTTTAATCTAATCCCATTATTTCAACAATGTGGATTATATGATGTTTTGTCCTTGGTAAATCAACCATTATACTATACACAATTCATTTATTTGTTTTATACAAATATGAAAGTTGTTCAATAAAATGATGGTAGTGAAATTTTTGTCTATTCTTCTGTTAAAAATAAGAGGATGAAGCTCACCCCTGCTCGAATCAATCTCATTTTGGGTTTGAATAATGAAGGGCTTGATTTAGAAAAATTGAGATGGATGATGCCACCACTTTATCTAAAAAAAATTTGCCGAATCATGGTCCTCCTATGTCCAATAAATCCATTTCCCCTATTGCTAAACTCGTTGCACGTATACTATCATACAATATTATTCCCAAAACTGGGAGTTATGATCAGTATTTCCTTGAGTTGCAACAAGCCGTTTATGCAATATTCGGCAATATTAACATAAATTAGGGTCGTGTCATCTTTTCTAGGCTTCATAAGGCTCATACTTCATTTCTTCTTTTTGGTGCTTTACTCACCCATGTCTTTTATGCTTATGACGTTGATCTCGATTCTGAGACGAATGTAGTTAAACACTATGAGTCTTTTGATCGTGCAAGTTTAGCACGCATGAAGCTTCTCTCTTCTCCACCTAGGTCTTCTTCTAGGAATGTACCTCCTATCCCCTTAGCCACTTCAGCTCGTCGGTCTTCTGCTTCTAGTTCATCTCGTCCTCGTGCTGATTTTGATGATCCAAGAAGTCTTTACACTTTCGTTAATTACATTATGGATCGTCAAGACGCTCTCATGGATCGTCAAGATACTCTTGAAGCAAGTATTTCTCATCTCGCTTAGTTGTTCACCTCTCAATTTCCTCCTCCCTCTCAAGGTGCTCAAGATGAAGATGACGAAGACTGATTAGCGATATTTTTATTTATTATGTATTTTTTTACTTATTTTGTATCTTTTGTTTATGTAGCTCGTTTGAACTATGTATTTTTCACTTTCTATGTATAACTTTGCTTTTGCTTCTTTATGCTTTTGTTGATGACAAAGGGGGAGAGAATATTGTGCATTTTCCTATGTTTTGTTGATGACAAAGGGGGAGAGAATATTGTGCATTTTTTATTGTTTTTTTGTGTATGCATGTTTTCAATATATGCATATGCATATTGTCATATTGTGCATCTGTTAGGGGGAGCATTGAACATTGAGCATGTGTAATATCTATTTCCATTATTGTAAGCTATTGTGTTGTCATCATCAAAAAGGGAGAGAATGTTGATTCTTGATTTTGATGTTTCTAACACAATGCAAAGTTGTTGTGCTACTTCTCATTTGGCAGGTTGTATCAAAGTTATCATATATGATACACAAAGGCCTCAAACCAGATTGATCAAGCAAGCCATAAGGTTCTAAAGCTGACGAATGATCAAAACTGTCTGAACTGTCTGAACTTCTTCAAACTCTGACCAATCGACTCATAATGGCAACCCAGTCGACTATTCAAGTCGTTTTGACAGTTTACTGATTTCAAAACTTGTATTTTCGAATTCAAAAAGTTATATCTATTTTTAATCAGTTGTAGGAACTGTTTCTACAACGTTCCAGGGATTCTACTCTATAAATAGATCCTTAGAATCACCATGGAAAGGCTCCAAGAATTTTTGAGAAAAAGTTTAAGTATTTTGCTTTCAAAGAAAAAGTTTTCATACAAATCAATCTAATCTTTAAGTCTTGGTTCTTTGATTTCAGTCCAGCATAACATTGAATTCATTTTAGACTGAATTCAGAAGTTGGCCAAATAGCCACGTACAAAATCACAATCACAACAAGGCTATAGGTTGATTGTAACATCTTTTATTGTTTTCTTTTCCTCTCGATTGGAGAGTAAGACTCTAGGTTGTAGAGTCAGGTTTTCACTCTTGGTGAAAGAGTGGGTTGCTCTTTCTAGGTGTGAGAGAGGACTACGTGTTGGACAAGGTTGTTGTCTAACGCCGTAGTGTATTCTTGTACATTTTCAAGAATAGTGGAAAATCTCATGTGGGTTGCTTGGGGACTGGATGTAGGTCGGGAGGACCGAACCAGGATACATCGTGTGTACTCTGTGATTGGAATCTCTGTGGTTGTATCTCTTTGAACTTTTTTTTTACTTGCATTTCAGTTTACTCTAAATCTTTCTGGTAAGTCAACTGGATATCCATTCTAAGTCGACTGATCAGACTGATATAAAAAACGTCTCAAAAACCCTTCTGGCGAAACGACTGTCTCTCTTATTTAAGTCGACTTATCAGACTAGTCTAAAATACGCTTCTACTCTGATGCCCCAGTCGACTGATATCTCTTTTATAGTCGACTGGACAGAAGATAACTTTCAATTCCGCAATTATCTTTTGATACAACACTATTCACCCCCTCCCCTCCCCCCCCCTCCCCTCTAGTGTTTCTTGCCTTGCCGACAAGATCCAATAGATTTATGCAAATTAAACCCTCACATTGACCTATAAATACACCTTCATTTCTCCTTCTCTTGTCACACAAACTAAACAAAATTAAGAGAGAAAAAAGAAAAAGAGAAAGAGAGTACCCTGTGCTTTGGAGGCTTGCTAGGAGGAGAAGGACAAGGAGGTGCAAGTAGAGCTAGGAGCTAGGAGCTAGGAGAGGTCTCTTCATTTGTGATTTTCATTCTTCATAGAGGTGGGTGTTCTCTTTCTTTCTAATATAGAGATTTCATGCTAAAAATTATAAATGAGTAGTATATATTTAATGTGATGTGAAATATGTAGATAAAATCCATGCTAGTATAATATGCAATAATCTTGTTGAGACTTAGTAAATAATTTCTACCATGCTAAATAAAAAGAAGATTTCGACTAAAGAATTAATAATATGAATCATGTTAGAATGCTTGTAAATCTATTCATGTCGAATGTGTGATTTGTATGAGAATTTGTTGAAGAATGTTATATTCAATATATGCTTTAGAGTCTTGATGATTAAGAAAGAAGAAAGAAAGAAAACAATTTTAATTGTTGCCTTGAAACATGTTGATTTATGTTGAAAATATAAATTCATGCATAAAAGAGGTTTTTGTGAGATTCTCATGATGAAGAGGCATGTGGGTATTGTTACAAAAAAAAATTAGTATAATTGAGAACCTAAATTAGTTTCAATATATACAACTTTTAAATTCAAGTTTTGAGAAAAATACAAGTTTATGTGTAAAATGAGAAGAAGAATAAATTAAAAAAATAGAAATATATTTTTAATGATTTTTGAAATCAGCTGTTTACTATCTTTTATTTCAATATCCTAAAAGATTGGATCATTGGGGATAAACGAGTTTTGTTAAAAATAACCAATTTCTGAATGGTATGAACAAAAGTGTATTAATACAACTCCTAAACAGAAACTACACTTGGACTTACTGGTTAGCCAGTGCACCACAGTGTACTACTTATAAGAGATCTTGGGTTCGAAACTTGATAGTCACATTTTATTTTGATTCACTAAATTAAATTCCGAAACTAGAAGCTCAGCATACGGGGCTTTTCGGTGTGATATTTGACACAGAGTCCAAATAGACTTAGTGGCTAGTGGGTTTGGGCTTGGGCGTTTACTGTTGGTCGCGGCTGAACATGGGTTCGAAACCCGACAACAACTTTGATTTTTTTTTTAATTTTGTGGTTTTAATATCCCTTTGGGATTTTTTGTGAATAAGATTGAGAATAAATTCCATTATTCATATAAAATAAAATAGAAATTATTAAAGATAGTTATGAAAGTTTCTTGTATATTTTGAGAAAGTAAAAAGGGGGAATTGAGTTAATAAATAAGTTTTGACTCCAAAATTATTATTTGAGAATATGATTCTTATTTTTGAAAAGAGGAGAGAAATGTGTGACGAGTTATGAAATTCCCTTGTGTAAACAAACACTTAGGTTGAGTAAGAAATAACTTGAATGTGAATTGAGTTATAAATTGCTTAAATTTTATAGAGATGAATCTTTTGTCCAAGAAAGGAATTATTTTTCTATTTTTTGAATTGTAATTGCATAAGTGAATCATGAATAAGTGCTAAATTTGGACATGGATCTATTTATGAATAAGTTGGAGATATGGACATATTGAGTTAATACATGAAGGGTGTGAATACCCATGATTTCTTGTACATGAAAAATTGTGATTTAGAGTTAGTAAGACCTCGGGTACCGGCACTATTGAAATAAAAGAATTGAGATATAATTTTGAGATATGGCCATGGAGCTATCTCGTATTTTTGTGACTAAGTCCGGTAGGAGGTAAAATGAATTCTAGGTATGATAAATTATTCATGTCTTGAACTTAAGAATTAGGCACATAAGTGAAGATGTGATAAACCTTGGGAAAAAGTAAGTGGGGCTCTCTATAGGGTCGGGCGATGGTCTTGCTATGGTGGTTCACCGAAACTATAGACCCAGTCGGGCAGTGTACTCCGGGACTGAGGTTGTCTCGTGGGAGACGGGGTTTTATTTTAAATCTGGGACTATGCATAATCGGGCAGATAGTTTGTTGTTCTCCAAAGTATATACGTATACCGGGGCTAGAGGGGCACTTGCGAGAAGTTCGCACGACAAGGAGTCTGTATAACAGTCGGACGAGGGTCTTGCTGCGGCGGTTCTCCGGGACTGGGGTCCATACTCGTGGAACGTCTCAACCTTGTTTTATTACTGGGTAGTTTGTCATGGCGAGGGATCGAACCCTTTATTTTGGATTACGTAGGTGCTTGCCCTCGGACCTATATAGTATAGGATGCATAGAATCCGAACAAGTATGCATTAGTGTTATCTTAGTATAAAAATGTGTGCATTAGGCATTTAAGGCATTGCATACACTGACATGTTTAGAATAATCAATTTTGACACTTTATTGTTCATTCAAATGTGTGGTTTGTTAAAGTATTGATATCGTTATATGTACGGCATAGAGAGGATAGCCGAGTATAACATTTTCGTCAGTTATAAGTAACTGACGTGCCCACAGCTTACTATGCAGATAATGGACATTTTCATGAAGAAGTAAAGATGTTACGTTGCTGTTGATTAATTATATTGATAAAGTTGTACAAGTTGTATTTTATTTCCATTGTTGTATCTTCCGCTGTGTAAACAAAATGTAGAGAACTCTGATGTTGTTGAAAAGTTTAAATTTCCTTGTAAAATTGTACGAAGTGAAGTGTAAAGATCCTGTGGAATCTCGAATTTGGTCTTATTTAGAATTCGGGCATTACAATTGTAATGTATTGTAGTTTTATAACATTCGGACTTGTAATAAATTTGTGTTGAATAAAAAGTTTTAAATTTTCCTGTTTTTCTGTATATTGTGGCTAATTAAAGGAAAGATTCTAGTTTATGTCACGGTTTCCCAGTGTATGAAAATCAGGGCGTTACAGCAGCCTTATTCTCCGAGCCGTCCCAGGCTGAAGATTAACGAGGAGTAGAGCTCGGTGGCGAGCACCGACCTTCCCGTGATAAGGGCGAGGTACTTCATTCCTTTCGAGTTTGAATTGATGGTACCGAACCCTGGGATCCGACCTCCCGACACCTTGTCCGAATGGTTCAGTGTGTTCCATGTCGATGCCTTCGACACAGGGTTGAGGCTACCCCTGCATCTGTTCGTAAAGGCGATCTTGAACTGGACAGGTCTATGTCCTATGCAGTTCAGGCCCAATTTCTGGAAACAGTTGGTGTCACGCCCGCTTTCCAAAAGAATACGGAATACGCATACACGACTCAACCAAGCGAATGATTTGCATCATCCATAAGCCGTTCAGAATCTTACAACAAATCTCAGAATAATCAGAGTAGGAAGCCAAAAGAATCATCCTCACACAGACATATATATCCCAAAACAAAACAAAGTGCCAACAGAATTTAATTGAAAACCAATAATATAATAGTCTCAAATAAACAGATCCGAACAAGTTAATATCCTGGGTCACATCGCCCAAATACAAATAAAATCTATATACTCAAATGCATTGTTCAAAAGTAACAGATAATAATAATAGCAAAAGAAGTCTAACACTAATATTTCATTTCTCCAATACCATTGGGCAAACGACCATCCTGATCTGCAATCAATAAATTGCAGGAGAAGGAAAAAAAAAAACAAGTACCCGTCAATGCATGTTACGGGCCGCTTGTAATGCAAGATACAAGTATATGGAAAACTAACAAATCTAAATAATAGCAGAAACAGATATAGCATGGTATAGTAGAATCAACTAGCATAGTATACTAACATGTATCAAGTGTCAAAGTCAAATATTATGCAGACAGATATACAGATAGTGTCCAATAATAATGTCAAGTGATAGCGTAACGCCCCGAATTCCAAATAAGACTGAATTCGAGATTTCACAGGATCTTTACTACACTTCGTACAGTTTTAAAAGGAAATTAATAATTTTCAATATTACATCAGAGTTCATTACATATTTATTTACACAGCAGAAGAATACAACAAAGAAATAAAATTCAACATGTACAACTATAACAATGTAAATCATCAACTGCATCATGACATCTTCATGGCAAAGTCCATTACCTGTATATCAAGCTGTGGGCAGGTCAGTCACTTACAACTGACGAAAAAGTTATACTCGGCTATCCTCTATATGTCGTACATATAACGATCTCATTACTTTAACAAATCACAAAAGTTGAAAGAACAATAAAGTGTTAAATTGTGACTACGCTAAACATGTAAGTGTATATCATGCCTTAATACCTAATGCACACAATTTATACTACGATGACACTAATGCACACTTGTTCTAATTCTATGCATCCCATACTACATAGGTCCGAGGAAAAGCGCCTACGTACTCCACAATGAAGGGTTCGATCCCTCGCCATGAAAACCACCTAGTAATAAGACAAGGTTTAGATCATTCCACGGATATGGATCTCAGCCTCGCTGGCTATTATACAAATCCAAGCCTCGCTGGCTATTATATCGTGCGAATCATCCCGCAAGTGACCCTCTAGCCCCGGTATACGTATATACGTTGGAGTATGGCAAACTATCCGCCCAACTACTCAAGATCCCGGAGTCCACCGCTGAACCGTCCTCATAGTCTCAGATTTAAATATAAAAGCCCTTCTCCTACGGAGCAACCTCAGTCCACCAACTGGGTCTATAGCCACGGAGATCCACTGCCGACTATATAGAGCACCCCACTTACGTTTGTCCAGGTTTACTACATCTTCACTTATGCGCCTAATTATTAGTTCAAGACATGAATAAATTCCAATTCTAGAATTAGTTTCCTCCTACCGGACTTAATCAACAAAAAATGCGAGATAGCTCCACGGCCATATCTCAATTTATATCTCAACTCTTTTCAATTCAATAGTGCTGGTACCCGATGTCTCACTAACTCTAAATCACAAAGTTTTTCATGTACAAGAAATCATGGGTACACATACCCTTCAATAAACATGGCTTAAACTTAACTATTTTCATATCTCTTACTTATTCATAACTTAATCAATGTCTCATTTTTGCATCACTCATGATTCATTCATTCACAATCATTGAGAACAATAATTCTTTTCATGAACATTAATTCATCACTTTAAGTCTCTTCAGCAACTTAAGCACATATAATATATCTCAACCACACTAACCTTTCTTAAACAAAATTTAGAGTATAACCTTTTCAAAAGAAAAATCATTTCACACAACAATAAATCTCATACTCTTTAATAATTAAATCTTAAGTCAAGAACTCATTATCCAATTTGAGCACGTATAATAATCGAGTATTCAACTTAAAAGAAACAATCCCCTTAAGACAATTTATTCTCATATCAACACTTTATTTTTCTCCTAAAAATCTAAACCATGCTCTTAAATAATTTATTTTGAAGACAAGGTCTCATTCAATCTCAGTGTCTCTTTTATTCTTCAAAATACACATGAAAAATTCTACATCTATTTTTAATAAATCCGTTTTCATCTTATGAGAATAATAGAATTTTTTCCCATTTTTTTAACTTTCATTAGGACACATTAACCCAATTAAAAGAGAGCAAAAAAAGAATGTCAGCCAAGGGTTTCGAACCCGAGCCAACCCAAGCAGCGCCCAAACCCCCCACCGAACACCACTCAGTCCATGTGGACTTGGCATTCAGAAACTTCAACGCAATCCCCTAATGTTCACTCCTGGGCTTTGGGTGAAATAAAAACAAAAATATAAACTTGGGCCTAACGGGTTCGAACCCAGGCCAAATGAGAAACCAGCGCAACACTTAGACCACTAGGCCAAGTGCGCCTATCGATATGTAGTCTCTTCATATACATTTATTCCAACTTTCTGTGATTTTATTTTATTTATAATACTCGATCTTTTGTTAGACTAAATCTGGTTTATAAGGACGGGTCAGCGGTGGACTCCGGGATCTTGAGTAGTCGGACGAATAGTTTGCCATACTCTAATGTATATACGTATACCGGGGCTAGAGGGTCACTTGCGGGATGATTCGCACGATATAATAGCCAGTGAGGCTGGGATCTGTGATAATAGCCAGCGAGGCTGAGATCCATATCCGCGGAATGATCTAAACCTTGTCTTATTTCTGGGTAGTTTTCTTGGCAAGGAATTGAACCCTTTATTGTGGAGTACGTAGGCGCTTGTCCTCGGACCTATGCAGTATGGGATGCATAGAATTCGAACAAGTGTGCATTAGTGTCATCGTAGTATAAATTGTGTGCATTAGGCATTAAGGCATGACATACACTTACATGTTTAGCGTAGTCAGAATTTAACACTTTATTGTTCATTCAACTTTTGTGATTTGTTAAAGTAATGAGATCGTTATATGTATGGCATAGAGAGGATAGCCGAGTATAACATTTTTGTCTGTTGTAAGTGACTGACGTGCCCACAGCTTGATATGCAGGTAATGGACTTTGCCATGAAGATGTCATAATGCAGTTGATGATTTACATTGTTATAGTGGTACAAGTTGAATTTTATTTCATTGTTGTATTCTTCCGCTGTGTAAATAAAGATGTAATGAACTCTGATGTATTATTGAAAAGTTTTAATTTTCTTGTAAAATTGTACGAAGTGAAGTAAAGATCCTGTGAAATCTCGAATTTAGTCTTATTTGGAATTCGGGGCGTTACAGATAGTGTCAGGCGGATAACAGATAATCAGATAATCAGATAGCCAGATAGCAGATACAGATTCAGATTCAGATGTCAGATACAGATTCTTATAAGTCTTGTATTAATTACTAACTAGGTAGCACTTCATGTGTCATCATTTTATCACATGGTTGCTACATTCAAAACAGTTACGTTTGTAGATTTCGTAGAGGATCATATAGGACCATGTACTCAGGGTCAAACAGATATCAGATAACAGATGCAGAATCCAGACATACAGATAGAACCTAATGGTTCTCTTCTTCCCTACACCTTCCTATAGGAAGTAATGTAGACAGGGTATAGAATAACAGATAACAGATAATTATATGGAAAACATGGGCCCCCCTTCAAGTTCACATTTCTATGTTTTCCCACTACTAGATCTTTCCCATAAACCTTTGCTTGATCATTTTATAATTATTATCAGACAGATGTGTATGTGCACGAAGCAGAGTAAATCTAGCATAATATAATGACCCACAAGTTTAGAATAACAGATAAGCATGTACAGATGGTAAGATAGTCACATAACAGAACAAAATAGGGTACTTCCTAATTCCGGACAGCACGACAATACAGTACTAAAACAGTGATTTCTGTTTCCACAAATGCCGAAACCTGAATCCGTCAGAGAATCTGGAAAATAGACTTCCAACCGAATCCAGCGAATACATATAAGGCATATAGTGTTTCAAAAAAACATAACTCAAAACTGATTTGAAACCAGAAAATACGTTCGGCCAGAAATTAGTAAATCGAATTCTCAATCAGGAAAACAGCATCAAAACACCTCAAATAAATCCAAGAAAAATCTGGGGTATTCCCCTATATGTCTAGTATCGTAATATAATATTTCATAATTTTCTAGTAAGATTAGTTTAGCCAACAAAAATCAGAAAATATCAAGAAACGATAGTTTAGCAAATCTGGAATTCCCAACACGGCTGTATGAAAACTGTAATATTTCGCAAACCGTGAAACGAAATCCAAATATGCCAAAAGGAGATGAAAATAGACAAAATAAGATAACTTTCATATTTCATAAATATTTTTCATACAGAAAAAGGAATCAGGGTGAAAATACAAATCTTTACAGAACAGCGAGCAAAATTCAGTAAGTATAGTCTTTATAAATAAGCATGAAATGGTATATAAACTCATCAATAAAATCCACCAAAATTCTAGGTAATCCCTAAATAGATATAGAAATACTGTACAAAATTTTAGATCAAAATAATATGCTTAGCACTAGTATCAAAATAGTTTAGTCATCGAAATCATCAAGAAACGAAATCTGAAAATGAAATGCACCTCTGTAGTAAAACAATCATATCTCACACATACGAAAAAGAAATTAGTCAAGGTCATAAAGTTTGGAAAGAAAACGGATTTATCTAAAAATCATGTTTAATACTGAAGTTAAGATACTGACCTTAATATGGTCTAAAATAGCAATCAAAACTGATCACTGACAAAATACAGATTTTCCTCTTAACAACAAATTAACATACAACATATGAAACTCATTACAAACACAACCAAACATGTTATAGAGTCTACTAAGTGTCCAAACATCATGAAATATGGTATATAGCATGTTCACAACAATTATATCACATGGATCCAAATAAACACACGATTTCTCGTAATTATCCCACAAATATAATCACATCAAGAATGGTCAAAACCTAAGTTGTTTCATATCAAATTTGTGTCGTGAGGCAACTATGGTCAATAGCACTTTAGAGACAATACTCATCAAAAATACATCATGCACGAGTTGCCCCTAGAACCCAACTACACTACAAGCGGAATTATGAATTGTATCATACCAAGGAATTGAGTACAAGTTATTTGCCTTAACCGAAGATCAACGAAAACCAAGAATAACGGAAACGGATCCTGGCAACGAACAAAACCTACGAACAAAAACCACGAACCAAAGCAATCACACAACCACACGTGCAACCCACGTGCACGTGCAAACCCAAGAGAGAGAGAGAGACAACTGGGAAGGGGGACATCGGTGCTGGCCTTGTGCTGGCATTGCTGCTCCTGTCGCTACTGTCAACGCCGGCAGACGGGGAGAGCGGGAGAGAGACAGACGGAGGGAGAGAGATATGGAGATGGAGATGGTGGGGTTGCGGGTTGGGCTGGCGACGGGAGTAGGGTGCAGCGGATGGGGTGCAGGTCAGGATGGGGATCGACAAGGGGTGCAAGTGGATGGGGTTGGGGGTGTTGACGGCGCAAACAGAGAGAGGGAAAGGTCGATAGTTAGGCAGAGTTAGGGTTAGGGTTTTAGTAGGGGAGTTATATAAGGTTGAGTTATTGGGTTGTGGATATTTGGGTTAATGGGTGTATTTAAGTATAATAGGAGTATGCATAGGATTAGTAAAACAGGAGTTGTATGGGATTTGAAATAGGATTTAAAACAGGGTTTATAAGCCATTATGGGACACCAGATTAAAATTAGGCTAAAGATGAGGGCTTAATTTAAATAATTATGTCAAAACTAATAAGCATTAACAAAAATAATATTAATAATACAAAAATCAACACATAATAATAAAAAAATAATAATGACAATAATAATAATAATAATAATAATAATAATAATAATAATAATCATCATCATAAACATACTGGTAAAAATAATAATAATAATAAAATATTAACAATAGTGGTAAGGATAATAATCAAGACAGAAAATAATTTGGGGTTCATCAGTTTAGTGAAAGTAATTCAATATCAACATCAAAAATAAAATAGTAAGAAAAATACAATAATAATAATAGTAATAGTAATAACAATAAAAATAAGGAAAACATTAATAATAGTAGTAGTAGAAATTCTTTCATGTGGATTCGCCTCATTTACATCCATCTGTAGACTTGCCTTCTCGACGTCAAGTTGCAGGTTTGCCTCCAGGACAACAGGTTGCAGGTTACCATCTGGATATTCGGTTGCACATTTTGCCTCCCCGATATCGAGTTGCAATTTGCCTCCAATGACGTCTAGTTGCATGTTTGCCATCTCGACATCCAGTTGCAACAAAACGATGAATGAGATGATGCAATCGTCCACATGTACTTAGATATTGATTGCTCAAAGTAGAAATTTGTGATAATAAAATACACAGTTATTCGAAATAATAAAGTTTTTAGAAAACAATTTTATAGAAGATCCAAAATATAATAAATAATAATCGAAATACACAAAATATTCGAAAATATATATATATAATATAAAGAAAATATAGGCAGGAGAAAAATGAATTTTATACCCAATAAAGAGTCAACAAGGGAGGACGACTACAAGGGACGAAAGAAAATGAGAATCAAAGAATTGAATATGAAGGAAGAGGAACGAGGGGACACAAGCGGAATTCAAAGAGAATATGGCAGAAAAAGAATAACTAGCATGATACTCAAAATGAGTCAACAAATGAAGATGAATGAAAGAATCAAAGAAACAGGGGTACGGAAAGAACGAAACTATACCCAATAAAGAATCAACAAATGAGAACGACTGAAAAGAGACGGAAGAAACAAGGATTCAAGGAATTGAATAAGAAGGGATAAAAAAGAACGGAATAAGACTAGTATCCAGATCAATGTTGATAATAACTAATTTATGTATGCATGCATGGTTGGTGAAATATTGAGCAAATCCCAGTTCGAGCCAAGCTTGTCTAATATATTAGGCAACTAATACATTAGCCAAACCTGATGCTCTGATACCACTAAAAACTCTGTCACGCCCCGCTTCCCAAAAAGAATACGGAATACGGATACGCGACAAAAGCCCAGCAAATGATTTTCAACATCCATAAGCAGTTCAGGAATTTTTTACAACATATCACAATATAATCAGAGTCGTAAGCCAGAAAAGTCAACCACATGTACATATAAACCAAATACCAACAAAAATACTTGAAATAAAATATATTAATCACAAATAGTCATGATCTAAAATACACAAATAATCTTGGGTCACATTGCCCAAATACAAGAATAACTCCAAGTCTCAAAAATACAATATTGTCCAAAATAAGCAACAAGAATAATAATAGCGAAATTCCAGCATTTAGTACATCATGTCACCAATACCATCTGGAACCTGTCCTCCAAAATTTGTAATTCAACGAATGCAGGAAAAAGGAAAAGAGAAAACACAAGTACCCGTCAATTGCAAGTTACAGGTCACAAATAATGTAGGATACAAGCACATGAAAAAACTAACTAGCAACATGGTATAAGTGTGATGTCAAAGTAAACAACTAGCATGGTAAAAGTGAACAAGTGTAAATGGCATGAATCAAGTGTCAAGTAATCAAGTATCATGTAAACATGCATCAAGTGTCAAGTATCATGTAATCATGTATCAAGTATCACGTATCAATTCTCATGTAATTAAGTCTTATGTATCATGTAATCAAGTGTCAAGCAAGCATGTATCATGTTCAAGTAGCATGTTCAGGTCTCATGTGTCAAGTCTTGTAGTGAATTACTATCTAGGTAGCACTTCATGCCGCCCATACAACATAGTTTCTACAACAAACAGTTTCGCTTTAGATTTCATAGTGGACCATAGAGGGCAGTGTACTCAGGGACAAGTCAAGTAGCAAGTATCAAGGACGAGTTACGTAATCGTGAACAAGTGGCAGCAAGTATCATGCACGAGTCATGTAATCATGATCACGTGGCAATAAGTAGTATCAAGCACGAGTCATGTAGTCATGATCACGTGGCAACAAGTAATATCTAGCATGAATTATTTAGTCATGAAACATGGCAACAAGTAATATCAAGCATGAATCATGTAATCATGAAACATGGCGGCATATAGTATAACAAATATGAATCATGTAATCATGAAACATGGCACAAGTAATATCAAGCATGAATCATGTAATCATGAGACATGGCAACAAGTAATGGAAAACACGGGCCCCCTTCCGAGTACACGTTTCTGAATTATCCACTATCAGATCTTTCCCTTAAACTCCGGTTTGGTTACTTTTATTATGGTTATCAAACATGCATGAATGTGTACGGAATAGTGTCAAACTAACATGGTATAATCAGAATTAGTTTCAGGGAAACAAATCAGCGTGCATAGATGAAATACAGTCACATAAACGAGCAGAGTAGTGTATATTCATAATCAGGACAGCATGACAGATCAGTACTAAAACAGTAATTCTGGTCTCTACAGAAATGCAAACCTAGATCCGTCTAAGGATCTGGAAATTATACATCCACACGAATCCAACGCATATAAATAAGTCATACAGTACTTCATAACATCTTAACTCAAAACAAGTTCGAAGTCAGAAAACATGTTCAGTCAGAAATCAGGAAAATGAATTCAAGGGCATGAAAACAGCATGAAAACACATTAAATAAATCCACGAAAAATCTGGGGTAATACCCTATATTTCTAGACTCAAAATAACAAGTTTCATAATATTCCAGTAAGTATAGATCAGTCATCAAAAATACCAAAGCATCAAGAAATCATAGTTTAACGAATCTGGAAATCTCAATACTGCTGTACGAAAACTAGGATATCTCGCAACCAGTGAATTGAAATCCAATTCCGCCAAAGGGATATGAAAATAGATAAAATTTACTAACTTTCACATTTTACAAATATTTTTCATACAGTATAAGGAATTATAGTGAAAATAGGAACAGCAAGCAAAATACAGCACGTATAGAATTTAGAAATGATCATGAAACACCACATAAAACTTATCAATAAAATCCTCAAAATTCTGGGTAGTCCCCAACTTCATAAAGAAATACTGACTAAAATATTAGATCAAGATAATATGTATAGAATAGTTCCTGAAAATAGTTTGTTAACAAAATCAACCAAAAACTGAATCTGGAATAGTTCAACACGTCTGTACCAAAACACTCATAACTCAGTCATACGAAATCTAAATCAAGCAAAACTAGTGGGCTTTGAAAATAGACAAAATTATCTAAAATTCATCTTTTATTTTGGAATCAAGATTCTGACTGTAGCATAGACGAAAACAGCAAACAACACAGAACACCCAGTAAATACAGATTTCACACTTCTAATCAAGAACATCATAACTTCAAGAATATTGATCGAAACACATCCAAACTTGAAATACAACTACCAAGCATCTAAAGATCATGATTTAGGGTTACTAACATGTCCACACCTATTATTTCACATGGGTCTTAGTCCAAACACACATTCACACAAATAATACATGATTAAGAATCAAGATTTGGGCAAATCCAAGGTTATCTCCTATCAAGATTTGTGTCATAAGTCATCTATGGCCAAATTATCACAATAGAGACAAAACCCATCAAGGAAAACAAAGTCTTTGGTTGTCACTAGACCCAACTACACTATATGTGAACTTTTTGACTTGTATCAAAACAATGAATTTAAGTACAAGTTACTTGCCTTAATTTGGAGATGAAGAACGATGCAAATCAAAAAGTAGGAGCAATTCCCACGAACGATCCACATGCGCACTCGAGCACGCGCAATAAAAATTCCAAAAGCAAGAGAGCGTGAGACGGCGGATGGAGAGGAAGCGGGAGAGGTGAAGCACGAAAATAGGGTGCAATGGTTAGGGGAAAATAAAAGTATGTAGCAAGCTGATTGCAATAATATATATAGGGTACATAGGCATTAGGGTTGAAGGAGGGGATTTTGAGGCGGCTATAGGTGGAAAAATAAGAAGTGGGTCGGGTGGGTGGTTTTATGGTGCAACCGGGTGGGGAAAAAAATGGAAGCTCACGGTTTTGATGGTGTAGGTGATAGGTAAGTATATTAGGTTGGGTTGGATTACATTAGGAAGGAATTAGGAGGGGGGAAAGCGACATATGCAGGTGGGTTAAATAAGGAATAGGATTAGTAGTAGGTTATGGTTAGAAAGATCAGGTTAAATTCATAATAGGTTTAAATGTAGTTAGTGGTTTAAGTTAATAATGGGTATGGGTTTATAAAAATTCAATAAGGAATTGGGTTTTAAAAATCCAACAGAAAAATAAATTAACCAATAAAAATATTGTTCATAATAAAAATATAATTAGCACTACACAATATAATTTATTCAAAATACTACAATCACATATAACAAATAGAAATGAATTTTTAACAAGAACTTAAATATAATAATAATAATAGTAGTAACAGTAACAATACTAGTAATGAAAATCAAAATAAAAAATATAATTTGCTTAAAAATCTAAGGAAATAGTTACCAATAAGATTATTTATCAAAAATAGATTTTAATAGAAAATCCAACAATACATTTTAACAAAATAGTTGAAAACCGAAAAATAATAATTTGCAAAAAAATTTTATATACAGAAAAATACACAAAAATACATTTTTGGGAAAACAGGGGTTACAATCCTACCCACCTTACAACAAAATTTCGTCCTCGAAATTTGCTTAGGCGCTTACATAGGACAAGGCAAACAAACTGACTGGGGGAAGGGTAACAAAGCAAAGGGCTAATGGGGAAGGACCAAAGCAGGGGCAAAACCAGAAATAGAAGGAAGGGGATAACAATGGGATCAAATGGAATGCCGAAAGAGAATAAACAGTATCAAAAAGGAAAAAATCAATACCAGATAACAAAGCAATAAGGGAGTCGGCAGAACTGAAATCAAAGCGAGAAAAGACAAGGAAGAATTGAATCAAATAATAAGTCAACGGATGAGAACAATTGCAAGAGATAGGGGAAACCAAAATAATGCAACGAAGGAGAAGCAACAATATGATCCTGGGACCTGTGGGTTATGGGCCCACCACGCTTCTACTGTGCCACTCTGATGGTGACGTTCCAAGCTGCAGACAAGTCGTTGTAGACCACGTGACACCAAGCGACGATCCGAGCAGGAAGAAAAGAATGAGACCCCAGATTAAATTGGGCTTAAGATGAGGGCTTAATTTAAATAATTAGGTCAAAACTAATGAGCATTAACAAAAATAATATTAATAATACAAAAATCAACACATAATAATAAAAAAAATAATAATGACAAGAATAATAATAATAATAATAATAATAATAATAATAATAATAATAATAATAAACATACTGGTAAAAATAATAATAATAATAAAATATTAACAATACTGGTAAGGATAATTGATATGGCTAAAAATGGTATTAAATCGGGGCCGTTCAAATCGGACACGAATCTTAAAACTCAGGGGTAAAACGGTAATTTCACCTACAAATGGGTCTGAAATGGGAACTGGGTCTTTCTTCAAGACCCAATAACCTACGAACGGATCCACCTCAACTAGGTACGGGTCCCAACCCGAAATGAACCCGGTCCAGCAGGATAGAATTAGGGTTTCTGATTAATCCAAATCAACGGCCCAGATTCATATCTATTCTTTCACTGGGAATTAGGGATTAAATTCCTAATCTGATCACAGGGATCACATTCCTAATCTGATCCCAACGGCGACTATAAATACCTCCCATCCACCACTATTAAGAGGTAATCAATCTTTTGCCAATTTACGCTCTTTCATAATCATTCCTGATCACTGACTTCAGCGTCGGAGGGTGCGTCACCGGGATCAACCCCGGTGTCTCGCACTTTTTGCAGGTGAACGGCGGGAGTCAACGGTCAAACTCCGGCGGAACAGGTTTCAGGTTTGCTACTCAAGTTTTTCAAGAATCCACAAGTACTATCTGTTTGCCCCTACACCAGATTTAGCGGTGACAGATTGGCACCGTCTGTGGGAAACATCACGAATAGCAACTCTTCCTCTTCCTAAAGATCAGATCTTCTCCAGCCATGCCTCCAAGGAAAATAAGATCCAGAGGGTCTAACCGTGGACCCAATCCCGTTGATCCTCTACAGCAGCAGGAGGACCCCCTCCAACTCGTTCAGCAGCAGGGGCAACTTCCTCCTCAGGCTGAGGACCCCCTGCAGCAGGACCAACTCCCTCCTCAGAATCTTCAACCCCCTTGGGGTCCAACTGGGCTGCAGAATGCCGGTGCGGGGGGCTCGCGTCCCAATCCTCAGAAGCAACCTCTCCATCAGGACCGCGTCTCCATACACAACCCTTCTTCCGATTCTATGGCCTCCCACAATTCCTGAGCTTCCGACCTTCGCAATACCATCCTCAATCGGCAGAAGGATGAGGATCTTCGCCGCCGTTTGGATGAAAAGCGGGCCCGAGAGGGAGCCTCCCGCCAGCAACGTCCGAATGAGCGATCTCCTCACCGCCGAGACTACAGAAGGTCCCCTACCCGAAGAGGGCGGAGAGAGTCACCCGAGCACCATAGGAGAAGACCTTACTCCCCTGCCGGTCGGCAACATTCAAGGAACGATGAGGCACCCATCACTCGTGCCGAGTTCCAGCAGTTCCAGGCGACTATTTTGCAAGCCCTCAACCTCCGACCCAACAACAACAATGCCCAAAGGGCTCCTACCCCTCCACGGGTCCAAAGTCCTCGCCATCGGTCCATAACTCCTCCGGCTCCTAGCAACCAACAGCACATGCCTAGACCCTGCCTCTCCCAGAGTCACCGTCATCGTAGTCCCTGCTCCCCTTTTTATGAAGACGAGTCTAGAGGCTCGTTTGACTACTGTCAGAGGGATGATGCTCTCTACTGTCGTCTCCACGAGATGGAGAGGCGCATCTGTCGAATAGACAAGGATGAAGAGTTAAGAGGAAGGACCGTCCGCCCGAGCAGACCTCCCTTCTTCCGGACCATCATGGAGGCTCCTATCCCAAAAGATTTCAAACCCCCACAGTTCGAAACTTACTCGGGGGAGTCGGACCCCGTGTACCATATCGAAAGCTTTAAGACCCTCATGCTAATCCACCAAGCTTCCGATGCCTTGCTGTGCAAGACCTTCCCCGCCACTCTTAAGGGTTCGGCTCGGGAATGGTACTCCAGCCTCGCCCCGTCTTCCATATTCTCCTTCGAACAGTTTGAAACCCTCTTCATCACCCATTTTGTGAGTAGCAGACGCACGGAGAAGACCAGCATCTCGTTACTCCAGCTCCGCCAGGAGATGGGAGAGAAGTTGAGAGACTATGTGAGGAGGTTCACTGCAGAGGTTAGATCCATCGCCTCCCTCGACCAGTCAGTTGCGGCGGCCACCTTCCAATCAAATGTCCTCAACTCTAACCTTCGCTCCTCCCTTGCCAAGAAGCCCCCGCATAATTTTGCCGACCTCCTTCTTAGGAGCGAGAAGTACATTCGGGCCGAAGAAGCCGAAAATCTCCCGGGCTTTGAGGATACATCTTCCGGGAACAAACGGAAGAGCACAAGCGAAGAGGGGTCCCAAAAATCCCAGAAGGACGGCAATGGACAGCGTCACCCGACTCCTCGTTTTGAGAAGTTCACCCCCCTCATTGCTAATATATCAGAAGTTCTAATGGAAGTGGATAAGGAAGGGCTACTCCGTGCTCCCCGTAGAATTAATACACCCAGCAAGAAGAGGAACAAGGATAAGTGGTGCCACTTTCACAGGGACCACGGCCATGACACGGATGATTGTCGGGCTCTCAAGGAGGAGATCGAAGAAATCATACAGCGGGGACACCTGACCAAGTTCGTCCAAAAAGAGGGGACCGAGCTTCCCCCCTGAGGAGCCTACAAACGAACAGAAGGGCTCGCCGAGCTTCAAGACTCAGAATCTCCCAGCTCCTCCCAAGAGGTCTTCACCTTATTGTAGAAGTAGGATCCTGATTTTCAATAAGGCCGATGCTTGTAACCCAGCCAATAGCATGTAATAATGGCTCGTCCTATTGAAGCGGCCACTTAGTTTATTTCAATAAAACTTTACATCTTTTCATTGAAAATTATTGCTCTTGCTTCTCCATCTCTCCGAGTCACGACTCGCTAAATGGTGAGTTCAGAGTCCAGCTTCTTCTGCATAGCTTCTCCCGCAACTTACTAACCTTTAACAACGAGTTCGGAGTCCAACACTTGGCTCAATTCCGCTTCAAATAACTTGCTCTTCAGCGAGTTAGAAGTGGTTCACCATTCGGAATTGCTCCCACAACCGATGATACTCTCTTAAACGACGAGTTCGGAGTCCAACACTTGGCTCAATTCTGCTTCGGATAACTTGCTCTTCAGCGAGTTAGAAGTGGTTCGCCATTCGGAATTGCAACCACAACCGTTGAATCACTCTAACGACGAGTTCGGAGTCCAACACTTGGCTCGATTTTGCTTCGGATAACTTGCTCTTAAGCGAGTTAGAAGTGGTTCTCCATTCGGAATTGCTCCCACAACCGTTGAATCCCTCTAACGACGAGTTCGGAGTCCAACACTTAGCTCGATTTTGCTTCGGATAACTTGCTCTTAAGCGAGTTAGAAGTGGTTCGCCATTCGGAACTGCTCCCACAACCGTTGATTCTCTCACTTAAAGAGCGAGTTCGGAGCTCACAACTCTCTCCTAGAGTTGCTCCTCAAACTCGTCTTCCAAATGGCTCTCCCCCAGAGCCGAGCTCTTCACTCCGCTCGCATCCAAAGCGGACCTCTTCTCAACAAGTTCGGAGCTCACAACTCCCCCTAGAGTTTCTCCTCAAACTCGTCTTCTAAATGGCACTCTCCCAGAGCCGAGCTCTTCACTCCGCTCGCCTCCAAAGCGGACCTCTTCTCAACGAGTTCGGAGCACAACTCTCTCCTAGAGTTCCTCCTTACACTCGTCTCACAAATGGCTCTCTCCCAGTGCCGAGCTCTTCACTCCGCTCCCCTCCAAGGCGGACCTCTTCTCAACAAGTTCGGAGCTCACAACTCCCTCCTAGAGTTGCTCCTCAAACTCGTCTTCCAGATGGCTCACTCTTAGAGCCGAGCTTTTCACTCCGCTCACCTCCAAAGCGGGCCTCTTCTAAGCGAGTTCGGAGCTCAAAACTCTCCCATAGAGTTGCTCCTTGCACTCACTTCATAGAATGGGTCTTCCCAGGGCTCCTACGAGGATCTTCCTAGCGCATCTTCTCCACCCCTAGGAGTAGAGCTCCTCTTCAAAAATCTCTAAAAACAGAGAGCACATCACCAGGCTTCGGAGCTCTTCACCTCTCCAAATATGCCGACCCCCTTCCTTGTTTATATCCGACCTCTCCTCTTCTTCACTGTGCGAAAGAACAAGGTAGAGGAGAGAACTCGAATGCCTCTCCTCCCCCTCTTCTTTCTTCTCAGGGCCGAGCTCCGCCATGGCCGTTCTACCGAGCCGAGGTGCCAAGGTACCGACCTCCACATATGGAGAAAAATGCTGTCGAGCCAGTTTTACCGTCAGATTGTCTCAAAAAACATGTTAGAACATGATGAACGGCTCAGATCGCGCCACGTCTCTACAAAACGAAAAGATAACGTTTTCTCGAAATTGGAGCCTCTTGTCTCGTGATTCGCGCCACGATCATGATCAACCGTCCAGATGGAGCCACATTGCTCGGATCTGAAATCCGAGCTACCAATCTACCGAACTGCAAGGTGGCAAAAAATGTGCCTCAAAATCCGTGCTCGGATTTGCCGAACAAGCAAGCAGATAAAGAGGAAGAAAGAAAAAGAGGCTAACGGGTCGGGGTCGGATCCGATACCCACGATCCGACCCATACCCTTCTTGGCTTCTTCATTCTTCTCCTTCTTCTTCAGTCTTTCCGCCAAAAGTACCCAACACTTCTCCTCTTCTTCACTGTGCGAAAGAACAAGGCAGAGGAGAGTACCCGAATGCCTCTCCTCCCCTTCTTCTTTCTTCTTAGGGCCGAGCTCTGCCATGGCCGAGCCACCGAGCCGAGGTGCCGAGGTACCGACCTCCACATATGGAGAAAAATGCTGCCGAGCCAGTTTCACCGCTAGATTGTCTCAAAAAACGTGCTAGAACATGATGAACAGCTCAGATCACGCCACGTCTCCACAAAACGACAAGATAATGTTTTCTCGAAATTTGAGCCTCTTGTCTCGTGATTCGCGCCACGATCTTGATCAACCGTCCAGATTGAGCCACGTAGCTCGGATCTGAAATCCGAGCTACCGAACTACCGAACTGCAAAGTGGCAAAAATGCACCTCAAAATCCATGCTCGGATCTGCCGAACGAGAAGCAGCTGCTGAACAGCAAGGAAGGAGGAGAAGAAGAAGAAGAAAAAAGAAAAGAAGAAAAAAAGGGGCACGAAGGTCGGGGTCGACCCGTTAAGGGATCCAAACCCATAACCCACGTCACCTTCACCAGTTCTTCTTCTCCACTCTCCCGCCAAAATAGCACAGAAGAAAAACCCAACCTCTTCTTCAAAACAAAACCCAAAAAAAAACACCTTGTCATCTTCAAGCTCTACGCCGAACCACTTCCGCCGAGCTCCCAACTTCGCCGAGCTCCAACATGCCGAGCTCCACTTCCAACGAGCTCACTCCGTCGTCGAGCTCCGTCATCACAAAGCTCCGAACCACTTCTGCCGAGCTCCCAACTTCGCCGAGCTCCAACATGCCGAGCTCCGCTTCCAACGAGCTCACTCTGTCGTCGAGCTCCGTCATCACAAAGCTCCGAACCACTTCTGCCGAGCTCCCAACCTCGCCGACCTACAGTGCCGAACCCATCGAACCGAGCTCACGTCTCCACCTCCGTCGAGCTTCGCTGCCGAACTTCACGAGCTCCCTTCCTATCCAGCTACCTCCTCACAGAGCTCCGAACCCATTCGTCGCTGAGCTCTATGCCACTTCAGCCGAAGCCCCAAGCTCCTCTTCTTCACCACTTCCTCCGAGCTCTACTCCCCCAAGCTCCGTCGAGCTTGTAATACCCCAGATCTTGAGCGAACAGTCGACTGGTGGTTTGAGCAGTCGACTGGTCTGCGCAGGATTTGAGAATTTGAGAAAGATTGAGAAATATAGTCCCACATGGGAAGTATACAAAAAATAATTTGAGTATAAATATAATTAGCCACTGATCAAGAGTCACCTAATTGGTTAACCACCTTTTGAGAGGCAGCCTGTGGTGGGCAGTTGTACTACATAGTATCTAATTTGTCTTCTAAAACTATTAAAATTGTCTGAGTATTGGGGCGGGGCGTTACAAATGGTATCAGAGCCGACTTTCGACACCGGGTGTATCTGCACGTCGAGGGTCTTGAAGGCCTATTCGTGGGGTACACAGCAGGGAGATAATTCTCCGGATAAAGCAGGGAGATGATTCTCCGGATATGTTCGCGTGTCGAGGGTCTACGGACCTATTCACGGAGCATGTAGGGTGTTAGAAAGGCGGATCCTACACTAGATGTGTGTCCCGTACTTAGCGAGGACACTGATTTCTAAGGTGGGGTGTATGTAATATCCCAGATCTTGAGCAAACAATCGAATGGTGGTTTGAGCAGTCGACTGGTCTGCGCGGGATTTGAGAATTTGAGAAAGATTGAGAAATATAGTCCCACATGGGAAGTATACAAAAAATAATTTGAGTATGAATATAATTAGCCAATGATCAAGAGTCACCTGATTGGTTAACCACCTTTTGAGAGGCAGCTTGTGGTGGGCAGTTGTACTACATAGTATCTAATTTGTCTTCTAAAAATATTAAAATTGTCTGAGTATTGGGGCGGGGCGTTACAGAGCTCTTCTCCAACGCCGAGCTCGCCCAACCTCGCTGGCCTCCACGCTCAAACCCGTCACCTTCGAGCGACTCGATCAAGGCTGGTGAAGCTCCACGTTTGCCAAGTTTCGCTCACCGCTCAGGGTGCTCGAACGATGGGGACGAGCTCGGAGAACGGATCGAACGAAGGCGAGTTCGAAGGCGAAGAAGAAAGAAGGAAACAGAGCAAGAGGCGAGGAAGAAAGAAAGAACAGAGGTAGGGAAAGAAACAAAAAAATCGCCACGTGGCTATGCCACGTGGCTTCGTCTTGAAAGGGTCGGCAGATCCAAGTCGCCGAGCCGAGGTGCCGAAGCACCGACCCTGTAATTGGAGAAAAAACCCGCCGATCCATACAATCTGTCTGATCTTCTCAAAATTCGCGTCACGACACAATCGACGTCCAGAAATGAGCCACGTGTCCAGAACGTGATCTGCTTTGCGATGCACGCATATTTGATCATGATTGACGCTCAGAAACGCGCCACGTGTCCAGAGCATGATCTGCTTTGCGATGCGCGCCATCTGATCACGATCGACGTCCAGAAATGCGCCACGTGTCCAGGTAATATTTAATTTATTTATTTGTTTTAATTATTTAAAAAATCCGAAAAAATATTTTAAAAATTGAAAAAAATTAATTAAAAATTCAAAAAATAATTATTAATTCAGAAAAATTATTTTTAATTCTGAAAAAAAATAATTATTAAATTAGAATAATTAATTAATATTTTCGATAATTAATTATTTAATTCGGAAAATGAATAAAAAATTCTAAAAAATGAGAAAAATTTCAGAAAAATTTGGAAAAATCACCAAAAATCCAGAAAATTCTGAGAATATTTTTGGGTATTTTACAAGCTTAGAGTAACACCGTTACACCCCGAGCAAGATCCAAACTCCTTTAAGAACACCGATAAAATCCCGTACGCCATTAGAACAACAAAACTACTCCTCGAAGACTCTAAAACTTAGTCTCCAGGAGTGGGAGGCTCGTGATATGACTAAAAATGGTATTAAATTGGGGCCGTTCAAATCGGACACGAATCTTAAAACTCAGGGATAAAACGGTAATTTCACCTACAAACGGGTCTGAAATGGGAACTGGGTCTTTCTTCAAGACCCAATAACCTACGAACGGATCCACCTCAACTGGGTACGGGTCCCAACCCGAAATGAACCCGGTCCAGCTAGATAGAATTAGGATTTCTGATTAATCCAAATCAATGGCCCTGATTCATATCTATCCTTTCACTGGGAATTAGGGATTACATTCCTAATCTGATCACAGGGATCACATTCCTAATCTGATCCCAACGGCGACTATAAATACCCCCCATCCACCACTATTAAGAGGTAATTAATCTTTTGCCAATTTACGCTCTTTCATAATCATTCCTGATCACTGACTTGAGCGTCAGAGGGTGCGTCGCCGGGATCAACCCCGGTGTCTCGCACTTTTTGCAGGTGAACGGCGGGAGTCAACGGTCAAACTCTGGCAGAACATGTTTCAGGTTTGCTATTCAAGTTTTCCAAGAATCCACAAATACTATCTGTTTGCCCCTACACCAGATTTAGCGGTAACAATAATAATACAAGACAGAAAATAATTTGGAATTCATCTGTTTGGTGAAAGTAATTCAATATCAACATCAAAAATAAAATAGTAAAAAAAAATACAATAATAATAATAGTAATAGTAATAACAATAATAATAAGGAAAACATTAATAATAGTAGTTGTAGAAATTCTTTGGTGTGGATTCGCCTCATTTACATCCATCTGTAGACTTGCCTTCTCGACTTAAGCAATTCCGAATGGCGAACCACTTCTAGCTCGCTTTAAGTGCGAACTTGCGAAGCGGAGTCGAGCAAAGTGCTGGACTCCGAACTCGTCGTTTGATTGTATTTCAACAGTTGTGGGAGCAATTCCAAATGGCGAACCACTTCTAGCTCGCTTAAGAGCAAGCTTGCGAAGCGGAGTCGAGCCAAGTGTCGGACTCGTCGTTTGATTGTATTTCAACAGTTGTGGGAGCAATTCCGAATGGCGAACCACTTCTAGCCCGCTTAAGAGCAAGCTTGCGAAGCGGAGTCGAGCCAAGTGTTGGACTCCGAACTCGTCATTTGAGTATGTTTCAACGGTTGTGGGAGCAATTCCGAATGGCGAACCACTTCTAGCTCGCTTAAGAGCGAGCTTGCAAAACGGAGTTGAGCCAAGTGTTGGACTCCGAATTCGTCGTTTGAGTATGTTTCAACGGTTGTGGGAGCAATCCTGAATAGCGAATCACTTCTAGCTCGCTTAAGAGCGAGCTTGCGAAGTGGAGTCGAGCCAAGTGTTGGACTCCGAACTCGTCGTTTGAATAAAAGCAATTAAAAACAGAGAGATGCAAACAATCACAAGAGGAATACGGTAAAAGAGAGTTCTTTATTGATAACTAATAGTCGGTTGCTTCTAAGTTGCTTGCCGTTATTACATGAAAGAAATAAAGAAGAAAAATACAAGTGAAAGGAAAGGAATGGTTCGACATCTGAAGGTACTTAGAGAGGCGTTCAAGCACTCTCTTGGTACTTTAAGAGATGGTCGGCATTCCAAGTCCTGGGAACCTCTCTCCCTTCAAGGTCTTCTAGACGGTATGTCCCGGGCCAAACCACTCTGGTGATCTTGTAGGGTCCTTCCCAATTTGGAGCTAGCTTACTCTTCTAACTGGGGAATGAGATTGCTAACTTTCTGAGGACCAAGTCCCCTTCTTTGAGGTCAGTAGGACGGACTCTCTTGTTTTAGGCCAGCTCAATCCTCCTTCGATAGCTTTGTTGGCGAATTGAAGCTCTTTCACAGAGCTCGTCAATCAAATCCAAATTTGCCCGAAGCTCTCTGGCATTCTGCTCTTCTTCATAAGCGATAAGGCGAGGAGAGGGTACACCGACTTCCAAGGGAATCACAGCTTCGGACCCATAGGTGAGATTGAATGGCGACTCCCCTGTGGGGGTCCGTTTCGTAGTGCAATAATTCCACAGTACGTTAGGGAGCTGATCGACCCATAAGCCGTTGGCGGACTTATGCAGCATCTTCTTAATACCGGAGAGGATTTGTCGATTGGCATTTTCTACTTGACCATTCGACTGTGGGTGGGAGACGGAGGAGAAGCGTAGTTGGATGGCGAGGTCTTCACACAGAACTCAGAATGCGGCCCCTGTAAATTGTGTTCCATTGTCAGTTATGAGGACCCAAGGGACACCGAACCTGCAGATGATGCTCTTCCAGAAGAACTGAAGTACTTTGTTGTCGGTGATTGTAGCTAAGGGCTCGGCCTCTATACACTTCGAAAAGTAGTCGATTGCCACGACTAAAAATTTGAGTTGGCCGGGAGCTGGTGGAAATGGCCCTAGTAAATCCATCCCCCACATTGCGAAAGGGATCGGACTTGATAGGTAGGTGAGCCGAGCTTGGGGTAGGCGACGAATGTTGGAATACTTCTGACAAGAGCTGCATTGCCGAACGCGTCGTTCGACATCTTGTAGGAGGGTTGGCCAGAAGTATCCATAATTCAACACCTTCCGGGCGAGGGATCTTGACCCTGAATGTGCCCCATCTATGCCTTCGTGAAGCTCTTGTAAGGCGTATGTGGCTTGCTCTGGGGAGAGGCACCTCAAATAAGGCATGCCGTCTACTTGTGTGAAGGAGCGTTTATACATGACCCCCTCAACCAGGGTGTACCGCTCCGCTCTGGTTCTGACTCGACGAGCTTCCTTAGGGTCTTCAGGGAGGAGCCCATCCCTTATAAATTCTACCAGGGGTTTCATCCAATTATCTTGAAGTTGAACAGGCAGTGACTTCATCGAGTCGGAAGTTTCTTCTTCTATGCTCAGTCTCAGGAGCACTTCAATCAGGACGGTCTGCTCGAGACCTTGGAGGGAGGAAGAGGCTAACTTCGATAGGGCATCTGCTTGGACATTTTCCTCCCTGAAGATTTGCTGAATAAGTGCCTCTTCGAATAGAGCCATGAGATTTTGGACCTTGGCTAGATACTTAGCCATTCGGTCATCTCGCGCTTTGTACTCGCCCAAAACTTGATTTACGACCAGTTGAAAGTCACTAAACATCCGGAGATGTTGTGCCCCCGCTTTGCGGGCTATTTCGAGACCGGCTATAAGGGCTTCATACTCCGCTTCATTGTTGGAGGCCTTGAAGTTGATGCGGAGGGAGTATTGGAGAACGAAGTCATCTGGGCCTGCCAGAATGACCCCGGCTCGGCTCCCTTCGGTGTAAGAGGATCCATCTACATATACCATCCAAATAGGAGGTCCGTTTGCCGCCTGACTGACCTCGGGAATGGTGTTTTCCATGATGAATTTAGCTAAGGCCTGAGCCTTGATCGCTGTCCAAGGCTGGTATGATATATCATGCTGGCTCAGCTCGATCGACCACTTCATAAGGTGGCCAGAGATCTCTGGCTTATGGAGGACTTGCTTCAACAGTTGGTCGGTAAGAACGACCACCGAGTGGGACTGGAAATATGGGCGAAGCTTCCTAGCCGTCATGACCAAGGCGTACGCCATCTTCTCCAATCTTGGATAACAGAGCTCGGCATCCTGAAGTACCTTGCTCACATAGTAGATGGGCTTCTAATCCCTGTCTTCTTCCCTCACTAAGACAGCTCTGAGGGTCTATTCGGTGGCAGCTAAGTAGAGGTAGAGTGTTTCTCCGGGGATAGGCTTGCTGAGGAGAGGGGGGTTGACTAGGTAGGCTTTAAGCTGATCGAATGACTCCTGCTATTGTTGACCCCATTGGAAGCCCTTAGCCCCCCTGAGAGCCTTGAAGAAAGGAAGACACTTCTCCCCTGACTTAGAGAGGAAGCGCCCTATAGCTGCGAGGCGCCCGGTTAGCTTCTGAACCTCTTTCACATTTTTGGGAGGAGCCATGTCCAGTATGGCCTTGATCTTCTCGGGGTTGGCTTCGATTCCTCTTTGGCTGACCATGAAGCCTAGGAATTTCCCCGACGAGACTCCGAATGCATACTTGTTCAGATTGAGCCTCATATCAAACTTTCTTAATACATCGAACGCCTCTTGCAAGTCGGCCACATGATCGGCGCCATTGATGCTCTTGACTAGCATGTCATCAATATATACTTTCATATTTCGGTCGATCTGTTGTTGAAAGACCTTGTTGACGAGGCGTTGATAGGTCGCACCGGCATGCTTCAGCCCGAAGGGCATTACCCTGTAGCAGTAGAGCCCTCGATCGGTAACAAAGGAGGTCTTCGGGATATCCGGGGGAAACATGCGGATCTGATTATACCTGGAAAAGGCATCCATGAAGCTGAGGAGTTCATGACCTGAAGTTGTGTCGATCAAGGTGTCGATGCTAGGGAGAGGGAACAGATCTTTAGGGCATACTTTGTTTAGGTTGGTGAAGTCGATGCAGATTCTCCAGCACCCGTTGGACTTCTTTACCATGACCACATTGGAGAGGCATTCAGGGTAATTTACCTCTTGTATGAACCGAGCCTTAAGGAGCTTGTCCACATCTTCTTTTATAGCTTTTTGGCGCTCGGGAGCAAATTTGCGCCTCTTCTGTTGGACCGGTTTGGACCCCGGTGCAATGCTCAAGTGGTGGAAGTGGAGCTCTTCGGAAGTTCCTGGCATGTCGGTGGCCGACCATGCAAAGAGGTCGTGGTTCTTTCTAATGCATTGGACTATGTCGGAGCATAGGGCAGATGGGAGGGTCTTGCTGATAAAGAACTTGCGGTTCGGATCTTGCTCAGGGTAGAGCACTTCCTCCAATTCATCCACCGGCTTAGACGTTGGTCGGACACTCTCTTGGGGGATTTTAAGAGTTTCGAGGGAGGGAACTGGACCCCCAGTGGAAGTCATATAGCATTTTCGAGCCATCTCTTGACTGCCCCTTACTTCCCCTACCCCTGCCCTGGTGGGGAACTTCATCTTGAGGTGATAAGCCGATGGGATGGCCTCTAGAGCAGCTAGGCTAGGTCAGCCTAGAATCACATTATAAGCAGCAGGGACATCGACGACCATGAAGTCCATCGGCTCTGTTCAGGTAGTAGGAGTTTTGCCATCGGTTACGTCGACGGTGATTACCCCTTCGGTAGTCACTGGCACTCCCGTGAACCCGTGGAGTGTGTAGCCAGCGAGCTTAAGCCTGTCCCGGGATAGTTTGAGCCCTTTGAAAGCAGCGAGAAAGAGGATGTTAACGGAGCTGCCATTGTCCACCAGTATCCTTTCCACTTTAAAATTCGCCATATGGAGGTTAATGACTAGTGCGTCACAATGGGGGGTTCGGACACCCTAAAGGTCTTCATCTGAAAAAGTGACCGGTACTCCGAGGCCTTTGGGAGGGGGCATACCATGTACTGAGTTGACTTCCCTTATGAAAGCCTTTCTAGAGGAGTTGGAGGTGCCTCCCATGGGGTCCCTATGGATGAGGTGTAGGATACGCTCTTCTTTGAATTCCGACGTCTCATCGCGTCGTTCAGGATGCTTGTTAGCCCCCCGAGGGAGAGGAGGAAGATCAGTTCGGTCCTTTCTCACAAATTTGGCCAGCTGCCCCCTCTGGATGATAGCCTCAATCTCGTTCTTCAAGGCCCAACAATCATTGGTGTCGTGGCCATGGTCCCGATGATAGCGACACCACTTCTCTTTGTCTTTGTCCCTCTTCTTGCCAGGGGTGTTCATCTTCGGGGCAGGAGGTATCACCCTTTCCTTCTTAACTTGCATGAGAATAGTGGAAATGTTGGCATTAAGAGGAGTGAATTTTTTAAATCTGGGGGGAGGGCGGCGCTAACCACCATTGTCCTTCTGGAGCTTCTTGGCTCCCTCTTCTTCACCTACTTTTCTTTTGGTTCCGGAGGAAGGCCCCTCAAAGGTGGGGCAATGCTCAGCATCCTCCGCCCGGATATACTTCTCGCTTCGGAGAAGTTTTGCGGGGGCTTCTTGGCGAGGGAGGACCGAAGGCTGGTGTCAAGGACATTTGATTGGAATGCTGCTGCAGCGATCGACTGGTCGAGAGAAGCGATGGATCTAGCTTCCGCGGTGAACCTTTTCACATAGTCTCTCAGCTTCTCACCCTTCTTCTGGTTGAGGCAGAGTAGCAAAATGCTGGTCTTCTTGGTTCGGCGGCTACTCACGAAGTGGGTGACGAAGAGGATCTCGAATTGCTTGAAGGAGAATATTGAGGATGGGGTGAGGCGAGAGTACCATTCCCGGGCCAGATCCTTAAGAGTAGTGGGAAAGGTTTTGCACAGCAGGGCATCGGAAGCTTGGTGGATTAGCATGAGGGTCTTAAAGCTTTCGATGTGATCAACGGGATCAGACTCCCCGGAATAAGTCTCAAATTATCGAGGCTTGAAGCCTATTGGAACGGGCACCTCCATGATGGTTCGAGAGAAAGGAGGTCGACTTGGACGGAGGGTCCTTCCTCTAAGCTCTTCTTCTCTGTCTAGCTGACCCAAGCGCCTCTCCATTTCGTGGAGACGACGGTAGACAGTGTCATCCCTTCGACGGTAATCAAATGAGCCTCTGGACTCATCTTCGTATGAGGGAGAGCGGGGGCTACGACAACGGTAGCTTCGGGAGTGGCGAGGACTAGGGATGTGTTGGGGGTTGCTAGGAGCCGGGGGAGGAGTTAGGGACCATCAGCGAGGACTTTGGACCAGAGGAGGAGTGGGGACCCTTCGAGCATTGTTGTTGTTGGGTCGGAGATTGAGGGCTTGTAAGATGGTTGCCTGGAATTACTTGAACTCGGCACGAGTGATGGGTGCATCATCATTCCTCGGAGGTTATCGACCAGCAGGAGAGTGAGGACTTCTCCTTTGGTGGCCTGGGGACTCTCTCCGCCCTCGGCGAGGAGAGGACCTTCTGTAGTCTCGGGGATGAGGAGATCGCTTATTCGGACGTTGTTGGCGGGAGGCTCCCTCTCGGGCCCGGCTTTCATCCAAACGGCGGCGAAGATCCTCTTCCTTCTGCCGATTGAGGATGGTATTGTGAAGGTCATCAGAAGCTCGAGGGTTGTGGGATGCCATGAAATCGGTAGAAGGATTGTGTACGGAGATGCGATCATGTTGGAGCGGTTGTTTTTGAGGGTTGGGATGGAAGCCCCCCGCACCGGCATTCTGAGGCCCGATCTGACCTCGAGGGGGCTGAAGATTCTGAAGAGGAGGTTGGTCCTGCAGCGGGGCTTGGTCAGGCTGAGGAGGGAGGCCCTGTGACTGGACTGTTTGGAGGGGGAACTCTTGCTGTTGAGGAGGAGTAGGTCCACGGTTGGACCCCCTAGTTCTAAGTTTCCTCGGAGGAAGGGCTGGGTAAGATCTGACCAATGAGAAGAGGAAGGGCTGCTATTCGTCGCTTTCCACAGACGGTGCCAATCTGTTACTGCTAAATTTGGTGTGGGGGCAAACAGATAGTATTTGTGGATTCTTAGGGGAACCGAATAATCAAACCTTAACTTCTTCCGTCGGAGTTTGACCGCTGATTCTTGCCGTTCACCTGCAAAAAGTACGAGACACCGGAGTTGATCACGGCGACGCACCCTCCGATGCTCAAGTCAGTAATCAGGAAGATTATGAGAGAGCGTAAATTGGCAAAAGATTGATTACCTCTTAATGGTGGTGGATGGGGGGTATTTATAGCCGCCTTTGGGATCAAATTAGGAATGTAATCCCTAATTCCCAGTGATAGGATAGATACGAATCAGGGCCGTTGATTAGGATTAATCAGAAACCCTAATTCTATCCCGTTGGACCGGGTTTGCTGCGGGTTGAAACCCGCACCCAGTTGAGATGGGCCCATTCGCAGTCTATTGGATTTCACCGAGAGAAGACCCAGTACCCACTTCAGACCCATTTATAGGTAAATTACCATTTTGCCCCCAGGCTTTGAGATTCGCGCCCGATTTGGACGGTTCTGATTTAACCCTATTTTTAGCCATATCACCTGGTTTGCTCAAGAATGGGGGGTTGGCCAGGTATGACTTCAGCTGATCGAATGCCTGCTATTGAGGGTTCCCCCACTCAAAGACTTTCGCCCCCCAAAGGGCTTTAAAGAACGTGAGCGACTTTTCTCCATATTTGGAGAGAACACTGCCAATGGCCGCTAGTCGCCCCGTAAGCCGTCGGACCTCTTTGATATTTCTTGGAGGAGCCATGGCTAGTATAGCCTGGATCTTCTCGGGATTCGTTTTGATGGCGGACAATGAATCAGAGAAATTTCCCCGATGTGATACCGAAGGCGCATTTAGAGGGGTTGAGTCGCATATTGTAGGATTTTAGGACCCCAAAAGACTTCTCTAGATCGTTGACATAATCTTGCCCTCTCCAGCTCTTGACGAATACATCGTCAACATATAGCTCCTTGTTCCGTCTTACCTGTTTCTTGAAGACCCGATTGACGAGCCTTTGGTACATGGCACTGGCATTCTTCATCCCGAAGGGCATGACCTTGTAACAATAAAGACATTGGTCATCACGAAGGTGGTCTTGGGAATGTCTGGGGGAAATATTCTGATCTCGTTGTAACCAGAGAAGGCATCCATGAAACTCAGTAGCTCGTGACCTGAGGTCGCATCTATCAGGGCGTCAATGCTAGGTAGCGGAAACGGATCTTTGGGACAAGCCCTATTGAGGTATGTGAAGTCTATGCAGATTCTCCACTTGCCACTCGATTTCTTTCTATTACAGCATTTGTCAGCCACTGCGGGTAGCTAACTTCTTGTATAAAGCGCGCTGAGAGGTGCTTGTTCACTTCTTCCTTCACCGCCTTTGCCTGTCGGGAGCAAACTTACGCCGCTTATGCTGAACCGGTTTGGAGTCCGGGTGGATGCTCAGTTTGTGTAATGAGTTCTTTCGAAATTCATGGCATGTCTGAGGGTGTCCAGGTGAAGAGGTCGGCATTCCGACAGATGCAGTCGATAATATCGAGCTTTAGGTCCAGAGCGAGAGATTGGCTTACTCGGAACCGTTTGGATTCATCCCCCTTGTAGAAGGGGATCTCTTCCAACTTGTCGACGGGATCCGCATGCAGCTGGCTTCTGTCAAATGGGAATTTCACATCGTCAAGGTGGAAGACCCCGCCCCCCATGGCAGCCATATAACATGCACGAGCGGACTCCTGATTACCTCGGACATTTCTGACCCCACTGTTAGTAGGAAACTTAAGCTTCAGGTGATATGCGGAAGGTACCGCCTATAGGGAGCAGACGCTGGGTCTACCCAGGATAGCGTTATAGGCGGCCTTGACATTGACCACCATGAATTTCATCGCCCCATTTCGGATGGTCGGGGTCGTTCTGGCTGTCACGTTGAGAGTGAGAATTCACTCAATTTGAACAGGGATACCCGAGAACCCGTGAAGTGTGTACCCGGCCGGCTTCATTCTCTCACGAGAGAGTTTGAGCTTTTCGAATGCCTCCTGGAACAGGTTATTGACGGAACTTCCGTTGTCAACTAGGATTCGGCGGACCTCGTGATTTGTCATGCCGAGGCTGATTACTAGAGCATCACAGTGAGGGAGCCGAACACCTTCTAGATCATCGTTAGAGAATGAGACCGACACCGCTTGGTCCATGGGAGCAGTAGTTGTGAATGGAGTTAACCTCGTGTACAAATGCCTTGCATGAGGTACTGGATTATCCCCCCATGGGTCCTCCGTGGACACAGTGAATAATGGCTGGCCCCCCGGCCCCTTCTAGTTCAGATTCTGCTTCCGGACCCCTGTCGGACGCCCGAGGAGGGGGCAAAGTTTTCCGATCCCTCGGTTCATTTCGAGTGAAATCCCTTGGATACCCCCTCTGTATGAGTGCCTCAATCTTTTCTTCGAGAGAGCGGCAACTATCAGTTTCGATCCCATGGTCCGGATGGAACTGAAAATAGAACCTCTTGTCCCTCTTCTTGTTGTTGTTTGCTTGGGGAGGTTGGCGGACCATCCCCTTGTCCTCGATCTCAATGAGGATGGCAGATACACTTTGTGTTAGAGGAGTGAATCTCTTAAAGCGGGGGATAGGTGGAGGTTGTTTCTGACCGAAGGCGTCTTTCTGGGTCTTCTTCAGTGGCTCGGAGTTATCGACTTTTCTCTTCCCCTTGACGGGGACTTCTTTATGCCCTCCTGGGTACAAAGCCTCCTCGACTTGGATGTATTTTTTGACCCTGTTGAGGAGGTCGGGAAAGTCAAGAGGCGACTGTTTTTCCAGGGATGCCTTCAGCTGTCCATGGCAAACATTGTGCTGGAAGGTCGCGGATTCAATGCCAATGTCGAGAGAAGAAACTGCCCTGGTCTCGGTAGTGAACCTCCACACAAAGTCTCGAAGGGACTCTCCTTCCTTCTGTTTGAGGTCCAGGAGGGACGCGCTCGTCTTCTTGACTTTCTGGTTGGTCACGAAGTAGGCGAGGAAGCTCGCCTCGAACTGGTCAAACAAGAAGATCGAGTTAGGAGAAAGTTTTGAGAACCATTCCCACGCTGGGCCGCGTAAAGTGGTTGGGTATGCGCGGTAGAGGAAAGTATCCGAGGCAAAGTAAATCATCATGAGGGTTTTGAACCCTTCCATGTGATCCGTAGGATCACTCACCATTATATGCCTCGAAATGAAGGGGTATGAAGTTCTTCAAGATTTCAGCGTCGAGTATGGTCACAGAAAACAAGGGTTGGTTAGGCTAAAACTCTAGGTTCAATTGTCGCCCGCCCTCACCGATCCGAGCAAGGCGATTCTCCATTTCTTGGAGGCACTAAAGGATGGCCTCCTCGGGTCTCCCCAGCCGCATCGAGCCGTGGGATTCGCTACCCTGGGCTTCCTCTCGGAGGGGGTCGTTGTTTGGAAGTCCAGTTTTTGGGCCACCTCAGAAAGCCTGGAGGACTTCATTTTGGAAGTCCCGGAACTCGACCCTCGAGACCGGGGCCTGTTCGTCTTGACCACCAGGTGGCGGATAATACCTCGGAGAGGGGGTGCGCCCTTCTTACCATGACTCAGTCATTATTTACTTACATTTGATGGACATTTGCCCATTCATTTTCAAAATTACAATAGCAACAAAAATAGTTCTTTCTATTTAATATCCTTTTGGGGAAAAGAAGTACCAAAAGAAATCAATAGAAATTTACTTTTATCAACAATTTACTTTTATCAACAGTCAATAGAAAAGATATATATCAAATCGATGATAATGTAAGAAATGGTAGAGAATACTTTAGTACTTTAGAAATAAATACATTTATACCTATCCTCACGAATCGGACAATACTATGTTATTTCCCCTGCTTTTATTGATATTATTTACTTTATTCATTGGTTCAAAAGGAGTTCATGTTGATCTAGGAATAATATATTTGGATATATTATCGAAATGGTTAACTATGTCCAAAAAAAAATCCATCCAAATTCAAATGATTCCTCGGATTGGTATGACTTTTTGAAAAATTGCAGTTTCTTCGGTAAGTAGTCATTTTTAGATTATTTATAGCATCTATTTTATGTGGATCTGTTTATTCATCTCTACAGAATTTGGACTTAATCAATTCATTTGTAAAGAGGAATCCAAAGAGACTTTTTTTGGACCCAGTAAAAAATGTGATACAATTGGTCATATAATCGTGGTTACATAGATATTGTGGCCCGCCCTCGTTGTTCAGTGCTGGCGATTCTCCATTTCTTGGAGGCTCTGAAGGATGGCGTCCTCGCGTCTCGCCGACCGTGTTGAGCCGTGGGATTCGCTGCCCTGGGCTTCCTCCCGACGGGGGTCGTTGTTTGGACGCTCGATTTTGGGGCCGCCTCAGAGAGCCTGGAGGATTTCCTTCTAGAAGTCCCGGAACTCGGCCCTCGAGACCGGGGCCTTTTGGTCTTGACCACCAGGGGGCGGATAATCCCTCAGAGAGGGGTGCGCCTGTGCTTTCGACCATGAAACAGATAGGTTTTGTGGATCGGAGCCAGGTTAGAGGGTGCAGCCCATCTCCTTGATCGGTTGTGCTGATGCTGGAGGTCATTTGCGAGTTGTCGATTATTGAGGACGTACTGAAGGTTGTTGGCGACCGAGCGTGAAGCGCTCGGACCGGGCTCTGACTGACCCTCGGCTCATTTCCTTCGGGACCCTTGCATGGTTGCATGACTGTATGAGTGATGAGGAGCGTCAGCTTGATGTCCCGCCGTTGGTGCTTTCTTGGCCATTGGTGCCATGGAAGGGTATGGTCTCGGGTTCGGATCCGAGCCTGGGATCGAACCAGTCTGTTTATTCCCACAAACGTTGCCAACCTGATGCTGCTGTTTTAGGTGTGGGGGCACCAATGTGAGTTCTTGTTATTTGTAGTGGAAGAGATAGATCAGAGACATATCTCAGCCACAGTCTGCATCTGAGATGGGGATTTGGTAAGGAGCCGGAGAGTGGGGCGCTGCTAGTAGTTGGCCGCCCTGGGTACCTGCAAATTGTCTAGAAACACCGGGGGTGATCCCGGTGGCTGGCCCTCCGACGATCTAGTCAGTCACTGGGATAAATGAAAGTTAGGGTTCAGGTGGAGAAAAGTTCATTACCTTTAAAGAGAAGGAGGGACCTGGTATTTATAGGGAGAGAGAATGTGTGCCCTAACGCTAATAGGCCGGGTTGACCCACTTCTCTGTGGGCCTAAGCTAATGAAAGATCTGTTGGATCCACAGGCCTGATCATCAAGAATGAGCAAATTTAAAGGAGATCAGAAGACTCTGCTTGTGTTGTATTATTTACCCACATCACTTCCAAACCTAACAATCATGAGCTTGTTCCACAACAACCTCACTGACACAATTGCAGCTGAGATTGTTAACTTGTCTTCACTTCAAAATTTATAGACATGAGACAGAGAATCAATTGGAAGGGGAGTTGCCACTCAACTTGAAATTCTTCAAATTCTAAGGATTGACAGCAACAAACTTGTGGGGCCCATACCTCGAGATCTCGGTAAGCATGGACAATTTGTCATTATAAGAGTGAACTCTACTGACCAACTAATATTTAGTAAACCAACCCACTTCCCAAAACATTTAGCCAATTGACCCACTTTCACAAAATATTATATCCAACTAACCCTGTTAATATAATAACCTAAAAACAAGACTTTCTATATAACCTTGCTTTAGAAATTATTATCTATAATATCTCTTAACCTTATAAAAACTGGATATTTCACAGAAAATAAAGAAACTAATATTAAAAAATATTTCAAAATTTAAAATTAGATACATTGGTTAAAGATTAACAAAAAGAAAGCATATTACTGATAGGGAAATATCAGAGTATTTGATAATAACAAGTAAACTACCTAAGAAATTACAAAAGGAGCAAGCATACAAAGTATTAGATTATAGAAACGAAGAAGCAAGTTGGTATTAGCAACACCTATTAGCATACAAAATATTAGGCTAAGTATGGCCAACAGAGCAGTAGGATTAAATCCAAATATAGGACCAGAAATTTATACGATAAACATACAAGAGTTGGAAGGAGATTGCAATGGTCCTGAGTTTGTAGGAACTATAAGAAAAGATTTAAAAATCATAAATAAGAACATAAAAGAACTAGGTAAATATATAACTGAAGACACAGAAGAAGAATTAGGCATAACGGAAGAAGGTATGAAGGAGTTAGAAGCTATAACAAAACTTAATATAAATATTTTAGAAATAGAAGATTTAATGGCAAATCCCAATTCAGTAGAAGTAGAGAAAGCCTTAAAAATCTAGATATAACGAATGAAGAAATAAAAATTGATCAAGATAAAGAAAAGATTATAGCAAAACCTACAGAAATTCAAACTGACATATATGAAATCTTAAGACCACCACCTAACAAAAGACCTTTTCACTTACCATGGAAATGGCAAAACAGAAAAAATAATAAGTTAGGAAGAGACTAAGAAAAAGAAACCCCAAAATATGAACCTACAGAACACTACGAGAAAGGAATAACAGGAAATGAAGAATGACTACATCTAGACTGCATAAAAGACGTAGATAGAACAATAGAAGAATAGGTAAAGGCCTCGCTAATAGTAGGATTTCGGAAAAATCTTTCAGGAAACACATTAGAGAAATTTATAGAAGCAACCTTTATAAGAGTAGTAGCAAAATGGTGGAATGGACTGAAGGAAGAAGAAAGAAATACTATAAGAAAATCAAGACCAATTGATGATAAAGGAACTGAAGAAACCTCAGCACAACGAACTTTATGTCTGAAAGAAATTATTACAAATTACGAAATAGCAATTAGAACAGAATTCAGTGTCTACGATAAAAGAGAAAAACACATTGTATACAAAAAGAATCAAGCAAGATGTAGACTAACTTAGAAATATGCGACATGTATTATTTTGACAACTATGCTTGTAAATTCCGATAATATTTTCAAGATAGTTATTATATAAAAGAAGAACGGAGTCCAATCTTGGACTCATTCTTTCTAAAACTACCTGATCCATGGAGTACAAACATATATAGTGCATACATAGGTGAGAAAGTAAAAACAGAAGTAGATACTTTAGCGTATACAACAAAATTTGTAAAAGATTATAGGGATAAAGTGTGCCAAGATGCTAGAGCAACAATGAAATATTATAGACATATAAACAAAGAATTTGTTGTGAAGATGCAAGACCAAATCATTGGGGATGTAATAATAACTATAATTATACAAAGAAAAGTAAACGCAAATTTCAAAAATATAAACCAAAATATAGAAAAACTTTTAAGGGATATAAAAACCCCTATAAAAGATACTTTAGAAGAATAAATAAAAATAGACAATATCTGAAAACCCTAAGAAATGTAATTGTTATATATGTGGAGAAGTATGACATATATCACCAAATTGCCTTAAAAGAATGAAAAAAGAAAATGTAAAATACGTAGAAGAAATTGAAGAAATGAATAACATGAATTATTAACCCATATAATATGAGGAAGCCTGGTCAGAAATAAGTGAAGATGAAAAAATAATGGTATTGGAAGAAGATAGTGGAAATAGTGAAGGTGAAACAGAAGAATGTGATAAACATGATGACAGAAATAACAGAAATCGGAGAACAATTAGAAAGAGAAGAAAATAATGAAGAAGTAAGGAAAAGAATGTGCTTTGACATACAAAAATATGACAACATAAGAGCAACCAAATTAGACATAAACGCAAAAGAGATTTTTAAACTACTAATATTCGAAAGGAAGAAGAATAACATCATAATAACCAGGAATAATTAACAACCTATAGACATTGAACAAGCATAAGGAAAAACTATAATCCCATTGATAACCGAAAGAATAGTAATACAAGAGATGGAAAAAATAAGTAAGAAAACCAGAAAAATATTAAGACACATACATTTAGGAGCTGTGCAAATAATAATAAAGGCTTATTTTAAGGAAGGAATAAATACACCCCTGAAAATATACCTAATGGATGATAAAATAATATCAAGTACACAAGATGCCTTAATAGGAATAGTAGAAGGAAACCTAATGTATAGAAAGATACAATTTATAAAAAAACCTAATTTCTCTATAAGCATGGCCAAAAAAAATAAGGACAAAAACCTAGTCATGTACCACAGATTATTAGGAATAGAAATGATAGAGAAAAGCAAAGTTATGAGTATGAAAATAAGAAATTTTTATGCTTTCACTAGTAAACATAAAGTAGAAAATAGAAGTACAAATAATTTTAAAATAGAACTACTATTCAGCGAAATTATAAGATACAAACCAGCTAGAGAAAACCCTGAAATGAATATACCAAATTATATAGAATTTGACTTTAATAAAGCAAAAGAAATTGCAAAAGGAAAAGCACCACAAATAATGTTCAGAAAAAAATCACTATCAATAAGAAACAAACAACAAGCATTATAATTAATACCAATAATAAATACATTAGACAATCAGAACAATAACTAATTTAAAATAAAAATAGAATGTTATGACAGTGGGAAATGGAATAAACAAGTATCCCTAGTGGATACAGGAGCTACTAATTCACATATTAAACAAACAAATATAAAAACAACAGAATTAATAACATTAGAAAATCCATATTACTACCTAGACTATTGCAATAATAGACATCCAATTGTACATAAAATAATAGTGTCACTAAGGATAAATGGTAGAAATGAAATGCTATTACATTTACATGTAGATCCAGAACACAATGTTAATGAAATGTTATTAGGAACTGACTTCCCTACATCTGTACAACCTTATTCAATTTAAGAAGAAAAAATCACAATAACAGTAAACAATGAAAGTATAGTAATAAATAGGATATTGTGTAAATGAATCCATTAAGAGCAACAAAAAATACATTATACATACTGACAGAATTCGTTTACGAAGGATACAAATCAAGAAACTATCATAGTCTAGTAGACACTGGAGCAGGTACTAGCTTATGCCGTGAAAATATACTACCAAGATGGAAACAAGATGGTTATAATAAAAAGGCAATAACTGGATACACTGGACAAACCGTCATACTTGATAGATATCAACAAAATGTTAATATACAAATAGGAAATTAGGTACTAAAAATACCAATAATATACCAGTTTGATGATATGAATAATGATGTACTATTAGGAAATGACTTTTTCCAACAATAATATCCTATAACGATATCACATAAAACCGTTATATGTACAACACCTTGCCATCACCAAGCAATAGCAATCAGAAAAACACAACCTTATTCTAAGACCGACTTACCGCATATCAGAGTTTTTTCAACCCAGCGTGGTGAATACCAATATTTACCAAACAAAACTAGAATACATCAAGTCCAAAAGATAACTATAGAAGAAATTTTACAAAAATAATTAGAAGATATGTGTGGAGAGAACCCTTTAGAAAAATGGGACTTAAGTAAACCTACAGCACATATAGAGTTAATAGATAAGAACAAAATAATAAAAATTTAACATATAAGACACACTCCAACAGATCTAAAAGAGTTCAAAATACATATAAAAGAATTAATGGAAAACAATTACATAAGAAAATCACAAAGTCCACATTCATCATCAGCATTCATAGTAAGAAAATATTCAAAAAAAAAGGTAAATCTGGAATTGTAGTAAATTATAAGGAACAAAATAAAAATACTAAGAGATTTGGATATCCACTACCATATATGCAAATACTACTTAACACAGTAAGAACAAGAAAAATATATTCGAAATTTGATTGCAAATCTAGTTTTTATCATATAAAACTAACAGAAGACTCAAACAGTTAACAGCATTTAGCACACCTCAAGAATTCAATGAATGAAATGTATTACCATTCGGTTATAAAAACAATCAAGGAATATTTCAAGAATATATGGGTAAGATATTTGAAAAATACAACAATTTCATATTAGTATATATAGATGATATTCTAATAGGTCCGAAAACGAAGAACATCATAAAGAGCATCTACTAAAATTCAGAGAAATAGTAAAAAATGCAGGTATTATACTATCAAAAAAGAAAATGGAATTGTTAAAAACTGAGGTAGAATTCTTAGGAACGAAGTTATCACATGAAGGAATAGAACTACATCCACATATAGCAGAAAAAATAAAGACATTCCCTAATGTCCTAAAAGAAAAAAGATAAGTACAAGCCATAATTGGACTACTAAATCAAACAAGATGATACATACTAAATTTATCAGCAAAAACGAATTGGTTACAACAAATACTGAAAAAGTTTAAGAAATGGGAATGGACCTCAGAGGATGAAGAAAAACTTAAAATGTTAAAACAACAAACTTCAAAATTAAATAAGCTAAGATTACCTGTTAAAGAATGTTCATGGATAATAAAAACGGATGCATGTGAAAATAATTGGGGAGTAATATTGAAATTCATTGAAATAGATGAAAAAGAAGAAAGACTAGCCAGATATACTAGTGGATCATTCACACAGACCCAACAAAATTACCACATAAATGAAAAAGAATTATTAGCAATACTAAAATCTATAAAAAAAGTTTGAATTATTCATAATACATACAAAATTCACAGTAATGACAGATAATACGCAAGCAAAGAATTGGATTAAACAAAATAATAGACCCAACTATAGCAAATAAAAGATTAATAAGATGGAAAATGGAACTAGCAAATTTTGATTTTACAATAGAAAACATAAAAGGAAATGATAACATCTTAGCTGATTTTCTATCAAGAAATTAACTATTTTATTTGTTGCAAAATGGAAACTAGAGTAGCAAATAGAACATGATGTTATTTGCCTCAAGGGAACCATGGAACAAATGAAAGGAGCATTTAATCAATTACAACTACAAATATGCGGACTCCAAAGTCTGTTCTACTAGCATGTAAGTCAGCATGTAACTACAGAAAATATGATGGACAACACTAGCGAGAAAATGAGTGAGATAGGCGAACCCACTCATTCCTTAAAAGAAGATGCACTTTCATCCTCAAATAAGACTACATACAAGGAGATACTTCTTACTGAGAAATCTCCTATCAAAGTATCAAAGAAAATACTAGTTTTACAATATATTCAAAAACTATGCCAAGTAACCGAGGTGAATCAGTTCATTAAAACCATATCACGATAACATATGAACAAGGCCATCATCCTACCAGGAGCTAATCCAAGAACAACTAGGGCATTGTTCGAAAAAAGACTTATTCATTGCATATATCCTTCCAGAGAATGTGAAGAACTGATCCACTTACCAAGAAAAATTTATAAAGCAGCCAAGAGTTATTTTGGCCTCACAAAGGCCTCAAAAATATGTCAGAATGTATTCAGTGATCCCTGAGTATCTTGAAGACAATGAAGAGCTTCCAGCAGAACACGTTATAAAAATAGGGATGACCACCCAAGTGATCTATGGAGCATCAAATATTGTACCATATAGAACTGATGAATTTGATAAATTAATCCCAGAAAGAAGGGCAATGAGCTTCAGAAACATGTATCGTGAGTTAAAAGACATAAAACTAAGAGACAGCAACATATGAATCTATGACAGCCCAGATCCAAAAAAATAATAATGTATAGTATAGCAAAAATAAAACAGCCACAAGATAAGCATGAGCTGTTTGACAGCTGGTACCTAATACTATCTACAGGAGCAATGACAATGACAGAACAGACAATTGGATACTACTGTAGCTTGATGAAGACAGAACATCAACACAATGTAGAGCATGTGAAGACGTCGGTCAGGAGGAATCTTTTTTTTAGAATAGTCCACAATGCAATTATTAAAGACTGATGTAAGCATCAATTATTTGACATATGATGTAAGCAGTGATGTATGTAAACTTGTTGTAAGTTGATCCCTTGGTCTATAAAAGGGTAAGCTGAGTAAGGTAGAAGGCAAACTATCTAAGAGGAAAGAAATTTCATATAAGTTTTTAAGAAAAGTTTGGTCTGTAAGGAGATTGAAAGAAATAAAAAATTATCTTACTATGAGTTCTGCTACAAGATCTTATACAAAATAAGGTATGAAAAACTAACTTTTCTTACTGAGGGAGAGTTTTGTAAGGCTCTACCTGAAGGATCTTGCAAAAAGACACATTTGTAACCTTCTATAGTTAGACTGTACACCTAGTAGCAGGAAACGAGCTAGGTTGTGATTGCCTGTATCGAAGTGCTACTAGTTGTTCCAGACGTATCTCTCGGATGAAGCTCTCTTGAGAGCATAGTAGTCCTAAGATGGGAGGAACGTAAAAGGAGCACTGAAATTAGGGTGCATACCAGATGTATTTTATCCACTGGTAGTAACTAGTATAGAGCAGCTCAAAGAGGTTTAACTAGGTCGGAAGCATGATGGGCTGTTTTGTTTTGATTTTAAGGGTATTCTTATAAATCTCTCTATAATAATTTTATGATTTTTGCTAAAAATGACTAATGGGTAATAATAGTTTCAGTGTTGCCTCAAAAATTTTTGAATTAACGATTAATTATTAAGGAAGTGATAGAATGCTAGTTTTTTATGTTTATTACCCTCATAGAGTAACAAGCATGAATGATTCTTATGAAATCAAATTGTTCTTCTTTAGTATACAACGAGTAATAATTATAATAATAAATCAAATAAATCCTGGAGAAATTAGCAATATAAATGTCCAAATAATTGATGATCTAACTTTTTATGAAAGATCTTTATTATTTTATGAAAATTGTGAATTTAGTAGTTATATTTGGAGCCCTATAACAAAATATATACAATTTCTAGAAGAAAATGAACATATTGAAGAAGGAAATAGACATGTGGAAGAACTCGAAGAACTCTCATATGATAGTAGTAGTGAAATATCTGAGACAGAATCAGAATCTATGAGAGATCTTGAACTCATGCTTGATTACTGATATGGCTAAAAAAGGGGTTAAATTGGAACCATTCAAAGTGGGCATGAATCTCAAAGTTCCTGGGGCAAGAGGATAATTTTGCCTACAGACAGGTCCATATTGGGAACCGGGTCCCTCCTCTTGGACCCGCTAACCCATGAATAGATCCGGCCAGTTGAGAATGGGTCTCAACCCGTTAGGGGTCAGTTCAACAGGATTGGAGAAAATCCTGGCTTCCCCATGATCTAGAGGAGGTGGTTATGACCCCCCTTATCCTGCCACACCGGGAAGTAGGGATTCACTCTTATTCCGAAAAAGATCTCCTTGGCGACTATAAAAATCCTCCTACCTCCTACTATCACAGGTGATCACACTTTGCATACTTGAGCTCTTTTCCCTTCACTTTTTCTGTGTATTGACTTGAGCATCGGAGGGTTCATCGCCGAGATCCACCCCCGATGTCTCGAACGTTTGTGCAGGTTCAAGGGAGCACCCAGGAATCAACTGGTCAACAAGGAAGAAGAAGGGTTCCGCCTATTCGAGTTCCTCACGAACCTACAAATCTCATATATTGTCCCCACACCAGAATCCAGTGGCAACAGATTGGTGCCGTTTGTGGGAAACAACTTGACAAGCAATCTCATCTTCCTCCTTCCTCCTTCAACCCACGTTAGTCCCAGTCATGCCTCCCAAGAAAAAACCCGCAAACTCCAACCGAAGGACAACCTCTTCTCATCTTCCTCCTCATCTTGCGCAGGGGGATCTCCCTCCTCCCAACCAACCAACCCTGCAGCTCGATCCTCTGGCTCTGCAGTCCATCTAGCAGCCTGGGGGACCCCAGGCCACAGTGGGAGAATATTCTCGACGAAGCCGCCACAAGCAACCTGTCCATCAGGTTCGAGTCTCCATCCACAATGTCGACACCGATTCCATGGCTTCCTATACTCCCCCCACTCCAAAGGATCTGCGAAATGTGATCAACAATCGGCAGACCGAGCACGGACCCAACCTCTATACCCATCTGGATGAGAGGCGGGCCCAAGAGGCAAACCCTCACCGTGAGCATGCCAGGGATGCTCGCCGCACCGATCCAACCAGGGATGGTCCAACTCTCCCCACAGGCGAAGAGAGTCACCCCAACGTCGCTCAAGACGGAGCCACTCCCCGGCAGGCCGCCCTGCACCTCGAGCCCATCATGAGCAGGAGGCCCCCGTCACAAAGGTGGAATTCCAGCAATTCCAGGAGGCAGTCCTCCGAGCTCTCAACACTGCCTCCAACAATGGTCGTAGGGCTCCCAGTCCTCTGCCAGCTCCTCACCATCCTCGCCGCTTCCATACGCCCCACTGCGATGCCCTCGTCATCAATCTCCGAATGGCAAACTTCGAAGTTCGTAAGGTCTTGGTAGACAATGTCAGCTCCGTCAACATCCTTTTCTTGGAAGCCTTCAAAGGTCTCCCGCTATCGAGGGACTGGCTCAAGCCCACAGGCTACACTCTCCATGGGTTCACTGGGATCCCAGTTACGGTCGAGGGAATTATAACCCTCGATGTAACGGCTGGAAAGGCCCCGGCAACTCGCACGAAGCCAATGGACTTCATGGTGGTCGACGTCAAGGCCGCCTATAATGTTATCTCGTGTAGACCAGGTTTGGTCGCGCTTCAAGCCATCCCTTCAGCCTACCACATGAAAATGAAGTTTCCCACCCCTTCAGGAGTGGGAGAAGTGAGGGAAAGCCAAGAAGCGGCTCGGAAGTGCTATATGACCTCGATGGGGGGTCCGGTTCTCTCTTTGGAAGCACTCAAACTGCCTCAGGAAGGAGGTCAGACTATTTTCAAGCTTGTGGACAAGTTGGAGGAAGTGGCCTTCTCCGAAGAAGATAGCGCTAAGACGTTTCACATCAGCAAGGCTCTCTCCCCCTCTATTAAGCAAGACATCTCCCGGTGCATACGGGAGAACCGTGACCTCTTTGCCTGGACGCCTTCTTAGGGTACAACCAAATCAAGATGTTCCCTCCCGACATTCCGAAGACCTCGTTCGTGACGGACCAAGGCCTCTATTGCTATCTGTTATGCCCTTTGGCTTGAAAAATGCGGGAGCTACCCATCAGCACCTGGTGAACAAGGTCTTTCGAGACCAGATTGGCCGAAACATGGAGATCTACGTCGATGACATGTTGGTCAAAAGCACCCGAGTGCAGGAGCACACCCTCGACCTTTAAGAAGCCTTTGGGGTGCTCAGGAGGCACAATATAAGGCTAAACCCAAACAAGTGTGCGTACGGTGTCTCGTCGGACAAATTTCTGGGGTTTATGGTCAGCCAGAGGGGCATTGAAGCCAACCTCGAAAAGATCCAAGCCATTCCCAAAATGGCTCCCCCCTCCACCATCAAAGAAGTACAGAGGCTCACGGGTCGCCTCGCCATGATCGGGCAATTCCTCTCTAAGTCCGGGGAAAAGTGCCTCCCTTTCTTCAAAGCTCTCAAGGAGGCTAAAGGCTTCGGGTGGGGACAGCAGTAACAGGAGTCCTTTGATAAGCTTAAAGAGTACTTGGCTAACCCCCCGCTCCTGAGCAAGCCAGCACCTGGGGAGGTCCTCTACCTCCATCTCGTAGCTTCAAAGCAGACGCTCAGTGCGGTCCTGGTAAGGGAAGAGGAGAAGACACAGAAGCTCATCTATTACGTGAGTAAGGTGCTCCGTGATGCCGAACTCTGCTATTCAAAGCTGGAGAAGATGGCTCTCGCCCTGGTCATGGCGGCCCAAAAACTCTGCCCCTACTTTCAATCCCACTCGGTGATCGTCCTTACCGACAAACCGCTGAAACAAGTTCTCCACAAGCCTGAGACTTCCGGGCGGCTCGTGAAGTGGTCAATCGAGCTAAGTCAGCACGACATCAGTTACCAGTCCAGAACAGCGATAAAGGCCCAAGCTCTGGCAGAGTTTATCATAGAGAACACCATCCCTGACTCATGCGAGTCGCCTGCCGACCCCTCCGTCTGGACCATCTATGTGGACGGGTCCTCTTGCACCGATGGAAGTGGGGTCGGCATCATCCTAACTGGACCCGACGCCTTCGTCCTCCAGTATTCCCTCTGCCTCAACTTCCCAGCATCAAACAATGAGGCAGAATATGAAACCCTAATAGCGGGCTCTACTTGACTCCCAGCTAGTGGTCAACCAAGTGTCCGGGGAGTACAAGGCGAGAGATGACCGCATGGCTAGGTACTTGGCAAAGGTGAGGGATCTTCTAGCTCGATTCAAAGATGTTCAACTCCAGTGGGTTCCCCGAGAGGAAAACGCGCACGCGGATGCCCTCTCTAAGCTCGCCTCCTCGTCCCTCCAAGATCTAGAACGGACCATCTTGATAGAGGTCCTTCTCAAACCAAGCATCAACGAAGATGGCTCGGAGCCAATGGAAGCCTACCCTCTAACACTTGGGGAAAACTTGATGAAGCCCCTCCTCGGGTACCTCGGGGATGGAGTCCTTCCCGAGGATCCAAAAGAAGCAAGGAGGACCAGGACACGAGCAGAGCGGTACACACTCCTGGATGGGGTCATGTACAAATGCTCCTACACCCAGGTTGATGGTCGGCCCAATCTGAGATGCCTCTCCCCAGAGGAAGCGCTCTACGCCTTAAAGGAGGCCCATGATGGTTTATGCGGCGTGCACTTGGGAGCGAGATCCCTCGCCCGCAAGCTCTTGAACTACGGCTGCTTCTGGCCTACACTACTAAGTGATTCCGAGGAGTACGTCCACCAGTGCGACTCCTGCCAGAAGTTCACCCCAACCCGTCACCTCCCCCAAGCACAACTTGCCTCCTTGGCGAGTCTGATCCCCTTCGCAATGTGGAGAATGGATTTGCTCAGACTTTTCCCTCCAGCACCAGGCCAGCTGAAGTTCTGGGTGGTAGCAACTGACTATTTCTCCAAATGGATAGAGGCTGAACCTCTCTCAACAATCACCGAGCACAAGGTACAAAAGTTCTTTTGGAAGAACATCGTCTGTCGGTTCGGGGTACCTCGCATTCTTATAACCGACAATGGGACTCAATTTATGGGAGCGGCCTTCCACGACTTTTGCAACGACCTCGGGATTCAGCAGTGGTTCTCTTCAATAGCACACCCCCAGTCCAACGGCCAAGCAGAAAATGCGAACCGACAAATCCTCTCAGGCTTGAAGAAGAGGCTAGATAAGTCCACTAAGGGGCTTTGGGTAGAACAACTCCCCAATGTGCTTTGGAGCTATCGCACCACCAAAAGAACTCCAACGGGAGAGTCCCCTTTCAACCTCACATACGGATCCGAAGCTCTTATCCCTTTGAAAGTGGGTCTGCCTTCACCTCGACTCATAGCTTACAACGAAGCACAAAACGTGAACCAGCTTCGCAACTGCCTAGACCTCATAGACGAGATCCGTGAGAGAGTCGCAATCTACCAAGAGACCTACTGTCGTAGGATTACTCAAGCTTACAATAAGAGGATACGACCCACCAACCTAAAGGAAGGGGATTTAGTGCTAAGAAGGTTGTCAATTTCCAACCCTAGCAAGAGAGGCAAGCTGGCACCCAATTGGGAAGGACCGTATAAGGTCTCCAGAGTTATACGCCCGGGCGCATACCGACTCGAAGACCCGGGGGGCAGGAAGATGCCAAGGACATGGAACGCCGAGCACCTGATGAATTACCGAGAGGGTGTCTAAACACCGCTCCAAGCAACTTCCCCAGAACCGCTCCAGAGGACTTGTCTCAAAAACCTTACTTGTATCTTGTTTTTAACCAAAGTGTAAAGGCGGCCTGCAACTTAGAAGCGGCCGCCAGTTGTTTTCAATAAAGAGAAATTTCCCCCCACAACTTCCCTATCTCGAGTAACCTAATTTTACTTAGCAAATTTTCTATTTTTGGGGTAGTCTAACTCTACTTGCAAAAAAAAAAAAATCTCTTTAACGACGAGTTTGGAGTCCAACACTTGGCTCAATTCCGCTTCAAACTACTCATTCATACACGAGTAAGAAGTGGTTCGCCATTCGGAATAGCTCCCATAACCATTGACTCTCTCTTTAACGATGAGTTCAGAGTCCAACACTTGGCTCGATTCCGCTTCAAACTACTCGTTCATAAGCGAGTAAGAAGTGGTTCGCCATTCGGAGTTGCTCCCACAACCGTTGACTCTCTCTTTAACAACGAGTTCGGAGTCCAACACTTGGCTCGATTCTGCTTCAAACTGCTCGTTCATAAGCGAGTAAGAAGTGGTTCGCCATTCGGAATTACTCCCACAACCGTTGACTCTCTCTTTAACGACGAGTTCGGAGTCCAACACTTGACTCGATTCCACTTCAAACTAATCATTCATAAGCGAGTAAGAAGTGGTTCGCCATTCGGAATCACTCCCACAACCGTTGACTCTCTTTTTAAACGATGAGTTCGGAGTCTAACACTTGGCTCGATTCCGCTTCAACTACTCGCTCCTAAGCAAGTGAGAAGTGGTTTGCAATTCGGAATTGCTCCCACAACCGTTGACTCTCTTCTTAATCAAGAAGTTCGGAGTCCAACACTTGGCTCGACTCCGCTTCGACTACTCACTTATAAGCGAGGAGGAAGTGGTTTGCCATTCAAAATTGCTCCTACAACTGTTGACAACTACAGACGCTAGCACACAAGCTCACAAAACAAATGCTATTTCATTCGAATTTGGGATTACAAGTCCAAGTACAAGGCCAACTGCCCATGTTTACATTGGGAAACAAAACTTGTAACAAAAGTCTGCAACAACACAAGCGAGACGCCCTAATGTCTCCTAGGGAGTGGGATACTCCTCTGGAGCGATAAACGGGGTCGATGAACACCTTGCCAGTACGAACTTACGCCCGTGGATGTCTCTAGGCCGATGAGCCGAGTTGCGTCATCGATAGTCGCACCAATTGAGGCCCCGCTCAATGAGCCAGCCACTCCGCTCTGCTCGTCTCCGGGACACCCCAAGGTCAGAGGCAAACGTAGTGCCAACTCGTGAAACGACCATCCCTGTGAATACTCTCTTCGGGGGCAAGAAGTGGTCCTAATGTTGCTTCCCTTTGAGAGATGTCACAGCCGGTGAACCTCTGCCTCTAACTCAACGATTTGCTCCATCAGCGAGTCATCTGTTACCTTAACACGCAGCCGAGGCGTTCTACACGTATTGCTTGCACGAGAAGCTTCAGAGATACTCCGCCGAAGCTGCGCCGTCTCCAAACTCTTTTCGAGCACCACGTTCTTCTTACCGTCTCTCTCGACTCTAGCCTCGAACAAAGACTGTCAAAGAGACTCTAGCTTCTTGCCTAGCTTGCTAGACTTCGAGGGACTTCCCTCCTCCACTTTCCGAGCTTGCTCCTTCAGTCGCTTCAGTTCGGAGGTGCGACGCATCAGCGTCAGCTTGTGATGACCTAGTTCTACCTCGCTCTTGAGAAACCTCTCTTGACTTCGAGAGAGAACCAGCCTAGACGCTCCTAGGTCAGATCGAAGACAAGAAACCTCTGCCACTTCCTCTGTCGATGTTGCTTCGACTATTTGATACAGCTCGGCGACCTGAAAAGGCAAGGACATGACAACACTAAGCTCGAGAAATCCCCAACACTTAGCTATTTTTTGCCAAAAGACAATCAAAGAATTCAACAAAGGAAATCTCCAACACTTGTTCAAAATATAAAACTTCATTCATTTAAAAGTTGATCACTACAAAAGAGCGGTGTCCAGTCCGCTATAAGGCAATACAAGAAGCAAAAGCGACAAAATAAGACAACTGAAGTCAGAGGGTCACCTTGAGTGGTAGCTCGGTGATGGGCTCCTCGGTGGACACCTCCCCGACCTCCACTATCGCTGTCTGGGGATCGGCCACGGCCTCGTCACCCCCTTCCTCCTCTTCCTCCCCCTTGTCCTCCTCGCCTCCCTCTGGGTTAGCTTCGACTGTCACGCCACCGGCCAGGCCCCACAGGCTGTAACCCGACCTGTCGAAGCCGGGGACGCAAGCCTTGATATGCTCGAGGGCTGTGGCGTACGACTGTTCCATGTTCGCCGCCATGTGCTTCTTTGCCTCAGCCTCTATCGCCACCCTCGCCGCTGCCACCGCCTCGTCCTTCTCCCTCTCCATGTCGCCTAGGGCTTTCTTTGCCTTTTCCTTCTCCTCATCCGCCCGAGTCGCCTCCGAAACTGCCTTCTCGTTCGCCTCTGCCAGGGTCGTCTCAAGATAGGCGATCTGAGCTGCCAAGGACTCCGAGCGGCATTGCTCTGCCTCGTAAAGCTTCACGACCCTCGCCCTTTCGGCTCGGTCCCTATCGCACAACAGCTTCAGCTCCTTCTCTTGCTCGGAGTATTGCTCGAGGAGGTGGCTGGAGTGGCACGTGATCTAAACAAAAGAGAAAGAGAAACAATGAGAAGCCGAGCAAAAGACTTAGAAAATTTTGAAATTATCAACTAATCGATTTGAACTCACCGACATCGTCACCCGAGCTATCTCAAGAGCATCGTCGCCCGTGGTCCCCGTCTTCAGGGCTGCTCGATCCTTCGGGGTCGACAAATTTTTCAAGGTCTGCATGCACATGGCCAAGTCCCCCAAGAAACCATCATGATTCATCACCCGCCAGTCGGGGACGAAGAGCTTCTTGTGCCCCTCGGTCAGGATTGCCTCGGCCTTCTCAGTGAGGGGAGGAACCTCAAACACCAACGCTGTGGAGATGGAAAAGTCTTCGGCTGAAGGCTCAGACAGGGTCGCTTGAGGAAGAGCAACAGCCGGGGCGGACCGTTGAGGAGACGCCAGATCCACGGTCCCGACCGCAGCAGAAGGAATTTTGGCAGGTCGGCCAGACGCCGGTCCCACGGTCGTCCTCTTCCTCTTCTTAGCATCGGTGCCCTTGGCACCGCTCACATTTTGCTCCGCCATCATTGCCTTGAAGTCCATGTTCGGAGCCTCTGCCAAAGTGAAAAAACAAAGTTACGATGAGGAAGACACAGTAGAAAGATATGTTTAAAAAAAACAAGATGTCCGGAGCGTACTTGGGTCGATCAGACTGAGACCCGACATGTGAAGAACCTCCTCGGTCATGTCTTTCCAGCTCAGGGTCGGAAGGTTAATCAGCTTCCACGCATCTTCTGCCTCGGCCGGAGTCAACATCGGCTTGACCTTAGCCCACTTCGGCACATCCTCTTTCCACCTAGTCGAGAAGTCCCACCCCGTGGGGCTTCGGATCAAAAAGTACTTCTCCTTCCACGACTTGATAGAGTCCGGATTCTCTATCAACTTAACGCCTTTTCGCAGCGACAAGTTGTACCGGTTCTCCATCTTGTTTATCCTGTTAATCTGATACATGCTCCGAAGAAGGATGAGCTGAGCCTCCACCTTCGCCGCCCAACACTGGAGCAAAAAGTCGAGCACGTGGTGCCACATGTTCGGCATGAACTGAAGCGGACTCAGCCCATACCACCGTAGTACTTCGGTCACGAAGGGGTGAAGGGGGAGGTGCAGACCTGCATTCAGTGCATCGTAGGAAAAGACGCACGTATCGTCCGAGACCGCCGTACACGCTCGCACTCCCGGTCCGGGGAGGATTAGAGAATACTCCCGAGGTATCATGAAGCTCCTCCGGATCCGGAGCAGGTTCCTCTCTGTCAGAACCGAGGGGATGTCATCGACCTCGGTAACCTCCTTCGGCTCGTTCTCTGCATACAACTCCGACCTCCCGTATATGGCCTTCGTCAGTAGCTCGCCAGTATACTGCCTGATCCCTTCATGGCCTGATATCTCTGATGGCAGTTGACCCATCTCTCCTCCCCTATGGATAGGCTCAACCACCGACTCGGCTATTACCGACTGAACCACCTCTTTCCCTTTGCCCTGGGCGAGCGGAGCAACTGCTACCTCCTTCCCCTTCTCACTGCCGACCCTCCTACCTCTGCCCCCTTTTCTTGGACGAGCGGAACCTCTAACGTCCGCTCACTCTTGCTCTTTGAGGAAGAAGCCTCACTACCCGAGGACACTCTAGACATCTTGGAAAAAATATATATCTAAGTGAAAATATATATATATATATACCTTGATGTGACGTTCTCGGTCAGAAAAGTTTGCCGGAAATTGCTTTGCCATGCCACGACAGCTAGCACAACCACCCAGGAGCAAAAATTACCGCTAGCAGAGAAACTCAAGAGCAAAAACTTTTTCTTGGAGTAAAAAGTGAAAGAATGAGAGAAGTGTTGAGGGGGGTGAGAACTTATAGTAAAAAAGTGACTTTTGGGCTTCTAATGGTTTGGGCCCCACTCAGGCCCATTAAAGAATGTTAAACGACAGAATTCTTGAAGCCGGGAACAACATACGGCCGTGCTATCTCGAAGCGCCGAGCTTCCGAGGTTCCGAGCTACCGAGGTGCCTATTCGGAGAAGGATGCCCCCGAACTACTGGGGCACTGACCTCCGCATTTGGGGAAAAAAATGCCTCCGAGCTCCTTGGACCGTCTGATCGCCCAGACATTCGCACCTACCTCCGATGGATGGCTCAGATGTCGCCACGTCCACAAAATGACAAAATCACGTTTTCTCGTGATCTGAGCCAACAAAATGAAAAAATCACGTTTTCTCGTGTTCTGTGCCCAGAAAAAAGACAAAATCGCTGCCGAGCTTCCGAGGTTCCGAGCTGTCGAGGTGCCCATTCGGAGAAGGATTCCCCCGAGCTACCGGGGCACCGACCTCCGCATTTGGGGAAAAAATGCCTCCATGCTCCTTGGACCGTCTGATCGCCCAGACGTTCGCGCCCACCTCTGATGGATGGCTCAGATGTCGCCACATCCACAAAACGACAAAATCACGTTTTCTCGTGATCTGAGCCCACAAAACGACAAAATCACGTTTTCTCGTGTTCTGTGCCCACAAAATGACAAAATCACTGCCGAGCTGCCGAGCTTTCGAGGTTCCCAGCTACTGTGGGGCCCATTCAGAGAAGGATGCTGATAAATCTGTTAATGTCCACATTTTGGAGCAATAATCTGAATGCAATTAGACAATTAAACTCTCTATCTATGATAATTTATTCTTCTTTTCTCTTTTCCATAGGAAACAGCCTAAAAGCAACTAAATGAAGTGGATTCAAGATTTACTCAAGACTAATCCATCACTGTGAGGATGATACACTGGAATGAAGAACCTTATTTTGCACTTGTTAGAAGCTCCTGAGTACAGTTGACTGATTCCTTAACGACAGTCAACTGAATAGAGTGGGTTGAGTTTCCGAAGCTTCGCAGAACAGTTGACTGACTCATAGTCAACAGTCGACTTCTTTGACTGGTTTGAAAAAGTTCGCGGAATAGTCGACTGATTCTTAGCCAATAGTCGACTGAACTGGTAATCAACGGGAATTAGATATAAGCACAGTTGAGATACACCCAAAAACCAGGAAACAAATATTGCATAACTGAAAATAACAACTTCCCAAAAATCAAGAGATCTGGTTTGGTAGTTAATGAAAAGTATTTGACTCAATCCATATCCGGTAGTTGAGGAGATTTAAATCTGGAGCTTGAGATTTGCAGAGGGGGAAAAAGAAGCTATAAAAAGAGGATCGATCGAAGGATCAAAGGCATCATCGAACAATAGAAGAGATCGAGAGAATGTAAGGGCAAAGGAGGGATCAAGTACTGCAACTCGGCATTGAGGGAGAGGAGAACAAGTCGACTTCAGAAGGGATCAAGTCGACTTCTGGCTGATTGGTTTCAAGCTGATCATCATACAAATCAGTGTTTCTTCTTCTCTCTTTAATCTTTGTTCTTTGTTAAATTCATTAGAGTCATATATTCAAAACTGTTAGTCAATAAAAATTGGATTAAGTGCAACTAAATTCATTTTGGGCAGATTGAAACCTTAGTCATATATTAAATCTTCTTTTGCATTACTCCAATCACTTATTGATTAAACCTGGTAGTTCGTGATCAAATTTATAATATGCAGCTTTTGATGCTTGACATTCTTACCATTCAAGTATTGTTAACTCAACGTATTTGTTGATGGAACAGTCAACTAACTCCTTACGACAGTCGACTGAACTGACGTTCTGGTTAACACAACCAAAGTTGAGCTATTAAGTTTGCTTATTATAAAATTGAATTTGTTACATGAGCAGATTTAGATGATCGAATCTAGTGCTCATGATAAGTAACACAAGAACTCATTTGGGTTCTGGGGTTTAATCAACTTGGAGAATCTAGATTTGATACCATCTTCTAAAGCATTGAGTGTTTGTTAATTTCCACAGTTTCTATGCTTTCTTCAAGTGCAACTTAGTAGACATCATGCTAAAACACTTAAGGAGAGAAAGGAATTAGAGTAGATACCATGCCTAATTTCTTAGCCCAGGAGAATCTTTAATTTAAGAAGTAGATACCATGCTCTTAAATGAACAAACATGAGTGATCAGAGTAGTGTAGGAGTTGATCGAATATTCTTGGCTATAGGTGGAAATCGAGCCCAACTAATTCAATAGATATCTTTTGTAACTCAAATCTCATTTCCCTTCAGGCATACATTTAGAAATGAAACTTAATAAAAGCTTTCTGATTATTGATTAGTAAGTTAATTACTACAATCTCTGTGGGATCGACCCTTGCTTTTCACTACGCTTCTGAAAACGATTCGTACACTTGCGAGGTTTTATAATTTGTGTTTAGATTATCTATTCATTTAGATAACCAAATCATCAACAGATGCTCCCGAGCTACCGGGTCTCCGACCTCCGCATTTGGGGAAAAAATGCCTCCGAGATCCTTGGACCGTCTGATCACCCAGATGTTCGCTCCCACCTCTGATGGATGGCTCAGATGCCGCCACGTCCACAAAACAAAAAAATCACGTTTTTTCGTGATCTGAGCCCACAAAATGACAAAATCATGTTTTCTTGTGTTCTGTGCCCACAAAACGAAAAAATCACTGCCGAGCTGCCTAGCTTCCGAGGCTCCGGGCTGCCAAGGTGCCCATTCGGAGAAAGGCGCCCCCGAGCTACTGCACCGAGCTACCGGGGCACCGACCTCCGTATTTGGGGGGAAAACACCGCCGAGCTCCTTGGACCGTTAGATCATCAAGATTTTCGTGCAACGACTTATGTACGGCTCAGATTTCGCCACGTCTACAAAATGACAAAATCATGTTTTCTCATGATCTGTGCCCACAAAACGACAAAATCACTGCTGAGCTACCGAGCTGCCAAGGCTCCGAGCTACCGAGGTGCCCATTCGGAGAAAGGAGCCCCCGAGCTACCGAGGTGCCCATTTATGAGTACTGCTGATATAAAAATTTGTGTTAGAAAGGGCACTATAAGTATGAAAATAAATGGTGAAAAGATTGAGTTTAAAATGTTTGATGCACTAAAATTACCACACGATGATCATGAATGTTATAATATTGATGTGGTTCAGGAGATTGTTGACCGAACATTTCAGGTACATAGCGTCGATCCACTACAGGCCGCAATTACACACTCGCTAACACTATCTCGAGTTGAACAGGAATTTGATGATACTGATTGGAGGATTACAGAGACAGTACACTACCTTGAAACTCCAAAATCATATTCAGGTAAGTATGCACTTGTGTTCGAAAATCTTGTGTCTAATAACACTTTTGTTTCTTCTGTTACCAGGATACCAGACGTGGAGCTAAAGCCACTACCTGAACACTTGAAGTATGCATGCTTGGGTGAAAACCAGACGTTACCTGTGATAGTTGCTGTGAACTTGAGTATGCAAGAAGAAGAGAAGCTGTTGAGAGTATTGCGAGAACACAAGGGTGTATTAGGGTGGGCCATTGCAGATATCAAGGGAATAAGTCCATCCAAGTGCATGCATAAAATACTTCTTGAAGACAATGCAAAACCTAGCAGGGAAGCACAAAGAATGCTTAATCCACACATGAAGGAAGTGGTGAGAACAGAGGTCCTTAAGCTACTAGATGTTGGCATCATCTACCCTATCTCAGATAGCAAATGGGTGACTCCTATACATGTAGTGCCTAAGAAAGTGGTGTCACAGTGGTGAAGAATGATGAGAATGAGTTTATCCCTATGAGGATGACCACATGTTGGAGGGTATGCATTGACTATAGGAAGCTGAATAACGAAACCAGGAAAGATCACTTCCCTCTTCCTTTTATTGATCAAATGTTAGAAAGATTAGCAGGATATAGTCACTATTGTTTTTTAGATGGTTATAGTGGCTATAATCAAATTTCTATTTCTCCAGAAGATCAAGAAAAAACCACTTTTACATGCCCTTTTGGTACTTTTGCATACAGGAGGATGCCTTTTGGATTGTGCAACGCACCAGCTATATTTCAGAGATGCATGATGAGTATATTTTCAGACATGGTGGAAAGGTTCATCGAGGTATTTATGGATGATTTCAGTGTTTTTGGATCTTGTTTTGATGAATGCCTTAACCATTTGCAGCTTGTGCTTAAGAGATGTGAAGAATGCAATTTAGTGCTGAATTGGGAAAAGTGCCATTTTATGGTACAACAAGGCATTGTCGTATGTCATGTGGTGTCCAAAAAAGGCATCGAGGTGGACAAGGCAAAAATTGACATCATATCGAAGCTACCCCCTCCTACTACCGTCAAGGGTGTAAGGAGTTTTGTTGGACATGCAGGGTTCTATAGAAGATTTATAAAAGATTTTTCCAAAATCTCCAGACCCCTTTGTGGATTGTTAGCTAAAGATGTTGAGTTTGTATGGACAGAAGAGTGCACGAATGCTTTTGTTACACTGAAAAATCTTCTCATTTCCGCACCCATCATCATGGCACCAGATTGGACCCGTCCCTTCGAGCTTATGTGTGATGCAAGTGATTATGCTTTGGGAGCTGTTTTAGGTCAGAGAATAAATAAGGTACCCCATGCTATTTACTATGCTTCTCGAACTTTAAATGATGCACAGCTTAATTATTCCACAACTGAAAAAGAAATGTTAGCTGTCATTTTTGCTGTAGGAAAGTTTAGATCATATTTGATTGGATCTAAAGTCATTGTTTTCACTGACCATGCTGCTTTGAGATATTTGTTTGCAAAAAAAGATGCTAAGCCTAGGTTGATCAGATGGGTGCTTTTGCTTCAAGAGTTTGATCTTGAAATTAGAGACAAGAAGGGGAGTGACAATGTTGTTGCAGATCACTTGTCCAGGTTACTGCATGGTGAAGAGAGAAATGTGCCCCCACTGAATGAGAACTTTCCAGATGAACACTTATTTGAAATAAATATACAACTTCCATGGTATGCAGATATTGTCAATTATCTCACTGCTCATGTTTTTCCTCCAGGTATGACGAGTCAAGAAAGAAAGTGGTTGGTGGCCATGTGTAAACACTATTATTGGGATGATCCTTACTTGTTCAAATTTTGCCCTGATCAAATTTTAAGAAGATGTGTGTTAGAAGAAGAGCAAATGAGTATTCTGCAACATTGCCACCAATATGCATGTGGAGGACACTTTGGGACAAAAAAGACAGCACTTAAGGTATTACAATCTGGTTTTTATTGGCCTAATGTATTCAAAGATGCTTTTTCTTTTTGCAAGACTTCTGATAGATGCCAAAGGACAGGCAACATCTCTTCCAGAAATCAAATGCCACTGAAAAACATTCAAGTAATTGAGCTTTTTGTTGTATGGGGAATCGACTTCCTGGGTCCTTTTCCTAACTCACTTGGTTATTTATATATTCTTGTGGGTGTGGATGATGTGTCTAAATGGGTCGAGGTTGTCCCCTTAAAAACTAATGATCACAAAGTTGTTGTCAAGTTTTTACAGGATAACATCTTCACCAGGTTTGGTACACCAAGAGCAATAATTAGTGATGGAGGTAGCCACTTCAATAATTTTCCATTTGCTTCTTTAATGAAGAAATATGGGATTACACATAAAGTGGGTACTCCATACCATCCTCAAACCAGTGGGCAAGTGGACATTAGCAACAGAGAAATCAAGAGCATTTTGGAAAAGACCGTAAATACAAACAGAAGGGATTGGTCGCTACACTTGAATGATGCATTGTGGGCATATAGAACTGCATACAAGATGCCCATTGGCATGTCACCATATCGTCTGGTCTTTGGAAAAGCATGTCATCTTCCGGTGGAATTGGAACACAAAGCTTATTGGGCTATTAAAAAGTTCAATTTTGATATGAAACAAGCAGGTGACAAAAGAAGATTGCAGCTGAATGAGCTCGAAGAATTGAGGCATGATACATATGAGAATGCAAAGTTGTACAAAGAACGGACCAAGATATACCATGATAAACAGCTAGCAAGGAAGGAGTTTCATGAGGGACAGAAGGTATAGATATACAACTCGAAATTACGACTTTTTCCAGGAAAGCTTATGTCAAGATGGTATGGTCCGTACATTGTTACAAAGGTTTTCCCACATGGAGCTTTGGAGGTTCATAGCAAAAAGAAAAATCAAACATTCAAGGTGAACGGGCATAGAGCGAAGCCTTATATTGAGATGAGTTTTGAGCCGCGAGAGGAAGATATAACTCTTCAAACTATTCAATACACTCATCAAGTCTAGCTGAAGACAAGAAACGCAGCGCTTATTGGGAGGCAACCTAATTGTCAGGGAAGTTCTTACACTTTTCTCTTTATTTATTTCTCTTTATTCATTTTCTTTCCTTCAAACTGTATGGTGACACATGCCTGTTTTTGTTTCAATCATTGAGGACAATGTTCCATCTAAGTTTGGGGGTGTTTATTCACATTTAGAGTCTTTTGATTTTGTGCACAAAAAAAAAACCTTCTAACAACAATGATGAGAACATGAGCTCAGTTACTATAGGTAGAGAGTGGAGAACAAGTATTAATTGTGGTCTTTATCTTTAAAAATGTTAATAACTTATCATATGGATTATGCTTGAAACTTTTATTCATTTGGCCATGTCAATTCGACGAATTTTGAAAGAGAATAGCAAGTTCAACTATGAGTAAACTTAAATACACAAATTGTGAGTTTTGAGCCTAACATATATTTTTTGAGAGAGTCATACACTTGAAGATCTCAGTTGACTACATGAATCTACATTCTTGAGATGAACTAGAACTTGTTTTTGTTACTTTTCGAAACTTATTTTGGATTTTGCATGAAAACTTGGAAGTGATTAAAGCAGCTAAGAATCTATCACCAAAGATAAATAGCCTACCCAACATCAATTATTCACTAGTTGGCCCTTTGAAGCCTATAAAAGCTTTCTTTTTGTAAGACACATCATATTTAACCATGCCTAGATAAATAGGTTACCTTACTTATATCTATTGAGTTAGTAGAGCAAAAATTGTAAAGGATATGTGGTATGTCAAGGTGAGGGGTTGAACTATATATAAAAATGGAAAGAAAAGTTGGAGGATTTGTCATAAGAAATATGAAAAGTTGTTCATCAAATGAAAATTGCTGAGTTGTGGGTGGTTGAGAGGTGTTGGTCGAAATAAAGTATAGGCCTGTGATATATGGCCTCATGATTGCATATGTGCATTAAAAAAAAGAAAAAAGAAAACAGAAAAAAAAGGGGGAAGAAATATAATCTCTTAGAACAATACAAGTTGCTCTACTAATTCTTTAGAAATTTTGTATTCCTTTTTCCCTTCAATTGTTTAACTCCCACCCATGGCCCCATTACAACCTATACAAGACCTTTTGATCCAAGTATTGTGCAAATCAATGGGGTGAAGATGTAGTAGCAAGATCAAGCATATGGTTTCATTTCATCCAAGTAATGAATATTTGTCAAGAGATCTAATTTAAACTGCCCATGTTAATGTGAGCTATTATTTTTATTGGGAGTGTATGCCATGGTGAGATTTTGGAGTTGAAATATAGTTGTGCTTGCTGACCTTAATCATGATTTTGTTGCATAGGCATTGGTCACCCTACTTATTGATTTTCAAGTTGAGTATTCCTTTGAATAGTGATTAACATTTGAATTAAAACTTCTTTTAGACCTATCTTAATGCTTGTTCTAATCTTGATACTAAAAGTAGCAAGTTCTCTGAGGTAAATGTTGGAAGGGTCAAGGTGTTCTTGCGATGTGTGTAGTGTCAATTTTCATTTTTACTTAAGGACAAGCAAAAGCTATGTTTGGGGGTATTTGATAAATCTGTTAATGTCCACATTTTGGAGCAATAATCTGAATGCAATTAGACAATTAAACTCTCTATCTGTGGTAATTTATTCTTCTTTTCTCTTTTCCATAGGAAACAGCCTAAAAGCAACTAAATGAAGCGGATTCAAGATTTACTCAAGACTAATCCATCACTGTGAGGATGATACACTGGAATGAAGAACCTTAATTTTGCACTGGAATGAATGAACGATAGTCGACTGAACAGAGTGGGTTGAGTTTCCAAAGCTTCGCAGAACAGTCGACTGACTCATAGTCAACAGTCGACTTCTTTGACTGGTTTGAAAAAGTTTGCGGAATAGTCGACTGATTCTTAGCCAATAGTCGACTGAACTGGCAGTCAACGGAAATTAGAGATAAGCACAGTTGAGATACACCCTCATCCAAATCCGCAAAACAAATCAGATTGAGCTATCAAAAACCAGGAAACAAATATTGTATAACTGAAAATAACAACTTCCCAAAAATCAAGAGATCTGGTCTGGTAGTTAATGAAAAGGATTTGACTCAATCCATATCTGGTAGTTGAGGAGATTGAAATCTGGAGCTTGAGATCTGCAGAGGGGGAAAAAGAAGCTATAAAAAGAGGATCGATCGAAGGATCAAAGGCATCATCGAACAAGAGAGGAGATCGAGAGAACGTAAGGGCAAAGGAGGGACCAAGTACTGCAACTCGGCATTGAGGGAGAGGAGAACAAGTCGACTTCAGAAGGGATCAAGTCGACTGGTTGATTGGTTTCAAGCTGATCATCATACCAATCAGTGTTTCTTCTTCTCTCTTTAATCTTTGATCTTTGTTAAATTCATTAGAGTCATGTATTCAAAACTGTTAGTCAATAAAAATTGGATTATGTGCAACTAAATTCATTTTGGGCAGATTGAAACCTTAGTCATGTAATAAATCTTCTTTTGCATTACTCCGATCACTTATTGATTAAACCTGGTAGTTCGTGATCAAATTTATAATATGTAGCTTTTGATGCTTGACATTCTTACCATTCAAGTATTGTTAACTCAATGTATTTGTTGATGAATAGTCGACTGACTCCTTACAACAGTCGACTGCACTGACATTCTGGTTAACACAACCAAAGTTGAGCTATTAAGTTTGCTTATTATAAAATTGAATTTGTTACATGAGCAGATTTAGATGATCGAATCTAGTGCTCATGATAAGTAACACAAGAACTCATTTGGGTTCTGGGGTTTAATCAACTTGGAGGATCTAGATTTGAATACAACTTCTAGAGCATTGAGTGTTTGTTAATTTCCACAATTTCTATGCTTTCTTCAAGTGCAACTTAGTAGATATCATGCTAAAACACTTAAGGAGAGAAAGGAATTAGAGTAGATACCATGCCTAATTTCTTAGCCCAGGAAAATCTTTAATTTAAGAAGTAGATACCATGCTCTTAAATGAACAAACATGAGTGATCAGAGTAGTGTAGGAGTTGATCAAATATTCTTGGCTATAGGTGGAAATCGAGCCCAACTAATTTAATAGATATCTTTTGTGACTCAAATCTCATTTCCCTTTAGGCATACATTTAGAAATGAAACTTAATAAAAGCTTTCTGATTATTGATTAGTATGTTAATTACTACAATCTCTATGGGATCGACCCTTGCTTTTCACTACGCTTCTAAAAACGATTCGTACACTTGCGAGGTTTTATAATTTGTGTTTAGATTATTTATTCATTTAGATAACCAAATCATCAACAGATGCTCCCGAGCTACCGAGGCACCGACCTCCGCATTTGGGGAAAAAATGCCTCCGAGCTCCTTGGACCGTCTGATCACCCAGATGTTCGCGCCCACCTCTGATGGATGGCTCAGATGCTGCCACGTCCACAAAACGACAAAATTACATTTCCTCGTGATCTGAACCCACAAAATGACAAAATCATGTTTTCTTGTGTTTTGTGCCTACAAAACGAAAAAATCGCTGCCGAGCTGCCTAGCTTCCGAGGCTCCGGGCTACCGAGGTGCCCATTCGGAGAAAGGCGCCCCCAAGCTACTGCGCCGAGCTACCGGGGCACCGACCTCCGTATTTGGGGGGAAAACACTGCCGAGCTCCTTGGACCGTTAGATCGTCAAGATTTTCGTGCAACGGCTTATGTACGGCTTAGATTTCGCCACGTCTACAAAACGACAAAATCACATTTTCTCGTGATCTGTGCCCACAAAACGAAAAAATCACTGCTAAGCTACCGAGCTGCCGAGGCTCCGAGCTACCGAGGTGCCCATTCGGAGAAAGGCGCCCCCGAGCTACAGCGCCGAGCTACCGAGCTACAGTGCCGAGCTACCGGGGCACCGACCTCCATATTGGGGAAAATACGCCTCCAAGCTACTCGAGCCGTCAGATCGCTCAGATAATCATGCCAGCCGTTGATGGGTGGCCCAGATGTCGCCACGTCATAAATAAGGCAATAAATTGTTTTTATTATTTTACTAATTCGGATTATTTATTTAAAAATTGAAAAAAATGATTAAAAATTCTAAAAATTAATTATAAATTTGGGGAAATATTTTTGAGCCCCCGGATAAATAATTATTGGCCAGAATGATTAATTAGTGCTCCCGTGGAGCAAATCATCGCTTTGCAAAATTGAATAAGTGGTTCGAAAAAATAATATAAAAATTGGAAAAAATCACCAAAAATCTAGAGAGACCTCAGAGCAAATTTAGGCACGTTACCAGCTCAGAAAAGCATCATCACCCCTCAGACGAGATTCGAACACCCGTTGAGAACCTCGATAAAACCCTACACGCCATTAAAACAACAAAACTAGTCCCCAAAAGCCATAACACAGTCTTTGGGAGTGGGGGACTCGTGATATGACTAAAAATGGGGTTAAATCGGAACCATTCAAAGTGGGCACGAATCTCAAAGTTCCAGGGACAAGACGGTAATTTTGCCTACAGACGGGTTCGAATTGGGAACCGGGTCTCTCCTCGATCCGGCCAGTTGAGAATGGGTCTCAACCCGTTAGGGGTCAGTTCAACAAGATTGGAGGAAATCCTGGCTCCCCCTGATCTAAAGGAGGTGGTTATAACCACCCTTATCCTGACACACCGAAAAGTAGGCATTCACTCTTATTCCGAAAGAGATCCCGTTTGCGACTATAAAAACCCCCTTACCTTCTACTGTCACAGGTGATCACACTTTGCATACTTGAGCTCTTTTCCCTTCACTTTTTCTGTGTATTGACTTGAGCGTCGGAGGGTTCGTCGTCGGGATCCATCCCGGTGTCTCGAACGTTTGTGCAGGTTCAAGGGAGCGCCCAGGAATCAACTGGTCAACAAGGAAGAAGAAGGGTTCCGCCTGTTCGAGTTCCTCACGAACCTACAAATCTCATCTATTGCCCCCACACCAGAATCCACCGGCAATAATTACTTTAATATTTTTGAGATAGACAATGCACATTATTTCAAAAAATATTATTTTGCAAAAAACTATCATCGTTGAAGTTTTTGATACTCTGTTTAATTTTATTTTTCAGGTGATTTCATACTTCGCAACCCCACTTGGTATCAGAGTCTGATTAGAGTAAGTAATTTTTACTTAATTTCTGCAATTTTCTTTAAATTAATCACTAATTTATAAGGTATTTAATAGAAAACAAAATTTTAATAATAAAACCAGAAATTATACTAACACCAGAAAACCTTTAGAATTTAATAAAAGGTCACACATCACATAGAAAGTATTATAGGAATTATACAGTAGAAATTTAATTAAAAACTAGGTCATTTTCAATTTAATTTTTTTCAGGCCGGATCGTTTTGCCAAATATTTTCTAAAAGTGGGTCAGATAGCCAATTAGCTCTCATTATAACCTTTTCAAACAATAGTTTCTCTGGAGACCTGCCGCCTGTTCTTCGTACCGGTTTCAAACTTCATATTTTAATAGTAAATAGTACCAAATTCTCGGGGGACCTACCAAATGGTTTGATAAACTGTTCCAGATTAACATGTTTCCGTTTAGACGACAACCACTTTACTGTTGACATATCCGAAGCATTTGGCATTCATCCAACCCTCATTTCCTTGAATACCACCGAGAATGACACGACAGGACGACTACCAACACAATGCGAGAGCCTTGAGAATTTCCATGTTTCTGAAAACAACTTCACAGGATATATTCCAGCCATATTTGGTAACATAACCAAGTTGCAAAACTTGGGCTTGTCTTCAAATTTATTTTTTTTGATCGTTAAATGGTGAGTTGAACGCCTTCCGCATTTCATTAAAAAGACTTTAACAAAATATACAACCAAAAATAAGGCTTATGAAGTTCAGGTCCCAACATGCTGGGTCCTGGAACTCATACACCCCAACCAACAAACAAAAATATAACGAAATCTAATCCTACCGATCAGCCGACCTCGTCGAAGTTAATTTCTCGTGTCAATTTGAGCTCATTCTATCTCCCATTCCCTCGCTTGTACACTGTTTATCCACTCCGTCGCTCGCACAGACACCTCCGTCGTTCCCATCAGTGATTCATACGTCAACTTCAAGCACTATATGAGAGACCACAGACACTCCACCAATCTGACAACTCCCTGTACAGATTGAGTCCTGGTTCTCATCCCCTCGCTTGATCCTCGTTGACTCTCACTGGCACCTCGCAACGAAGGCAGTCATCTCCCCTAACTGCTCATATGGACACCTCTGTCGCCCCCATCAGTGACTCATACGTCAACTTCAGGCACCATATGAGAAACCACAGGCACTCCACCAATCTGACAGCTCCCTGTACAGATTGAGTCCTGGTTCTTATCCCCTCACTTGACCCGCATTGACTGTCACTGGCACCTCGCAACGGAGGCTGTCATCTCCCCTGACTGCTCAACAAACGCCATCACCCTCTCCAAGCCCCCTGACATGAGAGAGACCTTAGACACCCCTCACTTTGACCTGAATAGAACAGAGAAGAGCCCAAACTATAAAATTGACGGACTACAGTCAATTTTCTAGGTACATTTCACTGCTAATTGTAAATTGGTTGTAATTTGGATATTAAGGAAAAATTTTGGATATTAGGGACTCCTCCACAACTCCTCTCTATCACTCACACATCCACTCTCTCCTGTACTCCACTTCCCAATCCAAACTCAAACTCAAGCTCCTCTTCCCCAACGTCAATTTCCTCACTCACACCCTCCCGCACCGAACCAAAGTCAAAGAGAATATACCTGCCAAGCAAAGCTACGATGTCGAGGACCTTGTCAGCTAATCCATCCACCTCTGGAAAGATCTCACTCCTTCTAGTTTGAGAATCCCGCCCCCCGCACGTAGCTGACGACCCCCAGACCCCAACCCCCAACCCCCTCGCCGGCTCCCTCCCGTCGTAAAGAACGTCATCGACTGCCACTAAATCCAAGTCAGCGCCATCCCTGCAATCAACTCCACGACCAAAGTCGACGAACATCACCAAAACTGAACACCATAAAGACCTACTCAATAAGTCTGATTAGAAGCAATGAGCCATTCTGTTCTGTGGCTTCCTCTTCACCAAAATCTAGTACTCTTCATCTGAAGTCGAAGAGGAATAATGGCATTCATGTTTTCTCTGCTGGGCTCTTCGCGTTCAAGCCATTGAAGCAACCTGAGCTATGTAATAACTTTGATTCCATCTCTTTTAACAAGATACAAGAGCAACCTGCACAACCCACGTTCTTTTTCCCTCCACCAATTCCCTTTGTGCCCTCACCGGGGCTTCCATTGCCCCCAAACCATTTAGTTCCACCACCTTCAATTATGCCACCTGTTATTCCATCACCACCAACATCAGTTCTGCCTCCTGTCATCCCTTCACCACCTCCATCGCTTTTTCCTCCACTCCCAAACAGCCCTCCAATGCCTTTCATAACTCCACCCACCGATGACGACCCCTGCGACCGCCTCCACACCCCGAGTCGGTGCCGTCTGTCGTCCGCAACACCGAAACGTGGAGGAGCCAAGCTTGACCTCCACGCCCAAAGCATCCCCCCTGACAAACCCTGAGATCCCCTTATCCTAGGATGTTCGGAGTTACTGGTCATCATCGATCTCGCTCTTCATCTAGCACCCAGTGGTAGGAGGCATCGTCGATCTGGCACCCAGTGGTCGGAATCGCTTAGTGGCTCTACATGTTGGAGAATCGAATCAAGGCTGAGCTCGAGAAGCTAGCGCTGGGAAGAATGGGAGCTGCGGCGAGAGAGGTGAGGGGAGCATGAGAGAGGAGGGGAGCACGGCGGACGGGGAGGGGGGCGACGAACCCTAGCCGCCGCCCCCGCCAATTTCTAGATCTAGGGTTTTCTTTTTTTGAGGTTTTTTTTTGGAGCTTCTCTCTCTCTGTCTTCAAATTTATTGTCCGGCACAATTCCACCATATTTGGGAAAATTGGATCTGTAATTGAATCTTAGCTTGAGCAGTAATAAGAAATCAGGTGAAATTCCTTCAAAATTTGGTGGTCTTGCATTGTTTCAAAATCCTGATCTCTTGAGCAACAAACTCACTGGCAGGTACCTACAAAATTTGGCAATTTGCAACACCTCCTCACGTGAGAGAATTATTTGTCTGGAAAATTTTTAATATTTTTACAACTTCTATTGGATCTTAATATTAATTTTGTATTTGGTCAAATACCTTTAGAATTTTCAAAGTTATCATCACTGCAAAATCTTAATGCTTTTTATAATTAACAATTTATCCAGTGAAATTCCAAATGACTTGTCGCAAATTGTTCAGCCAGAGATAATCGACTTCTCATACAACAACTTAACATGTCCTATTCCTTCATCAGGTCTTCCTTTCCTGTCTGCTACCTTGAACACCAGAAACTTAAGCTTGTGTGGGCAATATCACTGGTTTGCCATCATGTTCAATTGTTACTATTTCTGGTAATTCCCATAAGAGCCACAACAAGCTGAACATCGTAAATGTTGCCTCCGCTGTAGGAATTTTCGAACTAACAGTTATAGCAATGATGATCATTTTGATATGGAGGAACAATAAGAGGCGCCTGTTGAATTGGATACTACCGGAGACTTCAGAATCTTTAATAAGGCACAGGGAAAGACGAGGAGGGAAATTTAGCTTTTCCGACATAAGAGCATCCACAATAGTTTTTGCTATTTTGCCAATTTGACAAAAATAGCAAATGACAAAATCAGTGTTTCGCTGCAATTATGGATTGCTATAATTTAAGAAAACAATAAAAAATTAGTTATCGGACGAGATATGTTGTGCCATCTAAGATCAATTTTTTTTTTTTTTTTTATTTTTTGGTGAGACGGAACATGATGTGCTGTTTGAGAGGCCTTTTCATAATTTTTTTCAATAACCAAAATGCCATTTTAGTAATTAAATGGTAATTAGTTATTAAAAAAATATTAAATTAGTAATAAAGAGTGATTAAGTGGGAATAAATAGTGCTTAAAATTGGGTTTGGCTGGCCTTTGGTGGGACGGGACATGTTGTAACGCCCCGAATTTCAAATTACTGAATTCGAGATGTTCTTCAGGATCTTTTCGCTCTTCTCGAGTACAATTTTACAAGGAAATTTCAAACTTTTCTTTTTACATCAGAGTTACAATATTTTACATTTAAATTTACACAGCGGAAGCAAAATATACAACATTTACATAATGAACAATCAACATAATGAGATCTTTATGCATCCATTCCTCTTTACATGTAATTTATCCTGCATACAAAACTGTGGGTACGTCAGTTTATTCAACCGACGATAATTATACATGGCCATCCTCTCTATGCCAGAAACAGTATAATGAATCTCATTTCTTAACAAATCAACAATCTTGTTCAATAATAAGCATGTAAAAATCAAAAGGGAACTTTTATAGATGTCGTGTCGTGATTGTGCACTTAGTCCTTAATGCAATTTATTTAATTAATCATGACACTAATGCGCACTTGTTCGAATTCTATGCATCCCATACTACATAGGTTCGAGGGCAAGCCTCTTAATCGTTCTTCATTTTTGTAGGGTTCGATCCCCCGCCATGACTTACTCTACTCCTGTAATTCCAGTGAGTATCCTAGATGATTCTATGAGTACAAGCATGTATCCTGGCCCCTGGAGTAGAATTTCGTGCCATGTCTTGACTCGTCAAGCATGCATTCTGCGACAATTCAGCCTCCTCCCTGAACACACTCCTCTTGCAGTCACCAAAACATCCCACAAGCGTGACTAGAGTCCGATCATTACTGAGTTGTGCCCGCGCCATGTCTTGACTCATCAAGCATGCATTCTGCGGCTCACACACCCGCACCGTACCCTAGCTCTCATACTCATGTTTTTCTCTCACCTTCATCACCTCCACACTATGTATTAAAGTTACATTAGAATCATGAATAAAAATCAAGCTCTAGAGTTAGCCTCTCCATCAAACGGACTTATCATTTCATTTCACTTGACCAACCTGGTCTATTTCTCAATATCATTTCATTTCACTGCCGGGGAGACTTAGCTACTCCTTCGTTCAATTTCAATTTCACAATATCCAATTGAGCGTCATCAGCTCATCATTTATTTTGGAGTCTCACGGACTTTCTCATCATGATCTAGCCTTTCATAATTATTCATTTAATTCTCAATTCTCATCTATGATTCATTTGTATAATTCATACAGTCATAAACAGAGCCCATCAATTCAAATCATACAGTTCACAATTACCAAGAGCAAAATAACATGAAGTTCAAATATATCCAAGTGCACTCTGTACAGTCGACTTGGAAGAATACCAGTCGACTCATACAGTCACACAGTATCATCATAATTGCTCGGGATAGTCGACTGTTGTACACCACCAGTCGCCTGTCCCGCACTTTTCATATTCACAATATTGTTCTCGTGACAGTCGACTGTTCATCAACCAGTCGTCTGTTCTGGAGATTTCAACAGCACAATTTCTAAGTCCAGATCAGTCGACTTGCTACATGCATCGGTCGACTGGACAGATCCATTTTCAATTAAGGAGATTATTTACGGTTCTTACAGGTACTTGCATCATGATATCCATTCACTATATACATAAATTCATGTTTTATAACCAGAGTCTCCTCTTGTTCAGTAGCATTTACAGCACAATTTTCCAAGTTACTAACATGCTCTTTTAGAGAAAACTACTCTAAACATGCATTCACATTACTCATACTTTCTTACGACAATGAAGGTATAAATCTCAAGTCATCATATTGGGTCTACATAAATAAAATATCTTTATTCATGGAACTTTCAAACAGTCATATTCAGAACGAAGCACCAGTCGACTTAACACTACGTCAATCGACTGCTCCGACAATTTAAGTTATTTATCACCATTAGTTCTTTTCATTCATCTACCTTCCCTCCATCATATGTGTCATAGGGAAATTATATATTCAATAATCACACCATCATGCCTATTCACACACACGTTTATTAGCACATTATAAGAAATAACGTCTCGTACCAGTCGACTGGCTCACATGGCAGTCGACTGTACCGACAGTCTCATTCTCATATTAATAGCATGTTCAGGCAATTTCTACTGCATTCAATTCACTTTTTGTAACATGGTATCAATCATAATAATTATAGTATCATTCCTACATTAGAAGTCCTGAGAAACACCCACCTTATATGAAGAAATAATCGAAATCCCGCAAAGTCCTTCAACACCGTACTGCACTCCTTGCTCCTTTGTTCCACACCGGGCTCCTCAGCAATGTTGCTTGTCTCCACAGAAAAGCTCCCACACAACTCACAAATACTCTCTATAATCTTAGAAAATTTTTAGGGCAAAAGAGATAGGGGAATAGGAGGGGTATTTATTCTAGGGAATAGATAGGATCAATGGCTACGATTAATAGGGGAGTTGGTGAATCAAAGGCTGAGATCAAATCGGGAGTTGAGAAAACTACCCACAACTCAAAGGTAACTACCCATGATGGAAGCCACTACTCCCCAAACCGGCCAAGAGAAGTGCTCAAAGCACGTGTATGCGAATGCACGTGCATACACCAACTACACCCTACAAATTAGTACATTACACCCGGTCAAGAAAATATACTACACATTACAAGTTATAAAAATATAATAGAAAGGGTTTTAAATCCATGGGCTAAAATCAGTTGGGCCAAACTAGTTATTTTGTAAATTAAACTTTTGGGCTTTAAGAAAAATATTGCACATGCATGCCATATGTAGAATCAAATAATCTTTATATATATAGAAAATCGGGGTATTACACATGTTGTCCTGTCCAAGAACATTTTGTATTCGGATGGGACAACATTTTCCGTCTGATATGTCTTTCAATATATATATATATATATATATATATATATTAAAAGGACGGAACATGTTGTTCCATCCGATCGTTAAAACTTTAAAAAAAAATATTAAAAAATTATTGGACGAAACATTTCGTTTCGTCCAATGCGTTTAATTTTTTTTAAAAGATATATAGACGGAACATGGTGTTCCGTCTACTATATTTGGCAATTGCCAAATTCGTTTATCAAATTTTGACAACGTATTGTTCATCGTTTACTAAATTTTGGCAAAATAGACAACGAATGCAACTGAGTTTTGCTATTTTTTTTGTTATTTTGCGAAAATAGCAAATGATTGGAGATGCCGTAAGGCATGCTACTGATAACTTCAACCAAGTGTTCTGCATTGGCAGATGCAGCTTTGGGAGTGTACGTGTACAAAGCTGAATTATTGACTGGCCAAGTAGTTGATGTGAAGAAACTGCACATATTAGAGCTTGGAGAGAATCCCGAGGTCAACCTATGAGCTTTAAGACTTGGATCAGGACCCTGACTAAAGTGAGGCACAAAATCATTGTGAAGCTGCACGGATTTAATTTGCACAAAGAATCATGAGTACTTGGCTTATGGTTTATGAGTATTTTCAAAATCTCGATCTCTCGTGGGTATTTAGGGTTTATGGGTATGATTGGATAAGAATGGCGAAGGTGGTTAGGAGCGGGTGTAGCTCATACTTAGCTTATTTTCAGGGTCGCTCCTGAAATTTATAGGACCTTGTGCAAAAGAAAAAAAATAGACCTTCTTTAAATATTATAATACTAATTTTATTTTATTTTGATTTTGATATCAATATATATATATATATATATATATATATATATATATATATATATATATATATATATATATATTATACAAATTCAGTTGAAAAATATGAATATGGTATATTCTATATCTTAAAAATTTTATATGAATTCATTTAAAAAATATCTTTCAAATTTTATATCATTGGAGGCTCCAATACATGGGACGACTTAGTCGATACCTTGAATTAGTCGTCTGACCAATTAAGACGAAATAGTGTAAATGTGGTTAAGGATTTTCATATTCATGCAACGCATGAAATACACGATTAAAAAATCTTCACGTATTAAGTTAATCTCAATAATTAATGAAAACAACAACAAATAAATCATTAAAAAACTTTCTCTGAAAATAAATATATATATATAATCTCAACAATGAATAAAAAAATATAGAAATCATTAAAAACTTTATATATAGAGAGAAAGCTTCCGTTGCTCACTCTTCTGGTGAGCACTCTCGTGAGCACTCGCAGGGAACCGTTCGATTTCAAATCGCATCATCATCTCCATCTAACAGTGATTACTCTCTCCGCTCAAACCAGTAGATGATGGGGACATTTTCGTCAATTCCATTTCTCCTCACGCTCTCAATTCCTCGCTAGTTCTCTCGAAATCCCCTATCTCTGTCTTCCTCACGCTTCCTGGTCCCTATCTTCCTCACACTCAAGTGCTCAACCCAAATCGAAATCCCCAAGCCCTCGAAATCCGCAAGCCGAAGTTCCCTTCTCCTCTTCCCTGTCCTCAAATCTGCGAAACCCCATCTCCTTCTCCTCTTCTCCTCTTCAATTCCGATGCGATCGAAACCCCTACCTCAAATCTGCAAAACCCCAAATCGAAATCCCCAAGCCGGAGTTTCCTTCTCATCTTCTCCTCTTCCCTCTCTATTCCCCCAATTCGAGACCATAATCGAAATCCTCACATCCTCTTTCAGTCGACGCCCCTCTTCCTTACTTGAAATCCCCAAATCCTCTTCACCTCTTCCTGCAGATATCACCTCTGACATCAACTCAGCTCTCCTAGCTCCAACATCACCTCAGCTCTCCTAGTTTGGTTATGAAAGTGTTTGTGTGTTATTTGTATTTGTGTTTGAGTTTAGCTTTCTTTGAATCAATCTTTGAAGTTGAATCGATCTTTGGTCATTGTTTTGTTAAATTTGTAGTTGAATGTGCTTTTTCTTTGCCAAGTGATCAAGCGAACCATGTGGAAATGTATTATGGTGGTTCTAATTCTTCTTGTAATATTTGCAACTGCATTTTATGGTTGCAAAGGAATTTACTGGCTTTCGGACTGGATGAACAAAATCGAGGAAAAACAGCATATAATAAGATATCCAAGAGTTTGATCAGAAAAGAAGAAGAAATGAACGAGTATACTATTATTTATTGCTCTTGTTCATACTCTGGTGGATCCAATATAGCATTCATTTGAAATTTTGTACAATGTATTGACCACAGGCAGGAAGAAGAGAAAATAAATGAAATAAAGAAGTGAGAATAGAAGTCTGTATGAACTATTACAGAGTGGTGTGTTTGATTAAACTTCATTGCCTAATATTTTGTTTAAACATGTCAGTTGTAACAATATAGTCATGTGTGTAGGTTTGAGTATGTCTATGTAATGTTATGATGGTCACTATCCACATAAGAGCTATTAACCATGAGTACATTATTATATTCTTTATATTTATATACGATATCAATTGCAATACAAAGAAAGTGCTTGGCCAAGTCTGACTATTTGTATATGATATACAGTTTCCATTTCTATCGAAAAATTCTACAGTCTGACTATTTGTCTGTGGTTTGAGTGAATTTAGGAAAATGCAACACTTGTATAAGTTTGAGCAGAATATTTTGAAGATTGATAAGGAATCTCTTTTTGTATGATGAAGATGAATGACAAATCTCCTGTTAAAATCTCTTTATGTATGATTGATAAGGATATTAATCTCAAAGGAACATCAGAATATTACTACTGTTATGAGCTAAAAGAGCTCAAGTTCAACAGATAAATAATCTTCAAATTTTTTCTATAGTATACCAGTTCTTTACAGAACACGCATCAGCATAGCAACCAAAGAAGAAATTAACAATCCACAAGTCATCCTCAAGCTAAACTTTTTCAAAGACACATTAAAAATACAGAAAATCCAAATCAGAATATGCTCAGCTAGTTTTTGTTAGTAGAATTTTCCGATAGAAATGTAAACTGTATACAAGCAACAATAAATGAGATTACAAGAAATTTGACAAACATTAATTCAAGAAATTTGACATCTCTATTCAGCAGCCATTGAACAATATTTCACATAAAACATCAACTCACTGCATCTTATCAGATGAATTATCATACCTGCCCTATAAAAGAAACCAAAACAAAAATACAAGGGAAAAGAAACATAGAAATACATGAGTTTGTTGAAAGCCAACTCAATTTCAACAAACTCCTAAATTCCTCCACTACATGAGAAATACATGAGAACTGAACACTAAATTCAGTTTGACTTTGAAGGATAGAAATACATGAAAAGTGAACACTAAATTCCTCCACTACAATATCAAGAACTTTGACTTTGAAGGAACAACACAAATTGCCGGAAGGCCAACTGAAATTCAGCTAACCAATTTCACCAAAGTCTACTGAGCGACTCAAATAGTCAAGAACCGCCTCTTCGTGTATGCTACCTGCTTGGAGTAATTCACCTAGCTACCCTGTTTGCACTCACCTCCGCTCACATGTATCACCGCTCACATGTATCACCTAGCTACCCTGGAGACTTCTCTTCATCTCTAGGATCTGTTGCTGGAGCTGTTGCTGCTTCATTCAACTCTTCTCTGTTGCAATAAGGAAAGTAAAATCGCATTAGGGGGTTTAGCCACAAAAAGAACTCATTCAAAAAATTTTAAGAAGATAAAATAGTAGGCTCCGAACTGGTTTTTCTAACTAGGGCTGCATTGATGTGCCATGCCAACTAGTTGAAATAAATACATAATAAAATCATTAGTTCAAATCCCATGCCAACTAGTTGAAATAAGTGGGAAATGAAGAAGTGCGTGGGTTTAATCCTCAGGGTAGGGAAATGAGAAAAAAAGTCCCCCATTAGTTACTGGTTTAAATGAAATAACTCAGCAATTAACAGTGAGAATAATACCCCAAAATGCATACTCAGAAAGCTGCGCACAGCAACTAACAGTGAGAATAATACCCCAAAATGCATACTCAGCAAGCTGGGCACAGCAATTAACAGTGAGAATAATACCCCAAATTAAGTCAGTGAGAATAAGCCCAAGTGAACATCAAAGTAACTGACCAAAGTTACTGACCAAAGTGAACCAACAAAGTAACTGACCAAAGTTACTAAGCTAAATAAGTCAGTGAACATCAAACATCAAACATCAAACAGCAACCTCAAGAATTTTCAGATCACAATTTCATTCATCACTGCCTACACCAAAACAAAAGAAAGATAGAAAGACCAATACCCCAAAATGCTTAAATCAGAATTGAATACTTCCTTAATCAATTTGTTGGTGTCCATCTTGTTAGAGTATCATCAATATTTTTGTTGGTATGCAAACATTACCTGCCAATTTGAGTAAAAACAAATTGAGTAAAAACTAATTGAATCACCAAACTAATTGAGTAAAAACACATAACAACTAACAATACAGAGTAAATTACCTCAATTCGTATAATCGGCGGTGTCATCAGAGCTTTCGCCAGTAGAGGAATCCACCTCTTGTGCATTGAGGGCACTAAACAAATAAACAATAAATATGAAATTAGTGAAGCGCAATTAAACAAAATTTTTAAAACTTAGATGAAAGTTAACAGACTTAGTCATAGTATACCTAGCGAGTTTCTTTGGGCAAGTTCTCGCATCGTGTCCTTACCCCCGCAAACCGCAACAATTGCACTTTCTTGGTTTTCCTCTAGTTTTCTCTCGCATTGGCTTCAACCTCTTTCCACTTGGTCTTCCCTTAGTTTTGCATTGGCTTGGCTCTTCAACGACAACTTGAGACAATACCAAGTCCTTTCCATAAACTCGTGTTCCACTACCTTCAGCTACTCCACTACTTTGAGGTTGCATAGGAACAAATCCTTCAATACACTTGAGCATGTTATCACGCATAAACGTGTAACCTTCATCGGAAGCTAACCCAATCTCAACTTGTTGTTTTGCTAAGTTACTTAACTCATAATAGCGGGATGCAAAATTCTTGCTATTGCCTTCATTAATGCCTCTTATATTTGTTAAGGTGTAGTTTCTTCTAATCACTTCTCGGGACCATCTTCTTAAAATATATTGTTTTGGGAGTTCATTACAATTTAAGTACTTTAGAAAAGCCAAAAGATGCTTGCAAGGGATGCCAACAAATTCAAACATGAAGCATGAACAACTACCAAACTGAGTTCCCTTTGCATAGGTAATCATGGTCTCATTTTCAACTTTACCACACAACCTCACTGCGTAATAAGCATTTGCAGCATTCTCGTGATCTTCCACTAAACTAACATTATACAGTAGGCTTGATTTGAGCTGCCTTTGAAAATCATAGAACATTACCATTTGAGTTGCCTTTGAAAATCTTCCACCAAACTAAGGTCGCATAGATTAGAAAGTCATTAAAATCAGCTTTTAATTACATCATAACATCACAACAATAGTTATATACTTGTAGCTAAGTAAAATTAACATTTATATACATTAAAATCTATGGTAAATCGGAGGCAGAGACTAATTTCAAAATGATTAGCTTAATTTAGGGACCTAATAGCAATTAACATGAAAATATGGACTAATTTAGAAATAGATGTTTGAAAGGGGACTAATATCTAAAAAAACCCTAAATACTATTATGAAATTTAATGCTAAGAAACTTATCTCTAATCTCTAATATTATAATTGGAGAAGGCCTTAGTGTCAATGTAAATCTATCAACATGTGCAACGTATGTGCATAGCTATTATAAAGGAAATCTTAGGTTTAAACCCAGACTACGTCTAAATTTTTACTTTAACAAAACTATATTTATAAAGATGTGCATCACACGTGTAAATTACTAGTGTGATGCATGTCTAACAAACTTATGTAGTATAGGTTTAGTATTATACTTAGCAAAATTAAATGGCGAAATTATTTAAATCATAATTTGGTTTTTTAAAACACTATGAAACACCAGGTATAAACCCACGACACATTTCACGAGTTTGCAAATAACCCCCCCCCCCCCCCCCCCCCCCCCCCCACACACACACACACACACCCCAAAACCCCACCCCTAATTTTTTTCCTTTTTTTGTGGTTTGCTATAATATCAGGCTAAACTACTTGCGGTTTGCCCAGCTCCATTTTTAATAGGCAGTCACTTGTGATCACGCGACCATTTATGTCCATTTTATGAGGTATTTCTTTATAAACGATCCATGTATATAATGATTTTTTAAAAAAATTGGGCTTATATTTTTGGAGGGGATGATCACATAACGATTAAAAAAAATTATGCTAAACTAGTTGCGGTTTGCCCAGCTCCGTTTTTAATAGATAGTCACTTATGATCACACGACCATTTCTGTCCATTTTATGAGGTATTTCTTCCTAAACGATCCCTGTTGTTTTTCAATGATTAAAAAAATTATATAATGATTTTTTTAATAAAAAAATTGGGCTTATGTTTTTTGAGGGGATGGTTACATAATGAATAAAAAATTGAAAAAAATTAAATCCCAATTAAAAAAAGTGGGCGGGTTGTCTGTCACATACCGTAGAGGGTATAACGGTCCAAACACCTTAAATTAAACAGAGAAAGTGACCAGGTTGCAAAGTGCAACTAGCTTATCCTGATTGTATAGCAAACCGCCAAACAAAAAGATGAGGTGGGGTCTCTGCAAACTTGCAAAATGTAGGATGGGTTTACAACAATTTTCCCTTAAAAAAAAGATTTCTTTATAATGCAACCCCCAACTAACATAACTTATTAATATTTTCTGTAACTATCCTACATTTTCGATTGCAATATTTCTTTTCATAGATGATAAAATTTATTAAGAAAAAATGGATATTTTCGTCATTTTGAAATATTTTCTGTAACTATCCTACGTTTTTTTTCTCAATCAATATCTATTTTTTAATTTTTTAAAATCTAATCCAACCCCCCCCCCCCCCCCCCCCCCCCCCCCCCCCCCGCGTTCATTTTCGATCATTTTTTCTTCTACCTTCCACCAAAATGAGCTCCAATAGATAGGGACGGCGAGCGACGATGGAGGTGGTGTGTGGGAAGTCGATGGTTGGTGAATTTCATATTTCAATTAGGTCCGTCATGTATTTTTTTTCTTTTTCCCCTCCAATATCGGAAATTGTGAAAAGATTAGAAGAAGACGGGAAATGAATAATAAGGTGAGACATAATTTATATTTTTCTAAAAACCCGTACACGGATATCATTAGATTGAACAACTTTTATGATAAATCCAATGGTTCCTTTTGCTTTCTATATTATATCATATACTATTTTGATTATAAAAAAATTTCCCAAAAAACTAGAACTTATAGTTGGTGGATACTCAATTTTCGGTTAACTTATAAGATTAAATGACAAAAATAACCTTGATAAAGAAGAAGATAAATCAGTCCACTTTTTAAGGAGTTGTCTAAATATTGTTAAGTTAGTTAGAGGTTTGCATCATAGAAGAGCTAAAAAAAAAATCACTTTACCCAACATCGCAAACTCGCAAAATATATGATGGGTTTATTGTAATTTTCCATTTTAAAAAAATCACTTTACCCAACATCGTTCTCTCTCAAATTCTGTTAGTTCTGAATTGCCAAGGTTGCGTTTGGTTCGTTGTTTTGAAAAAACATTTTAAACTTAGGTTTTGAAAAAAAAAATTATAAAGTAGTTTTTTGAGATTTTTCAAAAACAAGGGTTTATACGGAAAATAGTTTTTTTTTTTAAGAGTATAAAAGGCATTTGGTTAACAATTTTTTGTTGGATTTTTTTTCCTTTTGGAAGAATACATCGCAATAAATCACATAAACAAATGTATACAAATATAATTTTTACATTTCTTTTCAGCCATAACATTCAATTATAATACGAAATGCACAACTAGCTAACATATTATTTTCACCTCAAATTAATTACCTCAAGCAGACCCTTTTAGTATAAGCTACACTTGTGTGTTTGCTTCAAATAAATTCAAATGAATTCACCTCAAATAAATTCCCTCAAAACAGAAATTTGTTTGCTTCATATGAACATAAGCTACACTTGTCAAGACGACACTATTTGTAGAAACGATAACTCGACATCATACTTCACAATTACAAAGATGAATGGAAAGCATAGGCTTCACTCATCTTTTTTGTTTGCTTCCACTTAGTCCCGGTTACAATGCATAACAAGAGACAGTGCATAACAAGAGACACTTGAGAATTACAATGACTTTTGATTTCCCAATATAACATTATTTAACCAACATAATAAAGGCAGAAGAATTTCCAAACATAGCAACAAATCAATGAATGTTCAGCTTGAAAGTTCAATAACAACCACATAGAAACGAGTCAATGAATGTTCAGGTAAAATATTTGAATATTCTTCATGCCAACAAAAATTTTCAATACTTGTTGCTTCAAAACCAAAATCCTTCATAAGCCTCCTCCAATGCTGAAAACACGAAGAATACTTCAGGTGGTATGATTAGCTTTGCTTCTTCGAACACTCCATTTCCACAATTTTTACAAGATGTGTCGAAATTGCTAGAAGATCCCCTGAAGTGCTTCTAAAATGGATGCAGTGTTGCAACTTTGTCACTTATACCTTCCCTCAGTTCCATCACTACTCTAGAATATTTTTGCTGATTTAATGATACCTACGAAAGATGAATGAGTTATATACTGATATATTTCTCACTAAAAAAAAAATTATAAACCAAAACTTATTTTAGAACCATGGCAGGAATAGATTAGAACCATGGCCAACTGTATGAACATTTTAATGAACCCAATAGATTGTTAACATTTTAATTCAGAACCAAATAGAAGAATATTAAAAAAGAGTTGGCCATGGTTCATTAACAAACTGTGCGGCCAACTTATCTTCATGAACTGAATAGATTTTTTTAATTCAGAAGAATATTTTAATGTTCATTTAATTTTATAATCATGCAAACTTATTAACCCAAAACAATCATGTTTCCGAAATTTCACTGTGATTTTTGTTGATGTTTGGTGAATAATAAAACAGATCCTATAAACTCAACTCACCCCAAAAAAAAGAAAAAATAACACTTTTCAATGAACATTTAGTAACTAGGTGTGCATTGTGTGACACGTGCATTGCACATGCAAGTGCAAGTATGGAGAAGGGGGTAGGCCGGATTGTGCATGGAGTGGGCAGAGAGGGAGAGTGAGTGGTGAGTAGTTATGTGGTCATGGATAGTTGTTCTAACTCCTTAATGCATCCTAGCCTCTTATCTAAACTCATCTAAACTAATCCTAGCCCTCCATTTGTGCTTGAAAAGTGTATAAATACCCCCTCATCTTCTTCATGAATTGTACTAGTAATATTCATAAGAGAGAAAAAAAAAGAAACAAGTTGTGAGTAAAAGATTGAGAGTAGTATGAGTAAAAAAAAAAGATTGAGAGATTGTGTGTGTGTTGTTCTTGCACTAGAGGAGGCCGGCCTACATCAAGAGGAGCAAGGAAGGCTCTCAGGTTTCATTAGGCAAGGAGGAGATGGCTCATTTTCGTGGCACAATCTAGGAGGAGAAGGAACCATTCGTGCGTTCAAGGAGCTTCCTAGGAGTTTTCTAATTGTTTCTTCAATAAGGTGGGCAATTTCTCAATCTTCTAAATTAGATACCATACTAGGATTTGATTTGTGAACATGTTAGAGATAAGTATGATGAATTGCCATACAATTGTTTGAAGAGACTAATAAGAAAAGAAACTCAAATTGACCCACATGAAAAGTTGGCAAAATGAGTTGGAATGTATTAATTAAAATGTGATATGATGGTTTGTTAGTATATTTGCATGCTAGAATTGATGAATTATAATGTTATGAAAAATTTGCTTATGAATAAATTGTAGAATGCAATATGTAAAAAATTGTGCTTATGGATAATTTTATAGAATGCAAACTAGTACTCATGGATTACGAAAAAAAATTGATTTGTGGTAAAAAGTGTGTTTTAATTGCCATTTATGAGTAATATTGTAGTCACTAGATTATCAGCCATGTTGCTCCTTGAAACATAAGAGAAAGATTAATTTTGTAAGAATAAGAATAATGTAAAGAGCTTGATCTTGGTTAAAGAACGAAAAATTGTATGAACTCACTATGAATGAAAGGAGAATTTGTTGATGAAAGATTATTCTAAAAAGAAATATGTCTGTGTTGAAAAATGTATTCATTGTCTACTTTTTTAATGAATTAAAGAAAAATAGTTTATTGTGTGTTTAAAAATGAGTTTTATATAATCTAAGAAAGTATAAGTTACTTTTTTATAAAAATAAAATACAATCCGGAAAAGATCTAGATTTTATAAGTGCAAATAAAGTGAGAAAAATCGAGTCTACTAAAAAGAACTAGAAACAGTACAGTCTGACACAAAAATATTTTAATCGTTTTTCTATACGGGTTAGTCACTCAGACCTACTGGTCAGTGGGTGCGATTTGGGGACGTTACTGTAGCCCGCGGAGCTTGTGGTCTTGGGTTCGAGTCTCTCAAGAGACTTTGTTTTTCTGAAAATTGATTTTTACTCAAAACCTGAAACCCAAACTTTAGTATAATTTACGTTCTGTATAAAACAGTTGTTCGGCTTGGACTTTTTGATTCTCGAGTGCGACTTAAGACGATCACTGTTCACCGAGCGGGGGTTCCTCTAGCCATTTTGATTTTTTTTTCTTTTTGTATTTTGATATTTTTAAGGATTTTTAATATATAAAAAAATTTGAGAAAAAATATTAGAATTAATCTAAAAATGTGTAGACTTTATAAAAAAATCTACAATATTTGACCCATTATAATGAGAATTAGAAGCAAAATTTTGAGAGAAAAAGATATTAATAAGTTTCTTAAAATATGATTTTTTTTGTAATTAAAGACAACAAATATTTTTGATTATAGAGAAACCTTATATAGAGTTCGAAAAAAAGATGTTTGATATGGAAAATTGAGTAAGAGATTGTTGTGTGAATCTATACAAAATGTGCATGGAAAATAAAGTAAAAGAACATGATGAAATATAAAATTTGTGAATATGAATACTCTCATTTTAAAAGTACATGAAAAGAGAATTGAGACTAAAGTTTTAGCTAAGTCCTCACATCGGCACGAATGAAATTTTGAAAGAGAAATGTGATAAATAAAGACCAAGATTGGATCATGAGATTGATGTTTAAGACCGATGTAGAGGTAACGTTAATTCTAGAGTATTAATTTTTATTCATGATTCTATTATCTAAGGATTAAACATATAGTGGAGATGTGATGAAAGTAAGTGAAAAACACAAGTATGAGGGCCTCAGATCTACGGTGTGAGAGTATTCATTGGTTGCCTACTTGATGCGTCATGTCATGGCGTAGATATATCTTCGGAATTATTGGGACTGTGGCGATGCTTGTGGGGTGTTTGGTGACTACGTAGTGCCATCGTTCCATGACAGAGGCAAATTGTCTATAGGCTCTGCACGATGCGTCATGTCACAATGTGAGATTCCCCTCCAGGCAGTCTGGGCATGAGCTCGTAACTCATAGAACATTTAGGATACTTACCGTAGTTACCATAGTAGTTTAATTCATGGCAAGAGAATCAACCCTACAAGATGAAGAACGATTAAGGGCTTTCCATCGGTCCAATGTAGTATGGGATGCATAGAATCCGAACAAGTGTGCATTAGTGTCATCAAACTTAAATAATTGCATTAAGGACTAAGTGCACATTCACACATGACATCAATATGATAGTCTTCTTAGCTTTGTTTTGTGACAATTGTGTGTTTTCTAAGTAAGAAAAATTGATGTATTATATCCTAGCATCAGTTGTATGCAACTGACGTGCCCACAGTTTCTTTGCAGGATAAAGTGATTGACAAGACTAAAGAGTGAATGCTGCTTAAAGAAATATTCAAGTTGTTAATTTATTCATGTATCATGTTGTAATTTATAATTTCGCTGCATTAATGTAATCATTGTTGTAAATAAAGTTTTTAATTCCTTGTAAAATTGTTCGAAGTGAAGTGTAAAGATCCTGTGGAACTTCGAATTCAGTCTTATTTGGAATTCGGGGTGTTACAAGAAAAGTGTTTGAAGTTTTCATATTAAATTGGTATAAAAGAGGATATTTCTTTTGCAGCAGCAGAAGCAAAAAAACTTCTTCCCAACTACCACAACAACAACAACACCAACAACAACAACAAAACCTTCTTCCCCAAACTATTTCATCTCTGACCCCACTATTCATATTAAAGATCTCGTTAAAAAATTAACAATAGTAAAATTATTGTCTATTATTGTCTATAAATAAAAATCTAAAGAGATTTAAAAAAATAAATCAAACAAATAAGTATATACTAATATATTCCATAATTTAATGGGGTTTTTTTTGCAAAAAAAAACAATTTGTGGTTCACAAATTGGAGCCGCATATATGCGGCTCCAAATCATATCGCCATTTTATTTGTGGTAGGGGCCCCACCATTTGCGAAATGCGGGGGGGGGGGGGGGGGGGGGGGGGAGGGGGGGGTGTGTGTTACCGAACAGGTGAGAATGCTCTTATACTTTAGTCTCCACCACTCCCATCTACACCCAGTACTTTCACCTATCTCTACCACCACAAAATACACCTTCAAACCTGCAACCACATCACCAGTAACCCTCTTGAACCCCCAACTGCATCATCACCTTCTTCTCCAGCCAGATTACATTAAAAAAATTTCATTAATTCTTCTCCAACCACAAATAACACCATATCCAACATCCTTAACATAATAAAGTGATAAACAATTGAATAAATTTCCAAAAATTCCTTCATATATGTTGCAACATTCTCTATATTTGCTAACACCACTAGCGTCATTATTACAAACTTTACCACCTTCGGCCCTCTCCTAAACTGCTGCCCCCCCCCCCCCCAAAGTGAGATGAAAAGGAAGATGAAAAAATTCAATGCCATTTTATAACCAAATAAGGCTATTTTTGTCTTTTTATAATTTAAAACTAACATAATCTCAAGAGATAACTGGGGTAGGGGTGTTGGGTTTATGTCTTGCATACTATGTTGGATAAGAAGACAATGAGACGATGGAGGAATCGAGATGATCGGAGACGTAGTGGAAGCAAGAAAAATAGTCAGCAACTATAGTAGCAGATGGAGTTGCGGTCGACCGTACTTGGGGTGCGGTCGACCGCCCAATTCTGCAGAAGTTCTAGAGAGGGGGACGGTTGACAGGCCTTGTGGTGCGGTCAACCGCGCACGGCGCTGATGGATAATTTGGGTCGGATCTTAGTAATTCGTGATAAGCCCAACTTGTTCTTCAAGTCAAATCTGGCGGCTCTTATCGTAAGGTTATCTCTTCAGGAATGTCCAATGGTTATTCTATCAAGATATCAAACTAGGTTTTATTTAGATCTATATATATTATTGTTATTGGCCTCTATTGAGAGCCAAGAGAGAGAGAGAGAGAGAGAGAGTACTTCAATGAAGGAGAGATTGAGTGATTCTCTAATTGTAAACAACTAGTACTTGCTGGCGAGGCTTGAGAAAGAGTCGTGGTGAGAATTGTAATATTCTTGTATCTTCTTTAGTTGAATAATATATTGGGTTTCTTATCCCCCGGATTAAGGCGAAAGTCCCAACCGGAACAAATTTGTGTGTGCTTTGGTATTTTTGGTATGATCTCATATGTACTTGGTGGTTTGTGTTGATTGCATCGAATAACTCAATAAGATCCTAAGAGGGGTTTTCGGTAGAAACCCCTAACAATTAGTATCAGAGTTTCAGGTTCAAAGGGTTTGTTCGAGTTCCTTGGAGATGATGGCATATCAGATCACGAAGATCATGCGGTTCAAAGGTAAGATCAACTTTGATTTCTTGAAGGTGGACATGCATGAAGCATTGGTTCAACAGGAATTGGATCTAGTCCTAGAAGAAGATGAAGGGAGACCAATCGGCACAAAGCAGGAGAATTGGGAGGAGATTTATTCAGAATCCTCAGATTTAATCTGGGTGTCATCGACGAACGAAGTCAGGTATAGGAGAAGCACGGCGAGTCTTTGGGCAAGATTCAGAACTGACTACTCGGGATCGTCATCACAGGGTCGAATGTACCAGCGAAGAAAGTTGTGGGGTTTCTCAATGAAGGAAAGTACCGCTCTTCTAGATCAGGTAGTGGAGTTCAATATGGAGTTATTTGAACTAAAGGCGTTCAACGCAGATGATCTAAGGGTTTCCAACTCGATATATTCATCACCAAATCTATCCAACATGATAACCGTGCTAGATGAGAAATCTACCAAGGACAAGTTTTTCATAGTAGGTATGATCAAGGGATTGAAGGAGGATGCACTTGTTGGATCCTGTAGGCAAGACAATAAACACTAGAGGGGGGTGAATAGTGTTTTATAAAAATTAAAAAGCGGAATTAAGATTTTCTTCTGCTCAGTCGACTTGAAAGGATAAACCAGTCGACTGTAGCGACAAAAGAAAGGTATTTTTAAGATGAGTCTGAGGAGTCGACTTATTAATGAGACAGTCGACTTATCACACAAATTTCACAGAGTAGTACGAGTCTGACCAGTCGACTTGCTTGGAGAAGTTTAAAGGTGATTCTAAGGCTATATTTATTGACTAGAATCCCTGGACGTTGTAAAAACAGTTTCTCATAACTATTAATCAACGGATAAATGTTTTGAATTCGAAAATCAGCTTTTGAAATCAGTAAACTGTCGAAATCACTTGAACAGTCGACTGGGTTGCCTCTATGAGTCGACTGGTCAGAGTTTGAATAAGATCAGGCAGTTTTGTATAGACTCAGTCGACTGGTTATAAATGACAGTCAACTGGTACTCAACAGCTGATCTAGTTCAAGCTGTTTCGACCTTTAGATTTTGTAAAAACACACAGTTATAAAAAATTATATGTGAGTGTGTGTGTGTGTGACAAGGCTGTACATCAATCTAAGACTCAACAAAAAGAAAAATTACATTTTTACAGGACGCACAAATATAAGACTTGAAGCTTTGGTCTTGACTTGAGTCTTGAGTCTTGAGTCCTGAGTCTTGAGTGAAGCTTTTAGCCATTGTCTTTATCTGGAGCTGTGCTTGATCATTGTTCAGCTTTAGAGTATTGTTTATGGCCTTTGTGTATCATATATGATAACTTTTGATATAACTTGCAATTATATAAAGCATAGCACAAACACATTTTGCATTGTGTTGTAATCATCAAAATCAAGAATCAACAGCACTTAGGAAGGAGAGTCAGAAATTGGCGTCAACTTCTGTGAGTAGCTTGGAGGTGGATTGTACTTTGATTGGAAGGAAAAGTGTATGTAGGAGTAAGGTCTATGGCCACCAGTATAAAAGGATTGAGCATTACATGAGAGATTGTTGCAAGCGGTTGAGTCAGAGAGGGGCCAAATCTAGTGCCGCTGAATCAGGTGATGTTTTAAACAGTGCTTTTGTTTCAAGTTCTTTAGATGTTATTTCTGGTTTTTCTTTTGATTCGGTTAGTTCTTCTCAAGTTTGCTCCAAGAGGGAGATAGTTTCTACTTGCAAATTTGCATCATATCGTTGTGCGGGAATAAAGCTTGACAAGATTTGTGAAGTAATGGTTCTTACTTACAAGTTTGTCTCATGTCGTTGTGTGGGAACTAAGATTGACAAGACTTGTGAAGTAAGGGGTGAGAAAACAAATGAGTCGAAGATGACAGACGGAAGAAGATACACACTAGAGGAGGGCATGTATATTCCTTTGATGAAGTGGAGCCTTATATCCATGAGAACTCTAGAAGCTCGGGACTGCAGGTACACAGATCCAGGTAGAGTTCGTTCAGTTTGGAAAAGTTATCGTGAGGTGATGAAGGGTGAGAGGGGGATTGAGCAGGGTCAGCACAACCTCTACCAACTTTGGAGGAACAGAAAAACTTGCTCGTATTTCGAAGCCCACTGTTCCTAAAGCACCATCTAGTATGTCGTCACTAGAATCATCTGAGCGAGACTGCCACATTCGAATATCGTCGGAAGGTGGAGAGAGCCTTGAGGTAGGTGGAGTTTGTGTGGAGGGTGGCACCTCCATGATTACATCTACTGGGGTGCGCCCTTGAGGGGTGCATACAGCGGGAGAAAAATAGGTGGAGATAGATTCAACTAGCAGAAGAAGCCATTGAAACGAGTTATTTGCAAGAAGAGAAGGAAAAGAGTCTAGAAGGTTTTAAATTACAAAGGTATGGATTCATGCGTATGCAATCCAAGGTGGAGATTGTTGGGTTTATGTCATGCATACTATGTTGGATAAGAAGACGATGAGACGATGGAGGAATCGAGGCGATCAGAGACGGAGTGGAAGAAAGGAAAACAGTCAGTAACTGTAGCAGCTGATGACGTTGCGGTCGACCATACTTGGGATGCGGTGGACCGCCCAACTCTGAAAAAGATCCCGAGAGGGGGACGGTCGACCGACCTTGTGGTGCGGTCGACCGGGCGTGGTGTTGCTGGATAATTTGGGTCGGATCTTGGTGATTCGTAAGAAGCCCAACTTGTTCTTCAAGTCAGATCTGACGGCTCTTATCGTAGGGTTATCTCTTCAGGAATATCCAATGGTTATTCTATCAAGACATCAAACTAGGTTTTTTCTAGATCTATATATATTGTTGTTATTGACCTCTGCCAAGAGAGTGAGAGTACTTCATTGAATGAGAGATTGAGTGATTCTCTAATTGTAAACAACTAGTACTTGCTGGTGAGACTTGAGAGAGGGTCATGGTGAGAATTGTAATATTCTTGTATCTTCACTAGTTGAATAATATATTGGGTTTCTTCTCCCCCGGATTAAGGCGAAAGCCCCAACCGGGACAAATTTGTGTGTGCTTTGGTGTGTTTGGTATGATCTCATATGTGTTTGGCGGTTTGTGTTGATTGCATCGAATACCTCAGCAAGATCCTAAAAGGGATTTTCGGTAGAAATCCCTAACAAGGGGATAAAGTGATTTTTATTTATTTGTTAACAATGGAGGTGAGTTTCTTAGTTAAATGTGCAAATGTTGGGGGTGTTTCTAAGATTTATGTGGTGCAGGTGTTATAGCACATTGTAACTTGATTTTTTTGACAGTTATAGGCCACATATATCTTACTTGTCTCTACTACTATAATGGGAGAAGGCCTTTGTCCATAACCCAACCCATGCAGAGCACGTGCAGGCAATTTTTTTTGCCCTTTTCATTCCCCTCAATTTTCCCCCACGTGCACAGCACGTGTATAATACTAGTTAACAATGACGACAAAGAAGTTTGTCCTTAACCTTAACTTTAAAAGTAAATGTTTTAACTTTATCTGGTAAATAGGTGGAATCAATAGACGAATTGTCAAAGATACCAACAATAATAAACATCTCTTGAGAATAATAAAAACTATAAAAACATTACATTTCATATTCTCAATCAAATAAAGAATCTCTAATCAATAATCTCTAATATTATAATGGGTGAAGGCCTTAGTGTCATTTATAAATCTGCCACCTTACACGTGTATTGCACGTGCAACTCCAACTCTTCCATTATACACTTTATATTTAAATATACTAACGTACGTGCATTGCACATAGACCTCAAACTCTTCCATTATACTATTTATATTACTTTAATATATATATATATATATATATATATATATATATATATATATATATATATATATATATATATATATATTAACAGTGCTATATTATATTACTTTAAAAACTATATATTGGTTAAAACGTTTCGTGCCTATACCTGTTGACTTTAAGTTTGGTGTGCACAAAACGTATTATCTACAACTAATATTTCAGTTGAGATTTACATGATCTACAGAAAAAAGAAATCCAGAAGAAAAGATTCAAATTGATTGGAAATCAAGCAAAAGAGGCATAAACCCAAAAATCAATAAATATTGCACACAAGAAACATGTGCTTCAAATCATCAAGATAGCCAACCAAAATAGATAATTTATTTTTGTTTATGTGAGGAGAATATATGTAAAGTAGTGTTGATTGATAAATTAGTTTTGCAAAGTATATAAAGTGAAATCGCAAAATAAAAGTCGAATTTGCACGACAGCGGTCGACCGCACGAAATAAAAGGAGGAGGGGTATTACACTCCTCCTCCCGTCGCAAGAATGCTACACCTCCATCCTCCTCATCTATGTTTGTGACTCATGCACAATTTGTTGCTCATCAAAGGCAAGTCTACTATTACTATGTTAACACCATTGAGTACTTCCAAGACAAAGAAGACTGGGAACTTCTCCCTCCTCCTTCTGATGAAGAAGGGAATGACGAAAGTGATGAAGAAAATGAAGACGTAGATGATGATGACGAGAGTGGCAATGATGATGAGGAATAGCTTGTATTGGTTAGGAATATGTCTTTGATGATTGCAATGATCATATGTGGAATAGTTTACATTGGTTAGGAAGATTGTTGCTCTTGTATGGAGTCCTCTTCTAATTTTTCTAGTGTTATGTAACCATATCTATCAAGAAATCAAATGTCATGTCAACTCGAATACACCTCGCATTTATCTTTGTGTTGTGCTTTTCATTCTGATCATTACTTTCCTGTTTTAATGCATGGTCGGACGAGCGGTCGACGGCCTCTCTCTACAGTCAAGACTTCATGTATTTAAATTTTTTTTTATCGATCGACGGGCGGTCGACCAGTCACCTTTCTGTCGTTTTCAGTCACACATACTGTCGTATTAATTATGGTCGGTCGACTGTACTATTTTCGGATTTCTGACAGTCATATTTTTTGGTGTGTTCCGAAAAGGGGGAGAAGTGTTGTTAGAATTTGAAACCTATTTTACTTGAAATATATTTTAAAACTTTAAATCTTTTAATCTATGTCTCTCTATTTTAAGTCCTTGAATCTTTTAATCTATATCTCTCTTATGTATTGGCGAAATCTCAAATCTATGATACCATGTAGAGCTCTCACTGTATATCAAAGAGTTTTGCGATCAACGGTATCATGGAAGTAGATTTTCCTTTGGTTTTCAAAATGTAATATTCCCCAAAATTACTTAACTCTCAAAATATATGTAAGCATGTTTTCAAATTTTGGTCTTTGCATATAGGTTGCATCATGAACTTACCATGCATGAATTTAGGGGGTGTATTGGTTTTGGGGGGGAACTTGAATCTCTTCCAATGTTTTTTTTATTTACATTTTTAAATTCTAAGGTATGTTTTGTCCATACCAAAAGGGAGAGATTATTGATCTTAAATTTGGTGTGCACAAAATGTATCATCTACAACTAATATTTTCAGTTGAGATTTACAGAATCTACAGAAAAAGGAAATTCAAAAAGAAAAGATTCAAAGTGATTGGAAATCAAGCAAAAGAGGCATAAAACGAAAAATCAATAAAGATTGCACACATGAAACATGTGCTTCAAATCATCAAGAAAGCCAGCCAAAATAGATGATTTATTTCTGTTTATGTGAGGAGAATATATGTAAAGTAGTGTTGATTGATAGATTAGTTTTGGAAAGAATATAAAGTGAAATCGCCAAATAAAAGTCGAATTTGCACAACAGCGGTCGACCGCACGAAATGACAGTCGGCCGCTCATCTCTGTGGAAAAGATGAGTCAGTCGACCGGCCATCGCTCGACTTACGAGTTAAAAGATGAACGGTCGACTATCCATCATTGTGGTCGACCGTCCTAGTGCAGATCTGACTATTTCATAAATATCTTTTCATTTTTGGAAAAAATACATTTTCCCATTCTATATATTCAGGCGAATTCACAGTGTATTCTTCACCCCTTGCTATCATAACTCTTCTGAACTGATCATTCAATTAATACTCCGAGTGTGAGAGATTTTATAATTTTCTTCAGTCAAGGTTTTTTTAGATCTTGAGAGTTTTTCTTTCTTTTCTACATTGGTGAGTATTAGGGGACTTATTTGTAGATGCCTTGCGGGTGTAATAGGTCTCTCGGTCTGAATTCCGAGAATCACTATACAATAGTTTAAAGTATAGTGGAATGCTTGTGGGGGAGAATTGCTACAAGTAGGTGGCGTGGACGTAGACCGGGGGGTCGAACCACGTTATATCGCTGTGTCTTGCTCGTTGCACTGTTTGCTTTCTCTTACTCTATCTTTTTACTTTACGCATTTCATTTTAATTTTTAATTTTCGCACAATCATCCTATTCCCCTTCCCCCCCCCCCCCCCAAGGTGATTTTAGTACCCATATCAATATATCCTCAATAAAATTGGCTATGACACAAACTAAGATATGGTTAATAATATGACACAAACTAAGATATGGTTAATAATAGTGATTGAATACGAATTATAATTATAAATTTATAACTATTTATTAAGGAAATTAGTCTACTTCCTCTTCCCTTCCTTTATTTTGAAATAGAGCAAGGAAAGCAAAATTAAAGAAATTATATTTAAACTAATGCGTGTGTGCCACAAGTTTTTATAAGCGTCTCTTTTCAAATTTTGACATTCAAAAATGAGTGGAAAAAAAAGGAAATGGGAAAATACTATTATGGTAAACAATATATACGTGCCAAGTATTACTTCACTAATCACAAATGTGTTTATTGAGATTTTTTCAAACTAGTGTTCTCCACCTCTCCTTATCTTCTTCTTTATATCTTTCTTTCTTCTTTCTACACCCAAAAAAAAGCCAGAGAGGTGGTTGTGGCGGAGGAGGAAGGAGAGGCGGCAGGAGAGAGATTCTTTGAATGGGGTCTACCTGGAAGAGTTTTACGGGCTAGGGTCGGTGCCAACGAGGAGGAGGGAGGTGGCATTAGGGATGTTCAGGATGAGGGAGGTGATGTAATATCCCGGACGGATATTAACTCATAGAAATTACTATTTTATTATTATTTTATTATTATTTTATTTTAATTCCAAAATCAGACCATTTTGGTGATTTTCGCCGGATTGCCCACAAACAGCGCCTACGCACATTTATCGGTCAGTGTGCATCCGAAGCGCATCAAACTGATAGCGCGACTCTCCGAAGTAATAATAAAATTTATTTTACTATTATTTTCTAAATTAAACTATTTTATGGGAGTTTTTGGAGGATTTTCATAAGAAATTTTTGTATACACATACATGTACACATACATACAATTGTATGGTACTTGGTATATTATACCTAGTATGTAGTATGTACTTTAGGACAATATACTTACTCTTGTCATGGCAACTCAATTAGAGAATTAGGGTTTGATTAGAAGGTTTAAAAGAGAGTTGTATGCATAAGAGAAGGACTAAAACCCTTCTAGAACCCTTATCCTTCCACCTCACCTAGCCTACACCATACTCCTCCCCCCTCCTAGGGCATGGCCGGCCACCTCTTCTTGGGGTTATTTTGTGCCAATGGGTGCACTTACCACCTCCTATCCCTTCTATAAATCCCCCCTCATTCACCTCTTTCTCTCATTTTAGAAAACAAAAGAAAGAAAGAAAGAAAGAAAGAAAGGAAAAGAAAGAGAGAACAAAAAAAAAAGTAACTTGAGAGTTTTATTTTGTAGGTTGATAGAAGCTTAAGCTAGGGGAAGGAGAAGGTAGCAAGCAAGTCCTTCCTATAGAAAAAATAAGGTGGGGGTTTCTTCACACTTCTTTGATTCTTTGTTTGTTTGTTTGTTGTTTGTTTGGTTGTTTGTTTTGTTGTTTGACTTCTTCTTCTCACCTTCTTGTTTTGTTTTCTTTGTTTTTTTTATGGGTGTGTTGTTATGTTGTTGAGAATGTTGAATGAAAAAGAAAGAAAGGAGTAGTAGTAGCTACTAAAATATATAAAGATCACACCTTTAAATTTGTAGTTGTTGTTTTGTATGTTATTGGACTAAGAACTCACATATTGCATAATGTTGAACATACAACCATTGTTGGTTGTAGGACTTAGCATACATGAGCATATGAGCATTATACAACCATTGTTGGTTGTAGGACTTTGATTGAACATTGAACTAATGATAAAAAGCATATGTTATAATTAAAAGGATCTTTTCTTTACTAAACACTAGTTGTAGAAATAATTAAAAAGATCTTTCTTTTCTTTACTAAACACTAGTTGTAGAAATAATTAAAAAGATCTTTCTTTTCTTTACTAAACACTAGTTGTAGAAATAATTAAAAAGATCTTTCTTTTCTTTACTAAACACTAGTTGTAGCAATAATTAAAAAGATCTCTCTCTTTTAATCACTAGTTGTAGAAATAATAAAAAGAGACATTTTTCTTTCATATTTACTAGTTGTAGAATAAAATAAATAAAAATGATCTTTTCTTTTATCACTAAGTGATAATAAAGACTAGTAAGCAACTAAGTAGTAGCATGCTAAAGTAATAATAGTATGTTGATTAATAAGGTAGTAATAGTATGGTTGATTAAATAAAGTAGTAGTATGTTTATGTCCATAAAGTAGTAGTAGTAATAGATAGTTGTATGTTGTGATTTTATTGTGAATGAAGTAGTAGTAGTAATAGATAGTTGTATGTTGTGATTTTGTTGTGAATGAAGTAGTAGTAGTAGTAAGTTGCATGTGGTGTTCTTGATAAGAATGAAGTAGTAGTAGTAGTAGATAATTGTGTGTTATGTTTTGATTAAAATAGGAGTAGTAGTAGTAGTAAAATGTTGTAGGATTGCTTCCAAAAATATTTAGAAGCAATATTCATGCTACTTATGTTGTAGGATCACTTCTAAAAATATTTAGAAGCCATATTCATGCTACTTATGTTGTAGGATCACTTCTAAAAATGATTAGAAGCCATATTCATGCTACTAATGTTGTAGGATCACTTCTAAAAATATTTAGAAGCCATATTCATGCTACTAATATTGTAGGATCATTTCTAAAAATGATTAGAAGCCATCTTCATGCTACTAATGTTGTAGGATCATCCGTAAAATATTTGGAAGCCATATCCATGCTACTAATATTGTAGGATCACTTCTAAAAATGTTTAGAAGCCATGTTTCATGCTTAGTTAGTTGTAGGATTACCTCTAAAAATATCCTACCATGTTTCCATGCTTAGATAGTTGTAGAATATCTTCTAGAAATATTTCTTCATGTTTTATGTTTAGATAATTGTAGGATGCTTTCTAAAGAAGTTCTATCATGCTTTATGTTTAGAATGTTGTAGAATTGTTTATAAAAATATCCCTATCATGTTTTAGACTTAACATGTTGTAGGATGTGTTCAAAAAATATCCTATCATGCTTTTAGACTTAAAATGTTGTAGGATGTTTTCTAAAGAAGTTCTATCATGCTTATGCTTAGAAAATTGTAGGATTATTTCTCAAACATATCCCATCATGCTTTATGTTTAACAATGTTGTAGGATTTCTTCCCAAAATATCCTACCATGTTTCATGCTTAGTTAGCTGTAGGATTGATTCTAAAAATATCTAGCATGCTTAATGATGTTAGAATGTTGTGGGACAAATTCTAGGGTTTCCTACCATGCTTAGATTCACTCATTTATGCTTAACAACGTTGTAGGATTCATTCCTAAAGTTTCCTACCATGTTTAATAATTTATTTATGATTAGAATGTTGTAGGATTCATCCTAGGAATTTCCTACCATGTTTGATTAATTTTATTATGTCTAGGATGTTGTAGGATCAATGATAAAATTACTTACCATGTTAGCTTAATTATAGGTAAGTGACATACCATGCTAATTCAATTCTAGGTATGTGATATACCATATTAGTTTAATTATAGATCTATTGCCATGCTAGCTTAAGTACAAGTAAGTTGTATGTCATGCTAGTTTAGATTGTGAGTAAGTTGTATACCATGCTAAGTTATATGAATACTCATGTTTACATGATACCCATGCTTAGATAAGTGTTGTTCATGCCATGTTAGTAGATGATCATGACTCATGCTAAGTAAGTAGGTATCATGCTAATTATTAATCATGTTAAGTTAAGGATATCCATACTATGATGTTCATGCTTAGAGTAAAGAAACTACCCATGACTAGTTGTAGTGATTTATGTTGGGTTCTATACCATGCTAGAGTAATGCTTACTTAGAATGTTGTAGGAGTAGTGTTAGAACTACCTACTATGCCTTGGAGTGTTGCTTGTTCATACTAGTTGGGTTGTGGGGGTTAGTCGGGATAAGTAGTAAGCGTTCATGATCAATTTGTAACCTACGCTTGACTATAGTGGACTTCATGTCTAGGTCGTAAGCGATTTTCATGCTTGAGCTTGATGTAAGCATAAGCATTAATCACATTCATACATAGGAGTATCATGGTGGTTGTGTTATATGATTGGATTACCGTAGGAAGATGCTACGAGTGTATGTCATGCTTAAGGCATTATAGGTCGAAGTAATATGATCGGGAAGATCACTAGTGATAGTTAGTTAATAAAGGTCGTTTTGTCGCCTTCAGATTCTTCCTTGGTTGAATACCGATCATAGACTATTGATAGATCCCTCTGTTGCTTCTAATATTAGATGACCAAGTTTGTTAGTAAGCACGTTTGGTTGCTTCTAGGATGGATTACCTGTATGGTTTTTTGCACACGGTTGTGCTCGTACGTGGCTCGACTGGCCCGTACGTAGCCGTGGGTCTCATACGTAGCTTAGTCGGCTCGTATGTAGGTTGTTGTCTCGTACGCGGCCCGACCGGCCCGTGCGTAGCTGTTGGTCTCATACGCGGCTTATTTGGCTGGTATGTACGTGGTTATCTCCTACGAGACCCGCCTGGCTCGTAGGTAGTTATTATTTCATACGTAGCTTGATTGGCTCATATGTGGTTGTTACTCGTGTATAGCTGGTTAGCTAGTACACAGTTCGTTGTGCTCGTCTGGGGTGAAGTCACCACCCTAAGGGCTATCGACCATCAAGACAAATGATTTCTTACCCTAAGGAACTGTGGAGGAGTCACTCCTTGTGTGCCGTCGAATCTTAACCAGGGTAGGTTAATCGAGGACCGGAGTATAGACAGAATCCAAGTCTAGGATAGCGGCATGCGTGTATATTCGCACGGCCCAAGTCTTGGATCGATGAGCCACGTACCGGATCCTGAGGGATTCTGGTAAGTCTAGGTTGAGCAGCCTAGTAGAGTTGTCTTGCGAAGCCTAATTTAAGGCCTAGCATGTGGTGTTATAATATCGTCATCCCTAGGATTGTTCAAGTCAGGAACATCACTAGGATAGTGACTTACAAGGATCAGTTTATTTAAACCCTTTTTGCCGGGAGAGAGGGGTCAGTTGTAGGGGGCCTCTTACACTAACTCGTCCCTTGAGGCAGATCATAGGTGGTGTACTGGGTTGTACCTTCCCGTCAAAGGGATACGTACGGTGCCGTCTCACAAGTTGAGGACACGGGTTGCGTATCTCGCGCTGTTAATTCCTGAGTTACCGTGGCTGGGGGTGCCGTAGGATGCATTGTGCAGTCCTGTGCTTGCTAGACCCCAGAGGGTGCCACAGGGTAGGCTTCGTGCTACCCTGCGCTTGCGAAACCCTATAGTTTGATTTTGTTGTGACGCCCGATACATTGGGTTCGTCTATTTTGAGAGAGGTCCGGTTGGCCGGGTCGCAGTGGCGAACATAGACACCACTGGCGAAATGTAACAGTGGCACATGACCACATCTGCAACCTCATTAGCCACGTGTAGTTGTCGGGAACAGTTTGAGTACAATTAGAATTCTTAAACGCGGGTTCAATCCCTATATATGGAGAAACGGCTTCAGATGGAGTCGCATGTAGTATGGGCTGCATGTTGCTTTCGGAAACTTGCTGACATTAGAATAGAAAGTGTCCTAGTTCTATTTAAATATAGCATTAGAGTCTAGTCATAGCACTCACGTACACTTAAACTACACCATTGCTATATTTTGTATATTGTTTGGAAGATTCGCTGCTATATGATCAGCCTTTAAGCGTCAGTGAATACTGACGTCCCCACTTCCATAGGTACTGGATTGCCGAAGTACAAAGACGAAATTCAGGAGGACTCAAGGCAAGGGAAGCAAGGAGTCAGTGTTATGTTTAGTTCCGCTGCAGTATATGTATTGATTATGCATTAGTTGAGAAGTACTCTGAAGTAAGATGTTGAAGGTTGTAATACTTAGAAATGTAAAGGTAATATTGTAACTCTATTGTAAGGTATTACAGTTGTACAATATTCAGACTTGTAACACTTTGTGTATTGAATAAAAAGTTTTAAATTCTCCTGTTTTTCTGTGTATTGTGACTAATTGAAGAAAAGGTCTTGGCTCGTGTCACGGTTTCCCGGCGTTGGAAATCGGGGCGCTACAGGTGAAGAAGCAACTGCCATCTCCTCTTGCGTCGATCTGCTTGACGATGCCCAACCCGATGCCACCCAGCCCAACGCCAATCCGAATCGTACCCAACAACCCCTTTCATCATTATGTCGATCTTCTTCCTTCATCTTAAAAAAAAAAAAATTATTTAGTCATGATTGATGGAGAATATATATATAAGGTCCGGCCCTGGGGCAGGGCTCAGAGGGCGACCATCCTGGGCCCTCAAAATTTGGGCCCATTTTTTTATAACTTTTCAAAAAAAAAAAATTTAAGTTATTAAAAAAATAATGCATAGAGACTCCAAGAGTCTCAACTGTCCAAGCTCCAAATTTAACAATAATTGGTTGACATAATGACAGGTTGTAATTTGGTATTTGGTATTTGATAATTATGGTTCTTGTCTTCTTGGTTCTTGAGTTATTTTTTTATTTTCAACTTTCTTTTCAAAAAAAAATTCATTTTAAATTTAACTTGAACAAGCCTTGAATTAAATTTGCATGTTCTTATATATCACTTTCACAAACTTTACTTTCTGATCTAAATTCCAAAAACTTTATATTTTGAACTAAGTTATATGATTAATCCAATGAAAGGGACAAAAGTACTTATTCCCACCGTATAGCTATGAGAAAAGGTATATTCATCAATCTTAGTTTTAGTTTGATAAAACTTCACATTCTTGGGGGATATATCAAAACATATAGTGTGCTAAATTAATTAAGTATTTTTGGGCCGGGTGATATAAAAAAGAAACTCAAGTTGGCAATAGTTGAACAATGTCAGTATTTAGACTGTGTGTTTGAATCTATTGATTGTCACTTGTATTGTCTCTTTGATTTCGTATTTTATATAATCATGACTCTTAATGAATTACTTCCTTTTCCATTCTAGGTCCGTGCTTATTTTAAACGGCAATTTTTTAGATTATAGAGAGAATGGGTTTACTTCCTCAATGATTTTTTTGAAAATTATAGAAAAATTGGGTTTACTTCTGCCATGATTTTTGAATCTTTGAACTATTTGTAAGTTTTTTTATCATTTAAGTATTTATATATGACTATATTACTAGGGTTATTTTGAACATGTAAATTATTGGTGTATTTCAATTACTAAAAGAATGACCTCATAATCTTTGTTCGCCCTCGGCCTCCAAATTATCAGGACTGGCCCTGATATATATATATATATATATATATATATATATATATATATATATATATATATATATATATATATATTTGTACTTTAATAATTAGATTGATGGTGATATTTTGCAAGAAAAAAATTGATTATCTATGCTTTGATTAAATAAAGGTTAAAATTTTCAACTGAAATATCGATTTTTTTGGATAAAGTTTATAACTTTCATGCTTGAAAGATGATTATGTTTTGAAATAGTGAGTAAAGTATAGATATTTATGTGTTTATAACCACGATTCTATGAGTACTTTGTGAATATTTGGAGGTAGAAAATGATGCATGTGTGCACGTGGATGTGAAAAGGGGTGTCAGATAGGGGCATATCACGGCAGTCGAGGATGATGGAGATGAGGGAGATGATGGAGTGGAGGGTGTGAATTTGGGAGGGGTGGGGAGGGTTGAGATGAGGTGGACCAGGGCATAGGGGTTGCCGGTCAGGATGTATACGAAGGTCGGGCTATTCTCGTATTTTTTAGGATAAATTTCACTAAAGATGCACTTGAAGATGTATTTTTTTCCTAGTTCTCTCACACTTTTTGGAAGTTCCATATAATTTTATGAGTCCCTCAAATATTTTTTATCCTGTGCAGTTTTCACTCGGGTATACTAGTATATTATGAGCACTTCATGATTTTTCCCTATATTCTCATCAGTTTGATGATTTGATCACGAGTGAGATTGTGAGAGAGAGGATGAACCTAGTGTAAGAAATACCTACTTGATATGGCTAAAAATAGGGTTAAATCGGAACCATTCAAATCGGGCGCGAATCTCAAAGTCTGGGGGAAAAATGGTAATTTTACCTATAAATGGGTCTGAAGCGGGTACTGGGTCTTCTCTTGGGGAAATCCAATAGCCCGCGAACGGGCTCATCTCAACTGGGTGCGGGTTTCAACCCGCAGCAAACCCGGTCCAACGGGATAGGATTAGGGTTTCTGATTAATCCTAATCAACGGCCCTGATTCGTATCTATCCTTTCACTGGGAATTAGGGATTACATTCCTAATCTAATCCTAGGGATTAAATTCCTAATCTGATCCCAAAGGCGGCTATAAATATCCCCCATCCACCACCATTAAGAGGTAATCAATCTTTTGCCAATTTACACTCTCTCATAATCTTCCAAATTACTGACTTGAGCGTCGGAGGGTGCGTCGCCGGGATAAACCCCGGTGTCTCGCACTTTTTGCAGGTGAACGGCGGGAGTCAGTGGTCAAACTCCAGCGGAAGAAGTTAAGGTTTGATTATTCGGTTCCCCTAAGAATCCACAAAATACTATCTGTTTGCCCCCACACCAGATTTAGCGGCAACAGATTGGCGCCGTCTGTGGGAAACGACGAATAGCACCCTTCCTCTTCCTGTTGGTTGGATCTTACCCAACCATGCCTCCGAGGAAACTTAGATCCAGGGGGTCCAACCGTGGACCTACTCCTCCTCAACAGCAAGAGGTCCCCCTCCAAACAGTCCAGCCGCAGGGCCTCCCTCCTCAGCCCGACCAAGCCCCGCTGCAGGACCAACCTCCTTTTCAGAATCTTCAGCCCCCTCGGGGTCAGATCGGGCCTCAGAATGCCGGTGCGGGGGGCTCCCGTTCCAATCCTCAGAAACAACCGCTCCAACATGATCGCGTCTCCGTACACAATTCCTCTACCAATTCCATGGCATCTCACAACCCCCGAGCTTCCGATGACCTTCGCAATACCATCCTCAATCGGCAGAAGGAAGAGGATCTTTGCCGCCGTTTGGATGAAAGGCGGGCCCGAGAGGGAGCCTCCAGCCAACAACGTCCAAATGAGCAATCTCCTCATCCCCAAGACTACAGAAGGTCCCCTACTATGTGTATAGATATTTTGACAAATTTATTGTTTGCAGTTTGTGTGAGATTATATATTTGCTTCTCTAATAATTAAAAAAATAAAATTAAAAATTGTATAAGATGTATAACGAATGTCTGTAACTTAGGAGAGAGCATCTCTTAATGTAGGATATGACTCCGTTAGTTACGTTTTGTTCTTTTTTGTTTATTGTACTGTGTGTGCAAAGTTGAACTATAGCATGTTAGTCATTATCTCATTTAGCGTCATGAAGATGATGAAGATCGAATAGAGGAAAGAACTCTTCGCTCAATGTGTTTGAGCAAGTGGACATTGTTAGAATCACTAGAGAAAGAAAATAGTTTTATGAAATGTGGTAGAGTTATTTTTTATTAACTCTTATAATGTGCATATATTGTCAATCGCATGTATAAGTTGAGTTTAACAAATGAGACAATTAATCATAATAGTTCTAATTGTGTATAGTTTATGAACATAACATAATTGGCTAGGATTTGAGAACTATATATTAAATTGTTTGTTCTTGTTAAAACTTATAATTCTACTAAATGACATTTCATTAAATATGACAAATGTGAAGTTTGAATTCAGATTTTGATCACCAGAGAATCATTTTGTATGGTCTCTAGGAGTTCATAACTTTTTGAATCAATACATTTTGATATTTGTGATCTCAGTAGCTTTGTGACTATGTGAGATAATTATTGGTCAGAAGTATTTAATCGCTTTTGCAGATGATTAATATAAATCTGTCATATCTATGAAGAATGAAGCACTTTTTATTCTTAATGAATTAAAAATTATAGTTAAATGCTGAAAATCAAGGGTTCAGATTAGTGAATATGTTTCAATGATTTTAGAGAAGTTTGCATATGGCATAATCTCTACTGCACTCTTTACAACAGTCAAACGGTATTGATAAAAGTTAGAATCAAACACTTAGTGAAATATTGAATTCTATGTTATTGATTGTTGTTTGTCTTGTGTAATTATGAGTGGTGTTGTATTGTTAATCATATCTCCAATGTGATACTACACTCTAAATTGAATACACCTTGTAGATCATGGTATAAAAACACAAATAATTTTGGTTAAAGTGAAATTTGTGTTGTGATACATTTGTTAGAGTACATGACCCTAGAAGGCCTAAAGTAGAACCTACAACAAATATTTGTGTGTTTAGAAAGTGCAGAATATAGTTCTGTAGACAAATGTTAGATCTATCTAATTTGTGTTAAAAGAATCTAGACTTACAGAGTTCTTTGAGGATGTTTTCATCAAAGATAAATGTATGAAATGATCTAGTACTACAGACACGGTCAATGATTCACAGTTGGAATCAAGAACCAGCCTTACTGACACTTAAAACTTCAATGACAAATGAGCCAAGAAGAGTCTTTAGTAGACAATGAGATGAATTTTGTGTCATACAATAATACTTTAATTTAGTTGATCTACCGAAAGAGGATAAAACTATAGTAAGTAAGTGGGATTTTGTAGGAGAAACTTAATTTTGATTGTTCAGTAGCAATTTTAATGTATTTTAGTAGCTAACAGATTGACTGAGAAAAATGAGGTAGATTTATTTGATGTCTACTCACATGTTTGTCATATTGCTACAATAAGTATTCTTCTTACCCTTACATCTATTGAAAATTTTCTTATTCATAAAGGATATTTAAACAGTTTTGTACTAAAAGTTTTGGACTTGATGTTTTGTACTGAACAGTTTTGTACTGGAAAGTTTTGAACTCATATGTTTAGTGAACAAGATTTATAATTTAGTAAAATCATTGTATGTTCTTAAAACATGTATAGCCGACGAATAAATAATTTGACAAATTTCTGAAAGAGCCTAGTATATGAATCAAGTAATTAAGATTACGGCCTTCAACTTTATGGTGTGTCAAATATAGTGACTATTATTTACTTGTTTTGTTGACATGGTTGTTCTTGGAAGTGACCTCTCTATTACAAATGAAGTTAAAATTGTGCTATCCTAAGAATTCAGCATGAAACACCTAGGTATTGTGACACCATAGGTATAAGGGTGAGTTTCGGTTGGCAAAGGACAACCCTTAGTCAAACTCATCAAATCAAGATGTATTTCAAAAGTAGGAATATAGTGATTAAAGTGTGTTTTGAAACACCTTATGATTATGATAGAAGGTTAACACCTAATGATGGTGCAACTATGAGACAAATAGATCATTCTCAAGGAATTGACAGTCTCATGTATATAAAGATCTATACTAGAATAGACACAGCCTTTGAGATAGGTATGATCTGCAGATTCACTAATAATCCCATACACATTTGAGTGCCCTTAAGAGGCTAATGAGATACCTGAGTGGTATTCAAGAGTTTGCTTTGTGCTGCTCTAGTCATTCTTCGAATGACTGGCTGATCTGATGCATTATGATGCTCAGAATTTAGTGAAAGTTGATAACTAGTAGATGTGTTTACACTAGGAGAAACAGAAATGTTATGGAAATTAAAGGGCAAACAAGCATTGTGCTATCATCCATGAAATCAGACTTCTATGTGTTATCCTCTGCAGGGAAAGAGGTTGAGTGGATTGAATAACTTGTTGCTAGTCATCCATTAAGAAGTTTAAGTAACTCTCTAATTCTGTTATGCGACTATCAAGCTATAATGCACCGTAGCTCATAACTCACTCTATAATAGTAAGAGGAGTATATTAAGGTTGAAAGAAGCCTAGTTGAACTTTCTCATAAATAAAGTGCAATTGAAATAAAATATGGTTAATGCTCTTGTTGAGAGACTTGAAAGTGATCTAATTATCAAAACTGTGGGAAAAATGGAGTTAAAAGCTATTGAGTCAAAGCTTTAACATCCTAATTGTTTTGAAATTTAGAATCCAATTGGAGCCATAGAGAAGTTCAAACTTAAGCATCAATTTTAGGCAGTTGACATGTTTTAGATAATTTTGATGATTCCATATAAATTTCACAAATATATAATGTCATTCCAATTTTGATGGTATTATATATCTAGGGAATTTACTTAGAATAATCATATTATTCCAATATGAAACATGAAAACTATTCGATGTGTTTCCGATGTTTAGAATGTCGTTATATCATTTCAATTTTGATGATATATCTCTTTTATGGATTCTTGTTTCATTCCAATTTTGATGATTCAGAATTAACCATAATTGATTTGACTGTTCTATCATTCCAATATGAAACATAGTATAGTTCTTGTGTAGAAACTATAATAGTTCTTGTTCTTTATTTAGTTAAAGAAACTTGATTGTGATGCTTGCGTTACATTTTTGCTAAGCTAATTATGAATTGTACTAAGTTCTTTTGTGGAACTAGATACTCTGTGAAATTCGTTGGAATTCTTAAAGATGTGTCTCTTGATATTCTTGTTTTCAGTAAGCTAGCAAAGATGGAGGAGTTGAATCTGTCAACATAGATTTCAAAAATAATGATTTGCTCAAAATAGAGGAGTAAACATAAAGCAGTTTGCAAGGATATAGTTTTGGTTTAATTCTCTTGAGAATAAATTTATCACTTGCTTGGTAAAACTTCTGTTGAGTTTAAGACTCTTGTGTTCATGAGCTTAAAACTCATATTTTGTTCTTGAAGTTTATTTACTTCGGTTGATTTTGAAACTATGACAGATTACTCAAGTTGGTTTAGTCATTGTGAACTATTCTGTTGTGATATGGTTTGGAAACAATTTAATTATTTTTTTTTAATTTTTTTGAACTATTCGGATTTATAATTGATTTAGTCCTTTTGAATTGTATATTGAGTGATGCATTTCTTTTATTTTAAGACTGCTACCAGCCAGTCAGCTTCATGTTGAACTGATGAGATAATCCAGTACATTTATATATTGAGAATATAGAAGGAGATTGTTGGATATATAGGTATATTCTCACTATATGACTAATATTATGTGTAATATTATTCTATGGGTAACACGTGTGTTACACGTACTAATTGTATGGATATCGGAACGCGGGTTGAGTGGGTTGAGAACCCAATACCCAAACCAGTATTTATGCTATAAATACTGGCTTGTGATAGTAGTCTAGGTATTCCAATTTTGATAGCTAGGGTAAATATCGCAAGCACCTTAGTCTAGGATATTAACCCTAATTTTAATTGTTATAATCTTTCATAATCTCTAACATGGGTAACATCTGACAAGCCTTCAAATGAAATGATTTTTTATATAGATGCGTCTTACAACATAAGAAACATGATGGATGGTATGGGTCGTCCATATAAAGTCCCACCATATGAGTACAACTACTCTATACGTGAGAATTTTCCTTGTGTAAGTACGAGGCTCCCTTTCCTCATACTTAATTGGTTTATGCCTTTAAGGTTTTATCTTCCTCTTGTTGCATATTGTGTTGTTTTTCATGCAATTTCTGTGCGTCTGGTTTTAAAATAGGTTCGATGAGGCTTGCTAGTCGTTCAGCAGAATTTTGAACAGAGCTTTTGCGGGAGAGTCACTTCTGTTTGAGGCTTATTTTGATGTGGCAAATTATCTGAAATTGGTATGGTCTTGCAGGGATAAATACGTTTTCTGAAACCCCATCAAAAGAACGGTTCCAGACGAATGCAGTACACCGTGTGAGTTTGGGGAATTTCTTCTTCTTCACGGTTTTTGCTCTAATGATGATTGGCATCAAGGATGAGACTGACAAAACGAGATTCTGGCATCATGGCGGATGGATTGCTAAATTGTTGTCTGGGAGGTGCTCATTATTCTTATGTTTTTTCTTCCGAACGAGGTTGTTAACATATATGGTGAGTCTCCGCTTGGTTTGCTAGAGTTGTTTGAGGATGGTTTATGTCAAGTTTGTGAATATACATTGTTCACCTTCAAGGCCCCAACTGATCAACTTAAGAATATAGGTAAGAAACCATTAAGGTTAACCCCTATTGGGTATCACGCCTTTGAACACAGTATTGATGAAAGTCGCAACTGGTTCTGAGAGGCCTTGGTTCAAATTATATAGTTGACAAAAATCAAAATTGTATGTATTTGTTCTTTGTTTTGCCTTTCCAGAGCTCATATTTATGGTTATGGGAGGGGAACGTTGAGATTGCTTCATATCCCTAGTAGATGTCCCACTGACTCGCCAATTTAAGTTTTTGAGTGAAGTGGTTATCCCACACTGTGGTCCCATTAACTTAGCAATTTAAGCTTTTATGTAACGTAATTAATTTGACAATCTAGATTTAGGTATCAGTTTATTTACATTTTAGTTGATTAAATTTGTCAGGTTCTTGAGTTAATTTTACTTCATCTCCAATGGCCTTTGGCGGTTTCCCATGAGTGTAGGAACTTCACGCTGCGTAAAATAAAGTCCATTTGCTGATACATCAAAACATTATGCAATTGTGTGGGTAATATAGAATTACTTTGTAACGACATGATGCATGGGAAGTTGAGTTTCAAATTACTTGATCCTTCACCTTTATGCAAGTGGATCAAGATTGAGGGGTTGATATGGGTAAAAATTGTACTAAATCATGACGGTTCAAATCGGACACGAACCTTAAAATTCTCAGAGGTAAAATAATAAATTTATCTAAAAATGGGTCTGTAGACGGGAATTAGGCCTCATTCGAGCCCGATAGCCTAAAACGGATCTGCGTAACTGGGTTGTCATAACAACCGAATAAGAATGAGTGCATATTATTTAAATATGATTTAAACTCATAATTATTCATAAGAGACACTTCAAAAATCATATCTCTTATCAAGAGAAGAGTTTTAACTCAATCTCCCCAACCACTCTTATCTCTTCATGAAGAAGAGATAATCAATTTAATCAAAAAACACCGGGAAGTAAAGATAAATCATTATCTTGAAACTGACCCCAAAGCGACTATAGATACCTCATTACCTCCACAGAAATAAGGCAATGAGTATTTTGCCACCAAAAGCTCTCTTATATTTTTCTTGAGTTCTAACTTGAGCGTCGGAGGGTCCATCACTGGGATAAACTCCGGTGTTTCATACTTTTGCAGGTCGATCGGAGAAATGGTCACCATACAGATCAGATCCAACTGTTTAAACGAGTTAGATTCAGAAGTCAACATCAGTTGGAAACAGTCAACATCAGTGAAAGTAAAAAAAGTTAGCTTTTTATTGTTTTTAAAATAATTCACAACATCTGTTTACTCCCACATAGAAAAAAGCAAGAATAGATTGACACCGTCTGTGGGAACTGAAAAAGTAATTCAACCAAACTTTGCCGGTAAAAACAATTTTCAGCCATTCCTCCAAAGGGAAAAGAAAAGTAGCGCCCTCAAGCCGACGAGCCAACCCGCTTCCTCTAACTCCTCCTCATGAGGATGTCCCTCCTACCCTTTAACTGGATCAACCTCCTCATCCAAAAGCCTACTCAACTCCCCTCCAAAAAGGTTCCACCAGGGGACTCTCAAAGAAGTCAGCACCTTGCACAGCCTGTTGGAGAGAATAGGGGGTCGGTCTATACCTCCACACCCTCCACGGTGCCCCATGAAGCACCTCAGCCACAACAAGACCTCTGCGATATCATAAACCCCCGTTAGCAGGAGTCCGAACATCGGGGGCGCTCAAGCCGACTACGAGCAAGGCACAGTCTCCCCCATCCATCACATCAAGAAGGCACAAGGGTCCCTTTCCTCGAAGTCGGGGATGCAGAAGAACCCCCTCTCCCAGAGCGCGAAGAAGCTATCACTTTCCAAAGGGACAAAGAAGAACTCCTTCTTGAGGAGGAAAGAACCTTAGTCCAACAAGTCGATCAGCCCCCAGGAGAGGAAGAGAGCAAAAAGTACCTGTCACCTTGGCAGAGTTCCGAGAATTCAAAAATGAAATCCTTAAGGCCCTTAACACTGTTCCAAGCAGGACCCGACAAACTAGCCATCACCACTCCACTCATCCACAATGTGAAGAGTCCCACGGGTCCACTAGATCTGAAAAGTAAGACAATGTCGTCCTCCAATGCCTCCAAAAGGTGGAAGATCACCTAGCGCTGCTGAAGCAAGAAGAAGGATGACATGAAGGAACATACCGTCCCTTTAGACCCCCTTCTCCAGAAAATCATCGAGGCTCCTGTTCCAGCCAACTTCAAGATCCCATCCTTCGAATCATACAACGGGGAGACCAACCCTGTAGACCACATTGAGAGTTTTAAAACCTTCATGATGATCCACCATGCATCCAACTCCTTCCTCTGCAAGACTTTTCCAGCAACCCTAAAGGGATCCACATGGGAGTGTTTCTCTTGTCTTATCCTTTGACCAACTTGAGGAGCTCTTCCTCACCACTTCATCACCAGCTTCTAGACAGAGAAGACAAGTGCCTCCCTACTTGATATGAGGATAAGAGATGGGGAGTCCCTCAAGAGCTATGTTTGGTGCTTTACAGCTGAGTCCCGTTCAATCTCCTCACTTGATTCAGGCGTAGCCACTGCCGCCTTCAGGTACAATGTGAATCATGATCACCTCAAAGCTTCTCTTATCAAAAGACCTTTTCGGAACTTTTCTGACCTCCTTCAATAGGTCGAGAAGTACATCTAACCCTAAGAACAGAATGTGCCCTCGTCCGGGTACAAACGAAAGAGCACCGATGAAGACGGACCTAGGAAGACCCAAAAGGATGCCACAGGCCAACGTTGCCAACCCCTAATACCACGCTTCGAGAAGTACACCCCACTTAATGCCAGAATCTCAATTATTCTCATGGAAGTCGACAAGGAGAGATTTCTTTGGCCCCCTCCTAAGATGAATGACCCAAGCAAAAGAAGGGATAGAAATAAGTGGTGTGCCTTCCACAAAGATCATAGGCACCTCACGGATGATTGTTGGGCCCCCAAGGATGAGCTCGATGGGCTGCTTCGACATGGATGCCTCACCAAAATTGCTCTAGGAAATGACACCGAACCTCCTCCCGTGAGAGGAGCCAACAAGCAGCCAGAGAAACCTTCCAAGTCCCAAGGCTTGGGACGTATGTAGATATTCCACCCAATCTATGGGGGACCTATGGGGGGATCATCTAACTCCTCTAGGAAAATATTTCTCCAAGAAGTGTACTCGGTGCATAACATTCCCCCTCCCAAGAACTCAGGGATTCCGATCATATTTTCAGACTGAGACCTTGAAGGTGTTCAAACACCTCACTGTGACATGCTCGTAATGCATGTCAAACCATGAGGTGCACCGTGTTTTTGTAGATAACGGAAGATCGATAAACATTCTCTTCCTGAATGTATTCAATGGCCTCAAGCTCAAGTAAAATCATCTCAAACCCGCCGGGTACACCTTCCATGGATCCTCGGAAGTCCTAGTTCAAATCGAAGGAACACCATTGACGTGACCTTGGGGAAATCTCTAGTCACTCGCATTGAAGCACTAGATTCCATGGTGGTCGATATGAAGTCTGCCTACAATGCCATCTTTGGTTGCCAGGGGTTATTAGCCCTTCACGCAGTTGCCTCGGCCTACCACATGAAAATAAAGTTCCCTAGCGCAGCAGGAGTAGGGGAAGCTAAGGGAAGCCAAGAAGCGGTTCGAGCGCGTTACACCGCTACAATAGGGAGCTCGGTTCTCCCCTTCGATGCCTTGCAACTACCCCTAGATAGGGGACAAGCTCAGAACCTGTAGACGAATTAGAAGAAATCCTTTTCTTCCAAGAGGATCAAGCTAAGTATTTTCGAGTGAGCAAGACAATCCTCCCTCAACTCAAAGAACAGCTCATCACCTGCATTAGGGAGAACTGAGATCTTTTTGCTTGGACAACCACAGACATGCCCGGCATATCCGAAGACATAATCATGCACCGTTTAAGTGTGGATCCGGAAGTCAAGCCTATCTAACAGAAGCCCCGCAAATTCACCTCCGAGAGGCAACAAATAATCAAAGAAGAAGTAGAGATGCTCCTAGCCACCTGCTTTATTATGGAAGTTAGCTACCCCGAGTGGCTAGCGAATGTGGTTATGGTCAAGAAAGCCAATGAAAAACGGAGAATCTGTATAGACTTCACCGACCTTAACAAAGCATGCCCGAAGGATCCCTTTCTACTACCTTGATCGATGCCACCACAGGCAATGATCTCTTAAGCTTTATGGACGCCTTCTCGGGATACAACCAGATCCGTATATTTCCACCCGACATGTAGAAGACGTCCTTCATCACCGATCAAGGACTATATTGCTACCGAGTTATGCCCTTCGGGCTAAAGAATGCTAAAGCCATGTATCAGCGCTTGGTGAACCAAGTCTTCAAGGAGCAAATTGGCCAAAACATAGAGGTATATGTGGATGATATGCTTATTAAGAACCTCAGGAAAGAAGACCATGTGTCTGACCTCCACGAAGCCTTCAACGTGCTTCGGATAAACAACATGAGGCTGAACCCCTCGAAGTGTGCCTTCGGTCTTCTCGGGGAAGTTCTTAGGGTTCATGGTAAGACAGAGAGGTATCGAAGCTAACCCTGAGAAAGTCAAAGCCATACTTGACATATCTCCCCTAACTACAGTCAAAGAACTTCAGAAGCTCACCGCCCGTCTCACCGCCATCGGGCACTTCCTCTCCGAGTATAGGGAGAAGTGTCTTCCTTTCTTCAAAGCTCTTCGAGGAGCAAAGAATTTTGAGTGGGGGAGAAAAACAACAAGCAACCTTCGAAAGTCTTAAAGCTCATGTTGTCAATCTTCCGCTCCTTAGCAAGCCCACACCGGGAGATGTTCTTTACCTCTACTTGGCCACTTCAGATCAGACCCTCAGCCCTGTCTTGGTATGAGAAGAAGACCGAGTGCAAAAGCCAATCTACTATGTGAGCAAGGTACTCCACGATGTTGAGCTCCGATACTCAAAGATGGAGAACATGACCTATGCTCTAGTGATGTCGCCCGAAAGCTCTGACCCTACTTCCAAGCACACTCCATATGGGTCCTCACTGTTCAACCACCCAAGCAAGTCCTTCACAAGCCAGAAAGCTCCAGAAGACTTGCAAAGTGGACCATCGAGTAATGTCAACATGACATTATTTATTGGCCAAGAACTGCCATCAAGGCCCAAGCCTTCGCCGAATTGATTATCGAGAGCACTATTCCTGATCCTCCCGAGGAAGGAGACAACCCCCACTCTGGAGTGTTTACGCGGACGAGTCCTCCTTCCTTGAGGGGAGTGGAGCTGGAGTCATTTTACTCGGTCCCGACAAGTTCACCCTCCAATACTCGCTATGCCTCAACTTCTTTCCTCCTAGCAAAGAAAGCAGGGGCACAAAGAGTCGGTGTGTTCAGCGATTCCTAATTGGTAGTGAACCAAATTCAGGTCGAATATGAGGCCAGGGATGACCGCATGATCAAGTACTTGGTCCACGTGAAGAAACTCATGGCTACTTTCAAGGAAGCTGCGGTCACCCGCATCCCATACAAAGAAAATGGGCAAGCCGGTGCCCTTTCTAAGCTTGTCTCCTCATTCTTTGATGGGCTCAACCACACTGTGCTGATTGAGGTCCTATTCAAGTGAAGCATCGAAGAAGAGGCACTAAAGCTCATGTCCATTACGTCCCCAGTCACCCGAGGATTGTTGGATGAAACCCTTAGTCAACTTCCTCGACAAGGGAGTCCTCCCTACAGATCACAAGGAAGCAAGAAAGATTTAGGTAAAGGCGGAGAGATATACATTCGTTGAAGGAGTCCTCTACAAGTGCTTCTACAATCAAGTTGATGGCCGACCCTACCTACGATGCCTCTGTCTCGAAGAGGCCGAGTAAGCCCTCAAAGAGGTACATGAAGGAATAGGAGGAAGCCATCCAGGTGCAAGGTCTCTTGCACGAAAAATTCTCAACCATGGTTACTATTGACCAACTCTCCTTAGTGATGCCCAAGCATACATCTGTCGATGCGTTCCCTGCCAGAAGTACTCCTCCATTAAGCGAGTGCCACAAGCCAATCTCAGCTCTATGTCTAGCCCTATCCCTTTTGCATTGTGGGGAATGGACTTTCTCGGACCTTTTTCTCCCGCCATGGGCTGACAGATCTTCCTAGTGGTCGCCATCGATTACTTCACGAAGTCGATCGAGGCGGAACCACTTTCAACCATCACAGAGCACAAGGTCCAACAGTTCTTTTGGAAGAACATTGTATGTCAGCTCGGGATCCACCGCACATTAGTCACCGACAATGGAACTTAATTTGCTGGCAAGTGGGTTTCGCAAGTTTTGTATCAACCTGGGAGTTGAACAACACTTCTCATCTATTTCTCACCCCCAACCAACGCCCAAGCCGAGAACGCCAACCGGAAAATCTTTGATGGCCTCAAGAAGAGACTTGGTGAAGCTCCGAAGGGACAATGGGTCGAAGAACTCCTGGGCATGATATGGTCCTATAGAACTACAAAGAGAATCCCCACGGGAGAATCCCCACGGGAGAATCCCCATTCAATCTCACTTTCGGCACGAAAGCTCTCATCCCTCTGGAAGTAGGGTTACCTTCCCACTGCATTCTCTCCTTCAACGAAGAGCAGGATTCAAATGACCACCGAGCCAATCTAGATATCATCGATGAAGTCCGAGAGAAGTTCGTCATGCGAAGAAGCATCTACCAAAAGAGAATAGAGAAGTCTTACAACAAGAAGGTCCGTCCGGTCAACCTTAAAGAGAGGGACCTCATCCTTTGGAGGCTCGAGATATCCAACCCACGCACGAAGGGAAAGCTCGCCCCTAAATGGGAAGTACCATACAAAGTCTCACAAGTGGTTCGTCTGGAAGCTTACCAACTTGAAGACCTGGGGGAAAGAAGATATCGAGGACTTGGAACTCCGAGCACCTGATGAAGTACAACGAGGGCTTTTAACACCCTCCCTTAGTAGCTAGTTCAAACATGTAATAATTGCTGACAATTATAACGGTCACAACATTAATAAAGGCTTGCACTCAAGCAGCCACTTAGTTTAATTTTTTAAAAATAAAATTCAGTCTTTTCTTTTGCAGTTGCAAACAAAGAAACACACACATGGTCTGCCCCTGAGCACCACCGTTTGCTCACTAAGTACTCCAATGGACAAGTGTGGAGTCTATTCATGGTTCATAGGGTCTCTCTAGCCACTTGTCCCTGAGCAAGTATGAGGAGCATGACTCACCAATCAAGTGCTTCCAAAACTCGTCGACACCTTGTTCGGACTTTACTCGTGGTTCACATGGCCACTCTAGCCTCTTGCCACCGAGCAAGTGTGCGGACCTTAGCATCCTCAATGATTCGATAATTCAAATAATAGTTGATCAAACAATTACACGGATTAAGATAAAAAGTTAAACACACAACTATAGAAACTTGAAGAATAAAATAATATGAAATTCGAATTGTATTTTTAAAACTAAGCTACATCGAAGTCCTAGAAAAATAAAATTAGTTCATAATAATTTTGCAACTAATAAACATAGTATTGGATTGCATAATGAAAAGTAGAAGAGAAGAAAAAACTCTAGGGATCTTGACGAAAGCTATGGCTCTTCCTCTCCAATGGTGTGATGAGTCGCCCCCTCCAATTCTTTTAACCTCCAAGATATTTCTGATTCCCCATAGAGTTCACATTAGCATCTATATATAGCCCTCAAAGAAACCATAAAAAAGATATATAAAAATACATCTCATTGGACCCGAAACCCGCACTCAAATTATAACCTCAGCCCCATCACGGTCGACTGCGATTTCGATCGGTCGACTGTGGTTTTCTGTTCTCCAAACAGTAAGTTTAACGGTCAACTACGATTTCGGTCGATCGACTGTCCATTTGGAGTTTTATGCGTGCAGGCAGTAGAAAAAATGATTTTCCCAGAGCTGTAGAACTCCATTTGTGACGTATGAGTACTCGTTTCAAAGAAGACTCGATGGCCTACATCTTTGATTGAGGACACAAGTTCAGATTCATCCATCTGCATGTTCAAAATAGTCGTACAAGTTCTGGTTGCTGTTGTTGTTCCTTTTTCGTATTGCTTTGTCTTCTTTTTATCCAACTCCAATCCCCGTGACTTCGTGTATTTGAGTCCGTAATCCTGACAATCATCTCATTCCTTAACAACCAAACAAATAGATAAAGTTAAGTAGAAAGAAGATGAAATTCAAATAAATAAACGCGAACTCACAATTTTTATGCGTAAAAAGAATAATATAATCAGGTAGAAATTACGCTCATCAAATACCCCCAAACTTAAGATTTTGCTTGTCCTCGAGCAAAAAGAAAAACCATAAATCAAATAAGAGTAATAATATTTGGCTCATTTCATCACACCCAAATGACTTATTATTCAAGCATCAAATCTTTAACTTAATATATAAACAATATAAAATAAAGAAAAAAACTAAGCATACTCACTTTCTTCAGTACAATTATTCATACACAATTTCAAACCCAATCAAATTTGTCATGCAAAACTATATCATGTAACAATTCCATCTATGATCCCCCCCTTCTCACTACTACAAACCGAGTAGCAAACTATAGTTTTTTGTTTTTTGTTTTTTCACCTGCCTTTTGACGCGAATGCAAACATTTATGATGTATTCACCCGGTTACTCAACAAGTCACACACTCAAAGTGCTTTTGCATACTCATATTTTAAGTTTTCGTTTGACGTAAAAGTAAACATTAGTGATGAATACTTCTAGTTACTAAGCAACTCCAACATTGGAGTAGATAAAACTTCATTCATTCAATTATTTAATCACTATCACTCTATTTACTTTTAGGACTAGATCAAAGGGGATAATCACATAAAAAATATAACATTCATCTTTTATGTATAATCACATGACTCACCATTTTGTAAGGAATTTTTGAACTTCAATAATTCTAAAAAAAATAAGTATGCTTAATCTTGCCTTATAAGATATTGTCTATAAAAAAAGAATTTGCAATGCTTTAGCACAATAAAGAACCCAAAGTGTAATGGTAATCATAATTTAAGACCAATTTTTTTTATCCCTTCTCCCAAAATTAAATATCACATTGTTCTCAATGGAAAAAGAAAAGAAAAAAAATAAAAAAAAGAATGAGAAAAGTTCAGAATTGCTCCCCTGATTTATGTTGAAATTCTGAATAAGTGACATTCATTGTTTTGGTGATATATGGAGTTTTTGATCTCCAAATTTCCTGATTCTTTTTGCATTGGAAAGCTAAGACAATTTCCTTCAATCGATATTTGATTTTTTTTTTTCCAGATTCGGATTCCCTCCTATCCAAAAACAGCTATCAAAGTAGGTCTAGAAAATAACTCTGCCGAAAACCCCAAACTTATGAAATCCTATTAAAAAAAAAAAAAAAAAATTAAAGTAAACAAAAGAAAAGCAAGTTTAATGGCAGTAAAAAGAAAATATGGGTTGCCTTCCAAGAAGCGCTAAGTTTTAAGTCTTCAGCCGGACGTGATAGCTGAGATGGTTATGTGATGCCAATATCCAACAACATAAGAACCTCTTTTCTAACAACTTTCTTCATGTGTGGGTTATGTTTTCTCTGTGCACCCCGCAAACTAAATGACAGTGGTTTAAGCTCGAGTTTGAGTCGTTTCTTTCTTGAAGATGGTGTGTTTGATATCCATACCTCTTTAAATTTTATCTGAGAAGAAAGATGAATAGATGGTGCAGCTTCCAAATACCGAACATATTCCAAAACCTCTTTATTCTCAAATTCAAGAGTTGCTGAATTTATTAGGCACCATTCTAGTGGTAATTTTGCAATTCTAGCCATATGTTTCTCTCCCACTGCTAGATCAATTTTGCGGACTTGAAAACACGAGTGGACTACAAAAGGAAACTCCATGGATTTAAAAACATCAAAAGTTACTTGCTCATCATCAACCCTCAAAATAAATTTTTCTTGTTGGACATCAATCAAGGTCCTCCTTGTAGCTAGAAAAGGTCGCCCCAAAATCAATGGAATTTGTTCATCTTCCTCCATATTATGCATTATGAAATCAGCTGGGAATATGAACTTGTCTACCTTTACCAATACATCTTCAATTATCCCTCGTAGATACTTAATAGATTTGTCTTCCAATTGCATAGAAATTGTAGTGGGCTTTGCTTCTCCTATACAAAGTTTCTTGAAAACCGAAAAAGGCATAAGATTAATACTTGCCCGTAAATCACACAAAGCTTTATGGAAAAAAGAATTTCCAATAGTGCAAGGAATAGTAAAAATCCCTGGATCTTTAAGTTTAGGAGGCATTTTCTTTTGTAAAATTGTGCTCCTCTCTTCATTAGCATAACCCTCTCATGCTCTTCAAACTTCCGTTTGTTTAATAGAATATCCTTCAAAAGTTTAGCATATTTAGGCATTTATTCTAAAGCTTCAATAAGAGGAATATTAATATGTAATTTCTTAAAAATACTTAAGAATTTAGAGAGTTGATTATCAAGCTTATTTTTTCTAAGTCTTTGCAGAAAAGGAATGAGTGGATCATAAGGTGAATTATGAAAAGTTTCAGAACTAAACTTCCTGGAAACCTGGGGTTTGAAGCTTATTTATTCTTCTTAGAATTCCCAAATTGGTGGTTGACCACCTGCTGCATCTGTTCCTCCAAAATTAGCTCATACTCATCTTGTTTTTCAACCACATTTTGTTCGGTAGTTTGTACTTGTGGTTGCTCAATTGTTCTCCTGATTCTCAGTGATATTGCTTTGACATGCTCTTTGGGATTGGTCACAATGTTACTGTTTAAGGTTCCTGCTGTCTTCTCTGTAAGAATATTTGAAATCTGACCAATCTGAGCCTCAAGGTTGTGAATTGAAGCAACGGTTGAAGCCGGATTATATTGGATCACCAAATCTGTCTTTTGCATGTATTGCATGAACATCTCATCAAGTGTCGGCTTCTTTTCTAGCTGTGAAAAATTTTGAGGTAGTCTAATTGCTCCTTGATTATTGTTCTAAGAAAAATTGGGGTGGTTTCTCCATCCTGAATTATACATGTTCGAATAAGGATTGTTTTGATGTTGGAAGTTGGACACGTAATTTGCTTAATAGGAATGTGGTTGAGCAAATGGATTTCCCACTTGGAAATCAATACTTGAGTGATTTTTTGCACAATGATCACAAATAATATTAGTTTGAATAGCATTAACGTTCATATTACCTAATTGTTTTGATAAAATATCAATTTTTGCAGCCAATGTGGTAATAGGATCAAACTCATAAACTCCAGCTGTTTTTCTAGGCATTGCTATCTCTGAAGACCATTGTTAATTGTTATGCCATCTCCTCTAAAAGCTCATAGGCCGCTTCATGAGTTTTGCTCATAAGAGCTCTTCCAGTTGCTGCATTTACCATAGACCGATTTGTAATTTCCAAACAATTATAGAATGTTTGTACTTGAAACCATTTTGGAACTTCATGATGATGACACTTTCTCAATAACTCTTTATACCTGGCCCACTCATCATACAAAGATTCATTCTCAAATTGAGTAAATGTAGTAATGTTATTCCTTGACTTTGCAGTCTTTGCCGGCGGAAAATACATAGCCAGAAACTTTTGTTCAAGTTCCACCCGAGTAGTGATAACACATGGTGGTAGAGAATTTAGCAAAGCCTTCGCCTTATCTCTTAGTGAAAATGGAAAGAGTCTCAATCGGCTTGCATCATTTGATACTCTATTTAGCTTGAAAGTGTCGCAAATTTCTAGAAAGTTTGCAATGTGAAAATTAGGATCCTCGTACGACAGTCCACCAAACTGAATAATCTGTTGAATCATTTGAATTATCGCTAGTTTAATCTCAAAATTATTAGCTTGTATAGTCGGCATCTTTATGCTTGATGTTGCTACATTAACTGAGGACATAACATAGTCTTTCGAAGCCTTATTTTCTTCTCCAGTACCCTCGTTCGCCATGGTGATACTCTTCTATGACCTGAAATATATATATTAAATAACAAAAATACTAATCAAACCTATCTTTCGAAAAAAAGAATTAGAAAATAAAAAAGACCAAATTAGTAACAATCTAGCAATTATCAATATCAATAAAAGAATAATTAGTCTCCGACAACGGTGCCAAAAACTTGATCGAATAATTTGCAAGCGCACAAAATCGCAATGAGTAGTATATTTTTAAATGAAAAGAGTGTCGAACCTATAAGGAGTAATTATTTTATTGAGTACCAAAATTTACTAGATTAACTACTATTTGGAGAATCGAAAAATTGATAAAAATAACAAGTAAATTAATTTAAACTAAAGTAAAAACTAAACTAATCAAAAGGAATGAAAATCTAAAATTTTAGGGTTTATTAATAGCAAAACTAATTCTAAGATTTTTGATTTCTCCTAGTTAATCCCACAATTCATAATTTCATGTAACTAAAAACTTTACTTTTCTAAGTTGTAGACCAAAATCTCTTAATTATTCAATGTCTTCTCTCGAATAACACCAAACATATCCCCAACTAACATTTTGTCACATCTCTATGCAAATTTAATTAATTGATGATTTATTAAGTTCTGTGGATTTCTTTATAATTACATTAATCACAGTAAATTATCTCTAATCTTGCTCAATCAATGGTATTCAATTTTATAGTTCTAAATCATAAGTTTCCTTTCAGCATACTCCATGATTCAATAATTCAAATAATAGCTGGCCAAACAGTTGCACGCATTAAGATAAAACATTAAACACACAACCATGGAAAGTTGAAGAATAAAATAACATGAAATTCGAATTGTGTTTCAAAAACTGGGCTACATCGAAGCCCTACAGAAATAAAATTAGTTCATGATAATTTTGCAAATAATAAACATAGTATCAGATTGCTTAATGAAAAGTAGAAGAGAAGAAAGAACTCTAAACAATCTTGGCAAAAGCTATGGCTTTTCCTCTCTAATGGTGTAATGAGTTGTCCCTTCCAATTGTTTTAGCCTCCAAGATATTTCTGTTTCCCTCTAGAGTTCACATTAGCATCTATATATAGCCCCTAAAGAAACCCTAAAATTATATATATAAAAATACAGCTCATTAGACCCGAAACCCATACTTAAATTATAGGATCAGCCCCGCCATGGCCGACTACAATTTCGGTCGGTCAACTGTGATTTTCTGTTCTCTAAACAGTAAGTTTAACGGCCGACTGCGATTTCAGTCGGTCGAATGTCCACTTGCTGTTTTATGTGTGCAGGCTATAGAAAAAATGATTTTTCTGAAGCTATAGAACTCTGTTCGTGACGTATGAGTACTCGTTTCAAATAAGACTCAGCGACCTACATGTTTGATTTAGAACACAAGTTCAGATTCGTCCATCTTCATGTTCAAAATAGCCATACAAGTTCTGGTTGCTATTGTTTCTCCTTTTTCGTATTGCTATGTCTCTTCTCCAACTCCAATCCCCGTGACTTCGTGTATTTGAGTCCATAATCCTAACAATCATCTCATTCCTTAAAAAACAAACAAATAGATAAAATTAAGTAGAAAGAAAATGAAATTCAAATAAATAAACATGAACTCACAACTTTTATGCGTAAGAAGACTAATAAAATCAGGTAGAAATTACGCTCATCAGACCTCCCCTGATTTATCTCGTCACGGGAGCAAGAAGTGATTCTTGTCTTAGCTCCCTCACGGAGCCACTTCAGCCAATGAATCTCCACTTCTTGTTCAACAAACCTCTCCTTGAGTTGGGCGTCCGTCACCCTAATCTTCTAACGGAATGAACTCGCACACTTCGAACCACCTGGACGGGCCTCCCCTGAAGGTTCTAGGATAGCTTCCCTCAGATGAGCTACTTCTAAGCTCTTCTCAAGCACTACATTCTTTAACTCGTTCCTCTCAGTGGTAGCCGTGAGCAAAGAGTGGCGAAAAGATTTTACTTCCGAGCTCCTCCTGACCGTCGACTTAGCAAAGGAAACCTCGCTATCGTAAGGATGATCCTCCACTTCGGTTGAGGGTTTTCCCGTAGACCTTCATCCTGATGCCTATCTTCGATTTCTCTTCAGGAAAATACGTTTCTTAAGTGGTCGAGCTCTGCTTCTGCCTTAGGGAAGTGTCTCCCATGAGCAAGAAAGTCCCAACTTCACCACTTGAAGCTTATTACAAAGGCAAGCAATCCCGCCATCACAAGGGTCACACCTAACATACATGATAACCTGCCAGTAGAAAGGAAGAGCATGAAATCACTACAACAACACAACTAAAACTACAAGACATGCACATAGACTCAAGTACTCAAGCTCAACACAAGTTATAAAACATCAAAGAAGTTTTCATTGGCAGCCTTCGACCACTCCGACGACATCCTCCTCCTCTTCCTCCTCTTCCTCGGCGGGAGCTTCATTGAAAAACGAATACCCTGTGCTATCCAAGCCAGGGACTTTTTTGCCGACGTGCTCGAGAGCCCTAGCATACGCTTTCTCCATGTTCGTTGCAAGGTACACCTCTGTCTAGGACTTGCCAGTGCAACCGCGACCTTCCTCTCCTTCACCATGCTAGCTCTCTCCGTCACCACTGCTTCCTTCTCCCTCACCACCACCTTCTTCTCCCTAGCCAGAGCCTCTTCCATCTGTGCAATCCGCGCCGCCTGAGCCTCCTCTGGAAGCGCTGCTGCATCCAACTCCTTGGAAGCCTTCGACCACTCCGACCTCGCTCTATCAGCTGCTGCTTTCAACTCCTCCTCCACCACATGCCTCAATAGCTGGCCAAAGTCACAAGCAATCTACAAGGAAAAAATGAGTCAAAGTTATAAGAAAAACAACTACACTATGAAGGATCAAAGTAGGAAACAAAATACAAGCGATATAAGACATACAGACATGGTGGCTCGAAAAATCTCTAAGGCGGAATTGCCAACAGTCCCCAAAACCATTGCAACCCTATCCTTAGGGGTCACGAGATGATGAATCGTTTGCATGCAACTCGCTGAATCCCCTAGGAAGCCATCATGCCTCCTAACCTGCCAATCTGGGACAAAGATCTTCTTGAGCTCATCGGTGATAATCACATCCACGGTGAGAGGAGGAGCCTCGAGCATTAAGGCTGTAGCCAAAGGGAGCCTACTAGTGGCAGGAGTAGTCGAAGAAGTAGGCGAGGATCCTAAAACCTCAACCGGGGCGTCGCCCGTTGAACCCCTAGCAATCTTTGGAGGCGCATGCCTCATGGCTATCTTCTTCTTCTCATCAGGAACTTTTCTACTCAACCCCGCATGCTTTGCCACAATCATGTCAAAGTACATATCAGCAATCCCTGTAATAGAATGTGCGAAATATTTAGGAAAATAAAAGAACGAGGAGATAGCTACCACAAAAAAAACTACAACATGAAAAAGAAACACATACTAGGGCCGATTGGGCTAAGACCCCCCCCCCCCCCTGAAGAGGACCCCCTCAGGCCTCAGGCAATTCCTTCCACCTCATAGTCGGCTGCTTCAACAGAACACTCACCATACACTCCTCCTCGAGGCTCAAACTTTGGTCTGCCCTCACCCTCTTTAGCACATCCTCCCTCCAAATATTAGGAGTTCCCCATGGATCATGACTATGGACAATGAAATACTTCTATCTCGAATGATTGATTGCATCAGAATTGTCGACCAACTTCACACCCGAGCGAGGCGTGAGATAATACCTGAACTCCATCTTGCTATTTTGGTGGAGCTTGTAGAGCTCCCTCAACACACTTAACTGCGGCTCGAATCTTGCCACCTTTCAATGCAAAACAAAGCTATTCACATGCCTCCACATATTCGGCATGTACTAAACGGGACTCAAAGTGAACCACCTTAAGATGTCTCTCACGAACGGATGAAGAGGAAGGTAGACCCCCACATGAAAGGCGTCAAACGGGAAGAAGCACAACTTGGGAGAGATTGGTGAACAAGCTCTAACTCTAAGGGATGGTAACATTAAATCAAACTCTATCGGAATCTTGTAACATTCTCGTATGGCTCCCAAATTCTCCTCATAATACCTCCGCCTACCATGCTTAAAGATATCACCTAGGTCGGTGGGATAGTCTCTAATGCGGGTGAGACCAAGCTCCCCTGACATCCTATCCACCTTTATGAAGGTCTCCACAATGATTGAAGACGGCTCAGCAACACCCTTCCCCTTATTCGCTTGAGATGACGGAGTTGGCAACATCTCTCCACCCCAACCTGAAGGGGAGGTATCATCACCCGAAGAAACCCTAGACATCTTATAAATTAATATTTAAATTACGTTTTGATGTGACAGCTACGGCCGGAAAGATTGCCAAAAAGAGAATTCGACGGCAACAAGTTCTTTGAAGAGAAATATCGTCAGAGAAAGAGTAGGAAGAGAGAAGTGAGAATGATAAAGAAGAGAGGGGAAGAGAGAAGTGAGAATGATAAAGAAGAGAGGGGGAGTAAGGGATATATATAAAGCTCAAAGCTCTAACATTTGGGCCCTCGAAGCATTGGGCCCCTAACCGTCGGGGAAGCCCAACAACTGAGGAAGCCCAAACGCCACCTAAAAGGAAGAGAAGGAAGATGAAGGTTTTAGTTGACCTAGTCAATGGTTGACCAGTCAAGCCCACGTGGTGCCATCACAGAGCCACGACGGGTCGACAACGGTCATACTCGACATAAAACCATGCAGAAGCTCAATCGTCCAAAAGGAAGGAGCGACGATTAGGATCTCCTCCCAATCCTCGCTTGTGAGATCAATGGTCCAGATAAAAAAGTTGGGCCCTGGGTCAATGTGGACCAGGTCAACGGTCAATGCCATGTGGCACCATCACAAAGCGCCACTATGGGTCGTGTAACACCTGTCTTTTAAAAATCCTTAAAAATTTGATTTTATATTATTTTCTTTCTTTTTCTATGATTTTGAGTATGTTTTCTTATATTAATTAGTTTTATTCTATTTTATAATAATTAATTTGGATGTTCGGGGTTTAACGGGAAAATCTGAGATATAGGAGTTTTGAGGTGAGTTTTCTCAGAGGAGACAATTCCCATTTAACCCGATATTTTTTCTGGGCATACGTATGTAATAGAGGGTTGGATAATTGATAATATGAAGGAGTTACTTGGTCATAGCAAGAAGTTGGAATTTTTGGAGTTTGGGATTGAAAATAACCCTTGCATTGTCAATTTTATTTGATTTTGGGCTTGAGCCCATAACCCTAACCCCTCATTATATAAACCCCTCTTATTTACAAAAATTTCCACTCTCCATTTTTCTCCCTTTCCCTTCTTTTCTTCTTGGCCGAAATCCACCCATAACCCAAACTTAGGGTTTGGCCAATCAACCCTCCATTCCACTTCAAGCTTTGATTTTTTTGGGGATTCTAGTAGAGTTTTGGGTTCTCTTTTGCGTAGCAGTGTTGATTTGTGGAGAGAACTCTAACAAGGTATACCTAATTGTATATTTGTATATTGGATTGTATGCTTTTCATTTTTTTTCATAAAAACTGTGATAAGATGATGCTTAGAGTATGTGTAACATGCTTAAGGTGAATAATTGCAATTTTAATGGTAATAATATAGAAATTTTATAAAAACTAGGGTTGAGTTTAGGAAATGAAAAGAGAATTGTATTTTTATTATGCTAGTAATTATTTCGGACTGTGTGGAATATTATAGGATTGTTTAGTAGCATGTTTGAAAAATTTTAATAATTATATGACATTGTAAGGAAATTTCCCGGCATTGGGAAGTTATAATAAGGGAGCATATTGGTATAATAATATGATAAATTGCGGAAAATGTTTACAAATAAAAGACATCATTCCCGAGGTGTATATTTAAGTTAATTTAGAATGTAGACATTTATTTGGGGTATTTTAACCCTTAAAATATCGATTAGAACTAATCCGATCGAGGGATAAAATTTTGATTCGGTTGTACGATTAGAGATTTGTCATTTTTGCATGCTTACGTGGGTTGTTTATGTTGTGTGAATAGAATCTGATGCAAATTCGGGGGTATATAAAGTGTGTTTTGAGTTAATGGCTAATGGGTTCTATATTTTCATTAATAGGTGAATTTTGATTGGCGATTGGGAGAGCGTGGGGTGTATTCATGTCGGTTCGTCAGGTGAGTATGATTATACTAGATATCTTTTATGTTGTGGTAAAGTTTTAGGGTCATCCAATTTGTATTGTGATGGATATGGCCGGATAACGAATTAATTGAAGATACGGAATTTCGTTAGTTGAAATTGTGGTTATGTAGTGTTTTTGCATGGTTTTGAATGTTTGGCGCTTTTAGTGATAAACTGAATTTTATACATAATAAGATGATGTGATTAATGACATGGTGTATTTTTGATATGCAGGTAAAGGTGAGGGGTGATATTGAGTATTGGTGGGTGCATATTGCATGTGATAAATTGAGTATATAATTAATGTGCTTTGAAACCGTGTTTTATCAATGAATAGACCTTAATTGGTGTTATTAGTGGGATATATATTTTATTTATACTCTTATGGGTGTGTTTGAATGAAAAGATATAATCATGCGATTAATGTATGGTATAAAGAATTTTTTTGATTTATCATTGCTTATAGAATCCATGGGGTTTGGGCTAGACCTCATAATACCCAAGTTATTGGCTTGGGGTGCTTACCCAAACTATGTTTGGAGTGCAGTGTATATTACCCAGTTTATATGGGGTGCGGTGTTATATTACCTAGTTTATCTAGGGTGTGGTGTATATTACGCAAGTTATCAACTTGGGGTGCGGTGTTATATGTTACCCAAGTTATCAGCTTGGGGTGAGTGCATATTACCCAAACTATGTTTGGCATGTGGTGTATATTAGCCAGTTTATCTGTGGTGCAATGAATATTACCAAAGTTATCGGCTTGGGGTGTGGTGTATATTACCCAAACTATATTTGGGGTGTGGTGTATATTGCCTAAGTTTCACTTGGGGTGCAGTGTATTCCCTCGCTAGTATAGGGCTAGGAGGAAGACGTAGCCTCGGACGTGTAAGACTCTGTGTAAGCATCGATCCGCGTGTTTATTTTACTGGGCTATCGGCTTCAGTTTGATGATTATGTGGACACTGATCGATTAATTAATAAAATGAGTATTTATGTGAGCAAATTGGAAATTTTCAAATGTAAGTTGTATTATGAGATGATAATAAATATTAAAGTAAAAAAATATAATTTGAGATTGATAAAAAGAAAAGGAAAGGATAATATAGTCAGGAAAAAAGGAATTTGGTGATGTATCTATATGTATCAACTTAGTGAAGATAAAGTAACTGAAAATATGTTGGGTGTGGAATTTATTACCTAGTTTATCTAGGATTCGGTGTTATATATATATATTACACAGTTTATCTGGGGTGCAGTGTTATATTACCCAAACTATGTTTGGGGTGCAGTGTTATTTATTACCCTGAAGTAATGATTAATATATGGTAAATATATGGTGAGAGTAAGTGTATGATGTAATGTGAGTATTTTTTTAAACCTTGGTATTGTGTCAAGGAACTTCCGCCCGCTATTTCTATGAAAATGGTGAGAATTACCTGCCTAGGCACGACTCCACGGTAGATCGAGTGTGGTGTTATATATATTGCCCAAGTTATCGTCTTGGGGTGCAGTGTATATTACCCAAACTATGTTTGGGGTGCGGTGTACATTACCCAAGTTTCACTTGGGGTATGGTGTATTCCCTCGCTGGTATATGGCCAGGAGGAAGATGTAGCATCGGTCACGTAGGACCCTGGGTGCGCGGCGATCTGTATAATCATATAACATTGGAAAGATATCTATATACATATGGTGTTAATATATTGGTGATATTTGTTATTGGTGACATTCTTGTTAATGTTGTATTAATATATTGGTGATATTTATTATTAGTGACCTTCTTGTTAATGTTGTATTATGAGAATGGTGATAGGATATCAGTGATGATGTTGAGATGGATTTATGTATATATTGGTAATACTATTTTACTGATCGTTTTATGTATCCGTATAACGTTACGGAGAATATGGGAATTTGAGTATATATATAAATATGTACAGGCGAGACTGGTGATGATAATATGATTATATAAATCTGCTAATATCATAGCGGTAATTTAATTAATGTATGAGTGGGGTAATATCTATTTATGCGATAATAGATTGATGCTTGATATATTTATATATAATGTTGAGCTTGTGTATAAGAATACGGGTGACTCGAGCAAGGTTGGTGAATTATAGGAGTTTACATATATAGGAGGTTTATTGGCGAGATGGGTTAAATTATAGTGGTGATATTATTCTGATTGATGAAATAACATGCAATTGACGAGAGAAGCTTTCGGTAGTGTGCCTAGGAACTACTGCCCCCATTTTGATAAAAATGAGGGGAACTACCTGCCTGGACACATATCGGAGGCAATGACCTGTTTCGGAGTAATGTGTGATAGTTATTTTTATTTTTTGAAATGATTTGTCCTTTATTTATGCTTTAACTTCTTTAATCAAATTCGTATATGTTATTTTTAACTTGGTAATAATTCCTTGTGCTTTAAATTTGTGTTTTCATTCTTTTTGGGATTATACTTACACCAGTATTGGTTGATCCCTGTTGTTTTGGGGGTTAGTGGAGTCCCTCCCTGAGGGTGGACGTCCTTAGACTTTTCTTTTTGCAGGAATTGAGTAGCTGCGAGATGAGATACCCTGGATTCCTTAGTTTTGTAGTTTATTTTTTTGGTAGTAGAGTTGGTGGATTTTGTATCAGTTATATAATTTTTATTAACTTAAGTTATTTATAATGAGGGTAGATGATAAAATCTGTGTAAGATGTATTTTGGAAGATTATGTATGTATCAATATGGGATGATGATATACAGTGATGAGATAAGGTATGTGTAAGCCCGTACCCATCTCGTTGTAGAATATTGGGCTCTCTGTGTGGTTTTCTAAAGATTTTCTACAAATTTATTATGTTTTCATGACAAAAATTTGATTTTTATTGTATCTCTTATGTTATATGATGATATTTACCCCCAGAGCCCTATATATATGATGCTTGTGTGATGTTGCTTGTTTTGGCCTGGGGAGGATATATATTAACTGCCTGTGTTGTGAAATTTTTTAATTGTTTCCAGAATTTCGTAAGAAATTTATGAAAAAGGGCTAATATTTTAGGTGAGACTCTACCCAAATTTTAATTAAAATTCACTAAGATTATTTTAGCAAGAAATAGTGAAAAATAAATTTGGGGTCGTTACAGGTCGACAAAGATCTTGCTCGGCAAAAAACTGAGCAGGAGCTCAACCAACCAAAATGAAGGAAGCGATGATCAGGATCTCCTCCCAATCTCCGCCCGTGAGATCAACGGTCCAGATAAAAAAGGTGGGCCCCGGGTCAACATTGTCCAGGTCAACGGTCAACGCCACGTGGTGCCATCACGAAGCGCCACGACAGATTGACAACGATCCTGCTCGGCAAAAAAGAGAGCAGGAGCTCAACCGACCAGAATGAAGCAACAATTAGGATCTCCTCCCAATCCGTGCATGTGAGATCAACGGACCAGATCGAAAAGGTGGGCCCCAAGTCAATGTTGATCATGTCAATGGTAAACGCCACGTGGTGCCATCATAGAGTGCCACGACAGTTCGGGAACGATCCTGCTCGGCCAAAAAAATGAATAGGAGCTCAACTGACCAGAACGAGGGAACCAACACTCTGGACATTCTCATCATCTGGGCTCACATGATCAAGGGTCCAGATCCCGTCATGTCATCAGTTGAACGATTACACGTGCTGGCTAACAAAAAGTGGGCTCCGGGTTAACGTTGACATGGTCAACGGTCAACGCCATGTGACACCACCATGAACTACCACAACGGGTCGGGGGAGCCTTTGCTCAGCAAAAAAACTGAGCAGGAGCCCAACCGACCAGAACGGGGAAATCGACGCTCTGGATCTCCTCCTGATCCGTGCTCGAGTGAACAATAGCCCAGATTCTGCCACGTCATTAGGTATTTGATTAAATCTTTTTATTTAATTACTAACTCAAATTAATTATTTAATAATTCCAAAAATTCAGATAATTAATTAAAATTCTAAAAATAATTATTAATTCAGATTTTTTTATATTCCGAAAAAATAATTATTATTTTAGAATAATTAATTATTAAAAATATGGAAATTGAATAAATAATTTGAAAAATAAAATGATTAAAAATATGAAAAACTCTCAAAAATTTAGAAAATTCTAAAAATAATTCTGGGTATTTTACAAACTCATAATACTCCCGTTACACCTCGAGCAAGATCCGAATGTACCCAAAAGCTCTAATAAGTTTCTGTAAACCCTTAAAAACTAGCGAACTACTCCTCAAAGGTTGTAAAACCCAGTCTTCGGGAGTGGGGAGCTTGTGATATAGGTAAAACTAAACCAGGACTGTTCAAATCGGACACATATCTTAAAGCTTTAGGGGTAAAACGGTAAATTTCTCTAGAAACGGGTCTGTAGATGGGAGTTGGGCCTCTTTCGAGTCCGATAGCCCAAAATAGATATGTCTAACTGGGTTGTCCTAACAGGCCAATAAGAATGAATCCATATTATTTAAATATGATTTAAACTTATAATTATTCATAAGAGACAGTTCAAAAACCATATTTTCTTATCAAGAGAAGAGTTTTAACTCAATCTCCCCAACCACTCTTATCTCTTCATGAAGAAGAGATAATCAATTCAATCCAAAAATACAGGAAAGTAAAGATAAATCATTATCTTGAAGCTGACCCCAAAGAGACTATAAACACCCTATGACCTCCACATAAATCACGTAATGAGTATTTAGCCACCAAAAGCTCTCTCATATTTTCCTTGAGTTCTGACTTGAGCATTAGATGGTTTATTGGCGGGGTCAACCCCGGTGTTTCAGACTTTTGCAGGTCAATCAGAGCAATCGTCACCATCCACATCAGATTCAACGGTTCAAACGAGTCAGATTTAGAAGTCAACATCAGTTGGAAATAGTCAACATCGGTGAAAGTAAAAAATATTAGTTTTTAAAATTATTTTTAAAAGAATTCACAACATCTGTTTGCTTCCACACAGAAAAAATGCTGCAACAGGGGTTGAATCATTCATGGGATGACCCACCATGGACTTCTCCAAAGGTGAGTTTAGGAACCAGCCAAATGAGGTATTGTATGAAAAGGTTTTGCATGCACCAACCAATTTTTTAACTGGATATATTGTTATAAAAATATGCTTTTTTGGCATTCTTCCATACAAAACCTATTAGGAATATGTCTTGTATATTCTTGGTTCAGATTAGAAGAAGATAGGATGAAGCATGGAGGTCTAAGCAGTCGAAGAGAGTCGAAGATGGAAACAGTAAAAGCAGTTGCAGGCAGAGTTGCGGTTGACTGTCCAAGGATGCGGTCGACTGCATACCCAACCGCACATTATACAGGGTTTTTGAAGAAGGGGACAGTCGACCACACTTGGATGCAGTCGACCGACCGCGGCGCTGTATTATTTTTGGCATCGATTCAGCCCAATCTTCAACTCCAAGTCAGATCATACGACTCCTATTCAGTTACTTCTTCTACAGGATATATAAGACTGAGATATTAAGTCTAACCTAGGGCTCTCTCTATTTTTCTTCTATATATTGTAATAGCCTCCAATATGAGAGGTAGAGTACTTCATTGATATATTTTCTCCATTGCAAAGAGAGACTGCAGAGAGATAGTTCTTGGTGAGTGAGTTTAATTTCTTGTATTGAGTGAATCTGTAACTCCTTATAATATATTCTAGTTGAATATTATATCTCCCTATATTTTTCTCCGGATTAAGCAAAAGCTAACCGAGATAAATCCTCGTTGTGTTTGTGTTAGATTAGTGGATTTATTTTTTTGGTTGTCCAACTCATCTACTTTGCCATCCTCATTATTCTAATTAGTTCCGCTGCACCACCGGTGGGTTCTTTGACATCCCCCAACACAACCATGCTTGCGTGTGATGGAAGTTTCCTCATTAAAGTTACATTTTCCTTCTTAATGCAGGAATACTATCAAAATTTGGCTCTGGTTTGTTCTTACTAGTCTAAGGTGTTTACTGGACTTCACACACACTTGGAATGATTCATGGGTTGAGAAAGATGAGCAGAAGGGGTCACTAAAAATATTCCACTTTATTTTTTTTCTTTTAAAACCTTTTGGGTTGTCCATCCTTGTTTAAAGTTCTCAGCATCTTAATTGATATTGCAGGTATAGTGCTTTACTTTCAATATCGATAGTATCCTACATCGCAGCATTTGTGTTCTCAGGATTACTCTTTATATGGTTCAATCCGTCAGAAAATGATTGTGGGCTTAACGTTTTTTTCATTGTTTTTTTTGAAGATAAAGGCTACCCGGTCACCTGGTTCATTAATGAAAAATTAACGAAACAATAAGTAATAAATATTACAATCCTACACAACTCCAGTAATAAGAGTTTCCTAGCATAGATATATTGAAAAACATTTGAAATTGTTGATTATTTGTTATTATGTGTTAGAATAAAGGCGCTCAACCTGAACCCTTACCACAACTTCGAAATTTTGGTATAGTGACATCGTCTTTCATATAGTACCACAACAACCTTGATTCGAATCCTAGCTCATTAATTTCGTCTTATAAAATACCGCTGCATACAGTACAAATCTTGACCACAAAGATGACCCTCAACCTGCAAGGGTGTGCTAGAATATAAGCTCTTAACCCTAATCTCTTACCACAAGTTTGGAGTTTTGGTCTAGTGGCATGGTCTTTCTCATTATGTAAGTATTTTATAGAGTCTAAGTACGAATTGTCCAAATTATAGGGCATGTATCAGGTGAGAAGAGTTGGACATGTGTCCAAAGAGGTCCATGAAGTGTTGGTGTCTCACACATATCCGACATGAGTACGGGTCCATGACAGAAGAGCCTGAGCAAATATAATACATTATAATTAAGCTAAACTATTTCTGATGCAAGGTTTCTTCATCCCCCAAAAGATTACTCTATTTGACCCAATTTCGTTGCAGAAACTGAGGTACTGAATATCTATCTACGTACTGTCTCTTTAAGTTTTTTGTTTTCTTCTATCGATCATTCGGCACTAAGAAGAGATCGGAATATTCTGTGCTTGTGCTTCTGTATACTTTTACTGCACTTTTGACCTTCAAAGAGATTGTTATTTACTTGGACTAATTTGACAGCTCCTAACTAATCTTTACTCCATGTCAGTAACAGTCTCTGATTTGAGTCAATTAGTTATTGAGCTTTGCATATCTTACTAATCTCTTTTGTTTCAGAATACAAGATAATTTTCTCCCTTCCTAATGCAGCTCTGATAGTTTCCTAGATGATACTGGATGCTGATGCACATTTCCCTCTTCAATTTACATCGAACTTTTTCACTTTTTACCCTACTATTAGAACACCTTAAGAATTGTATTTCGATTTACTTCATTGTGGGTCTGTCTGGATTCAGTCGTAATGAAAGATAATTATGAGTTATTTATTATATACCAGCGGTAGTATATGCAAACTGTAGCTAGGGTACGTGCCACCACTTCAAAACAATTCCAGTTGGCCCAACTCTATATTCAAGCAGGCCGTCAACTCTCTAAATATACCTGCAAGTCCATCACACTGAAAAATTATGAAGGTACCCTTCACTACAACATTCTGCATTTTAAGCCATCAATTTTTTTTTCTTCTTGAAATAATTGCAAATTCAGTGCAGTTTCTGATTTAGAGGGAATAAGTTAGCCGATGGGTGCCCAGCATTTCAATTCTTAGAACATCACTATTCAAAATTTGTAAGATGACACGTGAATTTTTACTTTGACAGGTGAATGGAAGCCTACTGCCTGCTTCTGTGATCTCTGTGTACTGTGTGTGTATCTCTGCTACAGTGGACTTTCGGGTGAGCCTAGAGATTATGTATGTAATGGTATGCATAAACATTCCAAACAAGTCTCCACTGTAATGCTTGTCCTCTGCATAAACATTCCAAACAAGTCTCCACAGGAATGCTTGTCCTCGGGGTGCTTACAGTGGCGGATCCAGGAATTTAGTTCAGTGGGGTCCTTATACAAAAATATATACAGGGGTTGATTATGGCTAAGATCACTGGGTTCCTATTAGGTTAAACCTGATCACTGGGGTTCCTATTAGTTCAGTGGGGTCCTTATACACCATAATCCCAACTCCTAATATATCAAAATAACTCGTTAGTTAAACCTGATCACTGGGTTCCTATATACAGGGGGGGGGGGGGGGGGGGGGGGGGGACGCAGCTTTTTTCAGTGGGGTCCGTGCCCCCCCCCTGAACATAAGCTGCGTCCGCCCATGGGTGCTTACAACAGTTCTCTTTGTATACTCTGCAGTTCGAGCTGGATCTTCCATGACTTTCCTCTCACCCCCATCCTCCGCAAAATCAGGTAAAATATTCTTATTATCCCGTTTTGTTCACCTTTTCTAAAGGTGGTAATTAAGGTGTTTTTGCAACCTCTTTGATTGTTCAGGCTCTGGGTGGTGAACATAGGATTCAATCTCATTACAGGGTACAAAACAATTTTGATCATGATAATGGTAAAAATCGCAGCAAATCAGGATCGTACGATTTTAGCACAGATCTTAAAGATTGTACAGCCAGATTAACAGTAACGGGCATCTCTAACACAGGCCTGAGCTTCTTCAAGGTCACTAACAAGACATGTGTATCTTCCAAGTCCATTAAAAGTGACTAGGTCAACTAGGAGAGACACTCAGCCCTAAGTCAAATCTCTTATCGCCAACAAGAGAGTAATCAATTCTATCTCTTGGGAGGGGGGGGGGGGGGGGGGGGGAGGAGAATCTATAGAAGACATAAGATTATATCAGTCTTCTAACCAATTTCCATGCCTATAAATATCCCCCTTCCCTCAGTCAGAAGGTAATCGGTAATCTAAAATTTCTCTCTCAAACTATCTTTCTCTCTGACTATTTGTTTGCTCCCACAGTAAAATAAGCAGCAACAGATTGATGCCATCTGTGGAAAACTACACACATCTATGTCACAGGTCTGAACTTGCTATGAGAAATACCGAGTCTTCACATCATGCCACCAAAGTTAAGAGGGAAAGCAGCGACATCATGCCATCTAGCCAACCCTCTTTGTCAGCAAGCTCCTCATATGGAGGACCTTATTACTCCGTATAAGTCGGATCAACCCCAAGAGCCTAATCAAGCTCTTCTAAATGGAGATGCGCCAGGGGGGTCCCGAAAAAGCCGTCATGAACCGCGCCATGAACAACACCCTATATACAACCATGTTTTAGTCCATACTACTGCAAGCCACTCGACGCCCTTGAGGAATCCCTGGGGTCAAGAGATTTTCGTCAAGTCATCGATGTCAGACAACAAGGAACCGATCTACGGATCTATTTCGATAAGAGGCGTACCCAGGGTGAGGCCTCCCTCTCTGAACGTCAAGAGAACCGGAGAAGCAACTCTCCTCGAAGGCAGAGATTAAAACTCTCCTCCTCTCACAGGGGGTGCAATGTAGAAAGAAGTCCGACTCATGAAAGTCGAAAGCATCTTGAGAGGAACACAGAGCAAGAGGCACTAATCACTAGGGCGGAACTGAAAAACCTCAAGCATGACATCTTCAGAGCCATCCGAGGTACTCATGATCAGGGTCGACGCTCGTGGAGCCACCACTCTACTCCTTTGAGAGAGGAAGAATCCAGCGACTCAACTAGATCCATGGGAAAGGATGACCAAGTCCTTTGCCACATCCAAGAAGTAAAGGAACACCTGGAACAAATAAAGAATGAAGGGAACCGCTCCAGCATGGCGTACTGCCCCAGTCGACCTCCTTTCAGCAAATCCATTCTTGATGCCCCGATTCTAAAGAGCTTCAAAGCTTCTCAGTTTGAATCTTACGATGGTGAATCTACCCCGGCTGGCCAAATTGAGAGTTTTAAAACTCTTATGATGGTTTATAGCACCACCGATGCGCTCTTGTGCTAAACATTCCCCGCAACATTGAAATGATCAGTAAGAGAATGGTACTCTCGTCTTACTACAGAATCAACATTCTCTTTCGACCAGCTCGAGAAGCTCTTCATAGCATACTTCGTTACTAACTGCAAGGTTGAAAAAACAAGTGCTTCCCTATTGGAATTGAAGCAATGAGAGGGACAACTGCTGAAAAACTTTGTCAAGTACTTCACAGCCGAGGCATGGTCCATATCTTCCCTGGACTCATCGGTGAAGATCACCGCCTTCTGCGAGAATGTCGATCACAAAGGCCTTGAAGGCCTCTCTTGCGAAGAAGCCTCCTAAAGATTTCACTGAGCTCCTGGAAAGGAGTGACAAGTATATCAGAGCCGAGGAAGCTCTTAATCCTCAGGGCAAGAAGGATTCACCTCTAGGAACAAACAGAAGAATGCAAGCAAGGAAGGACCCAGAAAGTTTCAGAAATATGGTGCAGTCAACGCCATCTACCCCCAGCACCACATTTCGACATGTTCACTCCCCTTAAAGCAATTGTATCGGCAATCCTCATGGCAGTTGAAAAGGATGAAATAGTCCCCCCCCCCAAGATGACCACAACCAGAAAGAGAAGGGATAAGAATAAATGGTGCGCATTTTACATAGATCATGTACACACCACTATCAATTGCAGAGTCCTCAAAGAAGAACTTGAATGTCTTATTCCTGGGGCAATCTCTCTCAATTTGTCCAACAAAAGAACGACACAGAAACCTCTCTGGTACGGGGGGCTAATAAGCGTCAAAAGAAGTCCTTTGAATTCCAAGACTTTGAACACACGGCCATTCTTCACTCTATTCACGGAGGGCCGATGGGGGGAGATTCCAACTCCTCCCGCAAAGCATTCATGAGAGAGGTCAGCTCGGTACACAACATTCCACCTGCCAAGAGCATAGGGGTCCCGATATCTTTCTATGACAATGACTTTAATGGTGTCCGAACATCTCATTGTGACGCCTTGTTCATAAACCTTTGTATGATGAATCATGAGGTACACCACATCCTCGTGGACAACGATAGCTTGGTAAACATCATTTTCATGAACAATTTCAATGACCTCATGCTCTTTCAAGATCGACTCAAGCCAGCTGGCTATACACTCCACGAATTCTCCAGTGTCCCCGTTCAAATCGAAGGAATTGTCACACTCGATGTGACGGCAGGAAAGCCTCCAACCACTCGAATAGAAGCTTTGGACTTTTTTGTAGTCAACGTCAAAGCTGCAAACAATGCAATATTAGGCCGTTCGGGCCTGGTGGCTTACATGTTGTTGCTTCTGCCTACCTGTCACGCCCCGCTTTTCAAAATACGGAAATACGAGTGCATGACGAAGCCCAGCGAATGACCTTAACATCATTCATAAGCTGTAGGATCGACTCAGCATCACCACAAGTATATAACAAGAGAGATATATAAAACCCAGCATGCATGAATACTTTATTAGCAACAGAAACAACTGAAATATGATAGAACATCCAAGTAGTTTCAAGTCTGAATCAAGTTAAATTCGGGAACATCAGCCCATTACAAGTTCTCAATTTTGCGAAAATAATAATTCGAAAATAAACAAATAATGCAAGAATTAAATAATCTAATCAGGTCCTTCTCCACTTGGAAACTAGAACCTCTGCTCACCAATTCCAGCGGGCAGCTCGTCTCCAAAGTCTGTTTAATAAATATAAAAAGAGAAACAAGGGGAAAAACAAGAGAAAATGCCCTTAGTGCAAGCTAGGGCCACAAATAGTGAAAACAAGTACAAGTAAGGGAAACAAGAATTGGAATCAAGAATATAAAAAATTTATAAGAAGTAGTGGACAAAACAAGGACTAGCTAGCAAGAGGAAACATCTTAATAACTAGATTGGATAACAACTGCTAGTGGTGTAACACATGTCAGGTATACCTATAGGGGTATTTAATATCAAGCGACGAATCTCAAGTCTAGTGTCATATGTTATTTCAAATGTCAGATCTCAAATGTCAAGTTGTCTAGTTCAAGTATCAAGTTGTCAAGTTCGAGTGTCAAGTTCAAGTCTAGTTCAAGTCTAGTGGTGATTACTATCTAGGTAGCACGACATGCATCCATATTTTTACTACATGGTTGCTACAGTCAAACAGTTTTGTTTAGACCTAGTAATGGATTTTATAGGGTGGCGTACTCAGGTATCAAGTATCAAGCAAGCCATGGTTCATGAATCGGAAATTAAATAACAAGTTCACGAAGCAAGTTCGCGAATCCACAAGCAAGTTCAAGAACCGCACAATGGGTTCATGAATCAACAAGTTCATGAGCCGAGTAACCGACTTCATGAATCGAACAAGATACAACAAGTTCATGAACCAAGTATTGGGAAACACGGGCCCCCTTCCGAGTACACTTACCTATATTGTCCACTCTATAGTCTTTCCCAAACCCCGGCTTGTTACACTTATTAACTCTTATCAAGCAAGCATACATATGTAAAATGTTGTGATTTAATTCTAGGAAAAATTGGGGATGTCCTATGTGGTATCCAGCAGCTACATATAAAATTTCGTGTCAAACGCTCGCTGTTTACACAGCTAAATTAATTTGCAAAGTAAACGTATACAGCAGTTTTGCAAAACTGCATCTACTGACATAGCTGCAGTATAACTGCCATAACTCCTAGACCGTAACTCCAAATTTGAACATTTTGGAGTCTATCGATATCTACACATCCGGATATACAATTTCTATTCAGGGCTCGGGCCCAGATTCAAATGATAAAAGAGTCGAAACCGTAAAAGAATATTCAGACAGCAACACAGAAATAATTTACTAATGTAGGTTTCATGGGAAAAAGTCATTTGGCGTCTAAGTTGTTAAGTAGCATAAATACATAATCGTGGAGGTCAAAACAGCAACTAATAAATGTTTTTCAAGTCATAATAGTTGCAAGTTCATCAAGACAATAAATATATATGCGTCTACAAATTTTAGGGCTCCTTAATTCATATGTCTATGTTTTCATGTGTCCAAGGGTAAAAGAGTCCAATAATTATAATTTAAATACAAGGAAATTTTGTGACTCTTAGATTTGTCAATTTGGAGGTTCAATATTGATCCACAACGATATTTCAAAGAGGAGTCACAATCTAACTATTTGTAGTATTTCAAGGGTACTTGTACTAGAACAATAAAATGTACAAGGATACTTGCCTTAGATGACGATGATAAACTCCACTAGTGGTAGCAGTTTGGGTAGAAAAATCCCGGAAGAAGTCCTCAAAAAGCGCGTGCAAAAATCTACCGAAGATCGAGTTTTCCTCACACGCGATCGGCCCAAAACAGCAAACAGCAGCTTAGGATCGGCTGCGCCAGAACACGGAATAGCGAGACGGACGAACCAGATCGCTCCGAAGCAGCGGATCTGAGGCCAGAACAGCGTGCAGCGGATCTGGATCTGGTGTGGACGAACACCGAACAGCAATCACGGCGCGGATCTTGGCGCGATCTGATGGCTGAGATTCGATCCCGCCTTTCCCTCCTTCTTCTTCGTTCGTTCGTTGCTTCGAGAACAGGGAGAGAGAGAGATGGGGACGGCGACGGCGGTGGAGCTTCGACTTGGCACTACGTCGGGAAGCGACGCAGCGAGGGCGGCACGGCGGAGGCGCGAGGGTGGACGGAAGGCAACGGCGGTGTGCTCCTCTGTTCGTGGGTTCGAAACAGAGGTGAGAGCGGGAGGAGATGGGTTCGGGGATTCGGCTGCGTGTGGCGATGCGACGGAGGTGGATGGTGCTGGAGGCGGCGAGACGATGGGGATATGGTCGGAGGTGGCGAGGTGGCTCTGGAGTTGGTAGTGGGTTCGGAGCTTTTTGGGTTCGAAGGTTGGAGAGATGGTGGAGGCGCCGGCGATGGAGTTGTGGAGGAGGTGGTGCTGGGGGGTCGATGAGGCGAGGGTCTAAGGTGGCGTGGCGATCGGAAGGGCGACGGGGAGGGGTTGGTTAGCGAAAAAATATGGAGACGAAGGAAACTGGAGAAGATGATTAGCGGCGGGGTTAGAATAGGTTATAACAGTATGCGTTGGGATTAGGGTTAGGGTAGGGTTTAAATAGTAGGGTTTGTGGGTTTTGGGGATCCATTTCAAAAAGAGCCCAACAGGAGAAGTGATCAAAATGCACAAAAATGGGGATTAGAGAGATAAATGAGAAGAATCGGTCCATTTCTCATGAAGAACGATACAAATGGCACACAATTGAATTTGATAAAAGAACCCACAATTTGAGTTGAGACAAGAATAAAATTTTTATTCAATCAGAACAAATTACATGATCTCAAATAGACGAGAGAGTACAATGAGGCACAAAACAGTACAAAATATATATACGGGGAAATAGGAGTTACACTACCACATGAAAATGAAGTTCCTAACAACAATAGGTGTAGACCAAGTTGCAGGGACCCAACAGGCAGCACGAGCATTCTACACTGCCACAATGGGGGGCTCGATTCTTTCCCTTGACGCCATAGAACTACCGCCAAAAAGCTGTCACAACAACTCCAAGTCCGTAAACAAGCTTGAAGTTATTGCCATAGACAATCTTGCAAAGAGCTTCCAAACCTACGAAGTCATATTGCACCAGGTTTAAATTTTTCCTCATCAGAATACAGTAATAAACCTGAATCCCTGCCTGAAATCACTCCGCTCATTCGATGGAAAGAAACAGTCCTACATAAACACATTGGCGAACATGAAGATCTCCCATTCTCTCTGCAAAACAAGGGAAGGTTTGCTCCAAAAAAGGCAAGTCCAGGCAAGGTCAACCAAGTTGTTCACCTTGTGGCTCATCAACTTGAATACCTATTGTGTAAGGAGATATCAACAGGGACTTGGAATGTGGAATGCCTCTTGAACTTTAACAAGGTCACTTAACGCCCCCCTCCTCTATATATTTTCAATATTTTCTAACAAAGACCGCTTTCCCTACTTGTCACTGTATGTAATAAAGGCCAACCACTAGTACAACTGCTTAGTTTTATTTTTCAATAAAATTCAGTACTAATTTTTGCAAAATTCTTGTACAACTCTACAGATGCAAACAATGCGTTAAAGCCAAGCTTACCCCTAAAAACTGCACAAACAACTCATTAGAAGCTCCTTATAAGATGAGTTTGGAGTCCATACCCATGGCTCGAAGTTGCTCTAGCAATTTGCAACAAAGTAAGTTCAGAGCTCAACTCGCCATTCGATCTGCTCCTGCAACTCGTTAAACACTTCAACAACAAGTTCGAAGTCCATACCTTTGGTTCGAGTTGCTCTAGCAACTGGCAATCAAGCGCGTTCAGAGCTCAACTTGCCATTTGATTTGCTCCGACAACCAGTTAAATCTCTAAAACAACAAGTTTGAAATTCATACCCATGTCTTGGAGTTGCTTTAGCAACCTGCAAACAAGCAAGTTCAGAGCTCAACTTGCCATTCGACATGTTCCTGAAACTTGTTAAAATCCAAAATGACGGATTATAGGTCCATAATCGTGGATTGTAGTTGCTCTAACAAACATGCAAACAAGCAAGTTTGGAGCTCAATTCGTCACTTGAGGCAACTCTCACAATTCATTGGAGGACCCATACATCAAGTTTAGAGTCCAACTCCCTCCTAGAATTGCTTCTTCAACTAGCTAAGTACAAAACGACAAGTGTAACGCTCCAAAAATTTGAATATACTCTTTTGAATTAATAAATAATTTTTAAGATAATTTATTTCATTATTTTGAATTTCTGTGAAATCGTCTTTTTGCACGTGCAAAACACGTGCAAATATTTTTGAAATACAAGTTTTGGAATTTTTAGTTACTAAATAAATTCTATTATTTATAATTGGAAATATTTGAATTTTTTGGGATTTTTCTGAATCAGAGAAACTGCTTTTGTAAATATTTTGAAAGAAGGGGACTTTTTTTTTGTAAAAAGTCGTTCGGAGGTAAAATTTGAATTCAAAAATTGATTGGCTACATTTGGGGGGCCAGTTTTCAGTAGAGATATTCTTGGATGGATATTTATCCGTATTTGATTGAATTATAATTGGAAATATTGAGTAAATAATTGAATAATGCAATTTGGGTTTGTAGAGGGACTTTATTGCAAAACTCCTTCAAGAAACCCTAATTCTGAGCCCGACCCTATATATGGGCAGTAGAAAATTTTGGTCGGCAATTTTATTTTCTTTTCTTGGTGACTTTTGGTGGCTTCAACAAAGGAGATCAACTTCTTAAGGAGGAGAAGGGCTTTCTTGCTTTTGTGATTCAATTTACAAAAAGGTGTGTGTCTCTCTAACTCTTTTGATGTGTTTATTATTATTATTATCATGAATCTAGTCGACGTCATGTTAGGGATTGTTGTGAATTTATAGATATATGTTTTGATACTTCGATCACGATAAAAAAAATGAGTTGATGGTTGTTATGCATGATGATGAACTTTTAGATGTTTATATGAAATAAAATTGCAATTTTTATGAGAGATGATCATGTTTTATTAATCTTGAATATTAATATTAATGATGTATGATGGATCTAAATTTTTGATTGGTTGTTCATAGGTTTAATGGTAAATGATTATAATCTATTGTATGATCATAAAAATCATGTTGTGAAATTAAAAAGATGGATTCTTGATGATTATTCACTAATTCTATTATTTATAATTTTCTTAATTCAAACCCTAGAATTCTTTTTGTACAAGATTTAAAGGTATATTGTATTAATATTGGAAATTGGTTTGAAGAAGAACTAGGGTTTCGGTTGAACAGTGTGCAAGGGTTGCACAATGCACAGGTTCGAAATACAAGGTTCTTTGTTCGCTATTTGACACAGAAAGTGATTTGCTCTCTGGTTGAGGGGTGCGGGTTGGTGCGTTGGTGGGTCTCGGGTTCAAAACCCAGTGTGGCCAGTTTTTATGTGTTGGATTTTTTGGGCATTTAACTCCTATTAAAGTGTGTTTGGGTGGTTGCGGTGGTTCGAAATCCATGGGGGCTGTTTTTCTTTTTGGGGGTTTTATTTAAATCATTAAATATCCATTATATATATGGAAATTTCTTTTGAGGCTTAAATAAAATTTTATTTTATTTTAACTTTTTTGGAATATTTGAGATTTATACTTGGTCGAATAAATTTCAGATTTGGACTGTGTAAGATTAATTTTTTATGAATAAAGTTCACAATTTCGAAAGGTTAATTGTTTGGTTTGAACGATTAAATTCTTGATTTTTAAAGGGACTACTCTTAGTTTTAAAAAGTGTGAATTTCAGATTTTCAAACTATGAATTTTGAATTTTTTGGAAAAATCTCGGAGTCTAAAGAAGATTAATGTTCAGTTTTTAAATTGATAAATATTCCAGAAATGTGGATTTGTGTTTTCAAATTCAAAAAAGTAAATTTGATTGAAAAAAAAATCTTTAGAGAAATTGAGTTGTTTCTATAAACAAAGAGGTCTTTATGGAAGTGAATTGTTTATTAAATGAGGAGTGAGATATTCTTACATTTGAAATAAGATGATCTTAAATGAGATGTTGAAATTATGTTTGAGTACCTGTGGAAAAGCGGTGTTTCCTCATATGAATAAAAGGAATGAATATTTTGATGATTGAACCAAGTGGTGGTTCATAATGAAATTTAGGGTTGTTGTGAGGACCCTAGAAAGATTGTTGAGGATTTTGTGTTGTGAGCATTAGCAGGACCAGGATTACTGGCTATGAATTATTTGATTATAAGAATTAGCCAGAGAGGGTTAGTGTTCCTAGTTTTGGGGATTTAAGTCCGGTAGGGTGGAGCTAGCTATACGTGGCTCAGGCTTCTCCTATTTACACATAAGGACAGGCACTGGATGGTGATATAATGAAACAAGAGTAAACATGAGTATGTGGGCTCCAGGATAATCCGTAGAGCGAGATAGATCCCCAATATTCCGGGATGAGGGTATGAGAGGCCCCAGAATGATCTATGAAGTGTGATTATCTCCAGTATTCCGGGATGAGAGCGATGCTCATGGGACATTTGTGCAATAAGGGTTCCAGGATGACCTGCAGAGTGAGGTATTCTCTAAAAGAGTTCCCGAACGAGAAGGGAATGCCTCTAGGATGTTCCGTGGATAGATTCCGACCTCTAGTATTCTGGGGCGAGAACCAATACTTGTAACTTGTCTAGATCTCGTAGTAGTCATGGTGATAGGCTGCATAGCGTGGGATCGAACCCCAAATTGTGGTGAACACTAAGGGCTTGCCCTCGGACCTATGTTGTATGGGCAGTGTAGAATTCAAACAAGCATGCATTAGTAAGCATCGTAGGCACTTATGTTTTCCTTGAACCTTGTCTTGTGCATTTTTATGTTTTCCTTTCACATATTTTATTCTTGCAATTTCAGTATTTATTGTTAACTTATGATTATTTTGATATCATTTTATTTGTACAACAAGTGTGTGGTTGTGAGACTTTGGAGAGTAGCTGCTTTTATCAACATTGCATCAGTTGCATTCAACTGACGTGCCCATAGTTTTAACAGTTTTGCAGGATTGCAAAGTGAGTGGCTAGAATAAGGGTTAAAGTTTTCCGTTGGGACCTGTCTTTTTTCTCCTGCGGTATGCTGGAGTTTGCTAAGAGAGTCCGTATAACCTGGACGTGAGCACTGGGATTTCGAGAAGACTGAATTGTAAATGTTGAAATTAGTTGTATAAAAATGTGTTTAAATTTCCGCTGTGCATTGTAATATGGACTGTTGTAAAGAATGTTTTAATTTTCCCTGTATTTTTGTGCTGTGTATGATTTACATTGAAGTAAAGATTCTGAATTTGTGTCTCGTATTTCCTATTATGAAATTTGGGGCACTACAGAAAGTCTGGAGCCCAACTCCTCCTTAGAGCTGCTCCTGCAACTAGATGATACCCAAGACGATAAATCACAGGACAAGGCACATGCATGTAAAAGATTTCTTATTTCACAAACAACAAGCCTTGTTACAACTGCATAATTATAATGAGTCTACGTTTCATGCCTAAGCGTCACTACAAAAGTCTTGCAAACACTATACAACAATCTGTCCTGCAAATTGCCCTTTTGGTTACATGGTAGGGATGTTCCGCCTAAAAGACACAAACCTCTTCACAGGCCTCCTGCCTACTAGAGCTGCCCGCCTAAACTCTTAACGTTAAAATTCAAGACAAATCTTCCTTATGCGGGCAAGTTCCAAGTCTTTCCCGATTAATGCCACCTTCACCCGGACAAGCTTGAACTCCGTATCGCATAACATGCAATCAGACATGTCCTAATGCAATCTGACAAGTCCTAACTCCGTCAAGCGCAGTGCATTGCGAAGGAGAGCAGGGTCGAGGTTCCAAGGACCTTATTCACGACTACTTATTGGCAAGAGAAGAATGTAATTTGTCACGCCCCGCTTTCCAAAAAGAATACAGAATACGGATATGCGACTCAACCCAGCAAATAATTTTCATCATCCATAAGCTGTTCAGGAATCTTTACAACATCTCACAATATAATCAGAGTCGGAAGCAAAAGAGTCAACCACACTTGCATAATTGGATTAATAAACCAACAGAATTTACTTGAAACAAAATATATCAATCTCAAATAAATCAGATCTGGACAAGACAAAATCATGGGTCACATCACCCAAAATACAAAGTAATCATCCAAGTACTCAAAATACATTATTCAAAGCAAGAATAATAGTAATACTAATAAGCAAGAAATCCAGCACTAATATCTCATTTCACCAATGCCGTCGGATAGCTGACCATCCTGATCTGCAATTAATAATTGCAGGAGAAGGAAAGAGAAAACAAGTACCCATCAATGCAAGTTACGGGTCACTTATAATGTAGGATACAAGTACATGGGGAAAGGTAAACAAATAGCTTGGAATAATGCATCAACAATAATAACTCGCATGAATCAGCAAAACAAAGTCAACTAGCATGGTATACTAACAGTACAAATGAATGTGTCAAGTATAGTGTCATATGGCAACTAACAGTGTCCAGTAACAGTAAGCTCAGTATATCAGTGTAATAGTATAGTAGTATCAGTCCAACAGTATCAGTCTAACAGTATCAGTCTTATGTTCTTACAGTCATGTGTGTATTACTAGCTAGGTAGCACTTCATGCACCCCAAAATATAACACATGGTTGCTACAACAAACAGTTTCGCTTTTAGATTTCATAGTGGACCATAATGGGGCAATGTACTCAAGTATCAGTAACAGTAGCAGTAGAAGTAAAATAATAGTAACAGTAATAGTATGGAACACTAGTTCCCTTCCAAGTACACGTTTTCATATTTTCTACTACTAAAACTTCCCTTAAGAAACTCCGGCTTGATCACTTTTATTATGGTTATCAACAGCCAAGATAGTGCATGAAATAATGTCAAACTATCATGGTATAATTAGTATTAGGTTCAGGGAAACAAATAAATATGCATAGATGATATGTGGTCACATAAACGAGCAAAACAGTTATGTTCATATTCAGGACAGCATGACAGTACAGTACTAAAATAGTGATTCTTGTTCTTACAGAAATCCAAATCTGAATCCGTCAAAGAATCTGGAAAATAGACTTCCACACAAATCTAGAAATTATATATAATCCATATAGTATTTCACAAATCATAACTCAAAACTGATTTGAATCCAGAAAACACGTTCAGCCAGAAATCAGTAAATCGTATTCATTGATAGGAAAACTGCATTCAAAACTACTCAAATAAATCCAGGAAAAATCTGGGTAATCCCCTATATGTCTAGTATAATAATATGAAGTTTCATAATATTCTAGTAAAATTAGTTCAGTCAACATAAATCAGAAAACATCAAGAAACGATAGTTTGGCAAATCTGGAATTCCCAACTCTGTTGTACGAAAAATGTAATATCTCGCAAATCGTGAAACAAAATCCAAATCTGTCAAAGGGAAATGAAAATAGACAAAATAGTCTAACTTTCATATTTCATAAATATTTTCCATATAGTGAAAGGAAATAAGGTGAAAATACGATTCTTTATAGAATAGCGAGAAAAACACAGCAAGTATAGCTTTCATAACCAAGCATGAAATGGCGTATAAAACTCATCAATAAAATCCACCAAAATTCGGGGTAATCCCTAAATAGATATAAAATACTGTGCAGAGTTTTAGATCAAAATAATATATTTAGGACTAATATCAAAATAGTTTAATCATTAAAATCATTAAGAAACGAAATCTGAAAATAGAATACACCTCTGTAGTAAAATAGCCATAACTCACTCATACGAATACCAAATCGATCAAGGTCAGAGAGTTTGAAAAGAAGACGGATTTCTCTACAATTCATGTCTAATACAAAAATTAAGAATTCTGACCTTAATAGGGTCTAAAATACAATTCAAAACTGATCATCGACAATTACAGATTTTTCTTTGAAAACAAAACCAACATAAACCACACGAAACTCGTTCCAATCACAATCAAATATGGTATAGAGTATACTAATTGTCCAAGCATCATGAAATAGAGTATATAACATATTCACAACCATCATATCACATGGATCTCATCAAACACATAATTTTACCTAATTATCTCACATATATGAATAGATCAAGAACGGTCAAACCTAGTTGTTTTCATATTGATTTTTGTGTTGTGAGGCAACTATGGTCAAATAGCACTATAGAGAAGAAACCCATCAAAAATAACACACACACGAGTTGTCTCTAGATCCCAACTACACTATAAGCAGTATTTTTGACTTGTATCATACAAAGAAATTTGAGTATAAGTTACTTGCCTTAACCGAAGACGAAAACGATGAAAACTTAGAATAACGAGAACGGATCCCGACAACGAACACAACTAGCAATGAACAAATCCCTCAAACAAAAACCACGAACCAAGAACTCGAGATAACACGTGCAAATCTCTGTGCACGTGCAAACCAACCGAACGAGAGAGAGGTTGGGAGAACTTGGCGAGACGATGACCATTGCTACTATAGTTAGCGAGGAAGGCCAAGAGGGGAGAGAGCAGTGATGACGGTGGGGCACGGCAGTGGCTGGCGGCGTCGCTGGCTGCTGTGGTTGCTATTGCGGGCGCGTCGAACAGAGACAGCAAGAGAGAGACGGAGGACGGCGAGAGATGGACAGAGAGGGAGAGCTCGGGGATGGGTTCGGGTGCAAGGGTGCAGTGGGGTAATGGAGGATGGGTTGATCGGGGTATGGCCCAGTGATGGTCGGGGCTTTGGTGAGGTGAAGGCAGTAGTGGTCGGCAACGGGTTGAAGGTGGTGGGGTTTTGTGGTGGCTAGGGTTTTAGTGTATGGGTTTATATATAGGTAGAGTAGAAGGATTTAGGGTTTAGGGAGAGGGTGACAGGTCGGGTAGGGTTAGTTAGTGGGTTTTGGGTATGTAGGAGTAGGAGATAGGGTAAATAGGATTAAAATAGAATTTGGTAATCAATTGGGTTATAATTATGAGGATCTAGGTTTAAAATTGCAAATAGGATTATCAACAATAGGCTTAGGCAAATGAAACCACGAGCACCAAAAAAACGAGCAAAAGAATAGAGCAAGAATCCAATAAAGAGAAAAACGACAATCGATAAAGAACGAAGCAAAAAGACAAACAATCAGACATAAGAGCTCAAAATGAAATAAAATGAATATGTATTGGAAACAACTCCGATATACAGTTCAAGAAAACACAAGAGAGTACAAATACTCAAAAAGAAGAAAAATACACCAAAAATACGAAAAACAAAAAACAGGAGTTACATAATTACTTCACCGCTGAACAAATACAAAGGATTTCACTTCAATATTAAGAAGACTCATAAAACCCACAACTCATTTGCTTCACAAAATGAGTCCGGCGCTCCGTGCTCCACTCGAGTTCCTCCTTCAACAACTCGTTAGCTCCATACAGCGAGTTTGGTTTCCCACTCTCCGCTTGAGTTCCGTCAATAACTCGTTAACCCCATACAACGATTTTAATGCCCTGCTCTCTGCTCGAGCTCCGTCAATGACTCATTAACTCCATACAATGAGTTCAATGCCCTGCTCTTTGCTTGCACTCTGTCAACAACTTGTTAGCTCTATACAACGAGTTCGGTACCTTGCTTTTTGCTTGAACTCCGTCAACAACTCGTTAACTCCAAAACAACGAGTTCAATGCCCTGCACTTTGTTCGAGCTTCGTCAATAAATCGTTGAATCCATACAATGAATTCAATGCCCTGCTCTCCGATCAAGCTCCGGCAATGACTCATTAATTCCATACAACGAGTTCAATGCCTTGCTCATCGATCGAGCTCTGTCAATAATTTGTTAACTCCATATAACGAGTTCAATGCCTTGCTCTCCGCTCAAGCTACGTCGAAAATTCATTAACTCCATACAACGAGTTTAATGTTATGTTGTTCGCTCGAGATCCGTCAACAACTCGTTGAGTCCATACAATGAGTTCGGTTCCCCGCTCTCTACTCGAGCTCCGTTGATAACTCATTAACTCCATATAATGAGTTTGATGCCTTGCACTCTACTCGATCTTCGTCGATAACTTGGTAACTCCATACAATGAGTTCAGTGCTTCACACTTTGCTCGAGCTCCATCAACAGCTCGTTAGTATCATACGACGAGTTCGGTGCCCTGCTCTTCACTTGAACTCTGTCAACAACTCGTTAACTCTACATAACGAGTTTGATGCCTTACTCTTCGCTCGAGCTTAATCAATAGCTCGTCTGCATCACACAACAAGTTAAATGCCCTGCTCTTCACTTGAGCTCTGTCACCCCCTCGTTAACTCCATATAACGAGTTCAATGTCTTGCTCTCACCTGAGCTCCATCAACAACTTATTAACTCTACATAACGAGTTCAATGCCTTGCACTCTGCTCGTGCTCCATTGAGAACTCGCTAACTCCATACAATGAGTTCAGTTTCTTGCCCTTCGCTCGAGCTCCGGCAATAGTTTTTTAACTCCGTACAATGAGTTCAATGCCTCGCTCTTTGGTCAAGCTCCGTCGACAGCTCATTATGTCCGAACAATGAGTTTAACACCTTGCTCTCTGCTCGAGCTTCGTTAATAACTCGTAACTTCATACAACGAGTTTAGTGCCCCGCTCTTTGCGCGGGCTCTGTCAAAAGCTTGTTAATTCCATATAACATGCTCAATGCCTTGCGCTATACTCGAGCTCCGTCGACAGCTTGTTAACTCCATATAATGAGTTCACTGCCTTGCACTCTGCTTGAGCTCCATCGACAACTCGCTAACTCCATACAACGAGTTTTCTGCCTTGCTATTCACTCGAGCTCTGTCGACAACTATTTAACTCCATACAACGAGTTCAACTCCCTATACTTCGCTCAAGCTCCGTCAACCACTCGTTAACTCCATATAAAGAGTTTAATGTCGTGTTATTCGCTCGAGTTCAGTCAACAACTCGTTAACTCTATATAACGAGTTCAATGCCTAGCTCTTCGCTTGAGCTCCATCAGCCACTCGTTAACTCCATATAACGATTTCAATGTCTAGATCTTCGCTCGAGCTTCGTCAACAGATCGTTAAATCCATGCAATGATTTAGTGCCTCGCTCTTCTCTTGAGCTCCGTCAACAACTCGTTAACTCCATATAAAAAGTTTAATGTCTTGTTCATTGCTCTAGCTTCATCAACAACTCGTTAACTTTACATAACGTGTATAAAGCCTTTCTCTTCGCTTGAGCTTTGTCAACCACTCATTTCTCCATATAACCAGTTCAATGTCTTGATCTTCGCTCGAGCTCCGTCAACAACTCGTTAACTCTACATAACGAGTTCAATGCTTTGATCTTCGCTAGACCTCTATCAACAGATCGTTAACTCCATGCAACAAGTTTAGTGCCTCGCACTTCTCTTGAGCTCCGTCAACAACTCGTTAACTCTACATAATGAGTTTGTTGTCTTGCTCTTCGCTTGAGCTCCATCAACCACTCGTTAACTCCATATATCGAGTTCAATGTCTTGATATTCGCTCGATCTCCATCAACAACTTTTTAACTCTACATAACAAGTTTGATGCCTTGTTCTTTGCTCGAGCTCCATTAATCATTAGCTCCATACGATGAGTTCAATTTTTTGATCTTTGCTCAAGCTCCATCAGAAACTCGTTAAAATCATAAAACGAGTTCTATTCCTTGCTCTTCGCTCCAGCTCCACCAACAACTCATTAACTCAATACAGTGAGTTCGATGTCTCACTCTTCACTTGAGCTCCATCAACTCGTTAACATCAAACAATAAGTTCGGTTCCCTGCTCATCACTTGAGCTCAGTGAACAACTCGTTAACTCCATACAACGAGTTCGGTTCTCCACACTTCTCTCGAGTTTTGTCAACAACTCGTTAACTCCATACAATGAGTTAATTGCCTCGCTCTTTGCTCGAGCTCTGCCAACAACTCGTTGACTCCACACAACGAGTTTAACTCCCTGCTCATCGCTTGAGCTCCGTCAATAACTCATTAACTCCATTCAACGAGATTAGTTCCTTACTCTTCGCTTGAGCTTAGTCACAACTCGTTAAAGCTCAGTCAAACAACTCGTTAACTCTATAGAACGAGTTCGATGCCTTACTTTTTGTTCGAGCTCTGTTAATAACTCGTTAGCTCCATACGACAAGTTCAATGCCTTGCTCTCCACTCGAGCTCCATCAACAACTCGTTAACATCATACAACGAGGTTGGTTCCTCTTTCTTTGTTTGAGCTCTGCCAACAACTCGCTAGCTTAATACAACGATTTCGATGCCTCACTCTTCGCTCGAGCTTAGTCAAGAACTCATTAACTCCATACAATGTGTTCGGTTCCCCACACTTTGCTCGAGCTCCGTTAACAACTCGTTAACTCCATACAATGAGTTCAATGCCTCGCTCTTTGCTCGAGCTCCACCAACAACTCGTTGACTCCATACAACGAGTTTAATGCTCTGCTCATCGCTCGAGCTCCGTCAAACAACTCGTTAACTCCAAATAACGAGTTCAATGCCCAACCATTCTCTCGAGTCTCGTCAACAACTCGATAATTCCATATAACGAGTTTAATATCTTGCTATATGCTCGAATCTGTCCAACAACCATTATCTTCATGCGAAAGGCTCGGTGTCCAATACCAGCCTAGAGTTATCTCTACAAACATGCTGGGCTCAAACTACTGATTTAAACGTCTGACTCCGTCTCAGAGTTGTCTCTACAAACTTGCTGGGCGCAAATAGCAAGTTCAAACGTCCAACTCCGTCTCAGAGTTTCCTCTACAAACTTGCTGGGCGCAAACAATAAGTTCAAACATTTAGCTCCATTCTAGAGTTTCTCCTACAAACTTTCTAGCCGCAAACAACAAGTCCAAAGTTTAATTCCGTCCTAGAGTTGCCTCTACAAACTCCCTGGGCGCAAACAACAAGTTCAACGTTCAACTCCGTCATAGAGTTGCCTCTACAAACTTGCTACACACTTGCTAGGCACAAACAACAAGTTTAACATCCAACTATGCCTCAGAGTTGTCTCTACAAACTTGTTGGATGCAAACAACAAGTCAAACATTTAACTCCATCCTAGAGTTGCCTCTACACACTTGTTGGGCACAAACATCAAGCTCAACATCAACTCCATCCAAGAGTTGCCTCCACTGACTTGCTAGGTGCAAACAATAAATTCAAACGTCCAACTCCGTCTCAATGTCGTCTCTATAAACTTGCTGGGATTAAACAACAAGCTCTACGTTCAACTACGCCTTAAAGTTGCCTCTCAAAACTTATTGAGCGCATACAGCAAGTTCAAACGTCCAACTCCATTTCAGAATTTTTTCTATGAACTTGCAAGGATCAAACAGAAAGCTCGACATTTAACTTCGTTTTAGAGATGCCTCTTAAAACTTGATTGGCACAAACAACAAGTTAAACCATCCAACTCCATCTCAGAGTTATCTCTATGAACTTGCTGAAATCAAACATCGAGCTCTTTGTTCAACTCCATTGTTGCCGCTAAATTTGGTGTGGGGGCAAACAGATGAATTTGTGGATTCTTAGGGAAACTGAATAGTAAAACCTGGATACCTGTTCCTTCGGGCTTCGGTCGTCGATCCCGCCGTAGACCTGCAAAAAGTGCGAGACACCGGGGTTGTTCCCGGCGACGCACCCTCCGACGCTCAAGTCAGTAATCTAGGAAGACTAGGAATGAGCGTAAAAACTGGTGAAAGATTGATTACCTCTTAATGGAGATGGATGGGGGGTATTTATAGGCATCTCAGGGAACAGATTAGGCATGTAATTCCTGTGTATACAGATAAGGAATGTGATCCCTAATCCCCAGTGAAAGGATAGACATGAATCAGGGCCGTTGATTAATATTAATCAGAAACCCTAATTCTATCCCTTCTGGACCGGGTTTGCTGCGGGTTGAAACCCGTACCCGGTTGAAGTGGATCCGTTTGCGGGTAAGTGGATCTTCGGGGAAGATAACCAGTACCTGCTTCAGACCCGTCGGTAGGTGAAATTACCGTTTTACCCCTAAGCTTCAAGATTCGTGCCCCATCTGGACGGTTCCGATTTAACCCCATTTTTAGCCATATCACGAGCCCCCCACTCCTAAAGACAGGGTTTGATCAGCCTTTGAGGAGTAGTTTAACTGTTTTGGTGGCTAGCGGAGTTGTATCGGAGTCCGGATGGAGGGTTTTGAATCTTGAAGGGGGTAGTGAGGTGATTTTTGAAGCTGTAACCGGTTCTTAAGCATCTCTGAATATCCGACGGTCTTTATCTACTTTTTCGGATTATTTATTTTAATTTTGCGATGTGTTAACCAGTCGTTCGGGGGCCTCCACAATACATTCTAGGCAGTAATTGTTCGTCCAGGGGTTCAAAAATACTACCCCGAATTCATAATTACCTTCTAGAATTTCTAGTGAATTTTCCCGAATTTTTAGTAATTTTTTCGCAATTTTTAAATAAATAAAATGATTAAAATAAATAAAAAATGATTTTTAATACTTATTTATGACGTGGCGTCATCAGAGCCCTCGATCGGAGCGGAGCGCAATTTTCGGAGAGATCGTGTGGTCCCTGTTCTTCGGCTCGTTTTTTCGCCGTATGTGAGGTTCGGTACCCTGGTACCCGGCTCGGAGGGTCGGTGCCTCAGTTCGTTGGGTCGGTGCTTCGGCTCGACGGTTCCGAGGTACGTGGCATCATCTGGGCCGTCCATCTCAGCGCAGATCCCCGTAAAATGCTATCTTGTCGTTTAGTGGACGTGGCCAAATCTGGACCGTCCATCATGACGAGCGCGCTTTTTCACAAGATCCAACGGCTGATATGGGTCAGAGCAATTTTTTGCCATATACGAGGGTCGGTACCCCGGTACCCCGGCTCGGAGGGTCGGTGCCTCGGTTCGTTGGGTCGGTGCTTCGGCTCGACGGTTCCGAGGTACGTGGCATCATCTGGGCCGTCCATCTCAGCGCGGATCCCCGTAAAATGCTATCTTGTCGTTTAGTGGACTCGGCCAAATCTGGACCGTCCATCATGACGAGCGTGCTTTTTCACAAGATCCAACGGCTGATATGGGTCGGAGTGATTTTTTGCCATATACGAGGGTCGGTACCCCAGTACCCCGGCTCGGCGCATCAGGGCTGATTGGCCGAGGTACTGAGTTGGGCATTTTGGAGGAAGTACCTCCTGAGGGCTCCCCTCCTCTGCGCTTAGTGGCTCGGTGGCTCGGCTGAGCTGTTCGGTAGCTCGGCTGGGCGAGCCAATGGCAGGCAGCAAGGAGGGACGCGTGGCTGGATCTGGGCGGTCCATCGTGGTGCACATCTCGAGGATGGGGTTCAGATCACGAAAAAATGCTATCTTGTCGTCTTGTGGGCGTGGCACGATCTGAACCGTCCATCAGATTCTGTCGCGAATTTTAGGGAGATCCGACGGTGACTTCGCCTCAGAGCGATTTTTTGCCATATACGAGGGTCGGTACCCCGGTACCCCGGCTCGGAGCATCAGGGCTGATTGGCCGAGGTACTGAGTTGGGCGTTTTGGAGGAAGTACCTCCTGAGGGCTCCCCTCCTCTGCGCTTAGTGGCTCGGTGGCTCGGCTGAGCTGTTCGGTAGCTCGGCTGGGCGAGCCAATGACAGGCAGCAAGGAGGGATGTGTGGCTGGATCTGGGCGGTCCATCGTGGCGCGCATCTCGAGGATGGGGTTCAGATCACGAGAAAATGCTATCTTGTCGTCTTGTGGGCGTGGCACGATCTGAACCGTCCATCAGATTCTGTCGCGAATTTTAGGGAGATCCGACGGTGACTTCGCCTCGGAGCGAATTTTGCCATATACGAGGGTCGGTACCCCGGTACCCCGGCTCGGAGCATCAGGGCTGATTGGCCGAGGTACTGAGTTGGGCGTTTTGGAGGAAGTACCTCCTGAGGGCTCCCCTCCTCTGCGCTTAGTGGCTCGGTGGCTCGGCTGAGCTGTTCGGTAGCTCGGCTGGGCGAGACAATGGCAGGCAGCAAGGAGGGACGCGTGGCTGGATCTGGGCGGTCCATCGTGGCGCGCATCTCGAGGATGGGGTTCAGATCATGAGAAACGCTATCTTGTCGTCTTGTGGGCGTGGCACGATCTGAACCGTCCATCAGATTCTGTCGCGAATTTTAGGGAGATCCGACGGTGACTTCGCCTCGGAGCGATTTTTTGCCATATACGAGGGTCGGTACCCCGGTATCTCGGCTCGGCGCATCAGGGCTGATTGGCCGAGGTACTGAGTTGGGCGTTCTGGAGGAAGTACCTCCTGAGGGCTCCCCTCCTCTGCGCTTAGTGGCTCGGTGGCTCGGCTGAGCTGTTCGGTAGCTCGGCTGGGCGAGCCAATGGCAGGCAGCAAGGAGGGACGCGTGGCTGGATCTGGGCGGTCCATCATGGCACGCATCTCGAGGATGGGGTTCAGATCATGAGAAAACGCTATCTTGTCGTCTTGTGGGCGTGGCACGATCTGAACCGTCCATCAGATTCTATCGCGAATTTTAAGGAGATCCGAAGGTGACTTCGACTCGGAGCGATTTTTTGCCATATACGAGGGTCGGTACCCCGGTATCTCGGCAGAGCCGAGCTGTTTGTTCCAAAGGGTAGCCGTGGTTCGGTTGCCTAGCCGGGGCATCCTATGGTTTTCTCGTAGGTGGCCGAGACGTTGACTTGGTATTTTGAAGAGTCTCTTGCTTTGAGTAAGCTTCGTATCTTTTCCGCCTGTCGCTTTGGCTCCCTAGTGGGCTTTTTGCGTTTCTCAAGCAGGCCCAACTTGCTAGGGGTTAAAAGCTCTCACCCTCACTCTCAAAGCTCATTTCTCACTTTTTACTCAAGTTTTTTACTTTCGATCTCTAAGTTCTCTGCTAGCGGCGATTTTCTCCCTAAGGTGTTTCCGTTAGCTGTCGCGTGGGCCAGGCGATTTCCGGCGAGAGCACTCCGACCGTGGATGTCACTTCAAGAGGTCAGTTTACTTAGTCTGAATAATTTTTCTAGAGATGTCTCGAGTAGACTCGGGGAGTGGGGCCTCGTCTTCGGGCGACGAGAGTGCCGAGGAGAGGAGGAGGTCGGAGATTAGGAGGAAGGGTAAGCAAGCTGCTGGACCGTCTGTAGTCGAGACGAAGAAGGGGAAGAAGAAGAGGAGGGTGGAGGCCCAATCCCCCATAGTGGAGGTGATTGTGGAGAATCCGAAGCAAGCACCCGAGATAGGATGGTATCCTTCCGTCCTGTCCGGTCATTCGGGGGTCAGGCAGTACCAGGGCGACTTGCTGGAGAAGGCGATCTATGGGAAGTCTAAGATCGTCGAAGAACCTAACCCGACCCTTGCCACCGAAGCCGATGAGCTCGTCACGTTGGTATCCGAGGAGTACCTACTCCGGGTTAGAAGGGCTTTCGCTATCCCTCCGGAGTACAAACTGATTCTCCCAGGTCCCGGGATACGAGCGAATTCCAAGCTGCCGTCGTCGGACATGTGCATGTTCGACGTCGACTCCTTTCATGCCGGGTTACGTTTCCCTCTGTACCCATTCATCCTCGAGATCCTCGGCTGGTATTGCCTCGTGCCGACCCAGTTCATGCCGAACACATGGCACCATGTGAACGCCTTTATGCTTCAGTGCTATCGAGCCGAGGTGGAGCCGGATCTCACGGTCTTCCGAGGATTGTATCGAGTAAACCGGCAGCACAAGACGGAGTATCGATACTACTTGGGGCCGAGGAAGGGTGTCAAGATTGTAGAAAACCCTGACTCGATTAAGGGTTGGAAGGAAAAGTATTTTATAGTAAGGGGCGAGGCGATTAGGCCCATTCCGACCCGTTGGAAGGTGGAGGTGCCGAATTTTGCGCGTGCCGACCCTGTTTTGTCTGATGCCGAGGAAGAGGTGGCAAGGAAGATAATGGCCCTTTCGATACTGAGTTGGAGGGATTTGACGGAGGAGGTGTTGTTTGGGTTCGGCCTAAGCCCCATCGACCTGAGTATGCTCCTGACATCTCGTTTTTTCATTTTTCTTCTAAGTTTTTGGTTCGGGCTGCTAACTCGTCCCTTTTTTTTTGTGGCTCGTTGCAGAAGCAATGAAGATTGACTTCAACTCTATGATGGCCGACAGGTCTAAGTTGGCTGGGGGGAAGAAGAGGAAGAGGGCGGCCGCGACTGTCTCGTTGACCCCGGCGCCTGCCGTTGCCTCGACCATCTCTCCGACCCCTCCGGCCGTTGAGGCGCCCTCGGAAGTTGTCGTCGCTGAGGAGCCCGCGTCTTCTGCGGTCCCTGGCGTGATCGAGGGGACCTTTGACGTGAACGCGGCGCTGTCGATCGAGGCACCACCGCTAACCCAGGCTGCCGAAGAGATTCTGACAGAGCAGCACAAGCAGCTGTTCGTGCCGAATTGGCGAGTGAAGAACCACGACGGGTTCCTCGGCAATTCGCAGATGTCCGTGCAGGTCGTCAAACACTTGGCAACCCCGAAGGACAGGGCCGCGCTGAAGGCGGGGACGGTCGGCGACGACACCTATGAAGTCGCCCGGTCACTCGTTTCGGTAAGTGTATTGCAAATTTCTTTAAGTCTGCAACTCGGCTTGTGCATTACTGATTGTTGTCTCTGTAGGCCACTTGCCACTTCGGCCACCTCCTTGAGACATTTGCCGAGCAGGAGAAGGAGCTGAGGTCCGCCAGTGACAAGGACAGGTTGGCGAAGGTCAGGGCGGTCAAAGAACTTGAGGCCGAGCAGAGGCGGGCTGAGGCCTTGGAAGTCCGGGTCGCGGATCTCGGGTCGGACTTGGAGAAGGCTAAGGAGTGGTTCGACGCGGAGTCTGCCAAGGCCGCCAAGGCCGCCAAGGACTTAGCTGCGGCGCTGAAGTCCTTGGCCGAAGAGAAGGCGGAGAAGGAGGCCCTGGCGACGAAGATCCGGGCCGAGGTGGAGAAGGAGGTCGAGGAAGAGGCGAAGAAGCACATGGCCGAAAACATGGAGAAGTCCTATCAGATGGCCCTCGACCACGTTCAGGAACGTGTCCCCGGCTTCGAGCGGGTCGGCTACCAATTGTTTCCAACGCCGACCTCGGACGATGAAGGGGAGGAAGGCGAAGATGACGAGGCCGAAGGCGAGGGAGGACGGGATGGAGAGACTGTGGCGGACGGCCAGGTCAAGGGGCCCTCCGCCGATGCGCCCGTGGCCGACGCGGCGACGAAGGTGGACCCTTGATCCCCTCACTAAGTTTTTGTAGTTTTTTGTTGTTTTTTCTTCCGATCGTTGTAATGCCTTTTGCGGACTGGCCACCGCCTTTCAATGAATGAAAAGTATTTTGACTCCGGAATTTGTCTAAGTGTTTGGCTCGGTAGTGTGGTATTTCAATGCTATCTCTTTCTTATTTCAGATTGCCAAGCCGACTCGCAACACCTCGGCTGAACAGTGCCGAGCCGAGTTGTTTAAGCGATCTCGGGAGGATCGTCTCGAGGGTGAGGTTCACCTGACGAGGAGAATACTTCATAACTTGGAGATTAGGCATAGCGATGCTTTAGTTGAACTGCACCACCTACGGATAGTCGAGGCCGAGCTATCTGCTAGGGAAGAGGAACTGGCACGAGTTTCAGTCGAACGGGATGGCTTAGCGAAGAAGGTGGAAGAGTTGCAGAGGGTGACAGTCGACAAGAGTATCGAAGTGACCCACTTGCGTCGTGTTATCTCCGACAGCACCGAATACCCCGGTTCGGCAAAACTTCCTCGGTTTAAGGTGATAGTGAAGGATGACACTTTGAAGGATCGCATCGTCGAACTGGAGGAAGAAGTTGCTCGGCTCAAGCCTCAGCCGGTGAGGGCTAACGTCCGGAGCACCTCATGCACCCGCGAAGAGATCGAGCGAGGGATCATGTTCTATCAAGCGGCGAGCCGGACTCCTATCTTAGGCAGGTCAGCCACCGATGCCCAAAGCGGTGTGGCGGTGTCTTCAAGCGGTGCTTCGGTAGGAGCAACCGTCAGGGTTAGTGGTGAGGAGGCGTCTCGGTTCGTCGGCCTGGATTCGAGCTCGGAGGTCAAGAAGCGTCGACCCAAAGTGTCTCTAAACCGGAGCATTCCCCTTCCTCGGAAGTAGCGGACGGGTCGTGTCTTTGTGTTGTAACCTACTTGCAAGTTTTTGCTGTTGTAATCCGCTTTGTAACTTTATCCAACTTGTTAATGGAATTGGAGTTGTTTTATCCGAACTATCCTCGACTGTCTCCTTATTTGTGCTATTGTTGTGTCAACTAGAGTAGGCTTGAGACGAACCACGAGACTGGTGTTCGCTTCGCCGAACTCCTTGGCCTCGAATTTTCCTTTTCTGCTGCTCTTCTGAGCCATAGGCTTGGTTTGGCTGTTAAGGCGTAGTTGCTTCTCGACTGCGCCCACGTGGCCTGATCAGGGACGTCTGATGTTTGCATGGATCTCGAGGCGGGTCCAGTTCCCAAGAAAATACTATCTTGTCGTTTTGTGGACACGTGGCTGAATGAGATCCGCTCATCACGCCCTAGCGCACTTTCTGAGATGATCTGACGGTGGTTTCGCCTCGGAGTGATTTTTTGCCATATACGAGGGTCGGTACCCCGGTACCTCGGCTCGGCGCGTGAGGGCTGTGATTTGTACCTAATTCCGGTCCGACTGAGAGTGAGTCGGAAAGATTGGGTCGAGGCGTCGGAGAGATCCGATCGTTAGATTAGTTTAAGGGATGCAGGAGCAGTTTCGAATGGCGGGCTACTTCTAGTCCGCTTAGGAGCGAGCTTGCGAAGCAAAGATCGAGCCAAGTGTTGGACTCCGATCCATTCAACGGCTGTAGGAGCAATTTCGAACGGCGATCTACTCCCGGCTCGTCTATAGGCGAGCCGAGGAAGAAGTGTCGAGCCGAGTGCTGGACTCCGAACCATCGTGTGGGTAGTTTAAGGGATGCAGGAGCAGTTTCGAATGGCGAGCTACTTCTAGTCCGCTTAGGAGCGAACTTGCGAAGCAAAATCAAGCCAAGTGTTGGACTCCGATCCATTCAACGGCTGCAGGAGCAATATCGAACGGCGATCTACTCCCGGCTCGTCTATAGGCGAGCCGAGGAAAAATTGTCGAGCCGAGTGCTGGACTCCGAACCATCGTATGGGCAGTTTAAGGGATGCAGGAGCAGTTTCGATTAGCGAGCTACTTCTAGTCTGCTTAGGAGCGAACTTGCGAAGCATAATTGAGCCAAGTGTTGGACTCCGATCCATTCAACGGCTGTAGGAGCAATTTCGAACGACGATCTACTTCCGGCTCGTCTATAGACGAGTCGAGGAGGAAGAGTCGAGCCGAGTGCTGGACTCCGAACCATCGTGTGGTTAGAGAATTAAGGGCAGAGGTATGCGATAGTATCAAAAATATGAAAAACTTTATTTATTAATATCTAATGGTCGGCTGCTTCTAAAGTTGCTAGCCGTTATTACAATGAAAAAAAAACAAAGGAAAGATTACTACTAGTAGCAGGAGAGGAGTGGTCCGACATCTCGAGTTACTTAGATAGGCGTAGCTGCCTTTTCTTGGTATTTCAAAAGATGGTCGGCGTTCCAAGTCCTGGGAATTTCTCTGCCTTCAAGATCTTCTAGCTTGTATGCACCGGGGCGGATCACTTTGGAGATTTTGTATGGTCCCTCCCAATTTGGGGCCAGTTTGCTTTTCTGTCCGGGGAACGAGATGGCCAATTTTCGGAGGACCAGATCCCCTTCTTTGAGGTCTGTTGGGCGGACCCGTTTGTTGTAGGCGAGTTCGATTCTTCTCCGGTAACTTTGTTGCCGTATGGCCGCTCTTTCCCGGATTTCGTCTATCAAGTCTAGGCTTGCTCTGAGCTCTCTGGCATTCTGTTCTTCTTCAAAAGCTATCAAACGAGGAGAGGGTATCCCAACTTCTAGCGGGATGAGGGCCTCGGACCCATAGGTGAGATTAAACGGACTCTCGCCTGTTGGGGTCCGCTTCGTGGTGCGGTAATTCCATAACACATTGGGCAGCTGATCGACCCACAAGCCCTTGGAGCACTTGTCCAGTCTCTTCTTGATGTCGGAGAGGATCTGTCGGTTGGCATTCTCGGCCTGGCCATTTGACTGGGGATGAGAGACAGAGGAGAAGCAGTGTTGTATGGCCAGGTCTTCACATAAGGCTCAGAAGGCAGCCCCAGCGAACTGCGTGCCGTTATCTGTAACTATGACCCGAGGAACGCCAAATCGGCAGATTACATTTTTCCAAAAGAATTGAACAACTCTATGCTCGGTGATTGTAGCCAGGGGCTCGGCCTCTATCCATTTCGAGAAATAGTCGACTGCCACGACTAGGAACTTTAATTGTCCGGGGGCTGGTGGAAATGGCCCCAGTAAATCCATCCCCCACATTGCGAAGGGGATCGGACTTGATAGGGAGGAGAGTGGTGCTTGTGGAAGGCGTCGGATGTCGGAGTACTTCTGGCAGGAGGTGCATTGCCGAACGTGTCGTTCGGCGTCCCGTAGGAGAGTGGGCCAGTAATACCCGTAGTTCAACACTTTGCGCGCTAAGGCTCTGGAGCCGGAGTGGGCTCCGCCGATGCCCTCATGGAGTTCTTGCAAGGCGTAGTCGGCTTGTCCGGGGGAGAGGCACCTTAGGTAGGGCCGACCATCCACCTGGGTGAAGGAGCGCTTATATAGAATGCCTTCGACTAATATGTAACGCTCGGCTCGGGTCCTTATCCTTTGGGCTTCCTTCGGATCCTGGGGGAGGAGTCCGTCTCTTAAAAACTCGATGAGGGGCTTCATCCAATTGTCTTCGAGGAGGACTGGCAGTGCTTCAACGGAGTCGAGAGCCTCGTCCTCTATGCTCGGCTTTAGGAGGACTTCTATCAGAACAGTTTGTTCGAGGCCTTGAAGGGATGAGGAAGCTAATTTGGACAGGGCGTCGGCCTGGGCATTTTCTTCTCTGGGGATTCTACGGATGAGGGCCTCCTCGAAGAGCGCCATGAGGCTCTTCACTTTAGCCAAGTACTTTACCATCCTGTCATCACGGGCTTCATATTCGCCGAGGACCTGGTTGACGACCAACTGAGAGTCGCTGAAGATCCGCAGGCGTCGCGCCCCTGCATTTCGGGCCATTCCAAGGCCGGCTATGAGTGCCTCATATTCGGCTTCGTTGTTCAAGGCTTTGAAGTTTATACGGAGGGAATATTGGAGGACAAAGTCGTCTGGGCCCGCGAGGATGACCCCTGCCCCGTTTCCCCCGTTGCAAGAGGATCCATCGACATAGACCGACCAGACGGGCGGTCCCTTCATTGTTTGCTCGGAGTCGGGGATAGTTGTTTCAACTATGAATTCGGCCAGCGCCTGCGCCTTGATTGCGGTCCGAGGCTGGTAAGTTATATCATGTTGGCTCAGCTCGATCGACCACTTCATGAGGCGGCCGGAAGTCTCTGGCTTGTGAAGGATCTGTTTCAGCGGCTGGTCGGTAAGAACGACCATCGAATGGGACTGGAAGTAGGGCCGAAGCTTTCTCGCAGCCATTATCAGGGCGTAGGCTATTTTCTCAATTTTCGGGTACCGGAGCTCGGCAACCCGAAGCACTTTGCTGACGTAGTAGATGGGCTTCTGAGCCCTTTCTTCTTCTCTGACTAAGACCGCACTAAGCGTCTGTTCGGAAGCTGCCAAGTAGAGGTAGAGTGGTTCGCCCGGTATGGGTTTGCTGAGAAGAGGTGGATTGACGAGGTAAGCCTTAAGCTGGTCGAAGGAGTCTTGTTGTTGCTGCCCCCACTCGAATCCTTTAGCCCCCCTGAGGGCTTTGAAGAACGGGAGGCACTTCTCCCCGGACTTCGACAGAAAGCGCCCAATGGCGGCTAGGCGACCAGTCAATCTTTGAACTTCCTTGACATTTCTAGGGGGGGCCATGTCCAATATGGCCTTGATCTTTTCCGAGTTTGCCTCTATTCCTCGTTGGCTAACCATGAAGCCGAGGAACTTCCCTGATGAGACGCCGAACGCACACGTGTTCGGGTTGAGTCTCATATTGTGCTTTCTCAAAACATCAAATGCTTCTTGGAGGTCGGCCACATGATCAATGCCTCGGATGCTTTTCACAAGCATGTCATCCACGTACACTTCCATGTTCCGGCCAATCTGGGCCTGGAATACTTTGTTGACGAGGCGTTGGTACGTTGCCCCCGCATTCTTTAGGCCGAATGGCATGACTCTGTAGCAATAAAGGCCTTGATCGGTTACAAAGGATGTCTTAGGGATATCCGGGGGGAACATTCTTATCTGATTGTAACCCGAGAAAGCGTCCATGAAGCTGAGGAGCTCATGTCCCGAGGTTGCGTCAATCAGAGTGTCGATGCTCGGCAGAGGGAAGGGATCTTTGGGGCAGGCCTTGTTGAGGTCGGTGAAATCAATACAAATTCCCTATGTCCCGTTGGACTTCTTCACCATTACTACGTTTGACAACCACTCAGGATAGTTTACCTCCTGTATGAATCGGGCCTTCAACAATTTGTCTACCTCTTCTTTGATAGCGAGCTGACGCTCGGGGGCGAACTTGCGCCTCTGCTGCTGAACCGGTTTGGACCCCGGATCAACACTCAGGCGGTGGACCAAGAGTTCTTCGGAGATACCGGGCATGTCTGCAGCTGACCATGCGAAGAGGTCTTGGTTGGCCCGGATGCACTTTACGATATCCGAGTATAGGGCGGACGGGAGGGTCTTGCTAACGAAGAACTTGTGGGTCGGCTCTTGCTCCGAGAAGAGTACCTCCTCCAATTCGTCCACCGGCTCGGAGGTCGGCCGAGCGGTATCTTGGGGAATTTCCAGTGTTTCTAATGAGAGAACGGGCCCGAGGGTGGAGGTCATATAACACTTGCGGGCCTGCTCCTGATTGCCTCTCACTTCCCCTACTCCGGCCCGGGTGGGGAATTTCATTTTGAGATGATAGGCAGAAGGGACGGCTTCAAGGGCGGCTAGGCCGGGCCGACCCAAAATGACGTTGTAGGCTGCTGGAACATCTACGACCATGAAATCCATCGACTCCGTGCGGGTAGTAGGAGTTTTGCCGGCTGTGACATCGAGGGTGATTACCCCTTCAATCGTCACCGGCACTCCCGTGAACCCATGGAGCGTGTAGCCGACGGGCTTGAGTCTATCTCGAGAGAGCTTCAGCCCCTTGAAGGCGTTGAGAAAGAGAATGTTAACGGAGCTACCGTTATCCACTAAGATTCTCTCGACTTTGAAATTGGCCATGTGAAGACTGATGACGAGTGCGTCACAATGAGGGGTGCGGACACCCTCGAGATCTTCGTCAGAGAAGGTGACGGGCACTCCAAGGCCTTTGGGAGGAGGGGTGGTTCGGACCGAGTTCACTTCTCTAATAAAAGCTTTCCGAGAAGAGTTCGAGGAGCTCCCCATTGGACCCCATGGATGAGGTGGAGGACTCGTTCTTCCTCAAACTCTGGTGTCTCTTCTCGTTCCGGACGTTTGTTAGCCCCTCGAGGCTGGGGAGGAAGCTCGGCTTGGTCCTTTCTCACGAATTTTGCCAACTACCCCCTCTGTATAAGGGCTTCGATCTCGTTTCTTAGTGCACGGCAATCGTTGGTGTCGTGCCCATGGTCCCGGTGATAGCGGCACCATTTTTCTCTATCTCTTCTCTTGGCAGGGGTGTTCATCTTCGGAGCAGGAGGTAAGACCCCTTCTTTTTCGACTTCCATGAAAATGGCGGAGATGTTAGTGGTGAGGGGAGTGAACTTCTCAAATCTAGGGGGAGGTCGGCGCTGGCCGGCGTTATCTTTCTGGAGCTTCTTGGCTCCTTCTTCTTCCGGTCCCTTCCTCTTAAACCCGGAGGCAGGCACCTCCCAGTTGGGTCGCTCCTCGGCCTCTTCGGCCCGAATGTATTTTTCTGTGCGAAGGAGGAGGTCGGAAAAATCCTGTGGTGGCTTTTTGGCGAGGGAGGAGCGGAGGTTGGAATTGAGGATATTGGATTGGAACGCCGCGGTAGCAACCGATTGGTCGAGGGATGCGATGGTTCTGGCTTCAGCTGTGAACCTCTTCACGTAGTCCCTCAATTTCTCCCCCTTCTGTTGACGGAGGTGCAATAGTGAGATGCTGGTCTTCTCGGCCCTTCGGCTGCTGACAAAATGGGTGATGAACAGGGTTTCGAACTGCTCGAAGGAGAATATCGATGCTGGGGCAAGGCGAGAGTACCATTCTCGAGCTGGGCCTTTGAGAGTTGCAGGGAATGTTTTGCAGAGGAGGGCATCGGAAGCTTGATGGAGGAGCATCAAAGTCTTAAAGCTTTCGATGTGATCAACTGGATCGGTCTCCCCAGTGTAATTCTCGAACTGGGGAGGTTTGAAACCGAACGACACAGGGGCATCTACTATGGTCCGGGAGAATGGGGGTCGGCTAGGACGTAGGGTCCTCCCCCTAAACTCCTCTTCTCGGTTTATCTGACCCAAGAGTTTTTCCACCTCGTTTAGACGGCGGTTCATGGTGTCATCTCTCCGACGGTAATCTGCCGAGCCACGGGACTCGTCTTCGTACGAGGGGGAGCGAGGGCTGCGGCGATGGTAACTTCGAGAACGACGAGGACTTGGGGTGCGCCTGGAGTTGGTAGGAGCAGGTCGAGGAGAAGGGGACCGTCGGCGAGGGCTTCGCACCGGAGGAGGGGATGGGAGCTTCGGCTCAATAGGATTCTGACGGAGGTTGAGGGCCTGCAGGACGGTCGCTTGGAACTGCTGGAACTCGGCACGGGTGATTGGTGCCTCATTGTTCCTAGGCTGCTGCCGACCTGTGGGAGAGTGCCTCCTTCGGTAATGATCGAGGGAGTCCTTCCTCCCTCTTCGGATGGGGGACCTCCTGTACTCTCGGCGACGGGGGGATCGCTCTTGCTGGCGGGAGGCTTCCTCCCGAGCCCGCTTTTCATCCAGATGACGACGGCGGTCATCATCTTCCGGGCGTTTGGGAGGGGCATTGTGGCGACCAGAGGCTCGGGGATGATGGGAGGCCATGGAGGCACTGGAGGCATTGTGGATGGAGAGGTTCTCTTGGTGAAGAGGCTGTTTCTGAGGGTTAGGACCCTTTGGATCAGGAGGTGGAGGGTTCCGTTGGAGCGGCTCTTCCATGGTAGGGGGAGTTGTCCTTGTTGCTGAGCGGGATCAGGAAGGACTTCTTGCTGGTCAGGGTTGGGCACTCGATTAGACCCTCTTGACCTAACTTTGCGAGGCGGCATGGCTGGAGAAAACCTGTTCACCGGGAAGAGGAGAGGTCTCTATTCGTTAGTTTCCCACAGACGGCGCCAATCTGTTGCCGCTAAATTTGGTGTGGGGGCAAACAGATGAATTTGTGGATTCTTAGGAAAACTGAACAGTAAAACCTGGATACCTGTTCCTTCGGGCTTCGGTCGTCGATCCCGCCGTAGACCTGCAAAAAGTGCGAGACACCGGGGTTGTTCCCGGCGACGCACCCTCCGATGCTCAAGTCAGTAATCTAGGAAGACTAGGAATGAGCGTAAAAACTGGTGAAAGATTGATTACCTCTTAATGGAGATGGATGGGGGGTATTTATAGGCGTCTCAGGGAACAGATTAGGCATGTAATTCCTGTGTATACAGATAAGGAATGTGATCCCTAATCCCCAGTGAAAGTATAGACATGAATCAGGGCCGTTGATTAATATTAATCAGAAACCCTAATTCTATCCCTTCTGGACCGGGTTTGCTGCGGGTTGAAACCCGTACCCGGTTGAAGTGGATCCGTTTGCGGGTAAGTGGATCTTCGGGGAAGATAACCAGTACCTGCTTCAGACCCGTCGGTAGATGAAATTACCGTTTTACCCCTGAGCTTCAAGATTCGTGCCCCATCTGGACGGTTCCGATTTAACCCCATTTTTAGCCATATCATCCATCTTAAAGTTGCGTCTCCAAACTTGCTGGGTGCAGACAGTAAGTTTAGATGTCGAACTCCATCCTAGAGTTGCCTCTACAAACTTATTGGGCGTAAATAACAAGTTCAATGTTCAACTCCATCCTAGAGTTGCATCTACAACTTGCTGGGATCAAACAACAAGCTCTACGTTCAACTCCATCTTAGATTTGCCTCTCCAAACTTGCTGGGCGCAGACTGCAAGTTCAAACGTCCAACTCCATCATAGAGTTGCTCTACAAACTTGCTAGGTGCAAACATCAAGTTCAACGTTCAACTCCGTCGTAGAGTTGCCTCTACAAACTTGCTGGGTACAAACAGCAAGCTTAACGTCCAACTCCGTGTCAGAGTTTTCTCTACAAACTTGTTGGGTGCAAACAACAAGTTCAAACATTCAACTCTGTCCTAGAGTTGCCTCTACACACTTGTTGGGCACAAACAACAAACTCAACATCAATTCTGTCCAAGAGTTGCCTTCGCTGACTTGCTGGGTGCAAACAACAAGTTCAAACATCTAACTCCATCTTAGAGTTGACTCTATAAAACTTGCTGGGACCAAACATCAAGCTCTACGTTCAACTTTGTCTTTGAGTTTTCTCTCCAAACTTACTGGGTGCAAACAACAAGTTCAAACGTCCAACTCCGACTTAGAGTTGTGTCTATGAACTTGCTGGGATCAAACAACAAGCTCTACGTCCAACTATGTCTTAGAGTTGCCACTCCAAACTTGCTGGGCACAGATAGTAAGTTCAAACGACTAACTCCGTCTAAGAGTTGACTCTACAAACTTGTTGGACACAAACAACAAGTTCAAACATCCAACTTTGTCTCAGAGTTGTCCTGTAACCCCCATTTCCCGTAAATACATATTTTCTGAATATTTTTTGTATTCCGATTATTGATAAATTTATTTTGTATTAAATACGTTTTGGATTTTCCGTTAAAATCTTATCTAATTGAAAATTATATTTATTTCGAATAATAGTATATTTTAACTTTATTTTCTATTTCTTATTGATCGACTATTTATATTTGAGCCAAATCAAATGTATTATTGCTATGTGGGTTATTTTAATAAAATTATATTTTGTTTAATATTATTATTATTATTATCGTTATTATTATTTTTATCCTTGTGATTATTATTACTATTATTATTATTGTTATTATTATTATTATTGTTGTTGTTATCGTTATTTTTATTATTTTATTGTTATTATTATTATTACTATTGTTGATGTTGTTACAATTATTATTATAATAATTTTATTACCAATACAATTATTATTAACATTGTTTCTGTTTATATGTATTTTATTATTTAATTTAATGTATATTTATATGTGAATTTTATAAACCTTACAATCTTATTATTTCTCCTATTGGATATTAACCAATGCCCAATAACCCACACTTTTTCCTATAAATATATATTCTAACCTAAAACCCTAACCTATCCTAACCCTAGCCCCTACCTTAACCCTTTTCCCTGTGCTACCCCTACCCTGCCGCCTAACCTTCCTCTGTTCCCTCTTTTTCTTCCCTTCTGCTTCCGAAACCCCCAGCCATCTCGAGCTTCGCCAGCCCCTCCGCTCCTCATCCTCCGACCACCCTCGACTTCCCCCACCACCATCGCCTTCCCGCTCACCACCTCCACCGCTGTCCACCCCTCACCTCATCTGCACCTCCGGCACCTCCATCCACCTCCGCCGCAGTTCATCACCATCGCCCGCCATTGTCCATCTCCTCTTCCCTCCGTACCTATCTCCTCCAGCAACTGCCCCTTCCTCGGACACCTCATCGTCGCCCCCACTCACTGTTTCCCTGTGACCTTTTTCCCCCGATGCTCTCTTTCAGTCGATCCCCGCTTGAACCCATCATCCCGCCTTCGTCCCTGTGCCTCGTTGCCATCAGTCGCTCTCTCCTTCGACCGCAATCACCACCGTGCCTCCTCTCTTGTTCCCTCCGCTGTTCCTCTGTTTCTGTAAAGAGTAACAGAGCATCGGCCATCCCTTCGTCGCCACCGTTTCCCATCACTATGTCGTTCCTCGATTGCAGTGCCGCCGTCGAGCACCCTCGCCGCCCTCGCCTTGGGTGTCGCAGTCGTCTCCTAGTGCCACCGTCGCCTCTCGATGCGTCTGTCTCTCTGTCGTTATGGAGAAGAAGAAGAGGAGTGGAGGTTGTTGTGTTTGGTGTTGTAGAGTAGGGGATCCAGTAATGGTGTTTGGTGTTTTGTGAGAAGGTGATTGGGAGTTTTGGTGTTTGCTGTTTGTGAAGAGTTATGTTTGGTGTTTGGATTGGAGATCCGGTGTTTACCATTTTGGGTGTGTGTTGCTCATAGTCCGCATGTGATTCCGTGTTCTCGTGTTCATGGTTTATCGCCCGGGATTCTCATTCCGTTATTCTTTATATTCAAATTAACTGTCTAACAGGCAAGTCATCGTCCCCTTGAATTGCACATTGTATCAAATTCAAGTTTCATTGAAGTTCTTGCAAGTAGATCCTATTCGTTATCATATCGCTGTATTGATTATCTTTGTTGGGTCTATTAAGGGTTTACACGAGCTAACCCCAATATTCTTGGCATCGTGCCACTTTTGACTCTAAAGTTTGAATCTTTCATGCATTCATGTAGAATTAATAATAGGGTTAACAGTATAATCATGACACAATTAATTATTGTAGAAACAACTACTAGGTTGTATGTTTGGTTGATTGGTGATTATTTGATCGATGATAATTTAGTCTATGTATATGATTTTATTTTTATTTATCATGTTTTAACACCCATCATGCTAATTATACAATTTATTGACTAAAAAATCGATATCCATCATGTTAATTAATTTACTTTCAAGAAAACTACACAAATCCAGTATAGTGCTTGCTGACCTGTATGTTGACTGCCATTTTTGAACCAGTAAACGATCTTAAATTGAATTACTTTTTGAATATGAATTGTAGCCTTATCTTTCTAGTTTCCAGAACATCTTGAATTTTTGAATTCCTAGTTGTGTAGCAAACGTTATGTCCTTTTTACTACAGCTGTGTTTTTTACTTTCAGATTTTCAGATTCTTGTATCTTGCATGCTTAAACAGTAAAAAGGCTAATCAAATGTTAAAATTTTGCTCTGGTAATTTCCATATTGTTAGTAATCATGTTTAGGAGTCCAAAAAATATTTTTAATGAATTTATCATGGAGTTTTTTCTGTTTCTAAAATTATTATAACATAATGTCGAAATTCTGCCTGAACAAGAAAGCTGTAAAGAACAATGTGATTTTCCTAGCTACTGTTGTTGGATTTTGAACTTTAAATATGCATTGGAACCGTGTGGAAGTCTAGTTTCTAGAATTTCTGGCGGATTCAGTTTTTAAGTTCTAAAACAGCGGAAAACTGTATTTTTATACAGACTACTCTTGCTATCCAGAATTTTATATTCAAGATTTTAATAGATTAATTATTTTTATATCGTAGTATTGTATGAATTAAAGTGTGTATGTTGCATTGCATGATCCTAGTATCCCATTGTCACCATTCTAATTGTCCAATTTTGTCATCGTATTGTTTCCCTATTGATGCTATTGTTCATCTCATGTCTCTTGATCGCATATTGCATTGTTGCATTGATAAAATAATTAACAAGCCGGGGTTTAAGGGATTGACTGGAGTAGTTGATGATGTAGTGACTGTACTCGGAGGAGGGGCCCGTGTTTCCCTAATTACCATTCCGGCTATTGTTTTATCGTGTGATTGTGGTTACGACGGTAACCCAATCTATCATGAATTGTATCGTTGTCGATGACCGTACCATGCACTGAAAGGTGAATATTGATTATCGTTGCCGAGTACATGATCTATAGAATCTTCTACTTAAGTCTAAAATGACATTGATTGTATGTATTGAACCTGTAGTATAGGATGCAGCAGTACATGCATTAGTTATGATAAAAATGATTAATAGACTTAAGGATCACACAACATCGATACTGCATATTTTTCCTCATTGTTCCTATTGATATCGAATTGATCATTGATTATTGTTACCGAATATTGCATCATTATTTATAGCCATTGTATCGATTACCATGATATTGATTATTGATTATCGTGCCATGTTATTGATTCTTATTGATCCATTGATTCATTGCTATACAATTATTCCATTGTTCTCTGCTTTCTCTGCTTGCTGTCCATGACTTGCTCTAAGAACAATTTTTCTCCTCTTTTTAGATGAAGTGTATACAGGTAATGAAGGAGAATTGCCGGCTGGGATTAGAGAACAGACATTCTAAAGACTTAATGCTTTTTATTAGCTTGTCGTTTTTATCAAACTTAATGTATTGAGACTTATTATCTATTTGTGATTGGATTATTATTGTTTTGGGCTTATGTCCCAAATATTGCTATTTGTTTTCAGACGTTGGAATATTATTGTATTTGGATATTTATATTACGTCATTCCAAGTATTATTGTTCATGATATTATTATTATTGCATGCGCAATTGTTTGTATTGATTATATTGTTAAGTTAATCGGATAAACAGCTTATGGATGATGTAGTCATTCGCTGGGCCAATGTCTTGTACTCGTATTCCGTATTTTTGAGAAGCAGGGCGTGACATGTCCCTACAAACTAGCTGGGCACAAACAACAAGTTCAAACACCCTACTCCATCACAAAGTTGTCCGTATAAACTTGTTGTGCGCAAACACAAATTCATACGTCCAACTCTGTCTTAGAGTTGTCTCTATAAACTTGCTGGGTGCAAACGACAAGCTTAACGTTCAACCCCGTCATAAAGTTTCTTCTATAAGCTTCCTGGGAACAAACGGAAAGCTCTACGTCCGACTCTGTCTCAGAGTTATCTCTAAAAACTTGCGGGGCACAAACAACAAGCTCTACATCCAACTCTGTTTCAAAGTTATCTCTACAAATTTGCTGGGAACAAACAACATGCTCTCATCCAACTTTGTCTCAGAATTGTCTCTACGAACTTACAGGACACAAACAAAAAGTTCAAATCTTCAACTCTGTCCCAGAGTTGCCTCAACAGACTTGCTGGGATCAAACAACAAGTTTGGAGTCCGACTACCTTCCTATGTTTGCTCCTACAACAGCTCTTCTGCATCAGCCATATACACAAGATCCAACGGTCGAAGCACTCAGCACCCAAATCAATAGGAACACTCGTCCAACAATGAAACGCTCGATCGAAAAAATAAGCGAACAACACCATGCTTGGTCGACGAAAGAGCGGTTCGACGAAAGAGCGACAAACACTTGATCAGCGAAACGAGGGGTTAAATAAGCACTTGATTGAACAAAAAAATTTGGCCGATGTAACAAGTAGTCGATGAAGCTTTTGCTTGACAAACTAGTTGGCTAAACGATACAACATGGCTATAAAAATAAGTTAACAAGGACAAAAAGCCATGTTCACAAAAAAGATTCTCTATTGATCTAAAAGCCAAAGATTATAAAATGAGCTTTGTTTACAAACACACACACACACGCGCGCTTGCACACACACACACACAAAGAATGAAAATATGCTCTGAAGCAAAGCACCATGAGCTTCCTAGCTCCCTGGTCCTCAAACTCCAACTCAACTATGGCTCCAAGATCATCAAAAACTTGAACTCAACATCATGCTTCTAAACTTGAACCCAACTCGACGAAGCTCCCGAACTCAATAGAAGCTCCAACAGTTGACCAAACCCAACTCAACCAAAGCTTCAACACTTGGCCAAACTCCAACTCTGCAAAGTTCCGTACTTGACGCAAACTTCAAAGTCGACTAGAAACTTCAAAGATGACCAAGCTCAAACTCCACCAACTTCAGTGATGAACAAAACCCGATCTCAATCCAACACGAGCTCAACCATGCCCTTGCTCGACCACAAGCACGAATAGTAAAGCTCCCAATCAAACTCAAACAAGGACCCGACATTGAGCTTCAAAATTAACCAAAACCCAACTCAAAGAGGTCGGTTGGTGAGGAAGTAAGTTGACACTGGATGGTCAATGAAGACTCTGTGTTCGCCCAAAACCCTTGCTCTTCGTAGCCAAAAACAAGCTCCTAGGTCGGCAAGAACAAAAACATTGTCAATGGGATGATTGGTCGATGAGGGTTGGGTAATGAGAACTAGGTTGACAAGGCAGTAGGTGAGGCGACGAAGGAGGTTGGTCGCCGATGCTTGAGTGATCCCCAAAAGCATTGGTTGACGCCTGAGGTTGGTAGCTGAAGTTCTAGCTCGCCGAAGCTCGATGGAGAAGATAAAGGAGAAGGTTGCCAAGATAGTAGCTTGCTCGACGAGGCTCTCAGTAGGTCGGAGAAGTTCCTGGTCAGCCAGAAAATCACACATTAGTCACCCAAACCGTCAGGCGACCAAGCCAGCGCTGTTTTCGAGCCTCAGATCGCTCAAAAGCGAGATGAACGCATGCAATCATGCCACGTCACCCCCTTCGTCCTTGCTGCTCTGCTTCACTTCTCAGCCGCCCGATCGCCCCAAAACAAAAACCAGTGCATGATTGATGCGTGGGATGTCGCCACGTCGCCTCTACTCCCCGCTCCAAATCATTACCCTCGAACTCACTTAGCAGGTTTGTCCGACCCTGATCAATGCATGCAATCATGATATGCCACCCCCTCAATAGTTGTCGAGCCCGGGTCTGATCGATGCATCAAATTGCTCAAGCGTGCCAGGTTTGATAAATTTATTAAAATTTCTGAAAAAAATAAAAATTGGAATAATTAATTAAAAGTTCGAAAAAGCAATTATTAATTGGGAAAAAAATATTAAAAATCCAAAAAAGTTATGGAGAATTCCAGAAAAATTCAGGAAAATATTTGACGCCTCCAAAAACTTTCAACAAGTTTCAGGAATCTTCAATTGTCCCTGAAAGCCAAAATAATACCCTAAACTCCGAATCAAAGCAAACTACTTCCCGAAATATAAGAAAATCATCTTCCGGGAGTGGGGGCTTATGATAATGGTAAAAATCACAGTAAATTAGGGCTGTACGATTCCAGCACAGATCTTAAAGCTTCTACTAGAAGATTAGTAGTAATGGACCTCTCTAACAGGTCTGGGCCTTCTTCAGTCTCACAAACAAGACATGAGCCGCTTCCAAGCCAATTAAAAGTGTTTGGACCCACCGGGAGAGATACTCAGCCCTTGAGGGCTGTAAGTCAAATCACTTATCCCCAACAAGAGAGTAATCGATTCTATCTCTTAAAGAGGAGGGGGGGAGATCTATAGAAGATATCAGAATTAAGAGGTTGGGGGTTAGGGTTTTGAAGAGGTGGAGAAGTGAAGAGTTGGGGATTATGGGAGTTAGGGTAGTGAAGAGAAGGAGAATTAAGTGAGAAATTATTAGGTGGAGAAATTTTCATTTTAGCCCTTCACTTTGTACTATAAATACACCCCCATTCTTCTTCACATTTCACACTTAAAATAAACAAATTTAGAGAGAGAAAAAAGAAAGAGAGTTAGAGTGTTCTTGTTGCTTGTTGGAGTGCTCTTGCTAGGAGGAGAAGGCTAGGAGTTTACTTGTTGGAGCTAGGAGTTGTGTCTCATCTTTGGTTTTAAGTTCTTCATAAGATGTGGGTGGTCTTTATACTTTCTAATTCATAGATTGAGCATGCTAGAATATGACATTAGTAATGTAGATCAAATTGATGTAATGTGGGTGATCATCCTGTGCTTTCTAAAATATAAGACATGCATGCTAGAAATGATTAATGAGTAGTATAGATTAAATTTGATATGTTCAATGAAGAATAGAATCCATGCTATTGTATGTGCTATGAATAGTAGTAAATTTTTGTTATGATTAAGAATGGGAAAATGAATTAATGAGTTATCACCATGAATAAATATGCTTTGTAAATTTGCAAATGTTGAAATATATATAATTGTAGGAAAATTTGTTGAGATTTCCCTTGTGGTTAAAAATGAATTTTTGTGAAGTTAATTTGGTACACCAAGATTTATTCGTAACAGACACAAAGTGCTATTTTTGATTAAAATGAAGTAATGCAAATTCATGTTCATTAAAGAGAACAAATAATTTGAAATTTAGATATAATGTTTAAAATATCGATTATAAATTTGTGAGCTACCGTTTGAAAGAAAAACTCAGTTTAGATGAAATAATTGTAGTCTAATGAAAGATTGGATCAAAACAAAAATCAAGTTTTGTGAAGAAAATTAAATAACAGAAAGATTGAACAAAAGCATATTAGTGTGACTCGATATCAATAATCGTACTTGGACTTATTGGTTAGTTGGTGCACCATAAGTCGGTACTGTGTTGGTTGGGAGATCCTGGGTTCGAGACTTGTTAGACCCAGTCTGTGTTGGGCGGGGGTGGTCCTGGGTTCGAAACCCGTTGGCCACATTTTAAATTTTTGATGTTCTTTTTATATTTTGAAGAGGTTTTGATGCAAATAAAATTTGGAAAAAATATATAATATTCTTATAAAATGATAAGGAATCTATTAAAAATAGTTTCATAATTTTTCATGTATATTTTGAGAAATTAAAAAGTGGAATTGAGATAGTAAATGAGTTTTGACTTCAAAAATTATTTATTTGAGTATATGACCTTTATTTTGAAAAGAAGAGAAAAATATGTGTCATGTTATGGGATTCTCTTGATGTAAACATATACTTATGTTGAGTAAGAAATACTTAATGTGATAATTGCTATGTGAGCTTAATTTGCTAATGAGACTTAAAGTGATGAATTTATCTTCATGAAAAGAATTATTGCTTATTTTTGAATTTTAAATGAATATATGAATCATGAGAAATGCTAATATAAGACATTGATCAATTTATGAATAAGTTGAAGATATGAACATATATTAAGTTTAAGACATGATTATTGAAGGGTATGAGTACCCATAGATTCTTGTATATGAAAAGTTGTGATTTAGAGTTTAGTGAGACCCCGAGTATCGGCATTGTTGAATTAAAAGATTTTAGTTATATTTTGAGATATGACCATGGAGCTATCTCGGTATTTGTGATTAAGTCCGGTAGGGGGTAAGACTAACTCTAGGTATGATAATTTATTCATGTATTGAACTTAAGAACTAGGCACATAAGATGTAGTAAAACTTGGGCAAACGTAAGTGGGGCACTTTATATAGTCGGGCGGTGTACTCCGGGATTGAGGTTGCTTCGATGGAGATGAGCTTTTATTTTAAATCCGGCGGATAGTTTTCCGTACTCCAGTGTATATACGTATACCGGGGCTAGAGGGGCACTTGCGGGAGATTCGCACGACGAGGAGTCTGTTATAACAGTCGGGCGGTGTACTCCAGGACTGGGATTCGTACTCATGGAATGTCTAAACCTTGCTTTTATTACTGGGTAGTTGTCATGGCGAGGGATCGAACCCTTTAATGTGGAGTACGTAGGTGCTTGCCTTCGGACCTATATAGTATGGGATGCATAGAATCCGAAAAAGTATGCATTAGTGTCATCTTAATATAAAATATCTGCATTAGGCATTAAGGCATTGCATACACTTACATGGTTAGTGTAGTCACATTTAACACTTTATTTGCATTCAAGTTTTGCGGTTTGTTAAAGTATTGAGATCGTTATATTTCTGGCATAGAGAGGATGACCGAGTATAACATTTTCGTAAGTTGTAAGTAATTAACGTGCCCACAGCTTATTATGCAGGAATTGAATTTTAATGAAGAAGAAAAGTTGATGTGATGCTTAATTACATGTTAAAGATGTTGCAAGTTGTATATTATTTTCATTGTTGTACTTCATTTTATCTTTCGCTGTGTAAGAAATTGTAAAGAACTCTGAGGTATGATGAAAAGTTTAAATTTCGTTGTAAAATTGTACGAAGTGAAGTGTAAAGATCCTGTAGAATTTCAAATTCGGTCTTATTTGGAATTCGGGGCGTTACATGAACAATAAGGGACTGTACTCGGAAGGGAGCTCATGGTTTCCCTACTGTTACTGGTTACTGTTACTGATTACTGTATCCCAATTACTGACTGCAGTATCCCGATAAATGAATACTGAATAGTGTTTACATGTTTTTCCGAGTACATGATCTATAGACTCCACCACTAGAGTCTAAACGTTAACTTGATTGTATGCACCCGAACCTGTAGTATAGGACACAGGATTGCGTGCATTTGATAGGACTGATAAAAAATTGATAGACATAAGATTAACATTGAACATTGACACCGACAACTAATTCATTATTCTTGAATACTGATTCCTAATATTGATTCCTGATACGTGATTACTGATCCATTGATTACCTACTATTGATCATTTTACTGATTACTGTTTACTGACCATTGTGTTATTGATCATTGTTTTATTGAATATTGACTATATTGTTTATCGACCCTTTATCCTGCTATCGACTGTTTACCACTGCATACTGATTGATTATACCTTGAAGTCTTGTTTTCATATTTCCCGTTTACAAGTTTACAGTTGTTACTTGTATCATTCCAGTTCCCTGGTACATTATTTATCGTTATATTGTACTTGTTTAACGGCTTGCTACTACTTGTCGACCTAAGCTTACTCTAACGGGTACCCACCCTCTTTCTTTTGAGTCAATGTTTATACATGTACAAACAATGAATTACTGAAAGAACTTGATGAACTGTTATTGCATTTTGTTTTCTCAGACTTTTGTAAGTTCTTGTTTCTCAGATTTTGGTTATTGCATTATATTCTTATCCATGTGATTATTATTTTATTGTTGAGCTTACTGGTATCATACATCTTATGAATGATATGAGTTTGCATACTAATGTCATTCGCTCGGCCTTAGTTACGTACCTGTGTTTCCGTATAACGGGAAGCGGGGCATGATTAAATATCTAATATAATATCTAACATCCTTTTCAGAATTATGCTGTGTAGAACAGTGTGAGTTCTCACAAAGTATCAAAATCTCTGAATAGTGTGGGATTTAGTGAAGAAGTCTGCTGCTGTCTACTGTGAAGATATCACAAATTGAAGTGAATTGTTCTCTGCCTCATAACTAGGGCTGTAAATTGGACCAGACAGGACCGGACAACCATATGTTCAAGTTCGGACCGAAATTATACTCGGACGGGTTTATGTCTGGCTCGGTCCAAGTCGGACAAAATTTTTATAGTGCGGACTCAATTTGGTAAAGCATCGGACCACAATAATACTCGGACGGACTTATGTCTGGTTCGAGCCCGGTAAAGTATCGGACCTAATAATTTGTTCAAGTTCGGTTCGTATAACACTTCGGACGGTCCACGGTCGGGCCATTTATCGAGCTGGACTCGGACGGATGACGGACTGTCCTTTTCATTTTACACCCCTGCGCGTAACGCTCATGAGCATAGTGGCAATCAATCTCTATGTTCTTCGTTCGCTCATGAAAGACCGGGTTGCTTGAAATATGCAATGCACTCCGGTTATCACAGTGAAGAAAAGTTTCTTTTGTAAGAGTGACACCCATATCTGATAACAGCCAACGAACATGAACAATCACTCTAGTAGTAGCTGCTATCGCTCTGTACTTAGCTTCTGTGGAAGAACATGCAATAACTTCCTATTTCTTGTTTTGCCCTGAGATCAACGAATCACTAAGAAATTGACAGAAACCTATGGTAGACCGTTTGGTAGTAGGACCACCTGCCCAATCTGAATCTGAATATGCACTAAGCTCCAGTTTAGATGTAGAAGACATAAATAATAAGCGAGTGAAGGTACCCCAAAGATATCTGAGGATTCAAAGAAGAGCACTATAGTGAACTGATGTAGGAGTTGAAACAGTAACACTCCGAATTCCAAAACAGACTGAATTCGAAGTTCTACAGGATCTTTACACTTCTTTCGTACAATTTTGCAAGGAAATAAAACTTTTTGTTACATCAGATTTTACACTTTCATTACATATTTACAGCGGAAACAATTTATAACAAATTACATGAATTGAAATGTACAACATTTGGATCTTTCTTTAATCAGCATGCATTCTTTAGTCTTGCTAATCACTTTACCCTGCATAAAAACTGTGGGCACGCCAGTTGCTTACAACCGACGAAATATTATACACAGCTATCCTCTCTATGCCGAAACAGTATAACGATTTGCAAATGCTTAAACAAACCACAAGCTTGATCACAAATAGAACTACAAGGGACTATCCTATTGATGTCATGTTGTGCGGTGCACTTAGTCCTTAATGCAGTTATTTATATTAGATGACACTAATGCGCACTTGTTCAGATTTTATGCATCCCATACTACGTAGGTCTGAGGGCAAGCCCTTAACCGTTCTACATCTTGTAGACTTCAATCCCTCGTCATGTCTTAAACTACTACTGAAACTACGATAAGTATCCTAGATGTTCTATGAGTTACGAGCTCATGTCCAGACAGCCTGGAGAGGAATACCACGTCATGTCACGACGCATCGTGAAGAACCTATGGACAATTCAGCCTCCGTCATGGGGCATGACACCACCCGCAGTCACCAAACACCCCACGAGCATCGCCTGCGGTACGGACTCATGGAGACATATCCACGTCATGTCACGATGCATCGTGAAGACAGACTGTGAATACTCTCACACCGTAGCTCCGAGACCCTCATACTCGTGTTTTTTTCTTATTTTCATCACCTCTTCACTATGTATCTAATCCTTAGTCATTTGAATCACGAACAAAATCAATTCTCTAGAATTAGCCTTTCCACTATATCGGTCTTAATCATCTATTCAACATGACCCAATCTTGGTCTTTTCATCTCAAATTTCATTTCAACATATATCTTTTCAATGCCGTTATGGGGCTTAACTACACTCTAGTTCTCAATTTCAATTCACAATCACAAAATCGAGTTTTCACAGTCATAAAGTCCTCTTCATGATTAACAATAATTTTCCTTTCATGTTCATAGCATTTGTGTATTCATGCTCATAAAATTTTTCATAATTTGTCATAACATTCAATTTCACTTTTAAGTACAAACTCATGCATAAACAAAAGAATTCGTTTTTTTCTAACTTGTCACATTCATAATTCATTCTTCCCATGAAATTACTGTATTGTCATTTTATCAAAAATTCACACTTTCATTGCCAAAACTCATTTCAAAACTCTTTTAAACAAGGCATGTATTTTTCTTTATTCAAAGACAATTTAAACTAATAAAATAATAAGTTCCTTTTTTTTGCCAAAAATAACCTCAAATTCTTATTTATACTAGGCCACAAGTTATAGAAAATTATCTCACGAAAATCCAGCTATTATTTGAAACTTCAGGGCAGTCGATTATTGAAACATGGACAGTCGACTATTATCAAGGTAGTCGACTGTTACAGTGTAGTCAGTCGACTGTACCGCAAAGATTTGAACTTGAAAACAAATAATCAGGACGGTCGGCTATTTCAATATAATCGGTCGACTGTTCCGCAAAGATTTGAGCTCGAAAACAAATAGTCAGGGCAGTCGACTGTTTCAATATAGTCGTTCGACTGTGCTACTAGGCTTTTCAAATCCCCAAAATGTTTTTAGTTCTTTTTCTTCTCTTTTTGAGTCAAAACTCTCCAGATTTTAATGTATATACAAATACGGTAAACTAGTATTTTAAAATTCATTATTTACCAATAACACATGCATTTTTTATCTCATGTGGTGTTCTATGTCCATAATTTCGACATTTAGAACAATTTCGTCTTCACAAAATTTACAATATAAGTTTCTACAAAAAAATACTTTATTTCTTCATTCTCTCATTATTTAACCATCTACATCAATTTAGAACACAAAATTCTCCTCTTTCGTACAATAGAGTTTATTCTAATTTAAACAAACAATTCCACAGGAAGCATTCAATTCATCCCTTGTCTCATAATCATAAATTTTTTCACATAGCATAATTCATAGACATCTATCATGGCAATCATGATAGTTTCTAACACTTCAATTCACAAATAATCAACTTGCAACCATTTTAACAAATATTTTTCTAAATTACCATCTCATCTCTAATTAAGCAAACACCAGTCCAATTCCAACTAGTTGTTCTTTAACAATTTCATCAAATCATTCCTAGCATGGTATCTAGATTTTAGAAGCATGAGAAACACCCACCTATTGGAAAAAATGAAATGAAAGCTCCTAGAATGCAAGAAAGTAGCCTTCTCCACCTAGATTGTATTGCAAATCGCCTTCTCCTCCTTGAGCTTGATGGAACCCGAGCCCTCCTTGTACTCCTTGGATGATTGGCCAGCCACCTCTAGGTTGGAACACACACAATTTGCACACTCTAATCTTTTGCTCACTGATGCCTTTCAATCTTTTGCTCTCTTATCTTTTCTCTCTTAATGAATTGTGTATTGTACTAATGAGAAGAAATATATGGGTATTATACACTTTTTGGATGAGAATAGATGGCTAGGATTTAATCAAGGAGTTAGAGATTAAGGACCAAGATGAATTGGGAACTTCCATGATCACATAACCACCCCTCAACTTCATCCCACTCTCCCTCTCTCTCTCCACAATCCGGCCACCCCCAGAAGGGTGTGCAATGCACACTCTAGTGTGTGCACGTGTCCTTTCTAGTACCCCTCATTATTAAGTTGTACCAAAATTAATTAATTAATTGTCTACTAATTGTATTTACATGACAAGTTGTGACAATTAAAAGATTAATTAATTTGTGGGCTTCAAAAATCATGGGCTTTAGGCTCATGGGTCAAAATAAAATTTTTAATTAATTAGGGTGGGCTTAAATTAGAAAAATAATCTTAGGCTTTTAAAATAGGCTTTTAGAAAATAAAGAGAAAGAAAATAATGTTTATTTGTTCATGTTATAAGAGATAATTTTGTAAGAAAATATACATATACAAAATTTGTACGTGCACAACACGTAAAAATCAACAATTCTCATTAAATAAAAATTCAGGGTATTACAACACTCCCTCCTTAGAATAGTTCCGTCCCCGGAACTACAATTAAAGAGTGAGAAACAAAAACACAACCACACAAGAAAAAAAAAATATAGATACAAATCAAGCAAAGAGCTCAGGATGATCCTTAAACATCCTCTCCTCAGATTCCCAAGTAGCCTCTTCAACGAAATGGTTTCTCCAGACTACCGTGACCATTGGTATCGTCTTATTCCTCAAGACTTTCTCCCGACGATCAACAATCTCGACTGGGAGTTCAATGTTATTCAGATCCAATTGCAAACCTTTCGGCACTTCGGGCAAATGATGACTGGGATCTAGAATGTACCTCTCAGCATAGACACATGAAAGACATTGTGCACCTGAGACAACTCTTCTGGTAACTCAAGTCGGTAAGAAGTTTTTCCGATCCTTTTCAATATCTTATATGGGCCTATGAACCTCGCAACTAACTTCCCGCCTTTGCCAAATCGGATCACTCCTTTGCTGGGTGATACTTTCAGAAAGACAAAGTCACCTTCCTTAAACTCTAGGTCCCTTCCCCGGTTGTCTGCATAGCTCTTCTGCCGACTCTGAGCATCCACCAACCTCTTCATAATCAGATCAATCTTTTTAGAGGTCTGCTGCACAATCTCAGGCCTAAACATCTGTCGCTCCCCCATTTCGAACCAACAAACAAGTATTTTGCACTTCCTGCCATACAGAACTTCGTACAGTGCCATCCCAATACTAGTCTGAAAAATGTTGTTCTAGGCAAACTCCACCAAAGGTAAATGTCTTTCAAAACTGCCTCCAAAGTCTAGTACACAACACCGAAGCATATCCTCAAGAATATGGTTGACTCTCTCGGTCTGCCCATCGGTCTGAGGATAAAAAGCAGTGCTGAAATCCGTCTTAGTACCTAAAGCTGTCTGAAGACTCCTACAGAAATGCGAAGTAAATTGCACATCTTGATCAAACACAATGGTTAACGGAACACCATGAAGCCTGACGATCTCACCAACATACAGCTCAGCCAATTTGTCCATCGACGAAATGTGTTTCATCGCCAAGAAGTGAGCGGACTTGGTTAGTCGATCGACTATAACCCAAATCGCATCGTTGCCCCTTAAACTCTTGGGCAAACCCGTGATGAAATTCATATTGATGTTGTTCCACTTCTATTCCAGAATAGGTAATGGTTGCAAAAGACCTTCGGGTTTCTGATTCTCGGCTTTGACCTGCTGACAGATCTCACACCTCGCCACGAACTCGGCCACATCCCGCTTCAAACCTGACCACCAGAAATACTGCTTAATGTCCCTATACATCTTAGTACTTCCAGGATGTATTGTCAAAAGAGTAGCATGTGCCTCCTGAAGAATACTTTCTTTCAAGTCCGACTGATCCAGAACACACAGCCTTTCTCCAAACCACAGTACTCCATCCTTGACCTGAAACTCGGACAACCTGCCAGCACCGACCTGCTCCTTCATCTTCTGAACATCTGCATCTTCCTTCTGACTTGCAATGATCCTTTCATTAGCATAGGCTGGAGCCTCAACTGAGCTAAGGATGCTCCCAAGCCTTGCAAGACAACTTCAATACCAGCCCGATCCAATTCTTCTGCAAGCTGCCTCTGAGTCGTAATCAAACTGGCCAAACTACTCTTGCGGCTAAGTGCATCAGCAACCACATTAGCCTTCCCAGGATGGTACTTAATCTCATGACGAATGTCCTCAAGCACTTCTAGCCATCTCCTTTGTCTCAGATTCAGATCCTTCTGCTGATAGATGTACTTTAAGCTTTTGTGGACTGTGTACATGTTCAATTTCTCACCATACACGTAATGTCTCGATTGCTTCAAGGCGAAGATAATCGCAGCCAACTCTAGATCATGAGTCGGATAATTCTTCTCATGCGGTCGTAGTTGCCTAGACCTATAATCGATCACTTTTCCTTCTTGCATTAAGATACAATCAAGCCCACGATGTGAAGCATCGCTGTAGACATCGTACTAAACTCTTGCTCTAGGCAAAGCCAAAATGGGTGCAGTAGTCAGCCTCTATTTTAACTCCTGAAAGCTTGCCTCGCACTGCTCAGTCCACCTAAAGTTCACATTCTTCTTGGTCAGACCAGCTAGCGGCCCGACTATCTGAGCATAACCCTGAATAAACCTCCTGTAATATCCAGTCAGCCCAACAAAACTCCTGATTTCCTTCACTGTATTAGGCCTTGCCCAATTCTTCACCGCCTCTATCTTCTGCGGATTAGTTGCCACTCCCTCCTTAGAAAGAATGTGACCCAGAAATGCCGCTTCAGATTTCTAGAAATCGCACTTGGACAACTTGGCATACAACTCATGCTCCAGAAGCTTCTTCAAAACTGCTGCAAGATGCTCTGTATGCACCTCCTCCGACTTGGAGTACACAAGGATATCATCGATAAACACCATGATGAAAGAATCAATAAACGGCCTCAGAACTCTGTTCATCATATCCATGAAGATTACAGGTGCATTCGTCACTCCAAATGGCATAACTAAAAATTCGTAATGCCCGTGTCGAGTTCTGAACGCAGTCATGCCTCAGTCTTCACTCGAACTTGATGGTAACTTGATCGAAGATCTATTTTGGAGAAAATAGTTGCTCCTTGTAGACGATCGAACAGGTCGTCAATTCGGAGAATCGGATACTTATTCTGAACAGTGACCTTATTCAGCTCCTGATAATCGATGCACATCCTCATCGATCCATCCTTCTTCTTTACCAAAAGCACCGATGCTCCCTAGTGTGACGCACTCGGTTGAATAAAGCATTTCTCCAACAGTTCCTCAATCTGCTGTTTGATCTCATCCTGCTCCATAGGCACCATCCTATACGGTGCCTTGGAAATGGGCATACTCCCTGGCTGAACAGTGATGCTGAACTCCACATCCCGATGTGGGGGTAACCCAGGCAAATCTTTCAAGAACACGGTCGGATAATCTCAAACCACAGGGATTTTCTGCACCTCTACAGGAATATCTCTCTTGTAGATAGCTGCCACCAGACTAGAACACTTCCTCTTCCCTTGGAAAGTGAGTTCAGGACCACCTGGAGCCTTCACTGTTACTTCCTTGGTCTTGCACTCGATGCTCGTACTGTACACCGACATCCAATTAATGCAATGATAACATCGACTCCCAAGACATTCAGCTCGATCAGATCAATCCCGAAAATTCTGTCTCCAATCACTATCTTGCAGTCCATAGTACCGATCAGTGGTTAGAGTTTCCCCTGATGGAGTAGCTACTGCCAAGACCTTGCCTGGAAAGACTTTCGGTTCAACTCCTAAAACTTTAGCAAACTTAGGTGATACAAAAGTGTGAGAGGACCCAGTATCGAACAAAGCAACAGCTTTCTTTCCATTCAAATAAATTTCTCCTGTTACATAACACACACTCGTTACATAACAGTTCACTATAAAAGCGGGAAAAGAGAAACAACAGAAAACACTCTAAACATCCTCCCTCGTACCAGTGATGACGTGATCCACCTCATCAGCGTCAGCATCAGTCAAGGTAAATACTCATCCCTGTTGGTACGGTTTCTTCCCAACTTGCTGCGTTGGTCCACTACAGGTGACATTCTGCAGCTTGGGGCATTGAGACTTGTAATGTCCCGTCTTACCATAGTTGAAGCAAGTCACCACAGGAGGTCTCACCCAATTGTTTCCGGATCTTCCAGCTATGTTGACAGCATTTGTCCCTGTTGGTTTGAACCTTTGGGCCGGCGACTGTCCCCTGAAGTTGCCAGAAACTGTGGGCCTCTTCCCAACATTCCAGTTGGTCCTCTGATTTTGAACAGCATGGAACTGCTCCATGCATGCCTCAGTGGCTGTAGCTCGTTTGACCAGCTTAGGGGTATTATCCTGGATTTCAGACTTGGCCTCAACCCATGCTCGAACTTTTGAGCCTTCTTCCCCTAATCCATCACCAGTTCGGGTGCATACCTAGAGAACTGAGTGAACCTTGTCTCATACTCTCTAACCGACATGCCGCCCTGCTGCAGCTCCAGAAACTCCATGGCCTTCTTCTCCTGGACGTCTGAGAAAAAATAATGACTACGGAATTCCTCCAAGAATTCATCCCAGCCAAGAACAATACCTCTCATCGTTCGCTTCATCGACTGCCACCATACAGCCGCATCCTTCTCAAACTGCAGCGCCGCCAACTTCACCTTGCTACCCTCCAAAGTCTCCAAGACTTCGAAGATGGTCTCAACCTATCGGATCCAGTTGTCAGCCGTGTCAGGGTCTGACTTCCCCTCAAATACTGGTTGTTTCATCCGCTTGAATGATTTCACGAGTTTGATTACTTCGAGTACTGGATTCGCAGGCACCCTTCCTTGATTCTGATTCATGGCAACGGCGTTGAGTGTTTGATAGTCCCTTGCTAGTTTCGTTTCCAAGTCCAGACCTTCACCATTTTGAGCTCCTCTTCTAGCCATATTCTGATGTAAAAGATCTATTAAATTCGAAGTATAAACATAAATTTTAAATCAACTTTTTATTTTATTGAATTTCAAACTTTATACATTCGAATTTAAAATATTCCTGACATCAAATAAAAGTTGTAAGAAGATACAACAGTCTAGTTCCTACAGTTCCTCTTGGCTTCTCGAAGCTCTCCTCGTAGTTCCTCCACTTCCTCCTTCAGTACATCGTACATGTTTTTCCTCTTCTCGAGTTCCCAAACACGATGACTGAGAGTTGCAATACTCTCCTTGCACTTAGCGCACTGTGCCTGCAGCAGCTCCGCTCTCTCCCTCTCTGTCTCTACCTGCCTCTGAAGAGACACAATAAGACTACTCAGAACTGGTTCTTCCTCATCGGAGGAATCATCAGATGAATTCGGAGGTGGAATGATCTCTCGGGACTCAGGCCATTCCTCTTCAAGTTCTTCAGGATCCTCTTCATCTGAATCGGCTTGCCCGGGATAGTAATCCTCCTCAACGATGTGCCAGTCATCATCTTCAGCTGGGTCGAAGTGGTCTGCCATCTTAGAGAAAGAGAAGAAGAAGCATAAATCATAGAGCAACACAAATGTAAGTGACATACATTTAAATCTCTAGACTCAACACACGCCCTAATGTCCACTTCTAGGGTGTTGTTCCTTATAAATTTGTACTACTTGGAAGCGTGGCTCTGATACCACTCTGTTACACCCCGAATTCCAAAACAGACTGAATTCGAAGTTCCACAGGATCTTTACACTTCTTTCGTACAATTTTACAAGGAAATAAAACTTTTTGTTACATCAGAGTTTACACTTTTATTATATATTTACATCGGAAGCAATTTACAATAAATTACATGAATTGAAATGTACAACACTTGGATCATTCTTTAATCAGCATACATTCTTTAGTCTTGCTAATCAGTTTACCCTGCATAAAAACTGTGGGCGCATCAGTTGCTTACAACTGATGAAATATTATACACGGCTATCCTCTCTATGCCGAAACAGTATAACGATTCGCAAATGCTTAAACAAACCACAAGCTTGATCACAAACAGAACTACAAGTGACTATCCTATTGATGTCATGTTGTGCGGTGCACTTAGTCCTTAATACAGTTATTTATATTAGATGACACTAATGCGCACTTGTTCAGATTCTACGCATCCCATACTACATAGGTCTGAGGGCAAGCCCTTAACCATTTTACATCTTGTAGGGTTCAATCCCTCATCATGTCTTAAACTACTACTGAAACTACGATAAGTATCCTAGATGTTCTATGAGTTACGAGCTCATGTCCAAACAGCCTGAAGGGCAATACCACATCATGTCACGACGCATCGTGAAACCTATGGACAATTCAGTCTCCGTCATGGGACATGACACCACCCACAGTCACCAAACACCCCACGAGTGTCGCCTGCAGTACGGACTCCTGGAGATATATCCACGTCATGTCACGACGCATCGTGAAGACAGCCTGTGAATACTCTCATACCGTAGCTCCGAGGCCCTCATACTCGTGTTTTTCTCTTATTTTCATCACCTCTTCACTATGTATCTAATCCTTAGTTATTTGAAACATGAACAAAATCAATTATCTAGAGTTAGCCTTTCCACTATACCAGTCTTAATCATCTATTCAACATGACCCAATCTTTGTCTTTTCATCTCAAATTTCATCATCATATCTCTTTTCAATACCGGTATGAGGCTTAACTACACTCTGGTTCTCAATTTCAATTCACAATCACAAAATCGAGTTTTCACAGTCATAAAGTCCTTTTCATGATTAACAATAATTTTTCTTTCATGTTCATAGCATTTGTGTATTCATGCTCATAAAATCTTTCATAATTTGTCATAACATTCAATTTCACTTTTAAGTACAAACTCATGCATAAACAAAAGAAATCGTTTTTTCTAACTTGTCACATTCATAATTCATTCTTCCCATAAAATTACTGTACTGTCATTTTATCAAAAATTCACACTTTCATTGCCAAAACACATTTCAAAACTCTTTTAAACAAGACATGTATTTTTCTTTATTCAAAGACAATTTAAACTAATAAAATAATAAGTTCCTTTTTTGTGCCAAAAATAGCCTCAAATTCTTATTTATACTAGGCCACAGGTTATAAAAAATTATCTCACGAAAATCCAGATATTATTTGAAACTTCAGGGCAGACGACTGTTGAATCAATGGACAATTGGCTGTTCTGTGAGGATTTACAACTCGAAAATCAATAGTCAAGGTAGTCAACTGTTACAGTGTAGTCGGTCGACTGTATCGCAAAGATTTGAACTCGAAAACAAATAATCAGGACGGTCAACTGTTTCAATATAATCGGTCAACTGTTCCGCAAAGATTTGAGCTCAAAAACGAATAGTCAGGGCAGTCGACTGTTTCAATATAGTCGATCGACTGTGCTACTAGGTTTTTCAAATTGCCAAAATATTTTTAGTTCTTTTTTGTCTCTTTTTGAGTCAAAACTCTCCTGATTTTAATGTATATACAAATATGGTAAACTAGTATTTTTAAATTCATTATTTACCAATAACACATGCATTTTTGATCTCATTTGGTGTTTTATGTCCATAATTTCGACATTTAGAACAATTTCATCTTCATACAATTTACAATATAAGTTTCTACAAAAAAATAATTTATTTCTTCATTCTCTCATTATTTAACCATCTACATCAATTTAGAACACAAAATTCTCCTCTTTCCTACAATAGAGTTTACTCTAATTTAAACAAACATTTCCACAGGAAGCATTCAATTCATCCCTTGTCTCATAATCATAAATTTCTTTACATAGCATAATTCATAGACATCTATCATGGAAATCATGATAGATTCTAACACTTCAATTCACAAATAATCAACTAGCAACCATTTTAACAAACATTTTTCTAAATTACCATCTCATCTCTAAATAAGCAAACACCAGTCCAATTCCAACTTGTTGTTCTTTAACAATTTCATCAAATCATTCCTAGCATACTATCTAGATTTAGATTTTAGAAGCATGAGAAACACCCACCTATTAGAGAAAACGAAATGAAAGCTCCTAGAATGCAAGAAAGTAGCCTTCTCCACCTAGATTGTATTGCAAATCGCCTTCTCCTCCTTGAGCTTGATGGAACCCGAGCCCTCCTTGTACTCCTTGGATGATTGGCCGGCCACCTCTAGGTTGGAACACACACAATTTGCACATTCTAATCTTTTGTTCACTAATGTCTCTCAATCTTTTGCTCTCTTATCTTTTCTCTGTAATGTACTAATGAGAAAAAATATAGGGGTATTTATACACTTTTAGGATGAGAATAGATGGCTAGTTTTAATCAAGGAGTTAGAGATTAAGGACCAAGATGAATTGGGAAGTTGTAGTAACTTCCATGATTACATAACCACCCCTCAAATTCATCCCACTCTCCCTCCGTCTCTCTCCACAATTCGGCCACCCCTAGAAGGGTGTGCAATGCACACTCTAGTGTGTGCACGTGCCCTTTCTAGTACCCCCATTATTAAGTTGTACCAAAATTAATTAATTAATTGTCTACTAATTGTATCTACATGACAAGTTGTGACAAAAAGATTAACTAATTTGTGGGTTTCAAAAATAGTGGGCTTTAGGCTCATGGGTCAAAATGAAATTTTTAATTAATTAAGGTGGGCTTAAATTAGAAAAACAATCTTAGGCTTTTAAAACAGGCTTTTAGAAAATAAAGAGAAAGAAAAAAAATGTTTATTTGTTCATATTATAAGAGATAATTTTGTAAGAAAATATACATACAAAATTTGTATATGCACAACACGTAAAAATCAACAATTCTCATTAAATAAAAATTCATGGTATTACAGAAACAAACTGGCTGACAATACTGACTATATAAGCAATATCGGGTCTGATCATGCATGAGTAGATAAGCTGTTCAATGATATGCCTATATCTAGTGGGATCGGGAAGAAGGTCACCATCTGTACGAAGAAGCTTCATGTGATGTTCTAAGGGAGTATCGGCTGATCGACTATTAGAGAGACGCAGCAGAGATAATGTCTGTGTATATTTCTGTTGAGAAATGAGTACCCACTGAGATCCATGAGCAATCTCTAGACTCAGAAAATAGCATAATCTGCGAAGATCTTTCATATAAAACTGCCGGTGAAGGTATCTCTGAGTGGATGCAATGCCTACGAAGTTATCCCCAGTAATAATTATATCATCAACATATAATAGTAGAAATACCATCCCCTACGGTGTTGACTGGAAAAACATAGAGTGGTCTTGTAAACTTTGACTAAAACCAGCCTGTATGATGACACGGCAAAAACACTCAAACCAGGCTGGAGGGGCCTGTTTCAGACCATATATAGCGTAGATGGCATACATGACGAGGATGTATGGTAAGGCCAAGAGGGGGATGCATGTAAACAACTTCAGATAAGGTACTATGAAGAAAGGCATTTTTCACGTCCATCTGGTATGACGACCACTGACGGATGGCAACAACGGCAAGAAAAGTGCGAACTATAGTCATTTGTGCAACTGGAGCAGTCTCATCATAATCAATGTCGTGCTCCTGAGTAAATCCTTGGGCTACTAGATGAGCTTCATGTAGCCATCTAGTTTGGCAACAATGCAGCCATCAGGTCGATATTTGATATTGAAGCTGGATGCCCACTAGTAGTGGAGCAACATCCCAAGTGTTAGTCTAATCAAATGCACTGAACTCCTCTGTAATAGCATCCCGCTACTCGGGATATTGAATTGCTTACTATTAGGTTTTAGGTCACATGTGAAGTGTATATCAGTGAGATATGCATGGAGCTGTGGTGAGTAGGAAGCTTGAATGGCAAAGCCAAGCTGGTCAGAAAGACCAGTGACATCAGGTATATAACGTGTTGGTGGGATGCCTGAAGTGGAACGTGTAGACTGACGAATCAATGGTGGATTGGCAAGGTGTGGGGTTGAGGTCGGTAGGGTGGGTGCATGCGGCGGTGGGGATGCAGGTGTGGTGGCATGATGCTGTGGTCATGCAGGGAGAGTGGGAGGTGTCTCTGTAGGAGAAACAATAGGTGTAACATATGTATGAGATGGAATAGGAGCCAACAGAGTGGGATGAAAGGGAATGTGTGAAGATGTATCCAGGGAGGTAAGCCCAGCAATTGAGGAATCAAGAAAGCTAGTATCCTCAGGAGAGAACAAGTAGTAAGGAGAGTCTTCTAGAAAGAAGACATGTAGGAAAATACGGTCATGATGCACCGAATGATCAAAATAATGATATCCTTTATGCTCTGAACTGATTCCTAGGTGAACGCAAGCAGGCGGTTAGCTTTGTGCGCTCAGTGGGAGGGAAAAGGACGTAATATATAGGGCAGAAGAGGGAGTGATGTTAATGAGGCGAATAGATATCATGACAGCTTCAGTCCAGAAAGGACGAGGAACAGTAGTGCAGTGTAAAAGAATGCGAGCAGTCTCAAGAATATGACGATGCTTGCGTACAGCTACACCATTATGCTCATGTGTGTAAGGACTTGACTTCTGAAAAACTTTGTCGTGAGACTGAATGATCGATCTCATAGTAGTGGAAATGTACTTACGAGCACCATCTGAGCAAAAAATCATGATTCGCACACTGAACTGAGTGCGAATCATGGTCGTAAAGGACTAATAAACGTTAGGAATCTCAGATCGTTGGCGAATAAGAAAAACCCTTGTATATCGAGTGAAGTCATCTATGAAGGTAACATAATAAAGATAGCGTTTACTAGAAGGTATAAGAGAGGGTCCCCATATGTCAGAAGTAACGAGTTGAAAAGGATTAGTGCTTTGTGAAGTGCTTTTGCTATGAAAAGGGAGTGCTATGCATTTTGTAAACTAACAACCCTGACAATAAACAAACATATAAAAGAAATAAGAGGGCCAAGGGCACCATTACGGGCTAAAATCTTGAGACAAGACTTACTAATATGACCTAAATGTCCGTGCTAAAGATCAGCATCAGAGTACACAACACTGAAAAAATTAGGATGAGATCTATGTGCAAGTAGAAAATCTAGATGATATAGACGATCCTATCGACTAGCACGCCAAATCTCCTTTCCAATGTGTGAATCCGTAATAGAAAAACCTAAAGAATCGAATGTAATGACAAGACCACTATCGCACAAAGCACTAATGGAAATAAGGTTCATGGATAAATGAGGAGCTAAAAGAACATAAGGTAATGTGAGAGTGGGAGAACCAATAGATCCTGAGTGTGTAGTGAGAAGTTGTGAGCCATCGGTTGTGTGAAGGGATGGAGTGAGACAGAAGTGCAGTGCTGGTGGTGAGTATTGTGTAATTACTAGTAAGATGATGTAATGTATCAGAATATAAAATCCTGGAAGAATTCATACCAGGAGTAATAGAGAATGCAGAAGCAGAGACCGGCATTGGTAGACTGACCCAAGAGCTTGAGTTCCAGCTGTGAGGCAATACTGAAGATTGACCCAATTAGCAGAAGATGGCAAAGTTGAAGTAACGATCATGACAGAAGAAGTAAGGAAAACAGTACACCGAGGAGGAATGAGACTGGTGATGGTGTAGTACGGATGAGTACGACGATGTTGTTGTTGCCAAGATCGATACAACGAGGAAGATAAGAATTAGGATGTTGCTACTGTTGCTAGTTTTAGAAGAAGCGATGGGCCCGAGATAGGGATGACTTTGTTGGTTTCGACGCCGGGATTATGGATGAGTGAAGAGAAAGATGTAGTAACTGAAGTCGGTGGAGACGGGAAGATACTGGCAAAACTGGGTTTCCATTGGGGAAGTACTTCCAATTTATTTATTATTATTATTTTTATTTATTTATTTATTTTGATGACGAATGGTAGTGGCGATGACAACAGATGAAGCGGGAGCAGAGAGAAGTTGGGTTAGGGTTAGGGATTGGATTTTCAAGTTTGAATTGGGTTTGGTTTTGGTTTTCGGTTATTTTTTTTATTTTTTATTTTTATTTTATTTGAAAAAAATATAGAGATGGTAGTAGGGTTTCGCGTTTTCAGATCGGAATTTTTTTTCCTTTTTTTTCTTTTCTGTGTGTGTTTTTTGTTTTTTGTTTTGGAATAGGGGTTCGGGTATTTGGGGTAGGTTTCGGGGTTAGGTTTGGGTTTGGTTGTAGGATATATATAGGTTTTTGGGTTTAGATGGGAGATAATAGAGTAGGATTTTGGGTTAGGGTTGGAGAGGAGTGGTGGCTAGGGTTTTAGGTGATCTGGGAATTTGTGGGTGGCAGCTAGCAGCGGGGGAGGCGACGGGATTCAGGTGTGACGAGAAGCAACTAGTGGAGTCATTGGGTTTCGGGTAGGACAGGATGTAGGAGGAAGGAGTCACCAGAGATGTTGAAGTGTAGGAGGAAGGAGTTGCTGGAGCCGTCGGGAATTGTTGCTGTGTTGCTGGCGAGTTCTCCGGGAGGTTGCTGATAATGTGGATGATTGTTGATTTGAAGTTATCGATAGGGTAGAATAACTAGGGTTTGAGGTAGAGTAATTAGGGGTAGGGATTAGGGATGAAAAAAAGATTAGGATTATGGATTATTGCTCTAATACCATAGGTAAACAGAGAGATTGAAGAAAGAATATTGGATTAATTATAATTGAGTACAACGTCTCCTATATATAGGAGGGAAGCAAACACTAAACTAATACATATTTCGAAATGAGACAAAATATCGAATATAATATCTAACAAATACGAAAAATTAACTGAGGAAGGATCGACTCCATGATTCTAGTTATTTCAGTTAAAATTTGTGGAAACCCTCCCTCAGTTTTTGGCTGAAACCAGAAACATTGGTTTAAACATTATTCTCTTTCAAGTAAACTTGCATTGGCTACTAGGTGATGAGTTTTTAATTGATTTCGTAAGGATTTGAAATGACTTCATAGACGGCATATTTGTCTTTAGAGCATCCACACCGGTGATCTAAATTTGCCATTTTGCCATATTTTGACGGAAAAGCACCCACATCAGTTTGCTATTTTGCCATTTTTTTGGCAAAGTAGCTACAGTAGCTTCTCATATTTGAGAAATGAGTTGCTCATTCTTAAAATATAGGGGTCTTTTTTTAATGCTGTCGGACAATACAAGATGTATCGTCCTGAATATTTTATTTATTTATTTTCCTGACAAGTATTGGACAGAAAAACTTGATCCGTCCCACTAAGAAAAACAAAACAAGAAAACCGAACATATGCACCGGACGGGACATGTTGTCCCGTCCGAGCTCAAATTTTGGCCAAATGGGACAACATGTCCCGTTTGAGCTCAAATGTCACTTTCAACACTTAATTTGGTCATGGTTTAGTGTTAATTTAATTATAGTTTAGTATTATTTTAATCACTAATTAATTAACTAATGACTATTTAATAACTAACACTATTTTAATTTTTCTAAAAATTACAAAATTACATTTCCGACGGAACAACATGTTCCATCCGATAAAAAAAATCTTTCTCAGAACTTGGCAAATGAATCAGTATGGCGACTTTGAGAATTGCTATTTCTCATTTTTCCATTTTTTCAAAAAATAGCGCACACCATTGTGGATGCTCTTAGGTGGTGCTTTCCCAGATTTTCAACAAGATTTTGTATTTAGTATAAACCAATGTATGATTTATGGGAATAGAAGATCTACAAATCAAATTCCCATGGTAAGGGGAGATTCTTGGTCCCAATCGATGATTTTGGGAATTTTTGAATTTTCACTATATCAGAAATGATAGAAAATTAGGTATCGGGCCTATTACTAGTTTGCTAGTGCGGTCTCTGCTAGAAGACTAATCTTCATAAGTACTCTCTCTAGTTTAAGCATGATTTATATATCTTCGCATTCTTTTCTAAAAGATGAGAAAGGTTAGCTAGACTACTAATGAATATGGTGAGAAATAATTCAGTTTGAATTAAAGTTTCAATGTTATTATACCTCTATTATATGAACAAATAATATCATCTAGTAGATATATAGTATTGGTCTGATTACCATCATAGTATGTAATCATGTGCTAACTAACTGTAACTTAGTTTGGTTCTGCGAAGCCTCAAACCTGACTTCGAAGAAAATTTGATCCCAATTTTACGAGTAAAATGCTTTAAATCAACAAGAAAAGTGAGTCAATTGAGTTTCTCTTTCTCATCTCACTTTCTTTTCATAATTAGGATTGAGCAGCCAACATTCACAAACTACTAAAACAAAATGTTGCCTCAATTCAGACCCCAACCTGCACGGCTAAGGTTGGTTTCTTGATTCAAACCCTGACCTGTCGGAATATCACCCTTTGGAAAGCTTCAATAATATTGGCATATTGTAACACGATGCTCCAACTATATTCAACACACTGGTTACAGAGCGAAATAATGAAGCAACTTGAATATGATTTTATTGCGACAGCAATTAGTGCCAACTGGAGTTGATGTGAACATAGTATTCAAATTCATTTTCATTCAAGATAAGTGCTTTCAGGCCATTAGATCCTCCTCTCATATTATTAGCTCCATTATATCCTTGACCGCACAATCTTGATATGCACAAACCATGGCTAGAAAAAAGTGCTTCAATCACTGATTTAAGAGATTGAGCAGTGGTGTCTGAGATATGTACAATACCTAAAAATCTATCTACAGTCTGTCTTTTTTTGTTAACAAATCATGTAACAACAACCATTTGCACTTTGCTTGAAATATCTCTTAATTTCATCAATTAAGATAGAAAAAAAATCATCTCCAAGTCCATCAATGCTACCTTTAGTAGTTTCAGCAGCAACAACATTTACAATATCTTTCTAAATATCTGGCAAAGTCAATAAAGATTGTCCGGAGCATTTTGTAGTACGACATTATTGATTTCCTCGTTATGATCAACAACAAATTGGAGAAGCTCAAGAAAATTTCCGTGTTTTTTAAATTTTCAGAATCGTCGTGTCCTTTAAAAGCCAATCTCTTTCCTAATAGGAATCAAATGCAATCAATAGAAGCACTTAAACCAACTCGATAGTTAATTCAATCATGACTAGAGAAAGGGGCAGATCTAGGCCCAAGCAGCACAAACAACTGTTTTGGGCCCCCAATTTTATAGGGCTCCATATTTTTTAAGTATTTATAATATTTAAAAAAATGTAATTGTTTTCAGATACGATTACATTGTATTATTTAAAATTTGAAACAACAATTGGCCGATTAGCTCATTTGGTTAGATCATTGTGCTAATAATGTGAAGGTTTGCAAGTTCAAAACCTGCATGGGGTAATTAATTTTTCAAACATTTTTTGTCGAAAGATTTTATGATATTTTTCAATGTTCTATAGTATATCATATTTACCTGTTTCTAATAAATTTCTAACCAAATCTTCAAGTGCATATGGTTATTCTACATTTTAAGCTTCCAACTAATATTCTCATATGCATATATTCATCATCACTTTATTCTGACCGTGTTCTCTAATATTCTGATCGTGTTCTCTAATATATCATATTTACCTCTTTGCGATAATGTAATATTCAAGCACATATACATGTTTGCTTTGTTCGCTTCTTTTCCCTTTATTTTAAATTTTGTATTTGTTGATAAAACGAATTCTAGGGTTGCCTTTCAAAAGAAAATAATATAAGGGGCGTTTGATAAAACCCAAATGTAGCCATGAAAGCATTCAAAATAACATTATACATATACTTCAATCATGTCAGTTCAATATTTTCTCTTAATGTACACAAACTCAACGTGCCTTTACTTTTAAGTTTTGAACATAAATTTCTTTTGTTTTATTCCTCTTTAATTCTCTTATTCATCATTTCTATTTTCTCAGATGACATACAATTCAGAATAAAATCACTACCGATTCTTCTTAGAGTTTGTCCGAGTTTCTTTTTGTCATGAGATATTTTATGTAAAATGTGTATGTTATCAATTAAATTTTTGTTGGTAGCATATATATAATTTTTTTTTCATTTAAATAGTTTGTTCTTTAAGGCTCCAAATTTGTTTGCATTTAAATAATTGTCATTTTTATTTTATCAACTTGCAAAAGGCTATATTTGATAACTTGCTTAGGGCCCCCTAAAATTCAGATACGCTCCTGCTAGAGAACTTAGAGAATACTGTCGGAATGCTCTGATTTAGATTCATCAAGTCATCACAATATTGGCCCAGCTTAAAATGCTTCTCTTTTCCTTTAAAAGGAGAAACTGGGCCAAACACAACCTTTGGAAAGCTCTGCAGAAGGAGAAGTAGCTTAATTTTAGAGAAGAAAATGAGCTTTGATAGAAGCTCTGCAGAGCAACTTCTAGCTTGTCCTTCAAAACCTCATAACACAAATTTTTTCTCCTTCCCCTTCCTCACTGAACAGCCACCGCCGAATGCCGTCGAACACTGTCGAACAGCCGTAGCCTCTTCTTTCTTCGCCGTCGCCTCTCCTTTCTTCGCCGTCGAACGCCGCCGCGCCGCCGCCTCTCCTTTCTTCGTCGTCGATAGCCTTTGTTTGGGCTTTAAATATCTTTATTAGTAATATAAAGATATTTTTGTAATTTGATAACTTATATTTTACTCTTAAATAATATCAAAAGCTTCAATTGAGTATAAAAGTAGCTTACAATTGATATCTTATGCCAACAACTTCTAGCTTAAAAGTAGTTTTGAAGTTAAAAAAATAGACTTTCCAAACAGCTTTAGCTTTTAATTTCAAAACTTTATTTTCTGACTTCTCTTTCTGAAGTAGTTTTAAAGTCCAAAAAAAATATAGGTCAACCACAACCTAAAAAAAGATAGGTCAAAAGCAACCTTAGAAAGAACTGTAGAAACAAGAGTATCACCACTACCCCTAGCCTGCTTGGCTTGGATGATATTGTTTGAAAATATAACAGAATAAACAATAAGTGGCATCATTTTTTATACTTTATTCTAACCGTTTGCCGTACTCTTCACCAAACCAACTCTGATTAAATCTTAGCAACTTATCTCCAACCAATTTTCCTAGAAAATCATGATTACGAGGTTGACAAGGACCCTTCAACAAATATTTTCTCCTCAATTAATTTCTAGTTTTAGAACTATTTAGAGCATTCACAGTGGTTTGTTATATTTCCATAATATACATATTTTAGCATTTCGATCGCTATAGTCGTTTGTTATTTATGCTTATTTTGCCATAATCGATACAGTAGATTGTTATAAATGAGAGAGAATATAGCAATAGACATATTATATATTACGAAACTTCAAGTTTTGTCCGCAATAAAAAATAATTTTTTATTGAATTCGATGAAATTAGAGGATTTTATGAACAAAAAAGTAGCTCGGAAAAATAAAAATACCATGGACGAAACTTGAATTTCGTCTCGTGGCAATTTTTTAAATTTTTTTAAAAATGGACGGACTTTTTTGCTCCTCCTTTACTTTCAACCATTGAAAGCTCAATCCAACGGCTCTTTCTCTATTTCAACGGCTCTCTTTCTCTCTTGTTGTGTTATATATATTACCTGCACTCAACCAAATAAAAGCACAATTTTTTTTCCCAATTCCATCTTCTCCAATAACATATATTCCCTGTCTGTCTCCTACTGATATTTTTTTTGAAAGAAATTAAATGGTGAACTCTGGGGCAAGGGGAGAGTATATACAACTCAGGAAGATGTTATTCTCTGTCAAAGTTGGATTAGTATAACGCAAGATCTGTTGGTCGGTATTGATCAATTTGGCACACACTTCTTGGAGCGGATTTCTTCAACATATGCAGCATTATTGTCACGCCCCGCTTTTCAAAAATACGGAATACGAGCATGTAATAAAACTCCAGTGAATGATTTTCATCATTCATAAGCTGTTCAGGAATTCTTTACAACATATCACAGAAATAATCAGAGTCGAAAGACAAAAAAGTCAATCACATGCACATATGAACCAAATACCAACAAGAATACTTGAAATGAAATATATTAATCTCAAATAGTCATGATCTGAAATACACAAATAATTCTGGGTCACATCGCCCAAATACAAGAATAAATACAAGTCTCAAAATACAAAAATAATCCAAGTCTCACAAATACAAATATTGTTCAAACAACTATAAGAAATAATAATAATAAGCAGAATCTCCAGCATCTAAAACATCATCTCATCAATACCTTCAGGAACCTATCCTCCAAAATCTGCAATACAACGAATGCAGGAAAGAGAAAAAGAGAAAATACAAGTACCCGTCAGTTACAAGTTGCGGGTCACAAATAGAGTAGGATACAAGCACATGGAATGGGGAAAACTAACTAGCACATGGTATAGGTATGATGTCAACCTAGACAAACTAGCATGGTAAAAGTGTCAAGTGTACACGGCATAAGTCAAGTGTCAAGCAAACAAGTATCCTATAAATATGCATAAAGTGTCAAGTGTCGTGTAATCATGTATCAAGTATCATGTTCCATGTTTCATGTAATCACGTCTCATGTATCATATAGTCAAGTATCAAGTAAGCAAGTATCATGTCAAGTATCTTATTCAAGTATCATGTTCGAGTATTAAGTTCAAGTCTTGTGTGATTACTATCTAGGTAGCACGACATGCCGCCCACACCAAATGGTTGCTACAACACAATAGTTTCGCTTTACATTTCATAGTGGACCATAGATGGCAGTATACTCAGGAACAAGTCAAGTAACATGTATCAAGCACGAGTTACGTAAACGTGAACAAGTGGCAGCAAGTATCAAGCACGAGTCATGTAGTCATGAATAGGTGGCAACAAGTATCAAGCACGAGTCATGTAGTCATGAACAGGTGGCAACAAGTATCAAGCACGAGTCACGTAATCGTGAACAAGTAGCAGTAAGTTTGAGAAACACGGGCCCCCTTTCGAGTACACGTTTCTGAATTATCCACTAATCGATCTTTCTCTTAAACCCCGGCTTGATTACTTTTATTATTGTTATCCAACGGACATAAATGTGTACAAAATAGTGTCAAATAAATATGATATGATCAGGTTTAGGTTCAGGTTAACAAATCAGCATGCATGGATGATATACGTTCACATATACGAGCAAAATAGTCTTGGTTCATAATCAGGACAGCAAGACCAAGCAGTACTAAAACAGTGATTCTAAGAGCTACAGACATGCAAATCAAGATCCGTCGATGGATCTGGAAACTTGACATCCACACGAATCCAACTCATATAAATAAGCTACATACTAGTTCACAATAACTCAGCTCAAAACTGATTTGAATACAGATTTCATGTTCAGTCAGAAAACAGGGGAACAACTTCAAGAGCATGAAAACAGCATGAAAACATATCAAATAATTCCATAAAAAATCTGGGGTATTCCCCTACATGTATAGACTCAAAATAATAAGTTTCATAATATTCCAGTATGTATAGATCAACCATAAAAAATAAGAAGCAACACGAAAACATACTTTGACGAATCTGAAATTCTCAACACTGCTGTACGAAAACTAGGATATCTCGCAATCAGTGAATCGAAATCCAATTCCGCCAAAGAAACATAAAAATAGATAGATTTTATTAACTTTCATATTTCACAAATAATTTTCATACAGTATAAGGAATTATAATGAAAACAGAGTTCTTTACTAAACAGTGCGCAAATTACAGCATAAGTAGAATTTAGAAAAGAATATGAAACACCACATAAAACGTATCTTTAAAATATATCAAAAATCTGGGTAGTCCCTAATATATTATGTATAGATTAGTTCTTGAAAATAATTTGTTAACAAAATTAATTCAAAACAGAATCTGGAAACTATCGACACGTCTGTACCAAAACACACATAACTCACTCATACGAAATCCAAATCAAGTAAAACTAGTGTGGTTTGAAAATAGACAAAATTATCTAAAATTCACTTTCAATTTTGGAATTAAGATTCGGACTTTAGTATGGGTGAAAACAGCAATCAAAACAGAACAAGCAGCAATTACAAATTTCACACCTCTAACCAAAAACATCATAACTTCCACAATATTGATCCAAACTTAAACAAACTTGAAACACAGCCTACCAATCATCTAAACATCATGTTTTAGGGATTCTAACATGTCCAAACCTATTGTTTCTCACATGGGCAATCAATCAAACACATAGCATGCAATTTATCACATACACGAACAAAATCAAGTTTTGGGTAATCCTAGGTTATCATCATATCAAGTTTCATGTCCTAAGTCATCTATGGCCAAATTTATTAGAATAGAAACATGCACATCAAGAAAAATACAATTTTTGTTTGTCTCTAGACCCAACTACTCTAGATGTGAACTTTTTGACGTATATCAACCTAATGAAATTATGTACAAGTTACTTGCCTGGAGGACAACGATGAATCCAATGAAAGAAGAGAATAACGGGAACGGATCCCGGGGAACGATCTCCAACAAGCAAATAACGAAACCACGAACAAGATCCACGAACAACGATGAACAAAACCCACGAATAACAACTCGAACACCACGCACCACGAACGGCACCACGAGAACAACCACGAACGAATCCCGAGTCCATGAGTCGATAACCGATACACGACCCACAACCAACGACAAAGAACTCAACCCACGGACAACAAACAACCAACAACGAACTCAAAAACTCCCAACTAACACAAACGACAAACTACAAACTCCAAACGAACCCAAATAACGAGCACACAACCCACAACAACTGAACACAAACGACAAACTCCAAATGAACCCAAATAACGAGCACACAACCCACAACAACTGAACACAACCCACAATCACCAAAACACACGAACCAATAACACAATCCACGAACCAAGACGAAACCAACAAACCAAACTCGAAAACCACTCAACTACGGTGACTTGTGCAACCACTCACACGAGCAACCAAAGAGAAGGTCGGGACCACCATGAAGAGGAGTTCGGGACAGCAGGGTGGCGACAACAATGAGATGCAGTACCGCAGTCGTCGAGGAGGAGGACGGGAGACGACGTGGAGCGGGGGGCTGCTGGGCTGTGTGGTCGCGGCAGCGGGAGGCACATGCACAGGAGGTGCGCTGTCAGGCTGTCGCACTGCTGCGTCGCGGCTGCGGCGCGCCAAGAACAGGGGACGCGACACTGGGTGGCTGCACGCTGGCGCGGAGGTGGACGGGGTGAAGGAGAGAACGGGAGAGGGCAGAGAGAGGGAGAGCGGCGCGCTGGCGAGGTGGGGTTCGGGAGAGGCATGAAGAGGGAGAGAAGGTGACAAGCGGCTGAGAAGGGGAAGAGTCGGGAGAGAGAGAGGTTGATCGGGAGGAAGATGGAAGTCGAAGCGGCGCGAGGCAGGGGGGGAACAGGGGCATGCGGGGATATTAAATAGGTTGGATGGTTAGGGTTGGACTGAAGGTAGTGGTATGGGAAACAGGGTCTGGGTTGTAAATGGGTAGGATAATGGGTTTGGGTTTAGCTGGGTTTATTTAGTTAATGGATTTAGGGTTTAAAAAAACCAATAAGAGATATTGGGAGAAAAAAATATATATATAAAAATAAATAAATAGGATTTTTAATAACCAGTCCAAAAACAAAAGTAATAACAATAATGCAAATAACAATGATTATAATAAGAGTAATTATAATAAAAAAATAAGAATAGAATTACAATATAAAAATCATAGAAAATAGTTACAAATAAGACTATTTATCGAAAATAGATTTTTAATAGAAGATTCAGAAATACATTTTGACAAGAAAATTTGAAAACAGGAAAAATAATTTGCAAAAATTTTTAAAATACAGAAAATACACAAAAATACATTTTTGGAAAAACAAGGGTTACAATTATTTGGGACTTCAACCGACAGATAGCTCACTTGTAAGTCGATTCCAAATAATTTATAAAGAAGTTGCCCCGTTTATTGTGAAATTGTGCAGTACAACCAGCAGAGCCGCTAGCGGAACAGCCGAGACAGATAATGTATGTTAGAAATTTGATTTTAATTCATGCTTTAAATTATTTATGTAAATAATAACATTAGTAGAATATATGCAAACATCTAGAAAAGCTTAGAAATTTGAAGAATGTTATGATACACTTAAAGATCAGTCGAAATTTTTATTACGTACTACACAAGTCTTCGAACGAGTACAGAGTTCCCAATCTAGGGAAGGTGGTGGTAGCCAAAACTCTCCCACAATAAACAACTGGGATTCAGATATATCTGTTGATGTGGAATCACCTACACCCCTCACCCGACCACCAGGTCGCAAATAAGCGAAGAGAAAAGGGAAAAGAATGTCTGAATCACCAAATTAATCTCAAATTGTTGAAGAAACAAAAAAATTTAACGCTCTTTACAAAGAAACACAACACAAGAGGAATTTGGCCATGGAATTGAAGATTGCTATTAAACAAAGAGAACACGATCTTAAAGAACGGGCCGAGGAAGATCGTATTTTGAGTATCGAACTCAATAGTTTACAAGATAATCAACGTCATTATTTTAGGTGTAGACAGAAAGAAATTCTGCAAAAACGCAGTTATAATAGTGGGTAAACTACATTAACCCTAATATTTTATGTTAGCATTATTATTTTGAATGTATCATACTTTATTATTTTCAATGTACCCTGCATTATTCGTAATGTTTAGGTATTTTTTATTTTTAAGATCGCAATCTGACAAAACTAAGTATTGAAGGAAATGTGTTATATTAAAATATTACATCATGGCTTAGTTATACCTGAATAACTATGATTTAAATATTACATCCGAATTCAAAGTAGTAAATTAACTATGATTTAAATTATTCCTGAATACAAAGTAGTACATTATACAAGAATGAGAATACAAATTAATACAGGCGTAGTACAATTACTATTTAAAACTAAGAATATCCCTATTGCACATCTCCATATTGCGACCATATATGCTCCACCAAATCTTGACGAAGTGCATGATGTTTTTGTCTATCATGTAGAATCACATTGCGAAGGATTTGGGCTCCTTGATTAGTTGGTCCACCTCTATTAGGTACGATCACGGTCAAGTCAGAAATATGATCGTAATCGTAATCAACAATTCTTTCTTCTCGTTCGTCCTCAACAATCATATTGTTTACAATGATATATGAAAGACTATCTGTATCCCATAAACACGTTGGACCCTTCACTATTGCAAATTTTAGTTTTAAGACTCCGAAAGCCCGTTCTACATGTTTTCTAGCACCTTCCTCCATTTCTCCGAATTTCTTTTCTTTTGGGTATCCGGGGCGGTGTAAGTTTTGACTATAGTTGCCGACGGAGGGTATATACCATCCGCTAAATAGTAGCCCATATTATTATTGTAGTTGTTAATGACAAAATTTGCCGGAGGTACAAGACCATCAAGAATCTCATCAAATAAATTAGAATGGTTAAGCACACTGAGATCATTATTGCATCCTGGTATTCTGTAGAATGAATACCAAAACCAAAGATCATAAGAAGCAACTACTTCGAAAATAATAGTTGATTCCTGAATATGTCCTACATACTGGCCATGTAACGCCCCGCCCCAATACTCAGACAATTTTAATATTTTTAGAAATACAAATTAGATACTATGTAGTACAACTGCCCACCACAGGCTGCCTCTCAAAAGGTGGTTAACCGAATTAGGTGACTCTTGATCATTGGCTAATAGTATTTATACTCAAATTAGTTTTTGTATACTTCCCATGTGGGACTATATTTCTCAAATCCTTCTCAAATCCATCTCAAATCTCTCAAATTCCGAATATGCAGACCAGTCGACTGCTAACACTACCAGTCGACTGTTCGCTCCAAATCTGGGGTATTACATACACCCCACCTTTAGAAATCAGCGTCCTCGCTGAGTACGGGACACACATCTAGTGTAGGATCCGCCTTTCTAGCCGTTGTAGAATAGTCTTTGATCCCATGAAATGTGTAGAAACACCCGGTACATATAAATGCAACCTGCCTATCTGGAGAATCATCTCCCTGCCGTGAACTAGATCATAGGCCCTCTTCTACACTCGGTGTCGAAAGTCGGCTCTGATATCATTTGTAACGCCCCGCCCCAATACTCAGACAATTTTAATATTTTTAGAAATACAAATTAGATACTATGTAGTACAACTGCCCACCACAGGCTGCCTCTCAAAAGGTGGTTAACCGAATTAGGTGACTCTTGATCATTGGCTAATAGTATTTATACTCAAATTAGTTTTTGTATACTTCCCATGTGGGACTATATTTCTCAAATCCTTCTCAAATCCATCTCAAATCTCTCAAATTCCGAATACGCAGACCAGTCGACTGCTAACACTACCAGTCGACTGTTCACTCCAAATCTGGGGTATTACAGGCCATGCCATGCCGCTGGATAAGTTTTCCACTTCCAGTGCATGCAATCTACACTACCCAACATACTGGGAAAATCTTGAGCGTTGTTTTCTTCGAGGATTCTTTCAACATCGGCGGGGGTTGGTTTCCTCATATATTGCGTAGCGAATATAGTAACAATTGCAAAACAAAATTGACGTAGAGTTTTCAAAACCATGGTTTCGCCAATTTGTATATATTCGTCAATAGCATCAACCACACCTCCATACGCCAAACAACGTAGTGCTGCTGTTATTTTCTGATGTGGAGTTAATCCAAGATGTTTACATGCATCTTGTTGTCGAAGAAAATACTGATCGTAACCCACAACAGCTTTCAATATCCGATTGCCAATATCCGATTGAAGAGGTGTCACCACATACGGAAACGACGACGGAAGATTGAATCGGGGTAAATTGAATTTGCAGAAAAATAAACTTTCCACATTCGTTTATGACATTCTTCTCTTTCACGACGAATGTAACGACGGCGTGTGATTTGTTCACTTGATTGTATGACCATGTCAATGCTTAGCAGACGATTGCTAATATTTCTAGCAACTACATCCTAATGCTCCGCTGATTAATCTGAAGAAGTCGAGGAAGAAGATGAATTAAATTAGCCATGACCAAGAAGATTGAATTGTAGTGGGTAAATTGGAGTTGAAGATGAAAAAACTTATCCGACTCAAGTGAGGCTAATTGTTGGGATTTAAATAATTTTGTGGGGGTTGAAGATGAAAAATTCTTCATTGTTACGTCCAATCTCATTATGATAGAGTAGTAGTTTGGTTTGTAGCTAGAAGTCAATGGCTAAAAAGGTTAATATAGAAAGGTTAAGCTAGAAGCGATACTTCAATGGTATTCACTATGAAGCTACATGGCTATAAAGTTACTGCTATAAAATTTTTTACTAGCCATGTCTAAAAAGCAATTTAATCATGACATTATATTTCTATCCATATCTAAACAGCAATATAATTATTTCATTATATTTATAGCAATGTCTACAAAGCTGTAAGCGTATAATTTTTACTACTTTTCATCATTATACTGTATACATGGCACAAAAGAAAAAGACGATGTCGATGTCGATGCTTCTGTGTCCTTTTTATTAGGATGCATCTCCCTATGTCGGGAAGTAGACGGTCTACTCCTCGATATAGATCGTCTAACATTTGGTACTTCAGTAGGAACATATTTTCTCAACACCATGTCAGAAAGTATGAATCGCCGTAATTGCGCTTCTGTAGTGGAATGTTGTTGACAACGTCTGTATAACTCCTCCTGTCAAAAGATTTAAGATATGAAAAATAAGAGTACATAATACAGTATACTATAATAACGTTATTATTTTGAAATTACATATATAGGATACTCACATATGAGGGTTTTCCACGCGGATCAAACGAAAAATATATATTAGGGTCTAAACTCTTGATAGTAGTATCGCATGAAAATAGTGGCGCTTCAATGGAAGGTTGACTATGCATTAATGACATGTTCTCAGTGGGTTGTATTGGGTACTCGGATGGTAGCAAAAATAGAGGTGCAGCATGGGGCAACTGAGCAGAAGGATTCCTGATTACTGCTGGACCGATGAAATCAACATTCGCTGCATGCGAGAGAGCTGACATTGTGGGACCAATTGCATTTTCCCAATACTGATCGTAGGTGCTCTGCTTTATAGGAGTGACGAATTGCCAAGCTTCGATAGGCGGAACATTAAAACTATTAAATGACATTACACGCATGAGAGGAGGTGGGTCTTTCGGGATAGTAACTAATCGAGTAAGTTGACGATAACAACGATCACCAAGATACCATACACCTTGTATCAAACGTTTACGTTAGCAGCTAACCGAACAGTTTAATAAAACAACAAAAAATTTAATTATTATGCCAACAGTACAAAAAAATATTCCTAGTCGCAATACGTAAAAATATGTCGATGTCATGAAATAAAGTTGGCAACTTATAATTTCATATACTTTTTCAAATGACGACCTATTATATGGCTGCCAAATGATAGAGGATGAAGTATGCATCTCCAACTGATCACGGGCCATCAATTGATTGTACATAATAGGATCAGATCGATCTGTATCCACGTCGCGTCGATTCCATCACAATATTTTCGGCCATTTGTCGGTGTTAGCCATGATCGTAACCCATAAGGATGTTCCTATCTCTAACTGGAACACAACAATTTGTGTATTCAAAAACCCAATACGATAAAAAGCAATTTCAAATATGTTACAAACAGACTAATTGAAATAATATGATGCCATTATTGGACTAAAAATTATAATAAATAGATTTACGAATTCCTCGAGTACTTGCCACGGCCCATTAAATGACTTGACTGTAAGTCTGCTACATGTGTCCAAAGACAAATATAGCAAATTCAATGCATGACTAACCCAATAATATTCAGAAACTAAATTAAGATCTTCAAATGCGGCAAGTCAACCACTATAACGCCCCCGAATTCCAAACACAGGTAATTCGGAGCAAAAACAGGATCTTTACTTTAATTTCGTACAAAATACAAGAAATTTGAAAATTTATTTTCATTTACAACATTGTTCTTTCAAAAGCACAGTGGAAATAAATAATTACAATACAACAAGTGATAAGGAAGCTCTTCAGTCTTTTGACATCCCTCACAGTGACTTCAAGTCCATGCCAAATCCAATCTTGCAACTAGAAAACTGTGGACACGTCAGTTGCATACAACTGACACAATGCTATAATACAGTGATTTCATCATCTTAACAATCACAAACTTGAATGCAGAAAGTATAGAAAAGTGACTATCCTAATTATGTCAGTGTATGATATGAACCTAATGCCCATGTCACGCCCCGCTTCCCAAAAATACGGAATACGAGCACGTAACATTGGCCCAGCGAATGATTTTCATCATCCATAAGCTGTTCAGGAATCTTTACAATATATCACAGGAATAATTAGAGTCGGAAGCAAAAGATACAACCAGACATACATAATTGAAACAAGATACCAACAGGAATTTACTTGAAACCAAAAATGTATAAATCTCAAATAAATAAGAATCTGGACAAGTTATATATCCTGGGTCATACTGCCCAAATACAAGAATAAATCCAAGTCTCAAAATACAATATTGTTCAAGCAAGCTACAAGAAATAATAATAGCAAATCCAGCACTAATGTCTCATGTCACCGATACCATCTGGAACATGTTCTCCAAAATCTGCAATTTAACAATTACAGGGATAGGAAAGAGAAAATAAGTATCCGTCAATTGCAAGTTACAGACCACTTATAATGTAGGATACAAGTACATGGAGAAACTAACTAGCAACATGGTATAAGCATGATGTCAAAATAAACAACTAGCATGGTAAAGTGAACAAGTGTAAATGGTATGAATCAAGTGTCAAGTAATCAAGTGTCATGTAAACATGCATCAAGTGTCACGTATCATGTAATTATGTATCAAGCAAGCATGTATCATGTTCGAGTATCATATTCAAGTCTTGTAGTGATTACTATCTAGGTAGCACTTCATGCATCCATCCTTTTACTACATGGTTGCTACAGTCAGTGCAATTTCATTTTAGATTTCGTAGGAGACCATACAGGGCAATGTACTCGGGAAATCATAGAATCACAGAACTTGGTCGGTAAACTTGATCGGTAAACTTGATCGGTAACAGAATATTAACTTGATCGGTAAACTTGATCAGTAACTTGATCGATAAACTTGATCTGAAAACTTGATCGGTAACATGTCATACAGGAAACACAAGTCTCCTTCCGAGTACACATTTCTACACTATCCAATACTAGATCTTTTCCATTAAAAACACCGGCTTGATTATTTATTATTATTCTCAAATAAGCATGTATATGTGCAAAATATATCAAGAATAACATGGCATGATCATTTAACAAGTGTAAGTTGCAAGATAAACATGTACGAGTGCAAGATATCTCATAAAAGACTAAATAGACAAATCTCAAGTTCAGGACAGCAAGACCATACTGTAGTAAAACAGTGATTTTCAGTGTTACAAACATGCAAATCTGAATCCGTCAAAATGTCTAGAAAGTAGAATTCCACACAAATTCATAGAGTATAAATAATTCATATTTTAATTCACAAAAATATAGTTCAAAACTGGTTTGTATACAGAAAATAGGTTCAGCCAGAAATCAGAAAAACGAATTCAAGAGCAGGAAAACAGCATGAAAATACTTTAAATAAATCCACGAAAAATCTGGGGTATTCCTCTATAGGTCCAGTATCTAAATATAAAGTTTTATAATTTTCCAGTAAAATCTGACCAGTCATCAAAAATAAGAAAACATCAATAAACGAGAGTTTGGCAAATCTGGAATTCCCAACACTGCTGTACGAAAACTATAATATCTCGCAATCAGCGAAACGAAATACAAATCCACCAAAGGGAGATAAAAATAGACAAAATATATTAACTTTCATATTTCACAAATATTTTTCATACAGTAAAAGAAATCAGGGTAAAAATATGTTTCTTTACAGAACAGTGAGCAAAATACAGCAGGTATAGTTTTCATAAATGAGCATGAAACGGCATATAAAATTTATCAACAAAATCCACCAAAATTTCTAGGTAATCCCAAAGTAGATAAAGAAAAATTGACTAAAGTTTCAGATCAAAATAATATGTGTAGCGCAGTTATTAAAATGATTTAGTCATCAAAAACATCAAGAAACGAAATCTGAAAAGATCGACACCTCTTTAGTAAAACAGTCATAACTCACACATACAAAAACGAAATCAAGCAAGGCCAGAGGAGTTTGAAAATAGACGAAATTCTTTAAAACTCATGTTTTATACCGAAATTAAGTTACCGACTTCAAGACAGTCCAAAACAGCAAACAAAACAGATCAGCGGCAAAATATAGATTTTTCCTTTTAACAAAAACTCAACATATATCATACAAAACTTGTTCAAAACACAACCAAACATGAAATCGAGTCTACCAAGTGTCCAAACATCGGGTATCTAGCATGTCCACACCAAGTATATCACATGGGTCTCAACAAAATCACAAATTCTCACAAAAGTCCAACATACATGATCAAATTAAGAACGAGTAAAACCTAAGTTATTTCATGTCAAATTTTATGTCGTGAGTCAACTATGGTCAAGTTTTCACAATAGAGACAAAACCCATCAAGAATAACACAAACAAGAGTCATCTCTAGACCCAACTACACTATAGGTGGTATTTTTGACTTGTATCAAACAAAGAAATTGGAGTATAAGTTACTTGCCTTAACCGGGGATGAAAGCATGAAAATCAAGAATAACGGGAACGGATTCCCGGGGCACGAACAATGAATGGACTATGCAACTCCGTGCAAGATCCACGAATAATCAACGAACCAACGAAACTACGAACCAACACAAACGAACGAACTCAACGAAAACCACGAACCAATGAGAGCAACTCACCTACAACCACCACTCGCACACGAAGAGGAACGAGGGGCAGCCGAGGGGACAACTCTGGGCTGTTCGCGCACTGGCCGAGCAATGGGACTGCGCGCTGCTGATCGGAGGATGGGAGGACAACGGCAGACAGGCGGCAAGGTGGCGGACGGCAGCGGGACTGCCGTAGGTGGCTGCGATGCACAGGGGAGATGACACACAGTCGGGACACTGTGGCGTTGCACTGTAGTCGACCTGAAGGGAGACAGCACAGGGGCACGCCAGGGAAGAGGCGAGCACAGGGGGATGACGGCGAGACGACGGATGGTGCGGCTAGCTGCTGCTGCTGTGCATCAGAGAGACAACACTAGCGAAGATGGCCGCGTTGCACAGGGATGCTGTCGAAATGCGGTGGAGGCTGGGGTCGCGAGATGGGTGGCTGACGCTGCAAAGGATCAACGTTGTCGCTGGCATTGCAGCGAAGACAGGAGGGAGAGCGGAGTCAGGGAAGGAGGAAGTGTTGCCGCTGATAGGGTTGATGGGTAGTCGGGGATGCACAGGGTTGAAAAAGGAGGGGTAGGAGGTCGGGATAGGTGGCTGATGAAAATAAGGGAGACCAACAGTCTCACGGCTAAATATATGGGGTTATATAGAGTAGATGAGAGTTAGGGTTTTTGCTGAAGAGGTGAATAGGTGGGTTTCGGTTTGGGGTAAGGATAGATCGGGTTGGGGTAAGTTAATGAATATTGGGTTTGGGGTGGTTTAAATGCTAACGGGTTGTGGGTAAACAAGGTAAATGGGTTAGGTATAGTTATAGGGTAATGGTAATTGTATTGGGTAAAAAGAGTTAATGGTATTTTGATAAGATATAAGTTTTAAAATAGGATTTAAATAAAAGATCAAATCAAATAGATAATGTAATAAATAAAAGTAGGATTATATATCAACAACAACAACAACAACAACAACAACAACAACAACAATAGAAATAGACGACAACAACAACAACAACAACAACAACAATAGAAATAGATTTTTTAAATCAATAATCAAGAGTAAAAGATAAAACAACAACAACAACAACAACAACAACAACAAAAATAGACAACAACAACAACAACAACAACAACAACAACAATAGAAATAGATTTTTTAAATCAATAATCAAGAGTAAAAGATAAAACAACAACAACAACAACAACAACAACAACAACAACAAATCATAAACATAGCATAATAAAAATACTTGTATTATAAAAAAAAATATCATTGAGAACTAGTTATAAATAAACTATTAATTAAAAATAGGTTTTAACAGAAGATCTAATAATACATTTTAACAAAGAATTTGAAAACAGAAAAATTAATTTACAAAAATTTTAAATATAGAAAAATACACATAAAATACGGGTTTTGGGAAACATGGATTACAGCCGGATGCAGACACATAATACTTACAATGACGCTAATGCATACTTGTTCAGATTCTATGCATCCCATAGGTCTGAGGGCAAGTTATAGGGTTCAATCCCTCGTTATGAATTTCTACTACGATGACTAATATATGGTTTAGATATCCTGTGAATATCTAGTACTGTCCCGATAATTCTTGAGAATCGTTTTCCCATTGCAAGCCATAACCTCGATAATTCTGGAGACGAAACCCACACCGCGAACCATAACCCCGATAATTCTTGAGAGTCATTCTTCCACCGTGAGTGATTTTTGGACTTCACGCCTCACACCCCGATAATTCTGGAGACGAAATCCACACCGCGAGTCATATGGTACCTCATCACATAAATACCACATGAGAGTCGCCTCGATCCCAATAATTCTGAAGATAAATCTCACTCTGCAAGTGATTTTGGACATCATGCCTCACACCCCGATAATTTTTGAGATAATCTCCCACCGTAAATCATATGAGGCACTCATACTCATGTTTGCCCATACTTCATCACATCTCCCCCTAGTGCCTGTACTTAGGTTTAATTATAATCATCACAACCTAGAGCTAGCTTACCATATCGGACAGAAATCAACATAAGAGAAAATTTTAGCCCACACTAGCTACTTCTCAAGTTTCATTTATCATAACCTGTCGATCTCTATGGGTATCGCTCAGCCTCTAGATTCCAATATTTCATACCGAGGTCATATAGGTTATCTTAACCACAATTACACAATTCCTCATTCATAATTTATTTGATTTGTTCATACATTCATTTTGAATTGTCAATTTCTAATCTACTTCCTTACACGTCATAAGTTTCTTATGATAAATATAAATATACAGATTCTTCGTATTTCAGTCTCTTAATCGTGCTTTTATTTTACCACCAAATATCCCAATCAATTACTTCTTTCAATAATCTAATCCCAACGAAATTTTCCAAAGGTAGGTTAAAAATTTATATTCCACTCCCAAATTTTAAACTCATTTTTAACATAAACAAACACCCTTGAATTTAGACTAGAAACTAGATTCATCTAGTACATTGTCTAATGTAACTTTTAATCTCCAAAACACATCTTAAAATAATGTAGAATTATTTCCAAATGTTCTAATAATATTCTAAAAATATTTCCATAACTTCCTCCTACTTTTAAAAAACATGAAAAAGCCCAAATTTTAAAAAATAAAAACCAAATGTGTACATCCGGGATCGAACCCAGGCGCACAACAAGCCAAACCGCAATCCAAGGTGCACCCAGCAACAAATAAACCAACACTCAGTTGGTGTAAAACTCTAAACAAAACTTCCGTAAAAGTTTTTGCTTACTGTTTTGCTAATTTCTCAAAATTTCCAAAAAAAGAAAAAAAACCCCCTGACTGGAGCTCGAACCCGCGACCACAGGTCGCTGTACACAATGCCTAAACCCAAATGCTAAGACCAGGCAGTCAAGCCTACTAATCTAATTATACTACTATTGCTATTTTTTTATTGCAACCCTCTGTTTCTAAATTACTTTAAAACTTCTATTTCGTATTCGCAATGCATTATTATTTCTAATCATTTCTAGAAATAAGTTCCTTCATCATTAATGTATTAGCCTGAACTAAATCCTATAACAACATATTTCCAAATTATGATAAAATTATTGCCCAAACATGATTTGTTCATAGTTCTACAACTTAAACTATATAAATTATACAACTACATTTTTGGGGATTTTTTACATTAATAAATTTTACATAGGGAAATTTAATTCCATGGGTTTATTTTATAAATTTTTCACTAGATAAGCATTCTATAAAACACATACACATACATTAATTCAATTATCTACTATATGATTACAATTAAGCATGTACTAATAAATTTTGCTAGAGATGTTACTTTACACACATATGCCAATTTTATTATCCATCATGGGCGGATCTGGGCCCAAGCAGCACAAGCAACTGCTTTGGGCCCCCAATTTTATAGGGCCCCATATTTTTTTTGTATTTACAATGTTAAAAAGTAAAATGTAATATTTTTTGATATAATTAAATTATATTAATTGTTGGCTTATTAGCTCAGTTGGTTAGAGTGTTGTGCAAATAATGTGAAGGTTGCAGGTTCAAAACTTGCATGGCCAATTAATTTTTTAATCAATTTTTTTTTAAAACTAATTATTTTTTACATAGCCATACATGTGTCATTTTACCATTTTATGAATTTAATATTATTTTTCACTTAGCCCATGTATGTCACTCTATGATATTTTTTCAATGTTCTATTGTATATGATATTTACCTGTTTATGATAAATCTCTAACCAAATCTTCAAATGCACATGGTTATTCTATATTTTAAGCTTCCAACTAGTATTCTCATATAATAAACTTTGTGTGAACTTTTCACAATAGCATATAAAAATGAGTTTCTCTCTCTAGAAAATTCTAGAGAGAGAAACTAACCCTCCCCCAAAAAAACCCTAAAGAACCCTAGATCTGAAAACCCTATCCCCCCCCAGTCGCCCCCCATTTCATCTCCTCTACTTCCTTACCGTCGAGATCCCCAACCGCAACCCTATGATCCACGAAGCATGGCGGCTCAGACGAGTCTGGATTGGCCGACGAGATCGACGAAGCATGGCCGTACCAGCAAGAACTGGACTGGCCGTCCAGACCCACTGACGACCTCCGATCTCCTCCATCTCTTCCGACCTCCGCCTCAACGCGCTCCTCCTTCTCCACCTCTGATCGACTAGGCACCAACACCATAGGTGGAGATCTCCCACGGTGGGGAGATTGCGCCACCTGCGGTGGTCGACTAGTGCGCCCCCTTGGGTGGTGTGCTGGTATCGCTGCCATGGGGCCAGTGCTTACTTCCCCCCTCCCCCCCATGTTGACCCAGATTTGATTTGCCCACCGGGTGAGGCCGGTGGTTCGGCATGGGTCAAGTGCTTGCTTTTGCTGTGGTTGGGGGTGTGAAGCAAGTGGGTTTGTTCGATTGTAGGGTTGGACTCGAGATGGGGTCCCTCCATGATTTGCCGGATGTGTGTCCGGATGTTCTGCGCGATTGCCACCATGTCCACACTCTCGGGGCCATTCATGGCGATTAGCGAGGGTTGGTAGTGTATGTAAAGATGCCGGGAGTTAGGTTGTCTTGCACATTTGTGGAGCTTGGGCCCAAAGATGGGGTCCCTCCGTGATGTGCGCTCACTTATCTCAACTTCCGGAGTGCTTGTTTCAACTGTTGCGAAGCGACTGGGTCGCGCCAGAGCTTCCTCCCGCGCCTGTTGTTGCGAACACCATGGATGTGGGGTTCAAGTGTGTGAAGTCGGTGTGTTGGGGGTGAGGAGGTGTGGGGTTGGGGTGTGGTTGGTCTGGAGTGTCCTACAATGTCATCGGTGCAGATTTCACAGTGCCTACTATCAGGCTATTCAGGTTCCTCCAGCTTAGGCCAATGGCTCGCGACAGCATCGCCTCTCCTATCGGATTGAGAGTTTGAGTCGAGATAAGTTTGTGTGGTGAAAAATTGCTGGAGAGAGCTTGAGCGTGAGAGAGGTGAAGGTATCCTCTCCATGGCCCTCTCCTGGAGCGTGGTGTTTGGGGGGTGAGCAAGATAGTTGTTTGGTTAGAAATCGCCTGAGAAAGCGCTATTGTGTGATAGGTGAAGGTAGCCTCTTCACGGCTATCTCTTTGGTAGTGGCTGTGGGAGCGGCTGGCACGTTTATAGGATGAGTGGTGGAGTTGGTGGGAGGGTGCGATCGTTGTGCATGTGTCGTGGGGTCAGTTTTTGATCTGCGGGGCTTTGGCCCAAAGATGGGGTCCCCCCAGCGAGGTGAACGCAGGGATCGGAAGGTGATAAAATCCTGCCAGACTTGTTTCAGGTGGGTGTGCATATATCGTAGAGGCACTGTACGAAGCGAAACTGACGTACTCACAATTTTGCTGGACTGAGCTGGTTTGTTGGCTCACCCTCCAGGGTTGTTGGAGGGATTTGTTGTTTGTACGTCATGTTGCTTTATGTATATTTTATTTTCTGTCTGTAGTTTGTACTTGGCCCAGTACTCTGGGTTTGTTTCGTTAAACTCTTATTAATGAAACAGGGTGGTCATATTCCACCTTTTCCCTAAAAAAAAAACTAGTATTCTCATATACATATATTAATCATTATTTAATTCTGATCGTGTTCTCTAATACATCATATTTATCTCTCTGTTAGAGTTTGTCCAATTTTTGGCCACGAGACACTTCATATAAAAAACATACGTTATCAATTAAATTTTTTTTGGAAGCATATATATAAATTTGTTTTCATTTAAATAGATTATTCTCCAATGCTCCAAGTTTGTTGCATTTAAATAATTGTCATTATTATTTTGTCAACTTGCAAAAGGCTCAATTTGAGAATTTGCTTAGGGCCCCCTGAAACTCGGATACGCCCCTGTTATCCATCTACATATTTCTACCATGCACAATTACTAACATTTTTGAAAATAATGAAAATCCCACACATTCACATACTAACAATGACTAAGAGTGCACAATTAAAATTCTAGAAAGCTTTTACACTTATACATACCATTAAGTTAGCATCTACACATATCATGGCTAAGCAAGCACAGCCTACTGAAATTTAGAAGACAATGAGAACACCCACCTCTTCGAAGAATTTTCCCAAGCAAAAAAAAACCTAAAAGCCTTCCACTCCTCCTCAAAATCCGTGCTCTCCTCCCTTGGATTTCCAGAAAGCAACAACACCAAACACTATTGGTTTGTCTCTTTTTGTTTGTTTTGTTTTGTGTTCCTATATGGCTAAAGTGAGGGGGGTATTTATATGAAAAATTAGGGAGTAGTTTTCGCAACTAACCATCCACTAACCCACTCACACACCCACTCCACTCACTCACCCCACTCTCTCCTATATGCAGCATTTTTTGAAAGAGTGCACATTGCACGTGTGCACGTGTTTTGTACACTTTTCATTTTATTTTCGCTTTTATTATTTTATTCCATTTTAAATTCTTATTTTTAATAAATACTCATATTAAATTTAGCATAATTAGCCTAGTAAAATTTTTAGTGCACAACTTTGTAATAAAATAACATATTTTGCATGTGCGTAAAAAGAAACACTTGGAAAGCACGTGCTAATAAATATTCATATATAAAATTAATTCGAGAAAACGAAAAATGTCTATGACAATTGAAATACAAAATATGTAAAATACATTTGATTAATTCTATATATGTATATAAATATAATCAATGCCTGCATATAAAACACGTGTGTCACACGTATAAAAATATATTTGAGCCAAAATAGGAGAAAATGAATTTAAATTTATGAAACGAATTCGAAAAAGTTATAAAATAAATAATTGAACACGTAGAAAGTTTTATAATATTACACATAAAGGTAGAATATACGTAATCGACAAGTGTATTTTGAGAACACAAAGATTAAAATTAATGTTTGAGTTGGCTCAGGTTAAGATAAAAAAAAAGAATTTTGAGAAGACGGAAAATTATATAAATACTCGAAATACAAAATACGTAGGATATTTATATTAAAATACGTTACGGATATTACCTGTAACAGTACAAAATACATGCGCGTAATACACGTGGAGCAAAATTGTCATAACTCAATTTTGCGGGGTATTACACTCTCCCCCCTTAGAATAGTTCTGTCCTCAGAACTTATTAGGGCAAAAGTTGCATTTCGTACACACCATATAAAGAATTTCGGAAAATATTATGAGACTACATAATGTGGAAAACAATATAGACTTAAAATAAATTAAATATAGAATAAAGGAAATGTGAGTGTCAAGTAAGATACATAAACTAAATAAGAGTACAGAGCACTAAGAAAGGAAATGTGAAAGTATTAAACAACTAAATAAATTCGTAGGAGAAAAGTGTGATAGAAAAAGATAATATAGATTGAAATATATTTCCATAGAAAATAATGATATGTAAGTATTAGATAATATATATATATATATATATATATATATATATATATATATATATATATATATATATATATATATATATAAATTAAATCGTCAATCATAGTAATATTCGGATGCTTTAGAAACAGGTATAGTAAATAGAAAAAATAATAAGAAGTAGTATGAGAAAGAGTAAAAATAAAAGTATGGAAATAAATAGAAAGGAAAAGAAATGTAAGTGTAAAGAGTAAAAGCATTGAAATAGTATAGGTAAATTATAATGCAGTAGGAGAATTTTAAAATAGACTCAGAGAGTAAATAAATATTAAGTAGCTCAAAAATTTACTGCAATAAAAAGGATATTATTATGATAAAGAAATAAATAGTAAAAGCGAAATAAACGGAAAGTAACAAAATATAAAGAAATCGATAAATAATTTGGAAGAGCATAATAACTGAAAAGTAGTTAGCACTAGCTAATAAGAATTTGAAACTTTTAAGGAAAGACAAATTAACTAAAAGAAAACAGGAAGAAAGGAATGATTAAAGTCGTAAACTAAGAATATATATAGATAGAAAGAAGGTAGCAATTTAAGATAATACTGTTTTATGAAAATCTAAAAAACATATGAGTGTTAAATTATGTTAACAAAAGTTTAAACAATCTAATATAAGTATAACAGTAAAAATTATAATGATGTGTATAAAATAATATCAGAAAATTTTCATCTCTAAAAGTTACATAATAATTTTATAGAACAATGATTAGTATATATCAAATATTTATAAGTTTTCATGTATAGCACAAACCAACATATAATATTTTATATGTAAATACTCGTAAAAACTATATGACGAAACAACAATACTATAACAAGAAAGTTATAAGCAATATCAGAAACACAATAAAATAATAGTAAAAGTAGCAATATATAGTTGAAATAATACATAATATTATTGTATAGAAATAAAATATAGATAGTTTACGAACGTATAAATAATAAAAGTCATATTATATGAGTAGCAATAAAATATAAGATAAGTTAGTAATAAAATATAAATAAAATGGAATTGTAAAAACTAGAAAAGTAATAAAATAATTAATAGTAACCAGTAATATAGATTGAAAAAAATAAATCAAATAATAATAACACACATATCATAGATATAGAAGCAAATATAAATAATAAGGCAATTAATTAAATGTGTATATAAAAGTATAACTGTATGATAAATAATAAAGTTGAAGAAGTATAGGCTAAGTTGTAAAACATTATAAAATGGTATAAACTAGTACAAAAATGGAATAGTGGTAATTAATATATATAGAAATAAAAGTGAGGGTTATTAAAGTAGTTAATTTCTTTTCTTGTGGGTTCGCCTCGTTGATGCCGAGCTGCATGCTTGCCTTCTTGACATCAAGTTACAGATTTGCCTCCACGACATCAGGTTGCAGGTTGCCGTCTGGATATTCGGTTGCATTACCTTCCCGACATTCAGATGCAAATTTGCCTCCATTGACGTCTAGTTGCAGATTTTCCCTCTCGACATCCAGTTGCAAAATAGAATGGTGAATCGAATGATGTAATCTTCCATATGTACTTGGATATTGAATACTTAATAAAGTATGATGTCACGTTTTGAAATCTGTGATATAAAAATAGATGTAAAAGTTGGGATAGTAAGAGGAGGAAATGAAGTAGAAAATTACAACGATAAAATATTAAAATAGAAGTATAAATTGTAAATATCGAAATATAAAATTAGTAGTAATGAAAAGGATTTATAACACTAAGACAAAAATAGAATAAAATATATGCACGAGCTTAAATACAAATGCGAATGAGAACAATAATTATGTAGTGTAGTAAATTAGGATAATAAACATAAATAATTATATATATATAAAATATATAGTAAAGTAGTAATTGGATAAGTGTAAAATGATATGTATAGTAAGTATACATGATATATATATATATATATATATATATAGAAATCAGTGGAAAGTATATGTAGTAACCAAGAATGTAGTACGTTAGAGAAATATAAAGCAAAAAAATTAATAAGTAGCTATTAATACTGAAAAGTAAATATAACAACACAAACTAGCAAATAATAAAATAACAATAGTATCGAATATAGACTATAAAACAAAAATAGTAGGAAAAGATGATTTATAATGTGTAGAAGTATGTCATATTTATATAAGTAAAATATTACAATCTTGTTAAAAATATACTGAATGATTAAGACAATGTAAAATAATGGAAAAATTATATCATCGTAAAATCAAAGCATATATAAAATGAAAGTAAATATGCAAAAATCAAAATTTATAATATAACTAGATTTGCCTATGGGCACGTGCCTACGACATGTCTTTAGAATGATACAGCATATAAAAAGCCTTGTAAACAGTTAAATAACAATTATGTAGCTCAAGTTTGAATAATATGACAATAATAAGTTGTAAATAAAAGTCCATGTTTCCATTAGTATATGTTGATAAATAATTCTAAATGGAGGTGTAAAATTCAACTTCTTAGAACTTTGAGGGTGGCAAAAGATGAAATTTAACTGTTGAGGAAATATTTGTTATTTTCAATATAACATGAGCAATAAAAAATAACATAAAAAATATGAAAAGTTACAAACCTGAAATCTGAAAAATCTAAATTTTCGAGTAAATAGAGAGAAAATGGGAGACAGGGAGAGGGAGAGAGAGAGAGAGAGAGAAAGATAGAAATATGAAAAGGTGAAGAGAGAAAAGAGAGATAGTAATAAAGTAATGAGTTATTTTATTTTATTTTATTTTTTTTTTTTTTGGGGGGGGGGGGGGGGGGAGGACATTGGTTTTCTGGTGGAAACTTTTTGGAGGAAAAATATGTTTTGGGAGGATGAATTTGAACCGTTGATTTTGTTTCAATTGAAGGGAACCACTTGACAGTTTTTTTCAAATTGTCTTGTGTTTTATTATATTGATAGAAATAATAATGAAAGAAAATAGTAGTAACAATAATAACTTAATACGTAGTAATTTAAAACTTAATGTAATACGTAAAAGTAATAGCAAAATAAATGATTAACGTAAAAGTGCATGAAAGTAAGAAGGATAAAAACACCAAGAAAGAAAAATGAGTAAGTCAAACTTAAAAGATTAAGACTAAGGAAGATAGATAGAATAATAAATATCCAAGTGAGTTAATAGTATAAAAAAATAATTCTTTGAAAAAATATACCGTTAAAGATGAAAAATATCCAGAGGAGAATACCCGAAGAAAAATAAAAAAGAAAAGTTAGCCTACGTCTAAGGTATCATGAATATAGGTTCAAACTAACCATAACGCTTGTGACACAATAGAAAACATGCTCGCATACAATCACATCAATGTATACGAGAAGAGTTTCATGAATGCAAGTTCAATAACTGTATCATTTATGACTTCATACTGACACTTACACTCTAATGTCCACCCTAATTGTGTTTTCCTTATAGTTTTGTACTACTTGTTGAATTCGGCTCTGATACCACTCTGTATAACCCCGAATCCCAAACACATGTAATTCGTAGCAAAAATAGGATCTTTACTTCAATTTCATACAAAATACAAGGAATTTAAAACTTTTTTTTCATTTAGAACATTGTTCTTTACACAGCATAGCGGAAATAATTAAGTACAATACAACAAGTGATAATGGAAGCCCTTCAATCTTATGACATCTCTCATAGTGACTTCAAGTCCATGCCAAATCCGATCTACAATTAGAAACCTGTGGGCACGTCAGTTGCATACAACTGACCCAATGCGATAATACAACAATTTCTTCATCTTAAAAATCATAAACTTGAATGCAAAATGCATAGAAAAGTGACTATTCTAATTATGTCAGGGTATGATATGAACTTAATGCCTAATGCAGACACTTAATACTTTACAATGACACTAATGCACACTTGTTCAGATTCTATGCATCCCATACTACATAGGTCCGAGGGCAAGCCCTTTCGTACTCCTCATTATAGGGTTCAATCTCTCATTATGAATTCTACTACGGTGACTAATGTAAGGTTTAGATATCATGTGAGTATCTAGTACCGCTCCGATGATTCTTGAGAACCGTTCTCCCATTGCAAGCCATAACCCCGATAATTCTGGAGACGAAACTCACACTGTGAGCCATAACCCTGATAATTCTTGAGAGTCATTCTCCCACCGCGAGTGATTTTTGGACGTCACGCCTCACACCCCGATAATTCTGGAGACGAAACCCACACCGCGAGTCATATGGTATCTCATCACACAAATACCACATGAGCGTCACCTTAATCCCGATAATTCTGAAGATAAATCCCACACCGCGAGCGATTTTGGACATCATGCCTCACACCCCGATAATTCTTGAGATAACTCCCACCGCGAATCATATAAGGCCCTTATACTCATGTTTCCTTATACTTCATCACATCTCCCCCTAGTGACTGCCCTTAAGTTTAATTATAATCATCACAACCTAGAGCTAGTTTACCCTACCGGACATAAATCAACACGCGATAAAATGTTAGCCCACACAGGCTACTTCTCAAGTTTCATTTATCATAACCTACCGGTCTTTACGGGTATCGCTAAGCCTCTAGATTCCAACATTTCAAACCGAGGTCATATAGGTTATCTTAAACTTAATTACACAATTCCTCATTCATAATTCATTGGATTTCTTCATACATTCATTTTGAATTGTCAATTTCAAATATACTTCCTTACGCGTCATAAGCTTCTTATGATAAAATAAAATATAAAGATTCTTCGTATTTCAGTCTCTTAACCATGCTTTTATTTTACCACCAAATATTCCAATCATTTACTTCTTTCAATAATTTAATCCCAATGAAAATTTTCAAAGGTAGGTTCTAAATTTATATTTCACTCCCAAATTTTAAACTCATTTTTAACATAAACAAACACCTTTGAATTTAGACTAGAAATTAGATTCATCTTGTACATTGTCTAATATAACTTTTAATCTCTAAAATACATCTTTAAATAGTGTAGAATTATTTCTAAATGTTCTAATAATGTTCAAAAAAGTATTTCCTCAACTTCCTTTCATTTTTTTAAAAACATGAAAAAACACAAAAATTTTAAAAAAACAACAAATGTGTACACCTGGGATCGAACCCAGGCGCACAACAAGCCAAACCGCAACCCAAGGTGTCCCCAACAACCAATAAGCCAACTCTCTGTTGGTGTGAAACTCTAAACAAAATTTCCTTATATGTTTTCGCTTACTGTTTTGATAATTTCTCAGATTTCCAAAAAAAAACCCCACTGGAGCTCAAACCCGCGATCAGAGTTCGCTGTACACAACGCCTACACCCAAATGCTAAGACTAGACAGTCAAGCCTACTAATCTAATTATACTACTATTGCAATTCTTTTATAACAACTCCCTGTTTCTAAATTACTTTAAAACGTCGATTTCGTATTCGCTGTGCATTATTATTTCTAATCATTTCCCGAAAATAAGTTCCTTCATCATTAGTGTATTAGCCCGAAATAAATCCTATAACAATATATTCCCAAAGTATAAGGAAATTATTGCCCAACTTGCATGATTTGTTCATAGTTCGACAACTTAAACTATATAAATTATTGTTCCTTATACAACTACATTTTTGGGGAGTTTTTACATTACTACATTTTATATAGGGAAATTTAATTCCATGGGTTTACTTTATAGATTTTCCACTAGATAATCATTCTATAAAATGTCTACACATACATTAATTCAATTATCTACTATATAATTATAATTAAACATGTACTAATAAATTTTGCTCGAGATGTTACTTTATACATACATGCAAATTTTATCATCCATCTACATATTTTTAACATGCACAGTTACTGAAATTTTAGAAAACAATGAAAACCCCACACATTCACATACTAACTATGACTAAGAGTGCACAATAAAAATTCTAGAAAACTTCTACACTTATACACATCAATTAAGTTTGCATCTACACATATCATGGCTAAGCAAGCACTGTTGGATCCTGTAGGCAAGGCAAATAACGCTGGGGGGGGGGGGGGGGTGAATAGTGTTGTTTAAAAAATTACTTAAGAAATTGACCTTTCGAACTGTCCAATCGAGTACAAAAAGAGATACAGTCGACTGTTGCATCAGAGTAGAAGAGTATCTTACTGAAGAGTTACTAGTTTGATCAGTCGACTTAGCACGGAAATCCAGTCGACTTACCAGACAAGTTTTCGAAATAAAACACAGTAAAATTGAAATTGCAAGTTGAGAATATACAACCACCACAGAGTCAATCACAGAGTACACAACGATGTATCCTGGTTTGGTCCTCCCGACCTACATCTAGTCCCCAAGCAACCCACTTGAGATTTTCCACTCTTCTTGAAAATAGTACAAGAATACCCTACGGCGTTTGACAACAACTATGTCAAACCCGCAGACCTCTCTCACCACTAGAGAGATTAAACCCACTCTACACCCAAGAGTGAAAAACCGACTCTACATCCAAGAGCCCTACTCTCCAACCGAGAGGACCACTCTCACAACCCGAGAGTGAAAAACAACAACAAAAGAAGTTTACAATAACCTATAGCCGTGTTTGTGATTTGTACTTTTGTATAGTGGCTATTAGGTTAACTTCTGAAATCAGTCTAAAACGAATTCGTTGTTATACTAGACTGAATTTCAGAGAACCAAGACTTAGACAATTTATATGCGTTTGAAATGCTTGTTCTTCTCAAAAACAAAAAGCTTGAAACTTAAAGAAATGCTTGGAATTGAGTTGTAACCTTTGCCAAATGAGTTTTATACTCTTTTTATAGAGTTAGAAATGTTTGGACGTTGAAAGGTTCAATCCTAACTGCCATACAATGGCAGTAAAAAGATTTAATTTTTAAAAACAAGTTTTAAAATTAGAGAACTGTCGAAATGCTTGAACAGTCGACTAGGTTGCCAAAATGAGTCGACTGACCAGAGCTTGTATGAGTTCAGACAGTTTCGTACTATGACAGTCTACTTGTTCCAAGGAACGGTCGACTGGTACTCAATAACTGAACTTATTCAAGCTTGTTTTGACCTTTTAATTTTGTAAAACACCCAGTTATCAAAAAGTATGCGTGAGTGTGTGTGACAAGACTATTACAAGTTTCTAAGACTCAAAGAATGAAAATTACAATATTACATGACACTTTTTACAAAATATTTGAAGCACTTGAATCTTGTCTTGAACTTGAGTCTTTGACTTGAGCTTGAACCTTTGTCTTTATGTCTTGAAGCTTGCTTGATCAATGTGGCTTGAGCTTAAATTTTTGTGGCTTGATTAATTACTCTTGAAAGCTTCATTGAATTGTTTTGCCTTTGTCTATTTCACCATGGTATTGATTTTGATACACCTTGCAAGAGATATGTGATAGAACAACTTTGTATTGTGTTGTAGTCATCAAAACCAAGAATCAACATTCTCTCCCTTTTTGATGATTACAACACAATAACTTATAATAATAACAATTACATATCATGAAGTCATACAAAATTTGAAAGATATATAAAATATAAGCATGTATGCTCCCCCTAACTAATGTACAACAAGCACATAAGTAAGAATATGCACAAAAACATCCACAAGACAAAGCATGCACCAAAAACACTTGCATAAAAAACAAACCATGCACCAAAAACACATGCACCAAAAACAATCATTTTCTCCCCCTTTGTCATCAAAAAAAACAAAAAAAGAAAAGGAGGGAAGAAACAAAACATAATGTAAATCATTGCATAACGAACAAAAGCATTGCATAACCATAACAAATTAATACATAGAAAATGAAGTACAATGTTGCAAATATTACATAGAAATGAAATACATAAAACATAAAAAAGTTACAAAATAAAACAGAACATAAATCAAGTAAAACTTCTGTCAGTCAACTAGTTACTTATACAGTCGACTTTCTACAACACAAGATTCACCAATAATAAGAACAACGGAAATCTTTTATAAGTCGACTGAAAAAGACTTTTAAGTCAACTTAAACAAAATAAATTTTTAAGAAATGTCATGAAAACAGCAAATTCCTAGTTCTCTTCTAAAGATCTAGTTGATAAAAGTGTCTTCCTTAAGTGGTTTGGTAAATATATCTGCTACTTGTTTATCAGTAGAAATAAAATCCAAAGTTATATCTCCCTTTAAAACATGATCACGTAGAAAATGATGTTGATTACCAATATATTTTGTACGTGAGTGTTGAACCAGATTTTTAGATAGATTAATAGCACTGATATTATCACACATTATAGCAGGTTTTGAAAATGAAATACCATAATCCAATAAAGTTTGTTTTATCCACAAAATTTGGGTACAAGCCAAACTTGCAGCAATATATTCAACTTCTGTAGTAGATACCGAATTTTGCTTTTTACTGCACCAAGATACTAGTGAATGTCCCAAAAAGTGACAAGTTTCGCTAGTATTTTTACGATCAGTTTTATTACTAGCAAAATCAGCGTCACTATACGACAAAAGTTAAAAATTATCGGTGCGTGGATAAAATAAACCATATTCAGACATGCCTTTAATGTATCTTAAAATACGTTCCACAGCTTTTAAGTGAGATTCTTTAGGATTCGACTGATATCTAGCACACAAGCATACACTGAATATAATGTCTGGTCTACTAGCAGTTATATATAAGAGTGAGTCAATCATACCTCGATAGAGTTTTTGATTGAAACTCTTACCTAATTCATCTTTGTCAAGTGTAGTAGTAGTAGTCATAGGTGTGGTCTTACTACTAGTGGTATCCATGCCAAACCATTTGAGTAATTCCTTAGTATATTTTCCTTGATTAATAAATATGCCATTTTGTGACTGCTTTATTTGTAGTCCAAGGAAATAATTGAGTTCACCCATGTAACTCATCTCAAACTCATTTTTAATGGTATTAGCAAACTCTTGACAGAGATTACTATTAGTAGAACCAAAAATTATGTCATCGACATATATTTGTATGACTAGAATATCTGTCCCTATTTTCCAAATAAACAATGTAGTATCTACTTTACCTATCTCAAAACCAGTTTTTAAGAGAAAAGTCTTTAATCGATCATACCAAGCACAAGGTGCTTATTTAAGACCATATAAAGCCTTTTTCAATTTAAAAACGTGGTTTGGGAATTGTTCATGTTCGAAACCGGGTGGTTGCTTAACATAAACAACTTCCTTAATAAAACCATTAAGAAAAACACTCTTGACATCCATTTGGAAGAGTGTAAAATTTATAAAACATGCAAAAGATAATAAGATCCTAATTGATTCTAGTCTAGCAACATGAACATATGTTTCATCAAAATCGATTCCTTCTTCTTGATTATATCATTGAGCAACTAACCTAGCCTTGTTTCTAACGACTTGCCCTGATTCATCTAAATTATTCTTGAATACCCATTTGGTACCAATTATAGTATGATCAAGAGATCGTGGAACTAAATCCCATACATCATTCTTATAAATTGGTTTAATTAATCTTGCATGGCATTTATCCGAAATTCATTCTCACAAGCTTCTTGTATATTTTTCGGTTCAAAATCCGACAAAAAAGTCGTATGAGAAATCATGTTAACATGAGATATTGTTTGAATACCACGTGAGATGTCACCAATTATTAAGTCATGAGGATGATCTCTAACTTCAACAAACGATTTGGTAAAGTTTGAGTTATCACAACAGGATCAGTCGACTTAACAAGTCTATCAGCCGACTGATTCACATCAGTCGACTTAATATCCTTACCAGTCGACTTGTCTAGGGTAGTTTGCCCTAGTGATTTAATAACTTTATTTAAAGGTAATGAATCAATTTCATCATCTTCAATAACAGTAGATGAAGGCAAGGATTCATCAAATGAAACATGCATAGATTCTTCAATAGTCAAGGTTGACTAATTGAAAATTCTATATTGCTCACTCCTATTTGAGTATCCAATGAAGATACCTTCATTAGATCTATGATCAAATTTATCTAAATTATCTTTAGTGTTTAAAATGAAACACTTGCATCCAAATACTTTAAAATAAGATACTTTAGGAATTCTTTCAAAAAATAGTTCATAACAAGTTTTTTTAAGCTTAGGCCTAATCAATATTCTATTTAAAACTTAACATATTGTAGAAACAGCTTAGTACGTGCACACTCTTGCAATGTCCTATTCTTTCTTTCGACCATTCTTTTTTGTGGTGAAGCTCTAGGAAATGCAAACGAATGTGTTATACCATTCTTGTTGCAATATTCTGAAAACATTTCATTCTCAAATTCTCCACCATGATCACTTCTATAGTGACTATGGTTAGAGATTTTTAATTTTGAATTCGTTTACAAAAATTTGCAAATTCTTCAAAAGCATCATATTTATGTTTTACAAAGAAAACCCATGTAAATCTTGAAAATCATCTACCAAAACAAATACATATCTACTTCTATTTAAAGAAGTAACTCTAGTAGGACCAAATAAATCTATATGGATTAATTCGAGAGGCCTACTAGTAGAAAGCATTTCTTTTGTCTTACAAGTAGATTTGACTTGTTTTCCTAGTTGACATGCATCACATAACTTATCTTTCTTAAAAGATAATCTTGGCAGTCCTTTAACTAAGTTGTAGTTAGACAATTTAGCAATATTTTTTATATTCACATGGCCAAATCTCTTATGCCAAATTCAAGAATCATTGTTAGAAGCTACTAAACAAAATTTATTAGAGAATTCATTGGTTTTTAAACAAAATTCATAGATGTTGTTTTTCCTAAATCCTTGAAAAATTACATTTTGCATGAAAGAATCATAAATTAAACATGCATCTTTTTAAAAAACAATTTTATATCCCTTATCACACAATTGGCTAATACTTAACAGATTATGCTTAAGACCACTAACAAGAAAAATTTCTTCTATAGTAGGGGTAGTGTTCTTACCGACCATGCCTATTCCAATAACCTTCCCTTTGTTGTTGTCACCGAATGTGACTATTCCTCCATCCATTTCTTGTATGGAAGAAAGAAGGTTAGCATGACCAGTCATATGCTTGGAGCATCTGCTGTCAAGTATCCAACGTTCTTTTTTAGGTACCTATAAAATAATAATTGTGAATATGGTGCCCTTTTCATTGGGTCCGAAAGGGATTAGTTTTTGGAAAAACCAAACCCATAGTGAGTTTGATTTACCACCAAAGCAGGAATATAATTTACAGAATTACATACAACAAGAACATAAGAATTTATATAAGTAATTCTATCGTTTAGAATCAGATTGAATGGAACCAAAATATTTTTAGTCTGTCCAGTCGACTTCATTGTACCTTTCAGTCGACTTTTATGAGAAGCCAGTCGACTGGAAGGTGAAATAGGTCGACTTATATGAGGTTTTGGTATCTTTAAATAAGAATCCAAACCTCTAGACAGATGACTGAAATTAGGGTTCAGTCGACTAGTCTGAACTACAAAATTACTATTTTCATGGAAAGCAACAGTTTTTGGTTTCCCAAAAAACTCATATAATTTATTCTTAACACTAGAAATAGAATCAGTCTTATTACTACTAGTATTCTTAGAAACATGAGGTTTTTCAAGAGACTTCTGAAAACCAAGTCCAAATCTCTTATTGGATTGAACTTGATTTTAGAGAACTTCATTTAAATTCTCCTTTCCTTTGTTAAACTTAGATACATTCTTGGATTTCTTTTCATAATTTTTCTTAAGAGATACAAGATCTATATCCAAATTAGAAAATCGAGAATTTAACGACTTGACTTCAACATTTAAGTCAAGATTCTCTTGAAAGTGTTTGATTGACTTTCTCTAAATTTTTAACTCTAATTTTCTCCTTCTTGAGTTCTTGAAAAACCTTATTGAAAGCATCTAATAAGTCATTTGAATCAAAGTTATCACTTCATTTTGTGTGGCCATAAAACATACGTTCGCAACTTCGTTTGCTTCCTCATTCTCTTCTTCTAATAAAGAGTCGCTATCGTCCCAAGTTGCTTGATATACCTTCTTGTTCTTCATATACTTGTTCTTTGTGTACTTGTCCTTCTTGAAGTTGAGCATTTTCTTTTGATTTCGCATTTTCTAATGGGCAATCCTTCTTCATATGACCTGTTTTGTTACACTTGAAACAAGTGGGAAGTTCATTAGTATCTTTAAATTTGGAATTAAATTTACATTTTCTAAGAAACTTCTTGAACTTTTTAGTGAACATGGCTATCTCTTCTTCATGTTCTTCTTTATTTTCGGAGTCTGACATGGCCTTGAAAGCGAGTGTCTTCTTCTTTGCTTGTTGAGGTTCTAGATTCTTCTTACGTTCTTCAAGTTGTACTTCATATACCATAAGATTTCCCACAAGATTTTCAAGAAAGAGTTGTGATAAATCGTTGGCTTCTTCTATGGCGGTGGTCTTTTTCTCCCATTCGGGGGTTAGGGCACGAATAACTTTCCTAACCATTTCCGCTTGCGAGTACGTCTTTCCAAGGGCCACAAGAGAGTTTGTAATGTCCGTGAACCGTGTTATCATGTCTGACACATTCTCGTTCTCCTTTATACGGAACATCTCGAACTTGTGAATAAGAATAGATATTTTAGAATCTTTAACTTTATTAGTACCTTCATGAGTTACCTCGAGTGTGTGCCAAATTTGATACACAGTTGTTGCATTGGACACACGATTGAACTCCTCTTTGGTAAGAGCACAGAATAAAGCATTCATCGCCTTTGCATTCTTCATTGTGTTGCTCTTCATGTCATCATTCCATTGTGCATAGGAAATTGTAGGAGCGATGAATTCTGTCTCAGTCATGTTTCAAATCTCATAGTTGATGGACTGAAGGTAGATCTTCATACTACACTTCCAATAGTTGTAATTTGTTCCATCGAATAGGGGCGGCCTTTGTCTGGATTGGCCTTCATGATATTAGCTTGCATTTGAAGTAGATGTCATTGCACTCAACCAGGCTCTAAGTGTTAGATCTTGTAGGCAAGGCAAATAACACTAGAGGGGGGGGTGAATAGTGTCGTTTAAAAAATTACTTAAGAAATTGACCTTTCGAACTGTCCAGTCGACTACAAAAAGAGATACAGTCGACTGTTGTGTCAGAGTAGAAGAGTATCTTACTGAAGAGTTACTAGTCTGATCAGTCGACTTAGCGCGGAAATCCAGTCAACTTACCAGACAAGTTTTCGAAATAAAACACAGTAAAATTGAAATTGCAAGTTGAGAAAATACAACCACCACAGAGTCAATCACAGAGTACACAGCGATGTATCCGGCTTTGGTCCTCCCGACCTATATTCAGTCCCCAAGCAACCCACTTGAGATTTTCCACTACTCTTGAAAAAAGTACAAGAATACCCTACGACATTTGACAACAACTATGTCAAACCCGAGACCTCTCTCACCACTAGAGAGAGCAAACCCACTCTATACCCAAGAGTGAAAAACTGCTCTACAACCAAGAGTCCTACTCTCCAACCGAGATGACCACTCTCACAACCCGAGAGTGAAAAACAACAACAAAAAGAGTTTACAATAACCTATAGCCTTGTTTGTGATTTGTGCTTTTGTATAGTGACTATTAGGTTAACTTCTGAAATCATTCTAAAACGAATTCGATGTTATACTAGACTGAATTTCAGAGAACCAAGACTTAGACTATTTGTATGCTTTTGAAATGCTTGTTCTTCAAAAAAATAAAAAGCTTGAAACTTACAGAAATGCTTGGAATTGAGTTGTAACCTTTGCCAAATGAGTTCTATAATCTTTTTATAAAGTTAGAAACGTTTGGACGTTGAGAGGTTGAATCTCAACTGCCATACAACGGCAGTAAAAAGATTTGATTTTGAAAAATAAGTTTTAAAACCAGAGAACTATCGAAACGGCTTGAACAGTCGACTGGGTTGCCATAATGAATTGACTGGCCAGAGCTTGTATGAGTTCAGACAGTTTTGTACTATGACAGTCGACTGGTTTCAAGGAACAGTCAAATGGTACTCAACAGCTGAACTTATTCAAGCTTGTTTTGACCTTTTAATTTTGTAAAATACTTAGTTATTAAAAAGCATGTGTGAGTGTGTGTGTGACAAGGCTATTACAAGTTTTTAAGACTCAAAGAATGAAAATTACAATATTACAAGACACTTTTTACAAAATATTTGAAGCACTTGAATCTTGTCTTGAACTTGAGTCTTTGACTTGAGCTTGAGCCTTTGTCTTTATGTCTTGAAGCTTGCTTGATCAATGTGGCTTGAGCTTAAATTTTTGTGGCTTGATCAATTACTCTTGAAAGCTTCATTGGATTGTTTTGCCTTTGTGTATTTCACCATGGTATTGACTTTGATACACCCTGCAAGAGATATGTGATAAAACAACTCTGTATTGTGTTGTAGTCATCAAAACCAAGAATCAACAAGCACAGCCTACTAAAATTTAGAAGACAATGAGAACACCCACCACTTTGAAGAATTTTTCCAAGCAAAAAAAAAAACTCCTAAAAGCCTTCCACTCCTCAAAATCCGTGCTCTCCTCCCTTAGATTTCCCAAAAGCAACAGCGGCAAACACTCTTGGTTTCTCTCTCTTTTTTTGTTTTGTTTTGTGTTCCTTTATGGCTAAAGTGAGGGGGTATTTATATGGGAAATTAGGGAGTAGTTTTAGCAACTAACCATCCACTCACACATCCACTCACACACTCACCCCACTCACTCACCACACTCTCTCTAATATGTAGCCATTTTTGAAAGAGTGCATATTGCACGTGTGCACGTGTGCCCGTGTTTTGTACATTTTTCATTTTATTTCACTTTTATTATTTTATTCTATTTTAAATTCCTATTTTTAATAAATACTCATATTAAATTTAGCATAATTAGCTTAGTAAAACTTTTAGTACACTACTTTGTAATAAAATAGCACATTTTGCATGTGCATAAAAAGAAACACATGTAAAGCACGTGCTGATAAATATTCATATATAAAATACATTCAAGAAAACAAAAAATATCTATGACAATCGAAATACAAAATATGTTAAATACATTTCATTAATTCTATGCATAGAAAACACGTGCGTCGCACGTATAAAAATATATTGGAGTCAAAATAGGTAAAAATGAATTTCAATTTATGAAACGAATTCGAACGAGTTAGAAAATAAATAATTGAACACGTAGAAAATTTTATAATATTACACATAACAGTAGAATCTACGTAATTGACACGTGTATTGAAAGCACGTGCAATGCACGTAAAAACAGAAAGATTAAAATTAATATTTGAGTTGGCTCCGAATAAGATAAAAAAATGAATTTCGAGAAGACGGAAAAGTATATAAATACTCGAAATACAAAATACATAGGATATTTATATTAAAATACGTTACAGATATTACCCGTAACGGTACAAAAAACATGCGCGTAGTATTCTTGGAGCAAAATTGGCATAACTCAATTTTGTGGGGTGTTACAAACATATCTGACTCCCCCAGAACCATTAGAAAAAAGAAACACACCGACAAAGAACATAAATAAAGCTTGTGTAATCCTCATTCTTAGTGCGAATCTTTTTCAGCTGCTTCAATCAAACTACTAGTAAAATAACGTTTGAATAATGAACAACGTATACTTTGTGATTCCAAATCATCTTCAGCTATTTTCGGAGGGAAGCGAGTCTGAATAATTTCAAAACTATACAGCTCGTCGTTACACGGAGGCAAGGGACTGATACCGACAGAAATTCCCGTGAGCAGAACCTAATCCAACGGAGTGAAATCCAACTCACCGCACAGTAGGTGGAAAGTGTAGGTTGTGTCCCACCATCTCTCTACCAATGCGTCCACAAATTGCATATATGACCTATTTGTATTAATATTCATGAAACAGTGTCAACCCGCCTGCTCGACTAGTTGTTTAATTAGTGAGATATGTGAGCAGTTTTTATTGTAGATTCTGATTGGCTCCCTCCAATTTACTCTAAATTGAAAAAATCCACCATCAGGATTAACAGTAATATATTCAAAAATATGATCAGAATCGTCTACTACCCGATTCCAATTGGATTGATCAGTGAAGTCGACACTCGGATTCTCCCCTTCTGCTTCGTTGCTTGAGTTTCCCTGAACTAACCACTGTTCACGCTTTGATTTCAATATATCAATATAGAGGAAATTAGTACTTTTATCGAAGACATTGGCTAATATAGAGGAAATTAGTACTTTTATAATAGTTTTGGATCGATGTGCTAAATTGAGATTGCTGATAAAAACTATTAGTAAGCTAATTAGAAAATAGAGAGTGAGATGACCAATTAGAGAAGAGTGCAGCTCAGTTTGTAAAAGTTGAGCTAATACAAATAGAGAGTGAAATGAGGGATTATAGAGAAAGGTTAAGCTTTATTTTTAAAAGTTAATAGAAACATGAAGAATATATAGGAACAAGACTAGGGGCAAAATGGTCCAAATTTAGAATCAAAAGCCCCAAACATTGGATAAATTAACGGAAAAAGAAAAGAAAAAGGCCAAAAAATTCGGACGAAACTCGATGCTTTTGAAATGTTCCAACAGCTACGGATGAAACTCCAAGTTTCGTCTGTTGGGGAAATATATATATATTTTTTCGCTCCGACAAAGCTTTAAGTTTCGCCTCCCATTTTACATGATTAAAATATTCAATTCAACCCTAAAAAATATATAAAAAATATTTTTTTTTCACGGTTGAAGTTTCGTCCAATCAAATTTTGTTCAACTTTGCTACATTATAGCATTTGATGACTGCAAGAAACCTTATTTTGCTATATCTATTTTAAGCATTTTGCTATTTTTTACCTTTTATGATCGTGGATGCTCTAAGTAAAGATCAACAGTCGAAAACCAGGATCGTTAGGAAGGTTGTCCAAATATACATCTTCTAGAACCCTTTGCTCGGTTAAAGTGGAATTCTCTACTAGCATCACTTTCTTCTACATGTTTCCAGGTTGTTTTTCTGAAACGATATATCTTCAACAATTCTTGAAAATTTTGAGGAAGGTTCACTATCAATTTCTTTGTTTTGAGCGGATGGTGTTGACGTCTTTTTGGATACCTTTGAAAACTATTTTTCCAGATCTGAAATAAGATAAAGGAAAATACTTGTATATTTTTTACATCTTTGATGTTTGTATACATATAATTATAAATAATATGTATATATAAGTACATAACATGACAAAAAGGAAATCGTAAAGAGGAACTATTGAACTAATTATATATACTGAAAAGACAAAATCTTTAAACAAGTTAGAAAGAAGACCTTCTAATTAATTGACAACGATCCTCCACTGTGTTGTTGATTGTGTATTCAATCTGAAACTCCTATTGCTCTTCTTACTTCTTAGCCTTTGGCCTTTTCAATACTTTGGTGAAGAAAATGATAATAAGGTCAAAATTTTCTTCTTTATACTTAATTATACATGAAACCCTAACCCTTGCTGCCCTTTTTTAAAATGGGTTGTCAGGTTAGACAAATTATTATTTTTGCTAAGCCAGAATGCAGAACTAAGTAATTACAAAGTTCTAATAAAATGTGGTCTTTGAACCTCTCCAGCGTCCTCCTCAAACAGTTCCGAACACTCCTCGACCCGTCTTCAGTGCACAATACATATGTGATTTACTTCACCTATAGTAATACCACCTAACAACAACATGATATCATGTGAAATATGATCACTTGCTATGCCTTTAGTAACCTCATCAGTGACTACCTTAGAGTCTCCTTCAATCAAGACCGTGCCCTCATGAGAAAGCAGGTGTATGGCCCTCAAAGCCAGCCACCAACCTCTTATTTCAATGATATTACCGATTTCGAGATAAGTCCACCGCCAACCAGTAACAACTAACAGCTTGCCCTTTCGGTTACCAAAAAAAACCCAGAGCCTGCTGAGTTACCATATAAAGAACCATCAAAATTCAGTTTGATTGACCCATCTGTCGGTGCATCACAGCTGATCAAGAACTAGTGCACACGGCGATGAGCAGTGATCGTTTTGAGACACAACCATTGAATCTCATTTTAGGAACCACATACAAAAGAAAAACCACCAAGGATATCACATCTTTCGACAACCTCACTGACAGCAGCTGCAACAATTGTATGCATCCGCAAAACAGCCTGTGCAATGAGCCTTCCATGTATGCTACAAAGAGGTGACAATAAGACACTGAAATACAAGTTGTTTGCACCTAGACCCGTGACTATCCCCATCCAACAACGACCACAGATTAGCCAAAGGTTGAGACATCAAAGGTGATCCTAGTGCGTGTACACAACGTATCCCACACGTTATGCTAAGGCACAATTTAAACAGAAGGTGGTTGACGGTCTCACCATCAATATCACAAACAAGACAAATGGTGACACATCCAATCCACGACGACCAAGTTAAAATCTTATAGCAATCCCCCTATTAGCAACTTTCCAAAGCCACATCACCACATTCCGTACAATTTTCAACTTACAAATCAATTTGTTTGGGAAACCAAGTGGCCCGGTATGAGTCTCACATGCCTCCAAGTAAAGGATTTTCTGATAAAGATATGTGTACAATAGCGTCTTGACCTTTCCTATTCTTAACTCTTGATCTCTTACATTGATTCTCCCTTGATTACCTCTTGAACTTTTATGTTCCAAACTCTTGATCTCTCATTGATTCTAGACTATTCACCTTTCCTATTCTAAACTCCTGACCTTGTACTGTATATATATTTAATTCGAAACAATAGAATGATATGCCATAATTTCATCAAACTCTTTATGGTATCAGAGCTACATTCGTGAACCTCTCTTCTTCTTCCTCACAAAAACCCTAAGCTTTCCTCATTCCCCCAGCCATGGCCAATGAAAACAATCAAGTTCTCATACCTAACACTCTAGAATCTACCAAACCCCTTACTGTTGTCAATACACACAACAACGTGAAACTCACATCTACCAATTATCTCTCTTGGAAATTGCAAATTAAAGTCATTCTTATTGGCTACGTTCTACAACAATTTATTGACGGATCCCTTTCGGCACCACCTGCCACGGTCACTATCAATGAAGCTGCCACTCCCAATCTAGAATATCTAACGTGGCTTCGTCAAGAAAAATTAAGTTTTGGAGCACTAGTGAGTTCTATCTCTCAAAATATCATTCATCTCCTCACTCATTGCAAAACATCTCGTGAAGCATGGACGATTCTCGCCAACACCTATGCAAGGCCCACTCGTAGTCACCTCAAGCAGATTAAGGAATAAATTAAGCATGCAACCAGAGGGTCACAAATAATCTCAGAATACATGCAATTCATCAAGACTCGAGCTGAGGAACTTTCCCTCCATGGTAAGCCTACGGACGACGGAGACATCATTGAGAAAATTCTTGATGGATGGACTTGGTGATCACTACAAATCCATTATTCATGTTATCAATGCATGAGATACTACAATATCATTTAATGAACTCCATGAGAAGCTTATTAAGAAAGAGTTGTCTCTCCGATCTCTTCTCTCCAATACTACTCCTCTACTGGCCTCGGCAAATTCCGCTTCAACTCGCGCCAACTTTCAATCGAATGGATTGGGGAATCAACGGTCGTGGGGACACACACCACCCAACTCCAATATGCGGACTGATCATTCCCCTCCTCAGACATATCTTGGGAAGTTTCGAGGGATTCGTGCTCAAGGACACACAGTTCAACAATGTCCTTTATTTCGCTTGACACCAATGAAGCTGGAGTCTAACCCACAACTGCGAGCATCTCGTCTATGGCAACCTTGACCTCCAAATCCATGGCAATCACGTGTTAATGTTGAAATAACTGACAACTCTGAAGGCTCCAATTTTCTCCTTGATGGTGGTGCATCGCACCATGTTACCACCGATCTGAGTAATCTTTCCATTCATGCTCCTTATTCAGGGGATGACAACGTTGTGATTGGCGATGACATGGGTCTCCCTATTTTGTATACTAATTCTACATCTCTACACACTCCCTTACATACTTTCTCATTTCATAATGTGCTTTGTGTTCCTACCATGCATAAAAAACCTTATTTCTATTTCTCAGTTTTGTAAATCTAACAATACATCCATCGAATTCTTACCATCTTCTTTTCTTGTGAGGGATCTTCGCACGGGGACAACACTTTTACAAGGTTAGACAAAGGATGATGTGTATGAATGGCGGTCCGTTCTATCAAATCTTTTCCATTGGTAGTTTTTTCCAGTGTCAAGACCACTTCGTCCGAGTGACATCATCGCTTAGGTCATTCATCGTTGTCAATTTTAGGTATATTGTCTCTGCTTTTCGATTAGAAGTCACAAGTTCGTTATCTCTGAATTTCAATTATATTGTGTGTCAATGCAATAAAAGTCACAAGTTACCTTTCTCATTTCCACTATTATTTCAACTTCTCCATTTAATATAATATTTTTTGATGTGTGGAGCTCTCCCTTGTGTTTTATTGATGATTTCAGATATAATGTTATTTTTTTTTTTATCATTTTACAAAATACATATGGTTTAATCCACTTAAAAGAAAATCAGATGTCTATAATTTTTTTCGCTTTAAATTACAGCTGGTAAACTACTTTAATCGAAAAATCTTCACGTTTATTCTGACAGGGGGGTATATCAAGCACTTATCATATCTAAGTTTTAGTGGGATATCTCATTTAACCTCCTCTCCACAAACTCTTGAACACAATGGGTATTCTAAACGTCGTCTGCGTCATATTGTTGAAACATGCGTATCACTCCTCTCACATGCTTCCATATGTTTGTCATACTGGTCATATGCATTCTCCACTAATATTTTTTTCTCATTAATCGTCTACCCACTCCCACACTCCAACTTCTATCACTGTATGGAAAGCTCTTTGGCACATCTCCCAACCACTCTAGACTTCAGAGTTTTGGTTGTCTATGCTATCCTAGGTTGCGTACATATTCATTTCACAAGCTATCTCCCCATTCCAGCCCCCGTGTCTTTCTTGGTTATTCCTCCACCCAGAGTGCCTATCTTTGACTTGATTCCGTAACCTCACGTCTCTAGACACCTAGTCATGTTAAATTCGTCGAGTTAATTATCCCCTTCAAATCCATTTAATCCAATCTTCCTTGTCCTTCCTCTTCCACGTCCCACGTATGGTTTCCTTCTGAGTCATTGTCTCCGGCCAGCATCACACCATCTGTTACTCTTGAACTTGTCCCTCAAGAGGATTCCACTCATGACTCCACAACCATACACACTGCAATCATTCTCCCATCCAAAAATACCTCTTTCCCACCAAACCTGAGACTCAGCGCCGCGGCTCCACCTTCGCCACACCATGGCACCCAGAAGCACCCCAAAACCCACCTTTTGAATCCAACCCACCCATAACCCAATCACCACACCCCCAGATCCTACACCTATTCCTCCTCACTTCAAATGTATAGTTATTCGATCCAAAAATAATATCCACAAACCAATTCAAAAAATCAATCTCACTGCCCAACTTTTCTTCAACCCTAACCTTGAACCTTCTACAGTGACCCATGCCATCAAAGATCCCAAATGGTGTCAGGCCATGTCTGAGGAGTATGATGCTCTTGTTCGGAATGGGACATAGGACTTTGTTCCATCTCATTCGTCTCAAAATGTCGTTGGTTGCAAGTGGGTTTTTCAAACTAAACATTTATTTAATGGCTCTGTTGACATGTACAAAGCACGTCTAGTTGCCAAGGTGTTCCACCAATGCCCAGGTGTTGACTATCATGACACCTTCAGTCATGTTGTCAAACCAACCATAGTACGATTTGTTTCTTGCCGTCACTCGTGGTTGGTCATTCGACAACTTAATGTCAATAATACCTTTCTCTAAGGCTCTCTATGTAGCACCTCGAATTTTATACACAGCAAATCCGTGACTAATCCAGAATCTTTACTTCACTGTAATATAAACAGAGTAAAAAATACAGGGAAAATTTAAAACTTTTAATATATCATCTTTCTTTACAATACACAGTGAAATTATTACATATTAAATGCAACTTTTCATAATATTCAAACTTCATTATTCACTAGAATCCATGTCATAACTTGTATCCATGCCATTCATGATCAAAAATCCTGCAAAACTATCAAACAGTGGACACGTCAGTTGAATACAACTGACGCAATACTAATAATAATAGCAATCTTCCAATTCTCAATAACCAAATATCTGATGCAAAATAAAAATAATACAGATAAATAAAAATAGAAATGGAATCTAATCTTAGCGTATGAGTGTATGCCATGAACCTGAAATCTAATGCACCAAAATTAATGCACACAATGCTCATTTCTAATGCACACTTGTTTAGATTCTACGCCGCCCATACAACATAGGTCCAAGGACAAGCCCTTAGTGTTCTCCTCATTATAGGGTTGAATTCCTCGCTATGCAATCATAACTCGATGACCGTACTCCAATGTGTAATCATGTGCAAATCACACCCCTAGAATCATGGACTTTATCAGCCTACCTCTAGCCTACACATGTAGATTTACCGGGTATATCCTCAGTCATGAGTATTCCTAGGAGTCACAGCTCTTTACTGGCCATTTCATCGACCTCACTAGCCCTCCCCTAGCCCACACATGCAGATTTACCGGGCGTATCCTAGGTCTCAAACCCAGCGAGTCGATCACCGGTAACTACGAACCATGCCTACCCCTAGCCCACCACCCGTGGATTTACTGGGTGTATCATGTCTGTCCTGAACATTCCTAGGAACCACAGTTCTTTATCAGACACATTCATCGTTGTTTTCAATCATAACTCCATCTAGTGCCTGTTCTTATATTCAAACATAACCAACCACCGCCTAGAGCTAGCTCACCCTACCAGACTTAAATCAATATCAATAGGACCACTAGCCTAACTTGGCTAATACCCCCATTCAAATAATCTCAACCTACCGGTATCATGGGTCTTGTTCAGCCTCCAGAAAAGTCCACACAACTAGAACATCACATCGATTCACATTCTAGGGTTTTCTACAACAACCTAAGTCTTAATGTAATCCCAAAACTAGAATCACTTCCCACTCAATGATTCAAAACGTGAAAACAATCACTCTCCAAGTCTGAGCCCTCTATAACTCAAAGATTTGAATTATAGATTCAAACCCTAATCCAAACAATCCCACAAATCTAACTTAATCACACCCTAAATCTAAAATTACTTAATCCATCATCCGGATTGTTAATCCATAATCTGAAATGAATCTATCAAAATCTGAAATAATTTGAGATCATTTGAATCCACAATTTGAAATTGTTCATGCCCACAATCTGAAATTATTCAAATCCACAATCGGAAGGTATTCAAATCCATAATCTGAAATACATCAACTCCTACTCTAAAATCAATCAACTCTTACTCTGAAATTTAATCAACTCTTAACTCAATTCTAGGTCTACTCATCAACTATCAAAATTAGAAAGCGAACTAGACTACCATTTGATATAGGTTGAAATAGTTAAACATTCCTTATTTAATTAGATTATCTCTTCTTAAATATAAATGATTATTTTTACCATATTTGTCTTGGTCAACTAGTAACATTAATATAAAGCAATCTACGTTAAATAACTAGTTTTAAATTAATTAAAACAACTGCATCTTAACATAAAATATATTATTCCTTAATTAGAACTCCAAACCCTTAAATCTGATATAATTATATTAAAAATCTGAAATTAATCAATTTAACAAAAACAAATCATTCAAAAATTTGAAATTAATTAACTCCAAAATCTGAAACTAATCGTTCTAAAAAATGTATTAATCAATCTTTAAAATCTGAAAATAATCAATCAAAATCTGAAAGTTATGAATTCTCAAATCTGAAATCATTCGTTCAAAATTTGAAATTATACTCTTAAAATATGAAATAATACACTACCTAATCTGAAGTATTTAATACTAAAAATATGAAACTATTGACATTTTAAAATCTGAAAACAATCAACAATTGTAATCTGAAACAATTTGTAATTAAAAATCTGAAACAATCAACAATTAAAATATGAAACAATTAGTAATTAAAATATGAAAGTAATCTAATTTAAACAACTAGTTAAATTAAATTAATCATTTATATCTCAACTCAAAATACTCTACTTGAAGTAGAACTCCAAACCTTAGTTAAATTAGGATTTCAAATGCTAGTTTAATTTGATCAATCTAACTCTAGATTGAATAGATCAAACCCTTAAATAAAAAAAAAGTTCTTAATCTGAAATCTTATTCAAAACTGAAGTATGCCTTAAATCAAGATTCTAATCCAATTTAAGTAAAACCAAATTCACATTTAATCAAAACCCCGTCTTTCTTTAATCTATCAAATCCTACTTCACCTGAGCCTCCCGCTCAAGTAGCCCACATCAGAGCCCTTCTCCTACACGCATACACGCATGCAAAACCAAAAAATTAAAAAGAAAACAAAACCTATATCACTTTGACTGTCTTACTGGTTTCAAAAGTCTATTTAACCTGAACAGACCAGCAAACAGATCCAATAATAAAAACAGACTCGCAAACTCAACAACAGACCTGTTATCAAATATGGTTTCTAAAACCCTAAATTCAGACAAGATTTTCTTGATTAAAATCATAATAAAAACAGTAAATAATCTCTATTAAAAACTGAGATTTAGGCAATCAAAATCTTGTATTTTTATGCATCTAATGAACTCTATATTTTCATGTCAATACCTATTAACAACTACATAATTCTATGTTATACAACATGTTTTACAAATCAAGATGAGTTCTTTTGCATGTTATAAATCTCTAACATCATATAAATATCTATGCATGATCATCACATCATAACTAGAGTTCTTGTTTCATGAAAAATATCAAAACACTACATCAATCATATATACAACATTGATATGGCTAAAAAGGGGTTAAATCGGAACCGTTCAAATTGGGCACGAATCTTAAAGTTACAGGGTCAAGATGGTAATTTCACCTGCAGACGGGTACAAATGGTGAACCGGGTCTCTCCTCTTGGACCCGCTAACCCATGAAGGGATCTGTTCAAACTGAGAACGGGTCACAACCCGTTAAGGACCAGTTCAACGGGATATGAGGAAATCCTGGCTCGTCCTTATCTACTGAGGTGGTTTCAACCACTTCTATCCAGTCACACCAGAAAGTAGGGATTCATTCTTATCCCGAAGCAGATCCCCATGGCGACTATAAATACCCCCTACCTCCTACCGTTACAAGGTGATCACTCTTTGTCTACCTAAGCTATTTTCCCTTTCTTTATTGAGTATTGACAAGAGCGTCGGAGGGTTCGTCGCTGGGATCCATCCCGGTGTCTTGAAAGTTTGTGCAGTTCCACGGGAGCACCAAGGAGTCAACTTGTCAATAAGGAAAGAAGTTAGATTCAGCTCGTTCGAGTTCCTACGAATCCACAAATTCTGTCTATTGCCCCCACACCAGATTCAGCGGCAACAGATTAGCGCCGTCTGTGGGAATCTCTCGAATAGCAATTCGACCTTCCTCCAACCAAAGCCACTCCTAGCAATGCCTCCCAAGAGGAAGTTCGCAAACTCCAACCGAAGAACTACCTCCACTATACCCCTCCTCCTCCACCGGAGAATCTTCCTCCACCCATCCAACCGGCCCTGCAGGTCGAACACCCGAATCCTCAATCTCTTCAGCTACCTCTAGGGCCCCAAGTGACTGTAGGGGAGCCTTCTCGGTGAAGCCGCCCGAAGCAACCCCTACACCAAGTTTGGGTCTCCATCCATAATGCCTCCACCGATTCTACGGCCTCCCATAGTCCTCCAACACCGAAGGATCTGCGAGACGTGCTCAATAACCGGCCAAACAAGCCTGAGTCCGACTTCGGATCCGTCTGGATGAGAGGCAGACCCGCGATGCGAACCCTCGCTAAGAGCACCAGAGGGACCGGTCACCCCACCGAACAGACCGCAGAGGGTCCCACTCTCCTCAGAGACAGAGAGAGTCACCCCCGCATCGCCCAAGAAGAAGCTGATCCCCGGCTGGCCATCCTACACATCGAACCCAACGGGAGCAGGAGGCCCCCGTCACGAGGGCAGAATTCCAACAATTCCAGGAGGCGGTCCTCCGGGCGCTCAACGCTGTCCCCATCAATGCCCAGTGGGCTCCCAGTCCTCAGCTGGCTCCCAGTCATCGCCGCCCCTCTCCTGATCATTGTCACCGCTCTCGAAGTCCACGGCCGGCTCAGAGCCATCGCCGTCACTCTCTCAGCCCTCGGCCAGCTCCGAGCCATCCCCGTCGTTCTGTTAGTCCACGACCTTGTAACCCCCATTCCCGTAAATACGTATTTTTTGAATATTTTCTGTATTTTGATTATTTATAAATTTAATTTTGTTTTTAAACTCGATTTGGGCCTTCTATTAAAATCTTTTCGAGCCGGGAATTATATTTACTTCGAATAATAGTATATTCTAACTTTAGTGTTTATTTTCTAAGTGATCGGCTAGTTATATCTTATTTTATTACTATTTGAATTTAATAAACTTTTTTATCTCAAATCCTATTTTGATATTTATATCATTATTATTATTATTATTGTACTATTATGAGTATTTTTACTATTAATATTATTACCTTTGATTGTTAATTTAAAAATCTATTTCTATTGTTAATTGTATTTGTAGTTATGTCAAATAAATTTCATATTGTAGTACAAAATATGTTTTGTTATATAATTCTACATTTTTATTAGTTATTTTATTTTCCCTAATATTTTAAAACCCATTTAATACCCAAAACCCTATATCCTATCTCTTATTGGATTCAAACCCGCATCCATTAACCCAATACCCTATAACCCTAACCCTACTAAACCTAACCTAGAAACCCTAACCCTAAGCTCCTATGCAAACCTATTTTTTTCTCAGCCGCCAACCTCTTCACCTTCCCCTCTCTCTCCCCCTTCCTGTTTACCTAAAACCCATCCCTGCTCCCGACCTTCTCACCTGCCGTGTGCACCCACCCGCTTGCTCGCGACCCCCACGCCGTCAGCCCTCGACCTCTCTCTTCTCCCCCCGAAATAGCAGCAGCTGCGACAACAACAGCACCCACGACAGGCAGCCGCCGAGCAAAACCCACCTCGCCACGACGCGACACCAGCGACAGCACTGCACCGAATACCAGACCCCTCCCCCTCCGGCATCCTTTGCATCGCGCTGCCCCAGTGTCGACCCTGTCTGCGCTGCACAGCCCTGTGCCTTGCTCCCTGTTCTACCACAGCAAACATCAACATCAGCGGGAGTGACCCCTGTCGCCGCCGTCCGCTCCCTGTCGTCCCTCATGCCGTCACCTTTTAGCCGTGTGCAGTACCTGTCCTCTTCGCAGTGCCTCCGATTACTGTCCCCCTCTCTTCTCATGAACATGTGTTGTTCTCATGTGTTTGGACACGTGCGTGTGTTCGTGGATTGTTCGTTATCACTTCTTGATCCGTTGATCTTGGCCGTTGGATTTGAAGTGATCACCACCACCATCATCATCAAGATCTTGATCTCGACCGTCGGATCTCCTTTGATCACCGCGATCATGATCTTGATCTTCGATCTCAGCCGTCCGATCGAACGTTCACACTTGATCTTGGCCCTTGATCGTCTCGTTCATCTTCTACTTGGTGAGTTAAATATTTGATCCACCTTTTGTTCTCATTCATCAAATTGTCAATCATGGTATATTTACTGTTTTAGTACTCTTCTAATTCTTTTATATTTTATGTTCGATCTCGACCGTTGGATTCGCTTGATCTTCATCTTGATCACCACCTTGATCATCGAAATCCGTGCCCGATCGTGATCATCGTGATTGTTTGCTCGTCGCCGTGTCGCTGAGATTCCGATCCCGTTATTCTCAAATTATCGGATCTAATCATCATCTAAAGGCATGTCATCTTACTCGAATTGTATTGTATCATATTTGAATTCCGCAAGTAGATCCATATTGAATATCGTATATTGTTATAGTTATCTATCATTGGGATACTACAGATTTACACGAGAGAATCCAAGTAGTAGTCTTGACTTCGTGCCGTCTTTTTACCTCTAATGTATAGAGATCTTACATGCACTCATGTAGTTAGTTATTGAATATAAGAATAGGGAATTATTGTTGCATTTCATCTCATGACATTATACACAACTATTGTAGATTGTATATTAGGGTTGATTGTTCATGTGATTGATAATGATAAATTAGTTGATTGTAATTAGTAGAGTTATGGACATTATATATCATAATACCATGTTTACATAGACGTAACTTGTTGTAATTTATGATTTTTAACCCCTAACTCACCATTCATTTCTAATTATTTTGTGCATGAAAAATATATTGAAACCCTGAAATTTTACTGCCAACCTGAACTTTGTTGTGCTATTTCAACCTAGATAATGTTATTAAAATCAGTCATTTCTGAATATGAAACGTAGTCCTAAGTGTCTAGTTGCCAATAACATCCAGAATTTTTGAATTCCGACTTATATTGCATGAGCTATGACCCTTTTGCTGCTGCTGCGCTGTAATTTCAGATTCATGTACATACCATGTTAGGCTGATGAATTAAGTAAACTAATGACCAAATATTGCCATGATAAATTCCAGATTGGTAAATAACATGCTTAGGGTGATAAAAATTATTTTTGCTGATTTTTTACAATGAATATTTACTGCCCTTACAACTGAAATTAGTCAACATCGATAACCAGCCAGAAACTAAAATCTATAAAGTACACTAAAATTCATCTAGCTGCCGTTGTCGGAATTTAGACTTTAAATATGCATTGGAACTGGGCAGGAGTCTAGTTTCTAGAACTTCTGACGGATCCGCATTTTCTATCCTGTAGCAACGAGAATTCTGATTTTGGTACAACAACCTACTACTGTCCACAATTGGGATTCTATGTTTTATAATATATAATTATACCTATAATATTGAATTGGGTGTATTTGATTGTATGGAGTACATTGCATGATCTTAGGGTTGTGTTGTCATCATTCTAGTATTCCTTATTAATCACATTATTGTTTCTCCACTGATAGTTATGTCCCTATTGTTCCCCATCAAGTATTGTAGTGTTGTCTATCAGTATTGCATGTTAATTGAATAAAGAATATTAATCAATCTGGGGTTAAGGGTTGACTAGGGAAGTTGATGACATAGCGACTGTACTCGGAGGAGGGGACCGTGTTTCCCTATTTATCGATCTATCGGTCTATCGGTTTATTGGTCTATTGGTCATATCGGTCATCAATTAATTGCAGATTACTGACTACAGTATCTCGATTGATTTGATCATCGGTCATTATTGAATATCGTTACCGAGTACATGATCTACAGAATATACCACCTTGGTCTAAACAAAATTGATTGTATGCATGGAACCTATAGAATGGGATGCAGTAGTACGTGCATTAGCTAGGATTAAAAAAATGAATAATAGACTTAAGACTTTCATCACATTGTTATTGCATATTGTCATCTTTATTGAACAGTGTTATCGTTATTGTTACCATTATTGTTATTGTTTATCGTTATCATTATAAATCATCATTATTGCACATTGTACTGTTATTGCTTTGTCACTGTTCAATACTATTGATTTCATCGTTATACCGTTATTATCATTGTTGTCTATTTCTCTACTTGCTGTCCGCGACTTGCTCTAAGGACATTTTTCCTCTCTTTAGATGAACAACTTACCGGTAATCAAGGAGATTTACCTGACGGACTAGGGAAGCAACAATGGTGAAGGAAATATTTTGTTGCGCTGCTTAAATAAATGTTGCTTTATTTGAGAACTTTAATAAATTGAACAATTGTTGTTTTCTTTGTATTGTGGGCTTTGACCAGAATGTTGTTTGTTAATTCCAGATGTTGGGTTATTTTTATGTTGGTTATTTTTATGCTTAAATTCCAATGTTGTTATTTATGTGATTACTTCTTTTATTGAATGCATGGTTGTATTACTTTATGTTTTATATTGTTGAGTTGAATCAATGACAGCCTATGAATGACGCAAGTCATTCGCTGGGCCATGTCACATACTTGCATTCCGTATTTTTGAAAAGCGGGGCGTGACAGATCTACTCAGAGCCATTGCGGCCGCAGCCCCAGCCTTCCTCTGCGTAAGGACGAGTCTCAGGGCTCAGCGAGGTATGACCGAAGGGAGGACTCGGTCTACCGCCGTCTCCACGAGATGGAGAGGCATCTCGGCCAGGTGGATAAGGATGAAGTGCAACGGGCGAAGAACCTCTGCCCGAGCAGGCCCCCATTCTCCCGCACCATCATGGAGACCCCTGTCCCGGACAACTTCAAGCCTCTACACTTCGAGACTTATACTGGGGAGTCAGACCCCGCAGATCACATTGAGAGTTTCAAAACTCTCATGATGATCCATCATGCATCCGATGCCCTCCTCTGCAAGACCTTTCCGGCCACACTCAAGGGGCCGGCTCGTGAGTGGTATTCTCGACTTGCACCGGCATTTATCTTCTCCTTCAACTAGTTCGAAGGCCTCTTCCTCACGCATTTTGTGAGCATTCGCCGCTCCGAGAAGACGAGCACCTCACTGCTCTTCCTCGGACAAAAGAAGGGCGAACGGCTGATAGACTATGTCAAGCAGTTCACCGCAGAAGCCAGGTCCACCGCATCCCTAGATCAGTCGGTAGCTTCGGCTACCTTCCAATCCAATGTCATCAACCCTGACCTCAGGGCTTCCTTGGCCAAGAAGCCCCCTTAAAACTTCTCCGAGCTACTCCTTAGGAGCGAGAAGTACATTCGAGCTGAAGAGGTTCTCAATCACCCTACTCTGGAGGGATCATCTTCCGGGAACAAACGGAAGGCTGCAGAGGAAGAAGGAGCTAAGAAGCTCCAAAATGATAACAGAGGTCAGCGGCGCCCTCTCCCCCGCTTCGAGAAGTTCACTCCACTCAATGCGAGTGTCTCCGCCATCCTGATGGAGATTGAGAACGAAGGTCTCCTGCTGCCACCTCCGAAGATGAACACCCCCGGGAAGAAGAGAAACCGGGACAAGTGGTGCCGCTTCCACCGGGACCACGGGCACGACACTGATGATTGTTGGGCCCTAAAGGTTGAGATCGAGGCCCTCATCCAGAAGGATAGCTCGCTCGATTGTAAGAAGGGACAGAGCCGATCCGCCTCCACCACCCAGGGGGGCTAATAGGCAGGCAGAACTGTAATACCATAAATTTTCATCTTAATAAGATATGTTGATTTTTTCACATGTTGTGCACGTGCAAAATTTCGTATGCATATTTATTTTATAAAATTTTCTTTTATAACATGGACAATTATTTCTTTCTTTCCCTTTATCTTTCTAAAAAACCTATTTTATAAAGCCTAAACTAGTTTTCTTATTTTAAGCCCACTATTTTGAGGCCCACAAACTTAATTAATCATTTAAATTGTCACAACTTGTCATGTAGACACAATTGGTGAACAATTGATTAATTAAATTTGTACAAACTTTAAATAGGGGGGTACTAGAAGGGGCACGTGCATGCACGTGTGTGTGCTTTGCACACCCTAGGAGGTCGGGTATGGCTAAGAGAAGAGTGGGAGAGTGGGTTTGTGTGGATGGGTGGTTATTTGCTTATGGGTGGTTGCTACAACTTCCCATCTTATCCTAGCCATTCACCTACAACCATCTAGTGAAATCCTAGCCCTCCAATCTATCCTAAAACTAGTATAAATACCCCCTACCTTCATGTATACAACACTAAGAAAAAAATAATTGAAATGAAGAAACTATATAGGAGGGTAATACATTAGGAAGTGAAAGATTGAGTGTGCATTTGTGTGTATGTCCCAACCAAAAGGAGGCCGGCCCGTCATCAAGCACTAGGGGATGCTCGGGTTGCACCAAGGAACAAGAAGGGGAGCATTTTGCAACACAATCTAGGAGGAGAAGGCTACTTTCTTGCATTCTAGGAGACTCTAGGAGCTTTTCATTTCGTGTTTCTCCAAAGAGGTGGGTGTTTCTCATACTTCTAGAACTAGATACCATGCTAGGGATGATTTAATAAAATTATTATGAATCAATTAGTTGAAAATTGAAACCATGCTTGTTTAATTAAAAGTGGAGTGGTAATTTAGAGAATGTTTGATGGATTGATTGCTAATGAATAAATGGTGAATTAATGTGCTAGAAATCACCATATTCTTGTGCTACATGAATGTTATGGTAAAATTTGTGCTTACAAATAGTTGATTAAATGCATCATGTGTAGTTAATTGTCTAAAATAGAATTTCGTTATTGTAGAAAGATGAGATTTTTGTGTTCTAAAAATGTAATAGGATGTTAATAAGAAAAACAACAAAATAACATAATAGGTTGTGGAATTCTAATTCTAAATTATGAAGAAATGTGTTATTGTTCTCAATGTCGAAAATATGGACATAGAACATAAAGTAGGACCAAAATACATGTTTTATAAAGCAAATAATCATTATAAAAATATTGGTTTACTGTAAATTTATGTATGTTATAATCTGGAAAATTTTGCTTTCAAACGAAAAGATAAAGAAACAAAAATCATCTTTTTGAAAATAATGAAATATAGACATGAACAGAGAACTAGTTCAAATCTATCCAAATTCTTTTCAAAACAATCTGGCTACTTAAACCATTTGGTCGGAATGGTTTCAATCGCTACAGTAGCGGGGGGGACTTGGTCTCTGGTCTCGGGTTTGATACTGAGAAGGAGCTTTTATTTTATTTTTTATTAAAAATTTCGAAATACCGAAAGCTAATTCACATGGACAATAACCCATATCATATCGCCTATCTGGCTTTGGCGCAGTGGTCTTGGGCACTGTCCTTTGGGCCGTGGTTGTGGGTTCGAATCCGGATGTGGGCTTTAGTTTAAAAAGTTTTTTTTTTAGGGAAATTAAGATTATTTTGAGTTTTAAAAATAAATTAAAATTAAGAAAAATATGGAATTAATTACTTAAATTAATTGGACTTCATGAGAGAATTTTTATAACTTTTCGTATAGTATAATTGAGAATTTGAGGCTATTTGCAAGAAAGGACTTGTTTTTAATTAAATTATTTTTTGGGATAAAGGAAAAAAAATAAATGAGTTATTTTTTTATGAGTTTTAAAAGTGAGAATTAGTAATGAGAAATTTGGAAGTTTGATGTGTAACTAATTGAAATTACAAATTGTGAAATTAGTATGGATTGAAATAAGAATGAGAGATTTGTGGAGTGAATGAACTATTATGACAAGTTGAAATTTTATTGTTTATGCATGAGATGGTGTATGAAAATGTAATTAAACGACAGGTTGAGTTATGATGGATATTATGAATATGAATACATGAATACTATGATTATGAAACGTGAACTGCGATTAATCATGAAAAAAAGACTTTGTGAGTATGAAAAGCTCGATGTTGTAATTATGAGTTGAAATTAAGAACTAGGGTGTAGCTAAGCCTTACACCGGCAATAAAAGAAATGTGGAAATGATATTTGGAATGAAAGGACCAAGATTTGGGTCATGTGAAATGAATGAGTAAGACCGGTTAGTGGGAGTGCTAATCCTAAGGGATTAATTTTGTTCATGATTCAATTAAACTAAGGATTAGATACATAGTGAAGATGTGATGAAAGTAAGAAGAAAAACATTGAGTATGAGGGCCATTGGATTGGCGGCGTGAGAGTATTCACAGGATGTCCCATGATGCGTCATGAGTAGGACGTGGATACTAATCCAGAGTACCGTCCCGGTAGCGACGCTCGTGGGGTGTTTGGTGACTGCAGGTGGTGTCATATCTATGGTAGGAGCTGAATTACCACAGGATGCCTGCATGATGAGTCATGTGTCAGTGCGTTGGGATTCCCTCCAGGGCGCATAGACATGAGTTCGTAGGTCATAAAACATCTAGGATACTTACCGTAGTTACAGTAATAGATTAAGTCATGGCGAGGGATTGAACCCTACAAGATGAAGAACGGTTAAGGGCTGGCCCTCGGACCTATGTAGTATGGGCTGCATAGACTCTGAACAAGTGCGCATTAGTGTCATATAATAGAAATATTTGCATTAAGGACTAAGTGCACATTCACAACACGACATCAGTAGGATAGTCCCTTTAGCTCTGTTTGTGAACAAGTTTGTGGTTTGTTAAGTATTGAGAATCGTTATACTGTTTTCGGCATAGAGAGGATGGCCGTGTATAATATTTCGTCAGTTGAATGAACTGACGTGCCCACAGTTTCTATGCAGGGAAAGGTACATGAAAAAGACTAAAGAAGACCTGATGCTTAAAGATTATTCAACTGTTGTTGTATTTCATTCATTGATGTAAAAATTTGCTTCTGCTATACAAATATTGATGCGTAATGTAACTATGATGTAAAGTAATGTTTTTTATTTCCTTGTAAAATTGTATGAAGAGAAGTGAAAAGTTTCCGTGGAACTCGAATTCAGTGGTATTTGGGATTCGGGGTGTTACAAGAACAACATATGGAGGCCGTGGATGTCGAAGCAGAGTCCATCTTGCACCTTATACACGAGGCCCAATGGGGGTAGATTCTAACTCCTCCCGAAAAGCCTTCGTTAGGGAAGTCAACTACGTGTAGAGCCATCCTCCCCCCAAGGGCCTCGGAGTCCCTGTCACGTTCTCTGATAGAGACTTGGAAGGTGTCCGCATGCCCTACTGCGACGCCCTCATCATTAACCTCTGGATGGCCAACTTCGACGTACATCGAGTCTTGGTGGATAATGGCAGCTCGGTCAACATCCTTTTCTTGGAGGCGTTCAAGGGCCTCCAGCTATCAAGGAATCAGCTCAAGCCCGCTAGCTACACCCTTCATGGGTTCACCGAGGTGCCGATGACCATCGAGGGAGTTATAACTCTCGACATCACCGCTGGCAGGACCCTGGTCACCCGCACAGAGCCGATGGATTTTATGGTGGTGGATGTGAAGGCCGCCTTCAACGTTATCCTGGGCCGACCAGGTCTGGCCGCCCTCCATGCTATCCCTTCGGCCTACCACATGAAGATGAAGTTCCTCACTCCCCCATGGGTGGGAGAAGTGAGATGGAGTTAGGAGGCGGCTCGCAAGTGCTATATGACCTCAATGGGAGGCCCGGTCCTCTCCCTAGAAGCCCTCGAGCTCCCACCGAGAGTAGTCAGACCATCTTCGAACCAGTGGATGAACTAGAAGAAGTGGCCTTCTCAGAGGAAGACGCCACCAAGACGTTCCGGGTCAGAAAGGCACTTTTCCCCTCCACCAAAGAAAACATCTCCCAGTGCATAAGGGAGAACCGCAATCTCTTCACCTGGACCACGGCTGATATGTCTGGGATCTCCGAGGAGCTCCTAATGCACCACCTCAGCGTTGCCCCGGGTGTCAAGCCCGTTCAGCAGAAGCGATGCAAGTTCGCTCCCAAGCATCAACAGGCGATCAAAGAAGAAGTCGAAAAGCTCCTCAACGCTCGATTAGTCCAGGAGGTGAACTATCCCGTTGGCTATCCAAAGTGGTGATGGTCAGGAAAACCAACGGGAGCTGGAGGATATGCATCGATTTCTCCGATCTCAATAAGGCGTGCCTGAAGGACCTATTGCCCTTCCCAGCATCGACGCCCTGATCGATGCGACCTCCGGGCACGAGCTCCTCAGTTTTATGGACGCTTTCTTAGGGTACAACCAGATTCGGATGTTCCCTCCCGATATCTCGAAGACCTCGTTCGTGACGGACCAGGGCCTGTATTGCTACCTAGGACCAGGGTCTGTATTGCTACCTTGTTATGCCGTTCGGCTTGAAGAACGCAGGAGCTACTTATCAGCGCCTTATGAACAGGGTTTTTCGAGACCAGATTGGCCGAAACATAGAAGTCTATGTAGACGACATGTTGGTCAAGAGCACCCGAGGGCAGGAGCATGTACTCGACCTCCAAGAAACCTTTGGGGTGCTCAGGAGGCACAATATGAGGCTAAATCCGAACAAGTGTGCGTTCGGAGTCTCATCTGGCAAGTTCTTGGGGTTCATGGTCAGCCAGAGGGGCATAGAGGCCATCCCCAAGAAGATCCAGGCCATTCTCAAAATGGCTCCCCCTCCAGTATTAAAGATATACAGAGGTTCACTGGGCGCCTCGCAGAAATTGGGCTATTCTTCTCTAAGTCCGGGGAGAAGTGCCTCCCCTTCTTCAAGGCCCTCAGGGGGCCTAAAGGCTTCGAATGGGGGCAACAACAACAAGATTCCTTCGACCAGCTCAAGGCATACTTAGCTAACCCCCTACTCTTGAGCAAGCCAGTGCCTGGGGAGGTCCTCTACCTATATCTTGCCGCTTCAGAGCAGACCCTCAGCGCGGTCCTTGTAAGAGAATAGGATAGAACGCAGAGGCCCATCTATTATGTGAGTAAGGTCCTCCGGGACGCTGAACTCCATTACCTGAAGCTGGAGAAGATGGCGCTCGCCTTGGTTATGGCGGCCTGAAAGCTCCGCCCCTACTTCTAGTCTCATTCGGTGGTCTTCTTACCGACCAGCCGCTCAAACAAGTTCTCCACAAACTCGAGACCTCTGGGTGCCTTATGAAGTGGTCTATCGAGCTAAGCCAACATGACATCAGCTACTAGCCCAGAACAGCAATCAGGGCCCAAGCACTGGCAAAATTCATTGGGGAGAGCACCATCCCTGACCCTTGTCAGTCATCTGCCGACCCCCTGGTCTGGAACGTTTATGTGGATGGATCTTCTTGCGCCGACGGAAGTGGGCCTGGCGTCATCCTGACCGGCCCAGGTGCTTTCATCCTCCAATACTCCCTCTGCCTAAACCTCCCGACATCAAACAACGAAGCAGAGTATGAGGCCCTCATAACAGGGCTCTGTATGGCTCGTAAAGCAAGGGCCAAGCGCGTCAGAGTCTTCAGCAACCAAGTGTTTGGGGAATACGAGGCAAGGGATGAGCTTATGGCCAAGTACTTGGCGAAGGTTAAGGAGCTACTAGCCTTGTTCGAGGACGTTCAACTCCAGTGGGTTCCTTATGAGGAAAACGCACAGGCGGACGCTCTCTCAAAGCTCGCCTCCTCGTCCCTCTAAGGTCTAGAACGGACCGTCTTGATAGAGGTCTTCCTCAGACCAAGTATTGATGAAGATAGCCTGGAGCCGATGGTAGCCTACCCCGTTGGGGAGAACTGGATGAAGCCCCTCCTCGAGTACCTCAGAGACAGAGTCCTTCCCGAAGACCCGAAAGAGGCGAGGAGGATCAGGACACCAGCTGAGCAGTTTACACTCCTTGACGGGGTCATGTACAAACGCTCTTACACTCAGATTGACGGCCGACCCTATCTGAGGTGCCTCTCCCCGGAGGAAGCGCTCTATGCTCTAAAGAAGGCCCATGACGGTCTATATGGCGCACACTTGGGAGCGAGATCCTCGCCCGTAAACTCTTAAATTATGGCTACTTCTGGCCCACACTATTGAGTGACTCTGAGGAGTACGTCCGCCAGTGAGATTCCTGCCAGAAATTTGTCCCGATCCGTCTCCTGCCTCAAGCACAACTCACCTCCTTGGCAAGTCCAATTCCCTTCGCAATGTGGGGGATGGATTTGCTCGGACCCTTCCTTCCAGCACCGGGCCAGCTGAAGTTCTTAGTCGTGGCGATAGACTACTTCTCAAAATAGATCGAGGCTAAACCTTTTTCGATGATTACCGAGCATAAGGTCCAGAAGTTCTTTTGGAAGATCATCGTTTGCCGGTTCGGGGTACCCCGCATCCTCGTAACCGACAATGGGACTCAATTCGCAGGAGCAACATTTCGCAACTTCTGCGCCGACCTCGACATCCAGCAGCGGTTCTCCTCGATAGCCCACCGTCAGTCCAATGGCCAAGTAGAGAATGCCAATCGACAGATACTCTCCGGTCTGAAGAAGAGGCTCGAAAATTCCACCAAGGGGTTATGGGCCGAGCAGCTCCCCAACATGCTTTGGAACTATCGCACCACCAAAAGAGCTCCGACAGGGGAGTCCCTCTTCAACCTCACCTATGGTTCCGAAGCCCTCATCCCCTTAGAAGTGGGCCTTCCTTCACCCTGACTGATAGCCTACAGTGAAGCACAGAATGCGAACCAACTTTGCAAATGCTTAGACCTCATAGACGAGGTCCGTAAGAGAGCTGCCATTCGACAAGAGACCTACCGCCGCAGGATCACTTAGTCCTACAACAAGAAGGTACGACCAGCTAATCTTAAAGAGGGAGACCTAGTACTTCGGAAGTTTTCGATCTCCAATCCGAGCAAAAAGGGCAAGTTGGCATCCAATTGGGAAGGACCGTATAGGGTCTCTAGAGTTATTCGCCCAGGCGCATATCAACTCGAAGACCCGGAGGGCAGGAGAATACCGAGGACATGGAATGCGGAGCACCTGATGAAGTACCAAGATGGTGTCTAAACACCGCTCCAAGCAACTTTCCCAAGAGTGCTCCATAAAACATGTCAAAAGTTTTATTGTGTATTTCCTTTATCAAAGTGTAAGAGTGGCTCGCAACTTAGAAGCGGCCGCCTAATTGTTTTCAATAAAAGCTATCTTTTCCCGCAAGTTCTCTGTTTTTTAGCAGTTTAATTCTATTTACAAAAAAAAATTGCATTAAAACGACACGCTCGGAGTCCACTTGGTTCGACTCTGATTCAAATGCTTGCTTTTAAGCAAGTACAAAGTGGTTCACCAATAGAAATTGCTCCCACAGCTGTTGGAATTCTTAAAATGGCATGCTTGGAGTCCAATACTTGGTTCGACTCCACTTCAACTACTTCTTTCTAAGCAAGTACGAAGCGGATCACCACTTGGAATTGCTCCTACAGCTGTTGAAATTTTCTAAACGATGCGCTTGGAATCCAACACTTGGTTCGAATCCGCTTCAACCACTTGCTTCTAAGCAAGCACGAAGCAGATCACCATTCGGAATTGCTCCTACAACTATTGATATTCTCTAAACGACAAGTTCGGAGTCCAACACTTGGTTCGACGCAACTTTTGCTACTTGCAAACGAGTGAGTACAAAACGTCCTACAATTCAGAATTGCTCCTACAACTATTGACAATCGTAAACGCTAGCAAAACACACAAGTCCACGAAACAAGTACTATTTCATTAAAGTTTGAGATACAAGTCTAACTGTAGACCAACGACTCATCTTCACATCGAGATACAAAACTTGTGAAACCAAGATTACAAGATTGTAGAAAGCTACTTCAGCACCTCCTAGGGGCGGGGATACTTCTGTTAAGAGACACACGTGAGCGACGAATGTCGTGCTGCCGACGCCCTACTTCGACGGACGTCCCCAGACCGTCGAGCGGAGAAGCATCGTCCGCACCCGATCTAACGGTGGTCCCAACAGATGCTCCGCGTGACGAAGCTGCCACCCTACTTTGCGCATCTCCGGGGTCTCAATGTATAGGGGGCGAGCGAAGCGCGAGCTCGTGGAACGTCATCCCCTGTCATACTCCTCCCGAGTGCAAAAGGTAGTTCTGACAGTGCTTTCCTCATATCGCCGTCGAAGACGAGCGTTCTTCGCCTCAAGCTCTACAATTCGCTCTGTAAGCGAGTCATCCGTCACAGTTATCTTCAAACATGGTAGTTACTTCGAGCCTGCACCACGAGAGGCATCGGTGATTGTCCACCAAAGGTGAGCAACCTCCATGCTCTTATCGAGAGTTACCTTCTTCAGTTCGTCCCTCTCCGCTGTCACCTTAGACAGAGAATGACGAAGGTGCTTAAGTCACAAGCCGAGGTTGACGGCCATCGACGAACCCACCTCATCTCCTTCGGGGGTCATCTCGTTAATCCTCTCTTCTAGTCTCCTCTCTATGTCGCGCCGAACCAAGATCAATCTTAGATGACTCAACTCCCACTCCGCTTTGCGAAGCTCCCACTCCACTTTACGAAGCCGCTCTTGGTTCCTGGTGAGCTCCAACTTAGCGATGCCGAGTTCTGCACGAAGACGGGTGGCGACGCTACCCTGAAGAAGGTGAAAAAAAGAGGTAAATGTCTTAGGACCTAAAAGCAAGTCCACGAAGATAACAAAAACTACGAGGCAACCCAAAAACGAGACAAACATGGTTTTGAAACTTCACCAACACCTGTTCAAAAAGATTCTTTCATTAAGTAATCAAAGAGTACAAGTGGTGGCCAGTTCGCAATTCGGCACTACATAATCAAAAAATAAAAAAAAAGAAGCAAAATACAAGACAAATCAAGGGTCGACCTCTTTCGCGCAATCCAACGCTGAAGACGCCTCCTCAGGGGCCATGATAGCCAGGGGTGTAGCCTCCGACGAAGCGCCATCCTCAGCTTCGGCGCCTCCGGCCTCAACCTCCTCGTCCTCTTCTCCTTCTCCTTTGCCCTCCTCGTCCCCTTCCGAGACGTTGCCGAACCCGGGGATGGGGTTCGAAAAGAGATGCCAGCCGGCACAGTCCGCTTCATGGAACTTCTCCGTCATCTGATCGATGGCTCGAGCATACGCCTTTGCCATGTTCACGAGAGGAACCCCTGCACCTTCGCCATGCCCTGCTCCTCGGCCATCTTTGCCGCCTCTAGCTTCGAAACGGCCACTGCATCTGCCTTGTCCTTAGCCGCCTCCACGGCAGCCTTAAGAAGCCGAGTGTTGTCAGCCTCCAGCTTGGCGACCACGGCTTAGAGGTGCCCCAATCTCGAGTTCTTCAACTCGGTTTCAAGCCTTGCCTGCTCGAGGTCATTGGTGACCCGGATGCTCTCCGCTCGATCCTTGTCTACCTTCAGCTTCAGCTTCTTCTCCTGCTTGGCCATCTTCTCCATCAGATGACCAAAGTGGCAAGTAATCTGAGGGGAGTAGAACTTGAGTTATAAACACAAAAAGGGGGGGGGGGAGATAAAGTGCTCAACAGAAAGAACTATCCTCAAAACTTACCGACATCGCCGAACGAGCGACCTCGAGCGCGTCGTCTCCCATGCTCCCCACCTCCATCGCTGCTTTGTCCTTCGGCATTGCAAGATGCCGAATTGCCTGCATGCACGTCGACGAGTTTCCTAGGAACACGTCGAGCTTGCGGACCTGCCAGTCCGGGACGAATATCTTCTTGTGTTCCTCAGTTAGGAACACCTCAGCGTCGGCGGTTAGCGGCAGGGCCTCCGACCTAAGGCTGCCGATAGGGGGAAGAACCCCGTGTCGATATAGGCTGACACCACCACTGGGGTTAATGGCTTTGGAGCTAATGGCCTCCTCGCCAATTGCTCCGGGACGGCACGATGTGCCTTTACCCCCGGTGAGGTCGCCTTTGAAGCAACTCTCTTCCTCTTCTTCGGGGCTTTGCTGCCCAGGGCTGTAGCGCCCCAAATTTCTAATATGAGAGCTTAGAAAATAAGTGGCGAAATCCCAGCAATCCACTTCAATAGAACAATAAACACCAACAACACCACTAACATTTTCTTTCTTTATTACAACAATTATTACAAATCACAGCGGAAGTCTAAACATCTCAACCCAAATATTTCTTTACATTTACAACTCAATAACCACACAATATGTCTTTACAAATTTTACACAAAACTAAATAGTCCAAATAGTCTCAAATGCAACATTAAGCATCCAACCTCCCACTCTAAGCAGTAACCTGCAACAAGTGAGGCTAGAGTTGAACCCTAACCCCCAAACTAAAGGGGTCAGCCATAAAAATGGTGTGAGTGGCGACTAATCAAAACAAATAACATAAATGAACTTAAAACATAATATCCAACAAATAATAATCAACACTAAAGTATGAAGTAACAACAAAGAATAAGGGGTGATACCAAAACCAAAGGCCAAGTGTGTGCCGAAAAACAGGAAATCCAAATGCATAAAAGTGATTCAAGAAAACATCATGACTACATGCTGACAACGATGACTACTCAGAGATGAAGATAAACTATGATAATTTGCCCATGCTTGATCATTCCGGAGATTGATCCCACATCACAGGTATTTTTCTTGGATAATTCAGGAGATCATCCCACATCTAAACATAGACTCATAACCACAATAATACCCCAAAAGCGTCGCCTCGACTCCGATCATTCCGTAGTTCAATCCCACATCTCAAGATAATTACTTGGATAATTCCGGAGAAATATCTCACATCTCAGGTTAACTACCTGGATAATTCCGGAGATAAATCACACATCTCAAGTTAACTACTTGGATAATTCAGGAGATTAAATCCTACATCAAAAGCCATACTGAGGTGCATAACTCAAGTTCTCATTCGTCATGACACTACTAATGTCTGTCCTTATTAGTTTGGGTTACTGAACAAATCTCCTAGAGTAGTGTACCCTACCGGACTAAAAATCTGAATAACTGAAAATTCGCCTCAAAGGGCCTCAACAAATGACTGAACAAATACCGGTATACTAGGGCCACGTACCTCTAGAGACTCAAAACAAATATCTGAACAAATTCCACTTAACAAGTGGCTCAACAAAATATTTCCAAAATCATGTTCTTAATTGAACATCTCAAAAACCAATACTTAACTGAACATCTTAAAATCAAACACTGAACAAATATCTCAACATCAAATACTGAACAATATCTCAGAATCAAGTACTAAACAAATGTCTCAAAATTAAACACTAAACAAAATATCTCAAATCAAATACAAAGATCCTACAGGACCAGTCGACTGTACAATGGACCAGTCGACTGTCCAGAAGACATATCCCAACATTTTACGAAAATGATCTAAGGCATGACCAGTCGACTTACCCAAGAAGTCAGTCGACTGCCCCGAAAGAACTGAACAAAACCACAAGCAGAGGGTCAGTCGACTGACCACAGTCTAGGTCGACCGTCCCGAACAAATCTCAAGACTCAAAAGTACACTGTAAGCTCGTACCAGTCGACTGCACATAAGATCAGTCGACTGACGGCTACAGATCTGAACACAAAATCATCTTGAAGTTTTCTAAAGAATTACTGATCATAAAGTTAATTTATATTCGGGCAAATGAACAATTCTAAACAATCTCTATCATGGTTACACTACTCAATCAATCAATTTCTCCAATCTCATATTCTCATGATCTAAATTCTCACTTCTCCCATTAGGGTTTTCTCAACCTAACTAAATGTCTTCCTCAACACATAATCAAAATTGGTTTGCAATCACTAGATCCAGATGTTTAATATCCAAGCTTAACATAATCAGTTCTAAATTTGCTTTCTAACAACATGATCTCATAAATCAACATATCCTCAACAAATCTAAATCTTTTCTCATCATGGTCCAAATATCAAATAAAAGTTCTCATCATCCATATCGAATTAAAGATCCATGTCCTACATACAATGGGACTAACAAAGAATGGTATAATGATCACAAACAAACATAACAAAGATCTCACGTCATAATCAAAACAAACAAAACAAAGCAAAACAAACAAACCAACTCACCTGATTTGAAGAAAAGATCCACAAACTTTCTCCTTGCTAGATCCAAGAATTCTCCTCTTGTTCCTCAAAGAAATCTCAATATTCTAAATATTGTGAATGACGGCTGGGAAAGGGATTTCCCTTATATATGCCGGATTAAAATATTAGGGTTTTCACCCAATTTGCAAAATAATCCTTTTAAGAGTACATCTTACATATATAATTGTATCCTTGAAAACTAAATCAAATATAATTTAAATTAGGGTCTAATAGAAAAATATGTTTCTAAACTTCAACAAATACTGATCGGAATGCCCAGAAATTATAATTTGCATTTTAACCCTTGAAATTGTCAATTTTGCAAATAAGTCCTTCTTTTCTCAAAAATTGCAAATACGCATAATTAATTTCAGAAAAATCTGGAAAAATACTAAATAATTCTCAAATAATAAATAATGATTTTTCATAAAGAAAACTTAATTTTCCAAACTTCTAAAAAGTCATTTGCACGTGTTTTGCACGTGTACCAAAGAATAAATTTCTTAGAAAACATTTATTAAATCCTCAAAAATCATTTAAATTCATTTTCAAATAATTAAAATAATATTTGAAAATACGGGGTTCTACATCACTCCCTCCTTAGAAGAGTTCTGTCCTCAGAACTACTACTAATGAGTTCAAACACATACCAACAAAAGGAAACAATACTTCATAAATAGATCATCACCCAAACAATTTCATATAACATCACAATCAAAATAAAGGAATACATCATTTGTCAATCAACAATACAATCATCCAAAGAATTCCATTCACATACAAGAAGTACATTCATACAAACAATTCAGGAAAATCCTTCAGCATGCGATCCTCTGGCTCCCAAGTAGCCTCCTCGAACTGCTGATTCCTCCACAATACCTTGACCATAGGTATCACCTTGCTCCTAAGGACTTTCTCCCTACGATCAACGATCTCAACAGGCTGTTCCTTGTAACTCAGGTTCACCTGTAGATCTTCGGGAACTTCTACCAACTGGTGCCTCTGATCGGCCACATACTTCCTCAGTAGCGACACATGAAACACGTCATGTACTTGTGCTAACTCCTCTGGAAGTTTCAATCTGTAAGCTGTCTTGCCAATCCTCTCCTCGATCTTGTACGGACCAATATACCTCGGCGCCAACTTGCCACCCTTACCAAATCTGATTACTCCTTTGGTCGGAGAAACCTTGAGAAAAACTGAATCCCCAACCTCAAATTCCAAATCTCTCCGTCGAGTGTCAGCATAACTCTTCTGCCGACTCTGAGCTTCAACTATCCTCTTGCGAATCAGCTCAATCTGCTCTGACGTCTGCTGTACGATCTCAGGACCATACATCTGCCTCTCGCCAACCTCATACCAACATACAGGTGTCCTGCACCTCCGCCCGTACAAAGCCTCATACGGTGCCATCCCAATACTTGCATGGTAACTATTGTTATAGGCAAACTCAACCAATGCCAAGTATCTCTCCCAACTACCACCAAAGTCCATAACACAAGCTCTCAACATATCTTCCAGTACTCGATTCACCCTCTCCGTTTGACCATCTGTCTGCGGATGAAATGCTGTACTGAAATCAGTTCTGGTGCCCAAAGCTGCCTGTAAACTTCTCCAAAACCTTGATGTAAACCTCGGATCTCTGTCAGACACAATCGAAACTGGAACTCCATGAAGTCTCACAATCTCTTCAATGTACAACTCAGCCAATTTCTCCATCGACCAAGTAATCTTCATGGCTAGAAAATGTGCCGACTTAGTCAATCGGTCCACAACAACCCAAATCGAGTCATTGCCCTTCGAACTCCTCGGCAAACCCGTGATAAAGTCCATGCTGATATTCTCCCACTTCCACTCCGGAATGGGTAAAGGCTGCAACAAACCTCCAGGTCTCTGATTCTCTGCCTTGATCTGCTGACAAGTCAGACACCTTGCCACAAAATCTGCTACATCTCGCTTCATACCAGACCACCAAAAATGTGGTTTGATGTCCCTGTACATCTTCGTACTTCCAGGATGGACTGACAATAAGGTACTGTGTGCTTCCTGCAAGATACTCTCTCTCAACTCTGCACCATCTGGAACACACAACCTCTCACCCAACCAAAGAACTCCATCTTGGACACGAAATTCTGATAACTTGCCTTCAGCAACCTGCTGCAACATCTTCTGGATCTCTGAATCTGATCTCTGACCTTCCACAATCTTCTCTCTCAAAGACGGCTGCAGCCTCAACTGAGCCAAAGATGCCCCTAAACCTCGCAGTACAACCTCGATACCTGCCTGATCGATCTCTGCTGCCAACTCTCTTCGAGTAGTGATCAACCTTGCCAAACTACCCTTTCTGCTAAGTCCATCAGCCACCACATTCGCCTTGCCCGGATGATACTTGATCTCAGGACGAATGTCTTCCAATACCTCCAACCATCTTCTCTGACGAAGATTCAAATCCCTCTGCTGATAGATATACTTCAGGCTCTTGTGGTCAGTGAACATGCTAACTTTCTCACCATAGACATAATGCCTCCATAGCTTCAAGGCATAAATGATAGCTGCTAACTCCAAGTCGTGCGTCGGATAATTCTTCTCATGCGGACGCAACTGCCTCGAACCATAAGCAATGACCTTGCCTTCCTGCATCAACACACATCCCAAACCTCTGAGAGATGCATCGCTGTAGATATCATAATCTTTTCCAGCTTGCGGCAATGCTAGTATGGGTGCGGTAGTCAACCTTTCCTTTAACTCAAGGAAACTCTCCTCGCACTTATCTGTCCATACAAACGCCACACTCTTCCGGGTCAAACCTGTCAATGGAACTGCAATCTGAGAATACCCCTGAATAAACCTCCTGTAGTAACCAGCTAATCCCAAGAAGCTTCTCACTTCCTTCACTGACGTCGGCCTGGGCCAATCCCTTACTGCTTCCACTTTCTGAGGATCAGTAGCCACTCCCTCCTTAGAAAGAATGTGACCAAGAAAAGCTACCTCAGATTTCCAAAATTCACACTTCGACAATTTGGCATACAAGCTGTGCTCTTGCAATGTCTGTAATACCGCTGTCAAGTGCTTAGAATGATCCTCCTCCGACTTCGAATATACCAAGATATCATCGATGAAGACCACCACGAAGGAATCAATGAATGGCCTCAACACCCGATTCATCATATCCATGAAAACTGCTGGCGCATTCGTCAACCCGAATGGCATCACCAAAAATTCATACAACCCATGACGAGTCCTGAAAGCTGTCTTACTCACATCTTCCTCTTTGACTCGTACCTGATGATACCCTGACCTCAGATCAATCTTCGAAAACACCGCTGCTCCTCGAAGTCTGTCGAACAAATCGTCAATCCGCGGCAATGGATACTTGTTCTGAATAGTCACCCTATTCAACTCCCTATAGTCAATGCACATCCTCATCGACCCATCCTTCTTCTTAACCAACAACACTGGCGCTCCCCACGGAGATGAACTCGGTCTGATAAGTCCCTTGCTCAAAAGCTCTTCAATCTGCTTCTTCACTTCATCCTGCTCTACAGGTGCCATCCTGTACGGAGTCTTGGAAATCGGCGCACTCCCCGGCTGAACATTGATGCAAAACTCCACATCTCTCTGCGGCGGTAATCCTGGGAAATCATCCAAGAACACCTGAGGAAACTTTCGAACCACCGGAATGCCCTTGACTTCATCTGCAATAGACTTCTTAGATACCATTGCAGCCACCTGCGGAATCTTCTTCTTCCCTTGAAAAGTTACTGCGGGTCCACCTGGTGCTTTCACCAACACCTCCTTCTGCTTGCAATCAATCGTGGCATCATAAATAGCCATCCAATCGATGCCCACTATGACATCCACTCCCAACACTTGTAGCTCGATCAAGTCGATGCCGAACATCCTTCCACCAATCTCGATATCACAGCCCTCGTAATATCGATCCGCTACCAGCTCTTCGCCTGACGGCGTTGCCACCGACAAAACTCTGCCTGGAAACAATTTAGGTTCCAAACCTAAGCCCTTTGCAAAACTTGGCGATACAAATGTATGCGATGAACCAGTATCAAACAAAACCTTTGCTTTTATTCCATTTATTAAAACAACCCCTGTTACAATAAGAATGATACTCAATCTTAAATTATTCTGAAAGAAAAGCTTTTATTCATTACACTGATTCAAGAATGAAAGAAATCAAAATTCCTGCATACCCTGTATTACATCTTCCGAGTTCTTCGCATCCTCCTCGGTCAATGCAAATACTCGCCCTTGCCTCTTCGGGAACTTGCTTCCACCCGAATCATCTTTCTTCAGTTGTGGACAATGGGGCTTTGAGTGTCCAGTCTGCCCACACTGAGAACAAACATGCTCTGCCAACTTCGGACATGCTGACCTGTAATGTCCTACTTCCTTGCAGTAGTAACAGGTCACTCCCTGAGCTCCAGATGCCTTCTGCACCGGTCCACTGAACTTCGCCTGCTTCGCGGGGAATCCCTTCCCACTCTGGCCTGATGCTGGCCTCTTGTTCCGGTTCCAAGAATCCTGCTTCCTCTGAAACAAGTCCATATCCTCTTCAGTCATCGCTGCTCTTCTGACCAGCTTCTCGAATCTTCGGATGCCCAACGGAACCATCCTTGACCTCAAGTTCGGCCTCAAGCCCTGCTCAAACTTTTTGGCCTTCTTTGCTTCATCCATGACCAATTCTGGTGCAAACCTCGAAAGTTGAGCGAACTTCGTCTCATACTCCCGAACAGTCATGCTCCCCTGCTGAAGGTTCATGAACTCAGTCACCTTCTTCTCCTGAACATCAAGAGGAAAGAAGCGATCTCTGAACTCCTCCAGAAGACCTTCCCATGTCAGCTGCTGATCTCCCAAGTTCCTCTTCAATGACTCCCACCATACACCAGCATCTTTCTCCAGCTGCATCGAAGCCAACTTCACCTTGCTAGCTTCAGGAGTCTCTGACACTTCGAAGATCGTCTGCATCTTCCGAATCCAATCGTCTGCTGCTGTTGGATCAGCTTGCCCCTCAAAGACTGGCGGCCTCATCCTCTTAAAGGATTCAATCTGCTTGATGGGGTCGGCATTCACCAATCCATGACCAGCTCCATGATTGGGCGGCGGATTCTGCTGCTGCGCTTGCTGCTGTGCCACATTGAGTGCCATCAATGTGTTTAAGGTCTGATAAACCTTGGCAAACTCAGCTTCAAGGTCGATCCCATTACCTCGGGAACTACCAGAACCATCCTCATTATTGCCACCATTTCTACCTCTGGGTGCAACCATTTTGAATACTGCAAAACGAGAGTAAAGTTAGAGCACACATACAATTCAAACTCAAATCATTACCCTATGGCAAAGCCATAACCATACCCAAACCATAATTTCAAACCAAACATCACAATTTAATTTCTATGTGATACTCACACTCTGATGTCCACACCTAGGTACTCACTCTCTAGTGTCCACACCTAGGTTGGTTGTCATACTAAGTCTATTATTACATTGAAGCGGAGCTCTGATACCAATCTCTGTAGCGCCCCAAATTTCTAATATGAGAGCTTAGAAAATAAGTGGCGAAATCCCAGCAATCCACTTCAATAGAACAATAAATACCAACAACACCACTAACATTTTCTTTCTTTATTACAACAATTATTACAAATCACAGCGGAAGTCTAAACATCTCAACCCAAATATTTCTTTACATTTACAACTCAATAACCACACAATATGTCTTTACAAATTTTACACAAAACTAAATAGTCCAAATAGTCTCAAATGCAACATTAAGCATCCAACCTCCCACTCTAAGCAGTAACCTGCAACAAGTGAGGCTAGAGTTGAACCCTAACCCCCAAACTAAAGGGGTCAGCCATAAAAATGGTGTGAGTGGCGACTAATCAAAACAAATAACATAAATGAACTTAAAACATAATATCCAACAAATAATAATCAACACAAAAGTATGAAGTAACAACAAAGAATAAGGGGTGATACCAAAACCAAAGGCCAAGTGTGTGCCGAAAAACAGGAAATCCAAATGCATAAAAGTGATTCAAGAAAACATCATGACTACATGCTGACAACGATGACTACTCAGAGATGAAGATAAACTATGATAATTTGCCCATGCTTGATCATTCCGGAGATTGATCCCACATCACAGGTATTTTTCCTGGATAATTCAGGAGATCATCCCACATCTAAACATAGACTCATAACCACAATAATACCCCAAAAGCGTCGCCTCGACTCCGATCATTCCGTAGTTCAATCCCACATCTCAAGATAATTACTTGGATAATTCCGGAGAAATATCTCACATCTCAGGTTAACTACCTGGATAATTCCGGAGATAAATCACACATCTCAAGTTAACTACTTGGATAATTCAGGAGATTAAATCCTACATCAAAAGCCATACTGAGGTGCATAACTCAAGTTCTCATTCGTCATGACACTACTAATGTCTGTCCTTATTAGTTTGGGTTACTGAACAAATCTCCTAGAGTAGTGTACCCTACCGGACTAAAAATCTGAATAACTGAAAATTCGCCTCAAAGGGCCTCAACAAATGACTGAACAAATACCGGTATACTAAGGCCACGTACCTCTAGAGACTCAAAACAAATATCTGAACAAATTCCACTTAACAAGCGGCTCAACAAAATATTTCCAAAATCATGTTCTTAATTGAACATCTCAAAAACCAATACTTAACTGAACATCTTAAAATCAAACACTGAACAAATATCTCAACATCAAATACTGAACAATATCTCAGAATCAAGTACTAAACAAATGTCTCAAAATTAAACACTAAACAAAATATCTCAAATCAAATACAAAGATCCTACAGGACCAGTCGACTGTACAATGGACCAGTCGACTGTCCAGAAGACATATCCCAACATTTTACGAAAATGATCTAAGGCATGACCAGTCGACTTACCCAAGAAGTCAGTCGACTGCCCCGAAAGAACTGAACAAAACCACAAGCAGAGGGTCAGTCGACTGACCACAGTCTAGGTCGACCGTCCCGAACAAATCTCAAGACTCAAAAGTACACTGTAAGCTCGTACCAGTCGACTGCACATCAGATCAGTCGACTGACAGCTACAGATCTGAACACAAAATCATCTTGAAGTTTTCTAAAGAATTACTGATCATAAAGTTAATTTATATTCGGGCAAATGAACAATTCTAAACAATCTCTATCATGGTTACATTACTCAATCAATCAATTTCTCCAATCTCATATTCTCATGATCTAAATTCTCACTTCTCCCATTAGGGTTTTCTCAACCTAACTAAATGTCTTCCTCAACACATAATCAAAATTGGTTTGCAATCACTAGATCCAGATGTTTAATATCCAAGCTTAACATAATCAGTTCTAAATTTGCTTTCTAACAACATGATCTTATAAATCAACATATCCTCAACAAATCTAAATCTTTTCTCATCATGGTCCAAATATCAAATAAAAGTTCTCATCATCCATATCGAATTAAAGATCCATGTCCTACATACAATGGGACTAACAAAGAATGGTATAATGATCACAAACAAACATAACAAAGATCTCACGTCATAATCAAAACAAACAAAACAAAGCAAAACAAACAAACCAACTCACCTGATTTGAAGAAAAGATCCACAAACTTTCTCCTTGCTAGATCCAAGAATTCTCCTCTTGTTCCTCAAAGAAATCTCAATATTCTAAATATTGTGAATGACGGCTGGGAAAGGGATTTCCCTTATATATGCCGGATTAAAATATTAGGGTTTTCACCCAATTTGCAAAATAATCCTTTTAAGAGTACATCTTACATATATAATTGTATCCTTGAAAACTAAATCAAATATAATTTAAATTAGGGTCTAATAGAAAAATATGTTTCTAAACTTCAACAAATACTGATCGGAATGCCCAGAAATTATAATTTGCATTTTAACCCTTGAAATTGTCAATTTTGCAAATAAGTCCTTCTTTTCTCAAAAATTGCAAATACGCATAATTAATTTCAGAAAAATCTGGAAAAATACTAAATAATTCTCAAATAATAAATAATGATTTTTCATAAAGAAAACTTAATTTTCCAAACTTCTAAAAAGTCATTTGCACGTGTTTTGCACGTGTACCAAAGAATAAATTTCTTAGAAAACATTTATTAAATCCTCAAAAATCATTTAAATTCATTTTCAAATAATTAAAATAATATTTGAAAATACGGGGTTCTACAAGGGCACTCCTCATTGCCAACAGGTCGTCGAAGTCCATAGACTCTGCAAGAAGAGAGAAAAAAATGTTAGAAAATATGGCCTACTTTGCAATTAGCGCCGATCCAAAAAAAAGGGAGACAAATATAGCAAAACCATACTGGGGTTTATCGAGCTAAGCTCCCCCCTCCCCTGAAAGAGCACCTCCTCGGTCAGGTCCCTCCAACCACACTTCGCGCGGCCGAGTAGCGTCCGAACCATATCCTCTTCCTCGAAAACAAGTGTCGGACACTCCTTGACTCTCTACGAGACCGCCTCTACCTAAGTTGTAGGGATCTCCCAAGGGACCGGACTTCGGATTAAGAAGTATTTATCCCTCTAATTTTTTACCGAGTCCGGACAGCTTACCAGCTTCGCCCCATACCTCGGAGCAAGATAGAAACGATACTCTGTCTTGTGTTGTTGGTGAAACCGGTACACTGTCCGGAGAACGCTCAACCTCGGTGCAAAGCCGGCCACTTAGCAGTGCAAGATAAATCTGTTGATCAGTCGCCACACGTTCGACATGTACTGAACGGGGCTGAGGCGGAACCACGTCAGCACTTCGACGATGAATGGGTGGAATGGGAGCCGAACCCCTACCAAGAACGCGTCGATAGGCCAGAAGCACATGTCAACTAGCATCGGCGAGTTGGCCCTCACTCCCGCCCTAGGGAGCATTAGGGCGTACTCCTTCGGAATTTGGAAGCCTTCTCGAATCCGTCCCAAATCCTCTACAGTGAGGATAGAAGCCATCTCATCTACCTTCGTCGTCTCTCTAGCTTCGTTTTCCTCGAAGCTGCGACCCATCCCGTACATAATCCGCTCCGCCTGGTCCTCTGAAATTTTCCGAACCCTCTGCAGTCCGGTTAGCACCCCTGGAAACCTTCTGAACTCTCCCATTCTCCGCTCCTCCTCAACCCTCGTCTCCACAATTAATGAAGCAGGCTCTACTACGGCCTTGCCCTTATCTTTTGGGAGGACCTGACTAAAGGAGGCCTCGGCGGCAAGAGGAAGGGAGGGCTCCTGCCTTATAGGGTTCATAGACATTCTCTAAAGGAACGAAATAAGCTAAGTATAGAATTACCTTGAATTGACAGCAACGGTCAGAAAACACACCGGAGCACTGTAAAAACTCACCGGAAGCTCTCGCTAGTGAAAAGTCTCACCTGAGTAAAAAAACGAGAATAGAGGGCATATAAGAGTGGGGGTGGGGACTTATAGAGATTGGGGTAGTTGGCGCCGTTCCCAACGGTAAAAGGCCTCCAACGGTGCAAAGGCCTGGCCCATTTAGTAGAAACGACAAGAATATATCTGAGCAACTCAAGAGACGTACGAACTGGCCACATGTCGCTCTTCCATTCATCCCCGAAGTTGTTTGCCACTGACGTCCAAATGCAAACAATTGCGTTGACTGGTCAACGGTGAAAGGGACCCACATGCCACGTGTCGCTCTCTTATTCGTCCCCGAAGTCGTTTGCCATCGACGTCCACACGCAAACAATTGCGTTGACTGGTCAACGGTGAAAGGGACTCACATGCCACGTGTCGCTCTCCTATTCGTCCCCGAGGTCGATTGCCACCGACGTCCAAACGCAAACAATTATGTTGACTGGTCAACGGTGAAAGGGACCCAATGGCCATGTGTCGATCTTCCATTCATCCCCGAAGTCGTTTGCCACCGACGTCCAAATGCAAACAATTGTGTTGACTGGTCAATGGTGAAAGGGGCTTACTGGCCACATGTCGCTCTCCCATTCGTCCCCGAATTCGTTTGCCACCGACGTCCAAATGCAAACAATTGCATTGACTGGTCAACGGTGAAGGGACCCATTGGCCACGTATCGCTCTCCCATTCGTCCCCAAAGTCGTTTTCCGTCGACGTCCACACGCAAACAATTGTGTTGATTGGTCAACGGCGAATGGCACGTGTCGCTCTCCCATTCGTCCTCGAGGTCGATTACCACCGACGTCCACACGCAAACAATTGCGTTGACTGGTCAATGGTGAAAGGGATCCACATGCCACGTGTCACTTTCCCAGTCGTCCCCGAGGTCGATTGCCACTGACGTCCAAACGCAAACAATTTTATTCACTGGTCAACGGTGAAAGGGGCTCACTGGCCACGTGTCGCTCTCCCATTTGTCTCCGAGGTCGATTGCCACCGACGTCCAAACGCAAACAATTGCGTTGACTGGTCAACGGTGAAGGGACCCATTGGCCACGTGTCGCTCTCCCATTCGTCCCCGAAGTTGTTTGCCACCGACGTCCAAAATGCGAAGAAGCCGGGGCCCGCATGCCATGTGTCGATCCCCTAGACTTCGGCAAGATTTTCGAAGTCGTTTACCACTGACGTCCAAAACACAAAGAAGCCGGGGCCCACATGCCACGTGTCGCTCCCCTGGACTTCGGCGAAGCGTTCCGAGGTCGGTTGCCACCGACCTTCAAATGGGCAAAATTCGCCTTCTTCACAATCGTCAGATCACTCCGAAAAGCGCGCCACGGTATGATCAACGTCTCAGATTGTGCCACGTCAATTTTGTTTGTTAAATCTTTTTAATTTAATTATAAATTCGGATTAATTTTTTAAAAATTGCAAAAAATAATTTAAAATTCAGAAAAATTAATTAAAATTTCTCAAAAATAATTATAAATTCGGGAAAAATATTTTGGAGCTCTTGAGTAAATAATTATTTATTCGATTAATTAATTGATATTTCTTAGAGATAAATTGTTGCTTCGCAAAATTAAATAACTAATCCGAAAAAATAATTTAAAATTGGGAAAAATCTCCGAAAAATCCAGAAGAGCCTAATAACAATCTTGAGCACATTACCAGCTCAGGAAAGCACCATCACCCCTCAAACGAGATTCAAACACCCTTTGAGAACTCTGATAAAGCCCTATACGCCATCAAGAAAACAAAACTACCGTCCAAAGGCCGTGGCACACAGTCTCTGGGAATGGGGGGCTCGTGATATGGCTAAAAATGGGGTTAAATTAAAACCGTTCAAATTGGGCACGAATCTTTAAGTTACAGGGGCAAGATGGTAATTTCACCTGCAGACAGGTCCGAATGGGGAACCGGGTTTCTCCTCTTGGACCCGCTAACCCATGAACGGATCTGTTCAAACTGAGAATGGGTTACATCCCATTAAGGACCAGTTCAACAGGATATGAGGAAATCCTGGCTCATTCTTATCTACTGGAGGTGGTTTCAACCACTTCTATCCAGTCACACCGGGAAGTAGGGATTCATTCTTATCCCGAAGCAGATCCCCATGGCGACTATAAATACCCCCTACCTCCTACCGTTACAAGGTGATCACTCTTTCTCTACCTAAGCTCTTTTCCCTTTCTTTACTGAGTATTAACAAGAGAGTCGGAGGGTTCGTCGCCGGGATCCATCCCGGTATTTCGAACGTTTGTGCAGGTCCGCGGGAGCACCAAGGATTCAACTTGTCAACAAGGGAAGAAGTCATATCCAGCCCGTTCGAGTTCCTGCGAATCCACAAATTCTGTCTATTGCCCCCACACCAGATTCAGCGGCAACAAACATCATAAACCATTATGGCTCTATTCATGAAATCATATTAATTAAAAGTCATGTGTCCAAAAAAAAATCCTAGCATGTTCTCATTTTGATTTACAATCAATACAAAACAAAACAAAACAAGAGAAGGGAAGAACAGCCATCTCAAAATTTGAATCTTTGAATAAAATCCCCAACACTCTTATCCTCTAAAGATCCAGAAGCTCTCCAAAAGAAATAGATGCCAAAATATGATGTGAGAGAGCCTCCCTCTTCTTCCATATATATATTGACTGGTTATACAATGTTTCTTGGTTCAGGGTTTATGAATTATTCACTTAAGTCTTAAGAATTTATGGGTTTTAATTGTATTCTACCATAATTAACTACTTACCCCTTAATTAACCCAATCAAACCCACTTCATTATCCAGCCAAGTGGTCGGCCAAACTCCAAGTCCATACATTTGGACTTGGGCTTGGTTTGGACTGGGCCTCTTGGCTCAAACAAATATATTTTATTATTATTTAATGTAAATTAGAATTTATAATAACCCAAAATACAAAACTAAAAGTAAATAATAAAGATAGTAAATAAATAAGTCAACAATAGTAATTGAATAATATTAGAATCATAAAACATAATAATGCACGTATTTTGCGCATACCAATTAGCAGACGAAGAAAATAATTAAAAATAAAAATATTAATTAAAAATGATAATAATAATTTAAAAATTAATTTTATTTATTTTATGGGGTGTTACACACTACCTGAGGACATCTTTATGGCGCAACCACAAAGATTCATTGACAAAGATCATCCTCATCATGCCTATAAACTGTGCAAAGCAATATACGGTCTCAAACAAGCTCCTAGTGCATGGTACCATGAGCTACGTCAGTTTCTCATCACCTCTAACTTCACTAACTCTCATGCGGACACATCACTATTTGTCTACACTTTTTTGGCGTCATGATATATTTCTTGGTCTACATTGATGACATCATTATCACTGAAAACAACGATGCAGCTGTATACAGGTTCATTTATCTTCTCACCAACAAATTCTCCCTCAAGAATCTTGGCCCACTTTCATATTTCCATGGAGTTAAAGTCATTCTACATCTGCAGGGCATCTTTCTTTCTCACCGGTGATATATCAATGATCTCCTTACTCGCATTCACATATCTGATGTCAAGCCCGTATCTACGCCACTTGCCACAACTCCAACTCTTACTCTTCACTCTGGCTCATCCCTATCTGATCCAACTAATTACTGAGCTAATGTTGGCAGTCTCCAATTCTTATCACTCACACGCCGGACATTGCATACACGGTCAACAATTATCATAATTCATGCACTGCCCCACGACTGATCATTGGAATGCAACAAAGCGTCTACTACAGTATCTTTGTGGTACTATTATTCATTGTGTTGTTATTGATACGACTAAAAAAGGGACTAAATCGGGACCGTTCAAATCGGGTTTGAATCTTAAAGCTCTCTGGGGTAAAACGGTAATCTCACCTACAAACGGGTCCAAAATGGAAACTGGGATTCTCTTCGAAGCCCAACAACCCAAAAACGGATTTGTCTTATTGGGTATGGGTAGCAACCCGTTACAAACCAATTCAAATGTTTAAAGAGTAATTCAAATATGTGATTATCTCTAAGAGGCAGTTTTAACCAACTCTCTTATCATGAAACGAGTTTAAACTCTACATCTTATCACAAAACACCGGGACATAGAGAGAAATCATTATCTCTAAACTGTCTCTAAAGGCAACTATAAATACCCTTCTCCCCTCACCATAACAAGGTAATCAATCTTTTTCCACATAAAGCTCTTTCATAATCTTCCTGATTACTTACAAGCGCGTCGGAGGGTTCGTCGCCGGGATTCATCCCGGTGTATCGAACTTTTTGCAGGTTCACGGCAGCGGCGAGAAACCTTTCAAATGCCGGTGAAAGTCAACATGTTTGTCTTGTTCATTTCCTAAAGAATCCACAAATTTATATGTTTGATCCTACACCAAAATTAGCAGCAACAGATTGGCACTGTCTGTGGGAAACGAAAAGCAATTTAGCCTATTGCACCGGTGAAGTTATCTCCCTAGCTATGCCTCTGAAGATGGGGAAGGCCACGGTCTCTAGCCGCAGAGCCACTCCCATTCCTTATCCCCCTCCACTTCATGAGGTTCTCCCTCAATCCGTCTAGAAAGTCCAGCAACCGTAGCCTGGACAGCCTCCCTCTCAACCTGTCCAGCAACCACAGCCTGGACAGCCTCTTCCTCAGAAACCTCACCCCCAGTAGGCCCCCCAAGGGCCTGAAAGGGTCTCCGTGGGGCCCTCCCGTCGGAGTCGTCAAAGGAAACCTCCTTTTCACGACCATGTCTCAATACATAACCCCTCATCCGACTCCATGGCCTCTCACAGCCCTCCAATGCCAAAGGATATCCGACACATTATTGTCAATTGAAAACATGGGATAGATCTTCGGACCTGTTTGGATGAGAGGTGGACCCACAATGGGATCCCCCACCATGAACATTAAAGGGGTCCTGCAATTCGGTCCCCTAGAGCCCGATCTTCCCATAGACCGGATTGCAGAAGATCTAATTCTCCCAGGAGGCGGAGGGAGTCACTCCCGTGCCGTCAGAGGAGGAGCTGCACCCCGACCGGTCAGTCCGCCCTAAGGGACCACCGCGATCGGGAGGCACCAGTCACAAGGGCGGAGTTCCAAGATTTTCAAGAAGCTGTTCTGCCGGCCCTCAATATTGTTCCTAATCACGATCAATGGCTTCCTAGTCCTCAACCTGCCCCTAGCCATCACCATCGCACTCCCAGTCCTATTCCCCATAAGGATGAGTCCCGAGGGTCAGCATGATATGACCGGAGGGAAGACTCGGTGTAGCGCCCCGAATTTCCAATATGATATCTTAGAAATACATGGCACAACCCAGCATCAACTTCAAATGTAATATTAAACACAGCCAAACACAAATAAAATTTTCAACTTTCATTTCATTAATCTTTACATAGCACAGCGGAATACAATACACCTTGAATTACAAATTTCTTTCATACAAAAATTTCTTTTACAACAATACATAACCCATTACACCACTTTAACTCATGCATCCAAATCCCAAGCTACAAGTAATCACCTGTAAAACACGAGGCTAGAGATAATCCTAACCCCCAAAACTAAAGGGGTTAGCCATAAAGGTGTGAGTGACATAAAAACAAACAACATAAGCAAAACATAGAATCATAAACGACATGTAATAAACAAGAACACATAAAATATGACATAGCAAGGAAACATGAAAACATCAAGTGAAACTAGACTAAGTATCATGTGTAGAAAATAGGAAAAACACATGCATGAAACCAAGTCAAGAAAACACAATTCTATATGCTGACTCTCTAATGCGTACTTGTCGGAGTCTATGCATCCCACTCTACATAGGTCTGGTGCAAGCCCTTAACGTCTTCACATTGTAGGGTTTAATCCCCCGCTATGCAACTAATTCTAACCCGATAACTACTACGAGATAAAGATAACCTGTGAGTATTAGCTCATGCCCCGATAATTCTGGAGGTCAATCTCTATCCACAGATAATTCCGGAGACTATTTCACTCATAGCTGGGAATCTTCAAGAATACCGCACACCGCAAGCGATGGCACCTAATCACACGAATACTACATGTGCGTCGCCTCGACCCCGATAATTTCGGAGATCAATCCCACACCACAGGTAATTCCGGAGACTATTTCACTCACACCTGGATAATTTCGGGGATTATCTCATACCGCAAGCCATACTGAGGTCCATAACCCATGTTCTCGTTTATCATATCTCCACTAGTACCTGTCCTTATTATTTAGGTTATTTAATTACTTTACGAATCTCCTAGAGTTGGTGTACCCCACCAGACTTAACTCAATAACTGATCAACTAAAATGCCTCAACAGGCCCAAACATAAATATTTCAACTGCCGGTATACTAAGGTCACACACACCCTCTAGAGATTCACACCCAAATATCCAAACAAAACTTCCAACATAAATTGCTTAGTTAACTCACATGAAAACATATGTTCAGTAGAAGATAAAATATAGAATAGTAAGTTACGGATTAAAAACATTTAGAGAATAAATCATTTAAAAGAACATTAAAATATGTGTAGATATATCAGTATCAGTCGACTACAAAAAGCCATCGGTCGACTGTCCAGAGCGAAAAAATATAATAACTTCGAGAAAATAATTCTAAGTGGTATCAGTCGACTGTCCAGAACTAAATTTCAAGAAAAAACTAGAGAACACAGCAGCCAGGTCGCGTCGGTCGACTGTATAGTCACACCGGTCGACTGTTGGTCTACAGACTGCAGATTTTTGGTTGTGCACATTTCAAAAGATACGAAATTCTACTGTATGAAAAGGATTTGTACAAAAAGCATATTTCTTGTATGATCAAATACAACTTGTAGGACATATGATAGTCCATAAAACAAAATCAAACTACTTGAATTTATAAAAACAATTTGTTAATTTCTTTTAAATAAAACATAAATTGTGTATATAATCAAAATAGAGTTTCTTAAAAATTAATTGTTCGTTGAAATAGCTTCGTATTCAGATCCAAACCATATCAATACTAAAGTCTCAAAAGAAAATCCCCAATTTGGATATATTTCTTCAAACTCAACTAAATTCCCAATTTCGATTCTCAAGACATGATCTCTTGCTTCATAACTTTTCTTCAAATTTCTCAAAACTGAATTACCATTATAACTCGCAACCATAATCAATTGATAGCATCACCATATCAAATTTGTATTCAACCAATACTCAAAAGTAATAAAAGTCTCATTTTTATTAGGTTTACGCATAAAATTCACCATATTCAATGAATCCAACATTAGTTCAAAAGGAATAGCCTACCCATGATCTCCCATAGGTCATTCATCAATCTCGAATTACCCACATACAATTTTATTCATAAACAACTAGGGTTTCACAAGATCCAATTTTTTATCCATCCATCCAATTCATCAAGTACATAATCATACTCAAATTCTAACATGCTTTCTAGTAAATGAAATACCACATACAATATTCAAGAACAAACAAAACAACTATATCTCTCGCATACAACATACACAAAACAAAAGAAAAACAAAAAAGTCACTCACCTCAAATGAAGAAATCCAACCGAATTAATTGAGAATAAGCAAAGCCCCTTCTTTTGCGAAATCCAAGATCACCTCCTTAAATCTCCAAGAAATAATAAAACCTTTGTGTTGTGCAGCGAAAGAAGGCTGCACTCCACTTCTTTTAAATAAGCCGGAATAGAAGATTTAGGGTTTTTAAACACATTTGCAAAATAACCCCTTGAAAATATAACTTTACATAAATAGATCCCTATACTTGGAAACTTGATAAAACCAATTAAATTGAGATTTAAATGCAAAATAAACACCTTATTTCCAGCCGGCACTGTTTGAAAAGTCCAGAAAATAGTTTTGCACTTCCATCCCTCAAAATGACAATTTTGCAAAATGATCCTTCTTTTTCGTAATATTTGCAAATAGACCCAATTAGTATCAGAAAAAATCTAGAAAAATTACAAATAAATCCCAAATAATAAATAATGATTTTCCATAAAATAATTTTGGACTTTAAACTTCTCAAGAAAATATTTGCACGTGTTTCGCGCGTGTAAAAGATAAATCTTCAGAAAATATTTATTAAATCTCCAAAAATCATTTTAATTCATTTATAAATCTTTAAAAATAATATTTAAAAATACAGGATACTACACTCGGTCTACCGCCGTCTCCACGAGATGGAGAGGCACCTTGGTAGACTTGACAGAGAAGAGGAACAACGGGCGAGAAATTTTCGCCCAAGTAGGCCTCCGTTCTCCCAAACCATCATGGAAGTCCCGGTCCGAGAAAACTTTAATCCCCCTCACTTTGAGTCATACAACGGGGAGTCAGATCCCGCTAACCACATCGAGAGTTTTAAAACTCTCATGATGATCCACCAGGCATCGGACGCGCTTATTTGCAAAACCTTCTCGGCCATGCTGAAGGGGCTAGCAAAAGAATGATATTCCCGGCTCGCCTCTGCCCTCATCTTCTCCTTCGATCAGTTCGAAGGGCTCTTCCTTACTCATTTCGTGAGTAGCCGTCGTGCCGAAAAGACAAGCACCTCTTTACTGTTACTCAATCTGAGGAAGGGCAAGCAGCTAACAGACTATGTTAAGCGTTTCACCTCCGAGGCCCGGTCCATCGCCTCCCTAGACCAGTTGGTAGCCTCTGCTGCCTTCCAATCCAACATCAACCATGCAGACTTGAAGGCCTTTCTCGCTAAGAAGCCCCCTCGAGACTTCTCGGAACTCCTGCTGAGGAGCGAGAAATACATTAGGGAGGAAGAGTTCATCTTCCTACATAACCAGAAAGAGCCCATGTCGGGGAACAAACGGAAGGGTGCTGAAGATCAAGGACCTAAGAAGCTCTAGAAAGACAATGGTGACCAGCGTCGCCCTCCTCCCCGCTTTGAGAAGTTTACTCCTCATAACGCCAGTGTTTCAGCCATCCCAATGGAGGTCAGAAAAGAAGCACACCTCCCCCCACTGCCGAAGATGAATACACTAGGCAAGAAGAGAAATACGGATAAATGGTGCCGCTTCCATAGGGATCACGACCACGACACGGATGACTGTCGGACCCTCAAAGATGAGATTAAAGCCCTCATTCAGAGGGGGCAAGTTTCTAGGTTCGTGAGTGTAGCACCCCAAATCTCCATACCGGGAACCTGAGACCCTAATCCAGGAGTCGAACTTCAAAATAGCCACAATCACAGAAAATACAGAAAAATTTAAAACTTTTATTCCATATAAATGTTACATTTACAAGTTTTACATTGTCCAAATAAAAATAACAAGATTTACAATAATATAATAGCACTTGCATATGTCCCTTGGATCCTTAGACCAACTTGAGCTCTGTAGTACCTGCAGATCGTCTCCGGATACCTACAAGGTTGGGAACGTCAGTACTTTAACTGATGCAAAGCTGGTGATAACAGCGATCCTCTAAAATTCAATCACAACCATAATTTTATGCAAAACAAGGGTTTAATAGATTCGGGTTCTAGTGTAGTGATATGACATGACCCTATGACTAGATGCAGCAAATTCACATGCCTGACTCTAATGCAAGCAATACTATAGAGCACGAATGCATCCCATACTATATACGTCCCCAAATCTAGCCGTCTTTCTCTACAGTTCAGGGATTCGAACCCTCGCCATGTATCCTACTCTTGTACTCAACCAGTTCCCAATAGATTGTCCGTCACCCAAGGAGGTTGCAGTTGGTCGGTCTGGTTCCGCCACTGTATTGCCTAAGTGGTGGTCGTGTTGGCCACTAGGTACCCGCATACAGAACTCTTCAGAAAGCCGCGTTGAATCTGGCCACAAGACCATGTGATTCCCATGTCCACCCCTAACCCGGGCTATGGAACGATGCATGCGTGTTCACCCCTACTCCGGGTTATGAACTTTATATATATATACCAAAACAAATAACAAAACCCACGTGCATAAGGACGTGAGCGCCTCGGGAGGTCAAATCCTCCTAGCCTCCCGTACCTTACTCCGGTAAAACTTTGGAAATTAACAGATCGAGATACGAGCCGAGGACTCACTCATGAGTGCCGAAAACGTATCCCTACGACTGGAAGGTACAACACCGACTATGGTCTGCTAGGACTAATGCAATTTCCGAATCCCTTAATATGTCACTCTAATCCCAGCCTTACTCTATCACTTGGGTAAAAGATAAGATTGCTTTCTACTTGTTCATCGACCTCTGGTCCTTGCGATACCGGTCCGATTCGCCACTTTTCTGGCTTTGAATTGTCCAGCATTATGGCCTACATTCGCTGCTACCCCGGCTGTGAATGTATGTTTACCCCTGACCCGGGCTATGAACTTATCTCAATGGCACGGCTCGGAAGTCCTACGCTTCGGTGGAAGTTTATAATGTAGGGTTGACAGATGCAGGGTATCCCTTACCCTAGTGACTAACTCGAGTTACACACCCATTATGGGAGTCAACAACACAACCAACATTTACCAACACCCCTAGACAAGAGTTACCAACTCTAATAGTACACAAGGGGACAAGTCTTCACAATACCTAGTCAACCATCCAAACTAAGCAGTCTGCGGGTTTCTGCCTGAAACTTAAAATGGTCATAACTTCCTCGATACAACTCTGATTAGAGTGTAAGAGCCCAATCCCGAAAGGTAAGAACCTAAGCTACAACTTTCGAGTTGATCATAAACTCAAATTTCATCATCTAGGTCCTCAAAATAGCCTCTCAAGCCTCAACCTGTGTATTCCCTATACACGGGCTGCACCTTACCGGTAGCATAAAACATTGCTCACCTATCCGAACGCTACAAATCCAAGTTCTATGGAATGGTGTGGGTGTCCTCAATAACTCTCAGTTGGTCATAAGTCCAAAATACACCAATAGATCACCCTAACACTCACATCTCTCACAAATGCACCGAGTCACACACTAGGACTTCCTAATTCAGAGCACTCAGCTCGATTTCTAGTCTCTGTCCAGTATTACAAAAATCACAGTAAATCAACCCTTTACTAGAATCACCTGAAATAGGTCTTGTTGGAAATTTTTTGGTGTCTACTACAAATCTCTAATGAATCAGTTTCTCAAATTGTGCTCTTAATGAGCATCAAATGTCCAATCTCTACAGGGTATCCAAATTGATTGAAACCAGCATGGTGCATGCTAATAAAATTATATAAAATCCCATACTCATCCAAATGACACAAAATTTACAGTGTTGAAACTAGAGATCATATTGAACAACATGCAAAAGATTTCATGTTAAAACTCCAAGTATGCACTGAGTTCTACATAATTCAATTTAGCACAAAAAGTCATCATGTTCTTCAGTTCAGCTCTAGCTACTGATTAAAGATAAATTTTTATCATGCTTATAAATTCACCCAAACATTTCCCTGATTTTTTTTATAGAATCTATATGCATGTAGGAATACAGGGTAAAAATTTCAGATCAATAACATGCTCCAGTAAATTAAGAAAATTCCAACAACATCAGTCATCCTGTTAACCAACTGCTGATTTTGCCTTACGACACAGTTCTACCACTTGATTTTATTAAAATATCAAACGTCCACAGAAAAATCCGAAATAAATCATGAACTATCTAAACATATATAGGAACAATATCTGAAAATTTCATTGTCTAATTACTTGTGGTTTGCTCTCAAAAAAAATATAGAAATTAGCATTCAGATCAAGTTTCTAGTTCCAGTTTCTGATTTCATCTTTCAACTTCTTAGATGTTCATCCTAGCACTTCCTACCACACATGCATGCAAGAATTTAATTAAGAAACATAGAGAAAGCTTTAGAGAAACTCCCCACCCTTAGTTTCTGTAGAGGGATTGATTTCCTTGTGCTTCTACCCTTGAAAATCCTTCCTTGAGTCCCTTCTTCAACCTCTCTTCTTTTTCTCCTTCTCTTCTTTTTTTCCTTAGTAGAGTTCTGAAATTCCAGAGCAAGGGAGGTGGAATGGGGGGGTTTTTGATGGAGAAATGAAGGAGGAAAGAGGGGGAGAAGTGGGCCGGTTTTGCTAGGGGGGTAGGATAGGTGGTAGGGTGGTTTTGGAGGCAAAACCATGGCTTAGCCCATGGTTTTGTGGTTGAATGTGTTGACTGCCCATTTTAGTTTAAATGGGTCACTTCGAGTGCGAGACGAGAGGTTTATCGAGCGTACGCAATATATATCCACTATAGTATCAGACAATGTTATATTTGCATAAGCGTCATACCGAAAACTAGTGTTTATACTAGTATCTGTCCTTCTCATTCTCGTGCATATTTTAGAATGCAATCCTCCCATGAACCGTCCCGCAACCCTAACCACACACCATAATAGCAAAATCAACTCAAAATACTGTAATCAAGTGCACGCATACGGACAATATACATACATACATATATATATATATTTAGGTATCGTACAATCCGGGGTGTTACATCACTCCTTCCTTAGAGTCGTTCTGTCCCCAGAACGTTCTTAGTGGGAGAATAGAATAACAAATAAAAACAGGAAACACTTAAAAAAATCCGGATATAAAGCCTTCATGCGGCTCTCCGGCTCCCACGTGGCTTCTTCCACGAACTGGTTCTTCCAGAGAACTTTGACCATCGGGATGACCTTGTTTCTTAGTACCTTTTCCTGATGATCAAGTATCCTGACTGGTTGCTCTCTACAGGAAAGATCTATCTGCAAATCTTTCGGAACCTCTGGCAACTGATGGCTTGAATCCGGTACATACTTTTGTAACATAGAGATGTGGAACACGTCATGCACTTGAGATAACTCGGCTGGTAGCTCCAACTTATAATCCATCCCTCCAATCCTCTTCTGAAATAAGCTCGACCTGTCCCGACGTTTGCTGTACGATTTCTGGCCCATACATCTACCGCTCTCCTACCTCGAACCAGCAAACTGGTGTTCTGCATCTTCGTCCATACAAAGCTTCATACAGGGCCATGCCAATACTTGCCGGATAACTGTTATTATAAGCAAACTCTACCAAGGCTGGGTATTTTTCCCAACTTCCTCCGAAGTTCAAAATGCATGTCCGTAACATGTCTTCAAGAATCCTGTTGACTCTCTCCGTCTGTCCATCCGTCTGTGGGTGAAAAGCTGTGCTGAAGTCTGTTCTAGTTCCCAATACTGACTGTAGACTTCGCCAGAATCGAGATGTAAATCTTGCATCTTGGTCGGATACTATCGACACTTGCACTCTATGTAGCTTCACTACGTTCTCAATGTAGACCTCGGCCAACTTCTCGACCTTCCAGGTCGTCTTTACTGAAAGAAAATGTGCTGACTTTGTCAATCGATCCACAATCACCCATATTGAGTCATTTCTTTTAGGGCTCCTAGGTAATCCTGTGATAAAATCTATACTGATGTTCTCCCATTTCCATTCTGGAATGGGTAAAGGCTGTAGCAATCCTCCTGGTTTCTGATTCTCGGCCTTAACCTGTTGGCATGTCAGACATTTGGCGACAAACTCTGTTATATCTCACTTCATCCCTGACCACCAATAGTGCTGCTTCATATCATGATACATCTTGGTGCTTTCGGGGTGAATCACGAGTAATGTGGAGTGGGCTTCCTTCATGATGTCTTCCCTTAACTCCTCATCCTTTGGTACCCATAGTCGGTTATCAAACCATAGTGAACCTTCTCTTATACTGAATTCAGACACTTTTTCTTTGTGCACTTGCTTCTTCATGTCTTCTATCTCTAGATCTTCGGTCTGAGCCTTTTTCACTTGCTCATTCAAGCTTGGTCGTAAGACCAACTGTGCCAAAATTGCACTTAAGTTTTGTGTAACCACTTCAATGCCTGCCTGCCTGCCTGATCTCTTCATCTAGCTCCCTCCGGGTCACTACCAATGTAGCCACACTCCTCTTCCTACTGAGTGCATCTGCTACCACGTTGGCTTTCCCTGCATGATATATAATCTTAGGCCTGATATCTTCGAGTACTTCCAACCATCTCCTCTGCCTTATGTTGAGATCCTTCTGCTGGTAGATATACTTCAAACTCTTATGATTAGTGTATATTTCCACCCTTGCTCCGTAGATATAATGTCTTCATGATTTCGAAGCAAAGATATGGCTGCGAGTTCCAAATCATGTGTCGGATAATTCTTCTCATGTGGTCGTAGCTGCCTCAAACCATAAGCTATAACCTGCCCTCCTGCATTAACACACACCCGAACCCCAGATACGATGCATCACTGTAGATGACGTAGTCCTTGTCCTCCTGAGGTAAAACCAATATAGGTGCGGAGATCAAACAGTTCTTTAGTTCCTGAAAACTCTCTTCACACTTCTCTGTCCAGTCGAAACTTTGGTTCTTCTTGGTCAAGGCTGTAAGGGCTACAACTATCCTTGCATAATTCTGGATAATCTTCCGGTAATATCCAGTCATACCCAGAAAACTCCTTACTTCCTTCACCATCTTTGGTTGTGGCCATCTCTTGACCGCTTCTATCTTCTAAGGATCCGTTGCCACTCCCTCCTTAGAAAGGATATGGCCTAGGAATGCAACTTCCGATTTCCAGAACTCACACTTAGATAATTTGGCATACAACTGATGCTCTTGTAGCTTGCTCAAGACTGCTGTCAGATGTTCAGCGTGCTCCTCTTCTGTCCTTGAATATACTAAAATGTCGTCAATGAAGACCACGACAAATGAGTCAATAAACGGACGTAGAATCATGTTCATCAAGTCCATGAAGATTGCTGGAGCGTTAGTCACTCCAAACAGCACTACCAAGAATTCATAGTGTCCATGTCGAGTTCGAAAAGCTGTTTTAGGTACATCCTCTTCCTTGACTTGCACTTGATGATATCCAGACCGTAGATCAATCTTGGAAAATACTGTTGCTCCATGAAGCTAATCGAACAAATCGCCGATCCTGGAAATTGGGTACTTGTTCCGAATAGTGACTTTATTCAATTCTTGATAATTAGTACACATCCTAGATGACCCGTCCTTCTTCTTAATAAGCAATACTGGTGCTCCCCAAGGTGATGCACTTGGTCTGATAAACCCCTTCTGCAAGTACTCTTCAATCTGTTTCTTGACCTCATTCTGCTCTACTGGTGCCATTCGATAGGGTGCTTTGGATACTGGAGCGCTACCTGGTTTTGCTGTGATGCTAAACTCGACATCACGGCGTGGGAGAATTCCAGATAAATCCTTCAAGAATACAAGTGGAAAATCCCTCACCACTGGTATCTTGTTCACCTCTCCTAGTACCCGTAATTTGCTAGCGGCTGCAAAGGTCATTGCCTTCGATCTCTGTTCCCCGTGGAATACAAGTTCCACTCCTTCAGCTGAGATGACTATCTCCTTCTCCTTGCAGTCAATGCTTGGCTTGTGCCTTGACATCCAAACCATACCAATAATGACATATGTCCTGGCAAAACCTAACTCCAACAAATCGATACTTGGGGTTTCTCCGCTAATCTGGAGCTTACATCCCCTATACCATAGATCTGTAGTAGGGATTGCCCCTGACGGCGTAACTACCGTCAAAGCTAACTCTGGGACTGCCTTTTGTGTGCATCTTAATTTTCTCGAAAAAGATTTTGACACAAAAGAATGAGTCGATCCACTATCGAACAATGCTGCTTAACTCATCCAGGAGTCCTCCCCATTCCATGGGTCCTCTTCCCATTCTTCGTTTTACAGATTTCCTCCATGGCCTTCCTTGTTATGTCGCGAATTCTAGTCTCAATTCTGAGCCACGGTGCAGCCTTGTCGTTCCTTCTTAGCCTTGTGCTGCGACTTGCCCTTATTTGTCGTTCAACTGTAGACTGGCTACCTACACATTAGGTTATGAATTTGCTTTTCGACATCCGGTTGCAGGATTGCCTTCTAGACATTCGGTTGCAGATTTGCCCTCCGATATCCAGTTGCAGGTTTACCTTCTGAACATTCGGTTGCAGACTTGCCCTCCGATATTTAGTTGCAAGTTTGCCTCCATTGATATTCAGTTACAGACTAGCCGACATGTGAACGTGACTGCACCAAGCTTGTTAGTAAAAATGAAGTACACTGAGACTGGTTCAGATATAGGGAAGATCATAATTATAAGTTGTAAGCGCTACCATATGATTTATAATCATCCTATCTGCCAACTAAAATCAATTTATCTGGCCTTCAAGTCTAATTTCCTACCGTGTTAGACTGTAATTTGAAGTCAGCTCTGATACCAACTTTTCTGTAGTGCCCCAAATTCCCATACCGGGAACCTGAGACCCTACTCCAGGAGTCGAACTTCAAAATAGCCACAATCACAGAAATACAGGAAAATTTAAAACTTTTATTCCATAGATATGTTACATTTACAAGTGCTACAATGTCCAAATAGAAATTACAAGATTTACAACAATATAATAGCACTTGCATATGTCCCTTGGATCCTTGGACCAACTTGAGTTCTGTAGAACCTGCAGATCGTCTCCGGATACCTACAAGGTGGGGAATGTCAATACTTCAACTGACGCAAAGCTGGTGATAATAGTGATCCTCTAAAATTCAATCACAACCATAATTTTATGCAAAAGAGAAAAAGTATTGTGCCAAAACAAGAGTTTAATGGATTCGGGTTCTAGTGCAGTGATGTGACATGACCCTATGACTAGATGCAGCAAATTCACATGCCTGACTCTAATGCAAGCAAGACTTTGGAGCACGAGTGCATCCCATACTACATACGCCCCCAAATCTAGCCGTCTTTCTCCACAGTTCAGGAATTCGAACCCTCGCCATGCATCCTACTCTTGTACTCAACCAGTTTCCAATAGATTGTCCATCGCCCAAGGAGGTTGCAGTTGGTCGGTCTGGTTTCGCCACTGTAGTGCCTAAGTGGTGGTCATATTGGCCACTAGGTACCTGCATATGGACCTCTTCAGAAAGCCACGTTGAATCCGGTCTCAAGACCGTGTGATTCCTATGTCCACCCCTAACCCGGGCTGTGGACCGACGCATGCGTGTTCACCCCTACTCCGGGTTATGAACTATATATATACCAAAAAAACAACAAAATCCACGTGCATAGGGACGTGAGCGCCTCGGGAGGTCAAATCCTCCTAGCCTCCCGTACCTTACTCCGGCAAAACTTTGGGAATTAACAGATCGAGATACGAGCCGAGGACTCACTCATGAGTGCCGAAAATGTATCCCTACGACTGGAAGGTACAACACCGACTATAGTCTGCTAGGACTAATGCAATTTTCCAACCCCTTAATATGTCACTCTAATCCCAGCCTTACTCTATCACTTGGGTAAAAGATAAGATTGCTTTCCACTTGTTTATCAACCTCTGGCCCTGGCGATACTGGTCCGGTTCGCCATTTTCCCGGCTTGGAATTGCCCAGCATTACGGGCTACATTCGCCGATACCCCGGCTGTGAATGTATGTTCACCTCTGACCCGGGCTATGAACTTATCTCATTGGCACGGCTCGAAAGTCCTACGCTTCGGCGAAAGTTTATAATGTAGGGTTGACAGATGCAGGGTATCCCTTACCCTAGTGACTAACTCGAGTCACACACCCATTATGGGAGTCAACAACACAACCAACATTTACCAACACCCCTAGACAAGAGTTACCAACTCTAATAGTACACAAGGGGACAAGTCTTCACAATACCTAGTCAACCATCCAGACTAAGCAGTCTGCGGGTTTCTGCCTGAAACTTAAAATGGTCATAACTTCCTCGATACAACTCTGATTAGAGTGTAAGAGCCCAATCCCGAAAGGTAAGAACCTAAGCTACAACTTTCGAGTTGATCATAAACTCAAATTTCATCATCTAGGTCCTCAAAATAGCCTCTCAAGTCTCAACCTGTGTATTCCCTATACACGGGCTGCACCTTACCGGTAGCATAAAACATTGCTCACCTATCCGAACGCTACAAATCCAAGTTCTATGGAATGGTGTGGGTGTCCTCAATAACTCTCAGTTGGTCATAAGTCCAAAATACACCAATAGATCACCCTAACACTCACATCTCTCACAAATGCACCGAGTCACACACTAGGACTTCCTAATTCAGAGCACTCAGCTCGATTTCTAGTCTCTGTCCAGTATTACAAAAATCACAGTAAATCAACCCTTTACTAGAATCACCTGAAATAGCTCTTGATGGAAATGTTTTGGTGTCTACTACAAATCTCTAATGAATCAGTTTCTCAAATTGTGCTCTTAATGAGCCTTAAATATCCAATCTCTACAGGGTATCCAAATTGACTGAAACCAGCATGGCGCATGCTAATAAAATCATATAAAATCCCATACTCATCCAAATGACACAAAATTTACAGTGTTGAAACTAGAGATCATATTGAGCAACATGCAAAAGATTTCATGTTAAAACTCCAAGTATACACTGAGTTCTACAAAATTCAATTTAGTACAAAAAGTCATCATGTTCTTCAGTTCAGCTCCAGCTACTGATTAAAGATCAATTTTTATCATGCTTATGAATTCACCCAAACATTTCCTGATTTTTTTTATAGAATCTAGATGCATGTAGGAATACAGGGTAAAAATTTCAGATAAAAAACATGCTCCAATAAATTAAGAAAATTCCAACAACATCAGTCATCCTGTTAACCAACTGCTGATTTTGCCTTACGACACAGTTCTACCATTTGATTTTATTAAAATATCAAACGTCCACAGAAAAATCCGAAATAAATCATGAACTATCTAAACATATATAGGAACAATATCTGAAAATTTAATGGTCTTATTCCTTGTGGTTTGCTCTCGAAAAAACATAGAAATTAGCATTCAGATCAAGTTTCTAGTTCCAGTTTCTGATTTCATCTTTCAACTTCTTAGATGTTCATCCTAGCACTTCCTACCACACATGCATGCAAGAATTTAATTAAGAAACATAGAGAAAGGTTTAGAGCAACTCCCCACCCTTAGTTGCTGTAGAGGGATTGATTTCCTTGTGCTTCTACCCTTGAGAATCCTTCCTTGAGTCCCTTCTTCAACCTCTCTCCTTTCTCTCCTTCTCCTTTTTTTTTCCTTAGAAGAGTTCTGAAATTCCAGAGCAAGGGAGGTGGAATGGGGGGTTTTCGATGGAGAAATGAAGGAGGAAAGAGGGGGAGAAGTGGGTCGGTTTTGCCGGGGGGGGGGGGGGGGGGGGGGGGGGGGGGTAGGATAGGTGGTAGGGTGGTTTTGGAGGCAAAACCATGGCTTAGCCCATGGTTTTGTGGTTGATTGTGTTGGCTGCCCATTTTAGTTTAAATGGGTCCCTTCGAGTGCAAGACGAGAGGTTTATTGAGCGTACGCAGTATATATCCATTGTAGTATCATTCAGTGTTATATTTGCATAGGCATCGTACCGAAAACTACTGTTTATACTAGTATCGGTACTCCTCATTCTCGTGCATCTTTTAGAACACAATCCTCCCATGAACCTTCCCGAAACCCTAACCGCACACCATAATAGCAAAATCAACTCAAAACACTGCAATCATGTGCACGCATATGGACAATATATATATATATATATATATTCAGGTATCGTACAATCCGGGGTGTTACACTGAGGAAGGACAGAGCAGATCCTCCTCCGCCCCCAGGGGGGCTAATAAGCGAACTGAGCGACACGTCGAAACCCCAGATTTTGAAGCTGAAGTCGTCCTACACCTCATACACGAAGGCCCAATCGGGGGAGATTCAAACTCCTCCCGAAAATCCTTCATCCGGGAGGTGAACTCCGTGCAGACCCATCCTCCCCCCAAGGGCCTTAGTGTCCCTGTTACCTTTTTAGACAAGGATTTGGAAGGCGTCCAAATGCCCTATTGTGATGCTCTTGTAATCAACCTCCATTTGGCCAACTTCGATGTACACCGTGTCCTGGTCGACAACGGTAGTTCGGTCAACATCCTTTTTCTAGAAGCTTTCCAGGGTATTAATCAGTCCAGAGATTGACTCAAGCACGCCGGCTATACTCTCCACGGGTAATCTGGGGTGCCAGTGACGATCGAGGGTGTGATAACTCTCGACATAACCACTGGAAAAACCCCGACCACCCGAACCGAGCCGATGAATTTTATGGTGGTGGATGTGAAGGCAGCTTACAATGTCATTCTGGGCCAACTCGGCTTAGCTGCTCTCCAGGCTGTACCCTCAACCTACCACCTGAAGATGAAGTTCCCCACCACAGCAGGAGTGGGAGAAGTGAGGGGGAGCCATAAGACACCTCTCAAATGTTATATGACTTTGGTTGGAAGGCCGGTCCTCTCCCTTGAAGTGTAATATCCCGGACGGATATTAACTCGTATAAATTAATATCTTAGTATTATTTTATTTTAATTCCAAAATCAGATTATTTTGGTGATTTTTCGTCGGTTTGCCCACAAACAGTATCTACGCGCATCTATCGGTCGGTGTGCATCCGAAGCGCATCAAATTGATAGCGTGATCCTCCGAATTAGTAATAAAATTTATCTTACTATTATTTTCTAAATTAAACTATTTTTATGGGAATTTTATGAGAAATTTTAGTATACACATACATATACACATACATACAATTGTATAGTACTTAGTGCATTATACAATGTATGTAGTATGTACTTTTAGGCAATATACTCATACTTGTCATGGCAACTTAATAAGATAATTAGGGTTGATTAGGAGGTTTAAAAGAAGGCTTGTATGCATAAGAAAAACTAAAGCCCTTCTAGAAACCTTATCCCTCCACCTCACCACCCTACACCATACCCCTCCCCTCCTAGGGCATGGCCGGCCACCCCCCTCCTTGGGGTTTTTGTGCAAATATGAGTACACATTTTCACTTACCACCTCCTATTCCCTCCTATAAATACCCCCTCATTCTCCTCCTTCTCTCATTTTAGAAAACAAAAAGAAAGAAAGAAAGAAAGAAAGGAAAAGAAAGAGAGAACAAAGATTAACTTGAGAGTTTTATTTTGTAGGTTGTTAGAAGCTTTCTAAAAAGCTAGGGGAAGGAGAAGGTTAGCAAGCTAGTCCTTCCAAAAAAAAAGGCTAAGGTGGGGGTTTCTTCATGCTTCTTTGATTGTTTGTTTGTTTGTTTGTTTGTTTTGTTGCTTGACTTCTTCTTCTCATCCTCTTGTTTTGTTTTCTTTGGGTTTTGATGGGTGTGTTGTTGTGTGTGAATGTAGTAATAAGTAAAAGAGAAAAAGTAGTAGTAGTGACTACTAACACATAAATATCACACCTTTATTATAGTAGTTGTTGTTTGTGTTTATTGATTGGACTAAAATTCACATATGACATATGGACTTGAACATACAACCACTTAAGGTTGTAAGACTTGGATGAGAACTACACATAAGCATATGAATACATTTTTACAACCATTTTGGTTATAGAACTTTATGGAACTTGGACTAATAATAATAAGCATATGTTTGTTGTAATTTTCTTTATTGAATAAAAAGATCTTTCCTTTTTTTTATTAATCACTAGTTGTAGATTAAAAAGATCTTTTCTTTTTATTAATCACTAGTTGTAGATTAAAAAGATCTTTTCTTTTTATTAATCACTAGTTAAAGAAATATTAAAAAGATCTTTTCTTTTTAATCACTAGTTGTAGAAATATTAAAAAGATCTTTTCTTTTTAATCACTAGTTGTAGAAATATTAAAAAGATCTTTTCTTTTTAATCACTAGTTGTAGAAATAATAAAAAGAGATCTTTTTCTTTCATATTTACTAGTTGTAAAGTAAAATAAAATAAAAATGATCTTTTCTTTATCACTAGTAATAATAAAGACTAGTAAGCAACTAAGTAGTAGTATGCTAAAATATAAAGTAGTAGTATGTGATTAAATGAGGTAGTAGTAGCATGTTGATTAAATAAAGTAGTAATAGTATGTTGATTAATAAGGTAGTAGTAGTATGGTTGATTAAATAAAGTAGTAGTATGTTGATTAAAGGAAGAAGTGGTAGTAAGTAGTGTAGATGTTTATGTCCATAAAGTAGTAGTAGTAATAAGATAGTTGTATGTTGTGATTTTTGATGAGAATGAAGTAATAGTAGTAGTAGATAGTTGAGTGTTATGTTCTTGACTAAAATAAAGTAGTAGTAATGGTAGATAGTTGTATGTTGTGCTTTTGATTAAAATGGAGTAGTAATAGTAGTAGATGATTGTAGATGTTTATTTTGTGTTCACAAAGTAGATACCTTGCTAAGATTATATTAGCATAACTTAGATATGCTTAGAATGTTGTAGGACTTTTTCTAAAAATGTCCTACCATGTTTTCATGTTTAGTTAGTTGTAGGATGCCTTCTAAAAATATCCTACCATGTTTTCATGCTTAATTAGTTGTAGGATTTCTTCTATAAAAAAAAATATCCTACCATGTTTCATGCTTAGTTAGTTGTAGGATTTCTTCTATAAATTTCCTATTATGTTTAGAATGTTGTAGGATTATTTCTAAAAAATATCCCATCATGTTTTATGTTAAGAATGTTGTAGGATTATTTCTAAAAATATCATATCATTGCTTTATGTTTAGAATGTTGTAAGATTATTTCTAAAAATATCCTATCATTGCTTTATGTTTAGAATGTTGTAGGATTATTTCTAAAAATATCCTATCATTGCTTTATGTTTAGAATGTTGTAGGATTCATTCTAAAAATATCTAGCATACTTAATGATGTTTAGAATGTTGGAGGAGAAATTCTAAAATTGCCTATCATATGTAGGAATGACATATGTGTTGTAGGTTTCTTTCTAAAATTACCAATCATGTTTTCATGCTTAGAATGTGGTAGGATTCATTCTAAAATTCCTACCATGTTTAGATTAGTTTAATGATGCTTAGAATGTTGTAGGATTCATTCTAAAAATCCTATCATGTTTAGATTAGTATAAATATGCTTAGGATGTTGTAGGATTCATTCTAAAAACCCTATCATGTCTAGATTAGTATAAATATGCTTAGAATGTTGTAGGATTTGTTCTAAAATTATCTACCATGATTAGGAATAATGTATGCCATGCTAAGTGTATATTTATGCTTAGAATGTTGTAGGATTCATTCTAAAATTTTCTATTATGTTTAGGAAGTATATTTATGCTTAGAATGTTGTAGGATTCATTCTAAAAATTTACCTACCATGTTTAGGAATGTTGTATGTTCATACTAGTAGTTATCCATGCTTAATAAGATACTCATGCTTAGTAGTTATTCATGCTTAGTAAGATTCATGCTTAGATGATTGTAGAAAAGTTGTATACCATGCTAGATTCATTTATCTATACTTAGATTGTAGTAGGAATCATTATACATGTTTATAATGTTGTAGGATTGATGTTTAATTGACCTACCATGTTAGAACATTGTAGGAGTATTATGGTGAGTGGTTATGTTATGTACCATAATTAGATTGTCATGGATAGATGCTTGCAAATTGTATGCCATACTTAAAGTGCTATAGGATGAAGTAATAAGGGTCGGGAAGACCACTAGTAATAGTTAGTCTGATAAAGGCTGTTATGTCGCCTTCGGTCCTTCATTGGTAGAATACCGACCATAGACTATTAGTAGATTCTTCTGTTGCTTCTAATAATAGAAGATCAAGTTTGTTAGTAAGCATGTTTGGTTGCTTTTAAGATTGATTACCTGTATGGTTGTTTGCATATGGTTGTGCTCGTACGTGGCTCGACTGGCCCGTATGTAGCTGTGGGTCTCATACGTAGCTTATTTGGCTCGTATATAGGTTGTTGTCTCGTACGCCGCTCGACCGGCCCGTACGTAGCTGTTGGTCTCATACGCGGCTTATTTGGCTGGTATGTACATAGTTATCTCCTACGAGGCCCGCCTGGCTCGTAGGTAGTTAGTATTTCATACGTAGCTTATTGGCTCGTATGTGGTTGTTACTCATGTATAGCTTGTTAGCTAGTACACAGTTTGTTGTGCTCGTCTAGGGTGATATTACCACCCTAAGGGCTATCGACCATCAAGACATATGTTTTCTTACCCTAAGAAACTGTGGAGGAGTCACTCCTTGTGTACCGTCGAATCTTAACCATGGTAGGTTGATCGAGGACCGGAGTATAGACGAAATCCAAGTTTAGGGTAACGGCATGCATGTATATTCGCACTGCCGAAGTCTTGGATCGATGAGCCACGAACCGGATCCCGAGGGGTTCCGGTAATTCTAGGTTAAGCAGCCTAGTAGAGTTGTCTTGCAAAGTCTAAATTAAGGCCTAGCATGTTGTGGTTATAATATTGTCCTCCCTAGGAGTGTTCAGGGCTAGGGGCATTATTAGGGTAGTGACTTATAAAGATCATTACTTAAAACCTTTGCCGGAAGAGAGGAGTCGGTTGTAGGGGGCACCTTATGACTAACTCGTCCCTTGAGGCAGACCAGGTGGTGTTATTGGGTTGTACCTTCCCGTCAAAGGGATACGTACGGTGCCGTCTCACAAGTTGAGGACACGGGTTGCGTATCTCGCGCTGTTAATTCCTGAAGTACCGTGGCTGGGGTGCCACAGGATGCATTGTGCAGTCCTGCGCTTGCGAGACCCCAGAGGGTGCCACAGGGTAGGCTTCGCGCTACCCTGTGCTTGCGAAACCCTATAGTTTGATTTTGTAATGACACCCGATACATTGGGTTCGTCTATTTTGAGAGAGGTCCGGTTAGCCGGGTCGCAGTGGCGAACATAGACACCACTGGCGAAATGCATTAGTGGGACTTGACCACATCTGCAACCTCATAAGTCACGTGTAGCTGTCAGGAACAGGTTGTGTACAATTAGAATTCATAATGCGGATTCAAATCCCTATATATGGAGAAACGGCTTGAGAAGGGTCGCATGTAGTATGGGCTGCATGCTGCTTCAGAGACTTGCTGACATTAGAATAAGAGCATCCTAGTTCTATTTAAATATCGCATTAGAGTCTAGTCATAGCACTCACGAACACTTAAACTACACCAACACCATTGCTATATTTCGTATGTTGTTTGGGAGATTCACTGCTATATGATCAGCCTTTAAGCGTCAGTGAATACTGACGTCCCCACTTCCATAGGTACTGGATCGCCAAAGTACAGGTGCGAGATTCAGGAGGACTCAAGGCAAGGAAAGCAAGGAGTCAGTGTTATGTTTAGTTCCGCTGCAGTATATGTATTGATTATCTATTAGTTGAGAAGTACTCAAGTGAGAGTTACCAAGTGTTGTTCTTCATTCCTTGTACTCTGATGTAAGATGTTGAAGGTTGTAATACTTGGAAATGTAAAGGTAATATTGTAACTCTATTGTAATGTATTGCAATTGTATGATGTTCAGACTTGTAATACATTGGGTATTGAATAAAAAGTTTTAAATTCTTCTGTTTTTCTGTGTATTGTGACTAATTGAAGAAAAGGTCTTGGCTCGTGTCACGGTTTCCCAGTATTGGAAATCGGGGCGCTACATGAAGCCCTTGAACTCCCTCAAGGGAGTAGCCAAGCTATATCAGAGCCGGTCGACGAGCTGGAAGAGCGGAGATCCGACCAGGACATTCCAAATCAGTAAAGTCCTTCCCCCTCCCATCAAAACCGATAATATCTGATGTATAAGGGGGAATCGCGACCTGTTCGCTTGGACCACAACCGATATGCCTGGAATCTCCGAAGAACTTATCATGCATCATCTTAGTGTTGCTTATGGGGCCAAACTCGTCCAACTAAAGCGATGCAAATTCACTCCAGAACGCCAGCATGCAATCAAAGAAGAAGTGGAGAAACTTTTGAACGCCCGGTTCATACAGGAGGCAACTATCCCGAATGGTTGTCCAACATTGTGATGGTTAAAAAAGCCAACGGGTGCTGGAGAATTTGCATTGACTTCACAGATCTGAACAAAGCTTGCCCAAAGGATCCATTCCTGCTCCTGAGCATTGAGGCCTTGATTGATGCAACCTCTGGACACGAACTCCTATGTTTCACCGATGCCTTTTCCGGGTACAACCAGATCAGGATGTTCCCTCCAGATATTCTGAATACCTCTTTGTTAACCAACCAGGGTCTATATTGCTACCGGGTCATGCCCTTCGGGCTAAAGAACGCTGGTGCAACTTATCAACACCTTGTTAACAAGGTATTCAGAGAACAGACCAGTTGGAACATGGAAGTCTACATAGGCGACATGTTGGTAAAGAGCGTCAACAAATTGGATCATGTTTCCGATCTTCAAGAGGCCTTTGATGTGTTGAGGAGACACAACATGAGAGTAAACCTGAACTAGTGTGTCGTCGACGTCTTATCCGACAAATTCCTTGGGTTCATGGTTAGCCAATGGGGCATAGAGACCAACCCGGAAAAGATTCAGGCCATACTGAACATGGCTACCCCTTCAAGTGTCAAAGACGTACAGAGACTCACAGGACGTTTGGCGGCCATAGGGCGTTTTCTCTACAAGTTAGAAGAAAAATGTCTCCCATTCTTCAAGGCCCTTAGAGGGGCAAAAGGCTTCGAGTGGGGGAAACAGTAGCAGGAGTCCTTTGATCAGATCAAGGCCTATTTAGTCAACCCCCCGCTCTTAAGCAAGTCGAAGCCCAGGGAAGTCTTCTATATATACCTCGCCACTTCGAAACAGACTGTCAACGCTATTCTGATAAGTGAAGAAGATAAGACACAAAAGCCAATCTACTATGTGAGTAAGGTCCTCAGGGACGCCGAACTCCGTTATCCAAAGATAGAAAAGATGGCCTATGCGTTAGTCATGGAAGCAGGAAAGCTCCGCCCCTACTTCCAGTCTCACTCGATGTTCGTTCTTACCGACCAGCCACTCAAGCAAGTCCTCTACAAACTCAAAACCTCGAGGCGCCTCATGAAGTGGTCTATAGAGTTGAGTCAACATGATATCAACTATCAACCCCGAACTGCGATCAAAGGACAAGCCCTGGCAGAGTTTATAGTAGAAAGCACTATCCCCAACCCCAGCATGGCAATAGAGGAACCCCCGATCTGAATCATGTATGTTGATGGGTCCTCGTGCACTGACAGGAGTAGGGCTAGGGTTATTTTGACATACCCCGATGACTTCGTTCTCCAATACTCACTCTGTATTAACTTTCGGGTACCAAACAATGAGGTTGAATATGAGGCTCTCATAGCCAACTATGTATGGCACGCAAGGCCGGGGCCCAGCGAGTTAAAATATTCAGCGACTCACAGCTGGTAGTGAACCAAGTATCGGGGGAGTACGAGACAAGAGATGGTCGTATGGCCAACTATTTGGCCAAAGTCAAAGAGATGCTGGCCTCTTTCGAAGATGCACAACTCCAGCGAATCCCCCGAGAAGAGAATGCACAAGCAGATGCCCTCTCAAAGCTGGCCTCCTTTCTCTCTAGGGCCTAGAACAAATTGTCTTGATAGAAGTCCTTATGAGGTCGAGCATCGAGGAAGATGGTCCTGAACTGATGGAGACCAGCCCCAGGTACTCGGGGAGAATTGGATGAGACCCTTGCTCGAGTTCCTCAAAGATGGGATCCTCCCTCTAGACCCTAAAGAGGCTCGAAAAATTAGAATCAGAGCCTGGTGGTACACGTTCATTGAGGGGGTCATGTACAAACGCTCTTACACTCAAGTGGAAGGCAGACCCTACTTGAGATGTCTCTTTCCCAAGGAAGCCCAGTATACTCTAAAGAAGGTCCATGAAGGGATGTGTGGTGCTCACCTGGGAGCAAGGTCCCTCTCCTGAAAAATCTTGAATTATGGATACTTCTGGCCCACACTCCTCAACGATGCCGAATAGCACGTTCGCCAATGCGCCCCTTGCCAAAAGTTCTCAAAAATCCGCACTTACCACAAGCCCAGCTCTCCTCCTTATCAACCCCAACCCCTTTTGCAATGTAGGGAAGGACTTGCTCGGATCTTTTCCTCCAGCGCTGGGCCAGCTAAAGTTCCTTGTCATTGCCATCGACTGGTAATACCCCGAATAATACAATGCTTTTGTGTGTGTGTGTGTGTGTGTGTGTATATATATATATATATATATATAGTCTGTATGTATATACATATATATTTCAGTGTTTGTTTGATTATATATGTATGAATGATGGAGTGCGTTTATGTTTGTGGGGCGGTTCGTATGGATGGTTGCGTTCTAGATGGTACACGAGAATGAGAAGGACCGATACTAGTACATATACTAGTTTTGAGTGCGGTGTCTATACAAATATGCAATTGTATGGTACTACAATGGATATACTTTGCATGCACTCAAATCTAACCTCTCATCTCTCATTTAGAGCTTGATCAAGACCAAAAAGTTTCAGCCCAAGCTTCATCTAAAAAACAAGTGGCTAGAACCTTGGTTTTGGGGAAAACCACCTAGCCACCTCACCCTACCCCCTCCCTTATTTTGGGCTGGCCTACCCCCCTATCTCCCTCACCCCTCTCTTGAGCTCTGGAAATTTCAGAAAGGAAAAAAAAGAAGAAGAAGAAGAAGAAAAGGAAAGAGTGAAAGAAGCTACAAGGAGAAGTGTTCTCAAGCTTGGAGTAGGATTTTGGAGGAGGAAGCTCAAGGCACAACCCATCTTCTCAAGCCAACTAAGGGTAGGGAGTTCTCTAAACTTGTTCTTGTTCATTCTTGTTTAATTTCTTGCATGCATGAGTAGTAGTAGTATGAGAATGGTTGTATAAGAGTATATTGTTATAATCTGAAAGTAAAAATAGAAAACATGATATGCATGTCATTTTTCCGATTTTCCAGAGAACAAAATACTTGGAATTTGATGATGAAATTTATACAAGATGATCTCGTATATGTCTAAAAGATGCATGATTTATTTCGAAATTTTCTGATGATATTTGATATTTTAATAAAATTGATTTTGAGGATTGAGTTGTAAGGCAGAGACTGGGTCTGTCTATTGTGATAACTGAATTTGTGGGAATTCTTAGAATTAATTTACACATGATCTAGTTCTGAAATTTTTACCATGTTATCTTGCATGCATCTGGATGCTATGGAAACATCATGAAATTATTTGGATGGAATTTGATGCATGTTTAAAATTAATTAATCAAGGGAAGTCAAGACTGTAACTGAAGAACAACTAAACTTTTATGCATATTTACAACAGGTAGAACTCCTTGATTACTTGGAATTTGGATGTAAAACTTTTGGATATTATACATGATGATGTCTAATTTCTGGAATGCAAATTTGATGACTATTTGATAAGTGTGTGATTTATGATGAATATTTTAGCATATACTGTGCATAACTCAGTCAGTATTGACACTCTGATTAGATGGTACTTTTTTGGCTCTGTATGAGCAGAATTTGAGAAAATGTTCAAATAGGAATTTGTAGTAGACATCTAGAGCTCTCCACAGAACCTTATTTGAAGAAATTTCTGTGTGTAGATTAATAATTATGACTTTTGCAAGACTGGACAGAAACCAGATTCTGAGGTGAAGGCTCTGTTTGAGTAAAGCCATATGTGTGGTTCTATATACCTGAGAGTAATGATTGTTTTAAGGTAATCAAATGACATAATTTGGATTGGTGACCAACTATGAAGTTGTATAGTACATTCGTACCTTTCCACAGAACTTGGATTTGTATCATTCCGATGAGCAGGTAAGGTTTTCTGCCATTGGTAAGGTGCAGCCAGTGTACAGGAAGTACACAGGCTGAGGTTTGTATGGCTATTTTGAGGATTTAGATGACTGAATCTAAGGTAATGATCAACTAGAGAGTTGTAGCCTATGTCTTTACCTTTCTAGATTGGGCTTGAACACCCAAATCTGAGTTGTATTGTGGGAGTTATGATCCTTTTAAGTTTCAGGCAGAAACACCGTAGTTGTTTAGTCATGGTTTTGACTAAGTGATGGTAGAACCTTTCCCCCTTTTGTACCTAATAGTTGATAAATCGCTATTTGTGGATGAATGGTGTCGATTTGTGGGTATTTTTGGTGTTGACTCATGTAGAGGATTGTTTTGACTCAAGTAGTCACTAGGATAGGGTGATACCTTACGTCTATCGACCCTAAATGTGAACTTCCGTCGAGGCGTTGGACGTCCATGTTGGTGCCTTCGAGTGTATTCATTCTGGTTAAGGATGAACGTGGGCCATGGTGAAGGACGATTCCAAGCCAGGGGAAGTGGCAAGCAAGATTTGCGTCGACGGGGTCAGTGGTCGATGGGTAGAGTTTTGGAAGAAATCTTTTACATGAATGGCTAGAGTGAGTCTTGGATTAGAGTGATGTACTAGGGGTATGTAAAATTGCATTAGTACAAGCAAACCATATTCGGGTGTTGTACCTTTTCTGTCGTAGGGATACGGATCTGATTCTCAGGTGTTGAGTTTGTGGGTCTCGTATCTCGATCTCTTAATTCCCAAAGAGCCGGGGTAAGGAACCGGAGAGGAGCTCCTATCGGATAAGGGGATTTGACCCTCGAGGCCGTCATGTTCCTATGCGCGTGGGTTTTGTTCGATATGAGAATCATTGATGTCATTGGGTACAAGGTTTTGTACCAGAAGGTTTTTGAGTGAGGCTACATTTAATACAGAAATCATGTTCAGCCAGAAAATGCAAAATCTTGTTTATAAGCATGAAAAGAGTTTAAATCATCATAATAAAAATAGAGAAAAATCTGGAAGATTCCCTATTATATTTAGTTTCAAAATATAAAATTTCATGAAATTATATTACAGATAGTATAGTCAACAAAATTGGAAAAGCGGAGTAATGCAACAAAATCTCAATTCTAAAAGTTCAGACATAGCAGTACAAAAATAGAGATAATTCATAAAATTTAATTCGAAATCCAGATCTGTCAAAAGTTTAGTAAAATAGAAAAATCAGGCTACAGTTTATATTCATAAAGTTTTCATCAAAAACAAATAGAATCAGGTTAAAACCATAATTCTTTACTGAACATCATGCAGTTTGAAAATATATTGAAGTGAATCACAAGTATGAAATGAGATATAAAAGTCAATAATTGATTCCACAAAAATTAGGGATTGATCCTGTTCATATCTAAACATACTCAGCAAAATATAGAGTTCAAATTCTACTTTTAATACCAGTTTTAAAATAAAATTCCATACAGAATACATATTGTTCAGAATCTGAAATATACGATACGACTGCAGTAAAACAGCAATAACTCATGCATCAAAACTCGGAATTCAGATCCATCGAAATTTCTGGAAACTAGAGAATGAAGGCTACAATTCATGTTCACAAACTTATTTATTTTACTGACATTACCAGGGTTGAAATTACTGTACAAAATAGGGCAGCAGCAAAATAAAAGTTCTTTCATGTATTTTATCAAACAACTTAACTACAAACGGTCCAATCTTGATGTCATACAAATCATGGCATATATGGTTTACTCAAATAAGCACGTCATGAGAATAAATGGTCAATAATGAGATCATACATCCAACAAAACTCTATGTATAAGTCATCTACAACATACAGTGTGCCACAAACAACATACAGTCAAAGTGTCATCTAATCTAATTATTTTCATGCAACGGGTGTTAATTATTGTAACTACTCATGATCAAGAGATGATATCAACGGTTAAACTAACAAATATGGATTATCATGAGAGCACACACATTTTCATACTAGACTACTTACGGCATTAACTTGTATGATAAAAAGAACACATACAAGCTACTTTCCTGTTATAAAGATGACAAAACAAAGAACAGAATAACAGGAACGGATCCCGAACAACGAACAAAGAGACGAAAATCACACTACCGAATCACATGCACGAGACGACATGCGCACACACAACCCAAAGAGACAGCAGCAAGCAAACAACAGCAAGGTCGACGGTAGCACCTCGGGGAGACGACGGCGGCTAGGACGGTGGCGGTAGCTGGGGTCTACGGCGCTGCGGGCTGTGTTGCTCAAGCAGAATAGGGAGCGAGGGGGGTCGGCCTGAGGGTCTGAGCATGGGAGAGAGAAGAGGAGAGGGGTGACCGGGGGTGGTGTGTCGCCGGTGTCGAATGACAGAGACGATGACAGCAAGAGGCAGGGAGAGGAGATGGGGAGGTGAGGTCGGGGGTGATGACGACTAGAGAGAAAGAGAGATAGGATTAGGGTTTGGTGATTAGGGTTAGGGTTCAATTAGGGTGGTTATGTAGGGGCAAACTGGGTTTAGGTGAACTGGATAGTATCCAATAGGAAGAAAAGAATCCAATAAGAGACAAATAGGCCATCAAATAGGTTTAAACAATAGACGAGATCGAAGACAAATTGTAGGCCAAATAAATAAGGATAAAATGCTGAATCAATGCATAATGAATCACAAGAGAGAGAAGAACAACACACCATACAAAGGGAATGAAATTAAATACAATTAAAAATAAAATAAATAATCAAGAATTTTATTAAATATAGTTAAAAATACAAATATGAGCAATAGGGGTTACAATTCTACTCCATCAATGGAGGACCAATGAGGGGAGAGTCCAACTCCTCCCGCAAAGCCTTCGTTCGAGAGGTAAACTCAATAGGGGTGTCAATATCTTTCTCCGACAAGGACTTAGAAGGTGACCGAACACCTCATTGTGACGCATTGGTCATAAGCCTTTGCATGGTGAATCATGAGGTACGCCACAGCCTTGTGGACAATGGCAACTCTGTAAACATCCTTTTCACGAATACATTCAACGGCTTCAAGCTCTCCCGAGACCGACTCAAGTCAGCTGGCTATACACTCTACGGATTCTCCGGTGTCCCCGTTCAAATACAAGGAATCTTCATACTCGATGTGACTACGGGAAAGGCTCTAGCCACTCAAATGGAAGTGCTAGGCTTTATGGTAGTCGATGTCAATGCTACGTACAATGTTATATTTGGTTGTCCAGGCATGGCTACTTTTCATGCAGTAGCTTCTACCTTCCACATGAAAATAGAGTTGCCCATAATCACAGGTGTAGGCCAAGTTTTAGGGAACCAACAAGCAGCACGAGCATGCTACACCGCCACAATGGGTGGCTCGGTTCTCCCCCTCGACGTCATAGAATTCCCGCTAGAAAGCAGTCACAGTAACTCTGAGCAGTAAACAAGCTTGATGCTTCTGCCATAGAAAATCCTGCCAAGTCATCTCCCACCAGTCCAAATTCGTCCTCATCATTATACAGTAATAAACCTGACTCCCCCGCCCGAAACCACTCCGCTCATTCGACGGAAAGAAGCAATCTTGCCTAAACACGTTGATGAACCTGAAGATCTCTCATTCTCTCCGTAGAACAAGTGGAGGCTCACTCCAAAACATGCAAGGCCAAGCAAAGTATACCAAGTTGTTCTCCTAGCGGCTCATTAACTTGAAGACCGAGGGGGCAAGGAGACATCAGTGGGGACTTGGAATGTGGAACGCTTCTTGAACTTCTGCAAGGGTGCCTAACACCCCCCCTCCTTTATATATTTTCAATATTTTTTAATAAAGGTTAGCCATTAGAGCAGTCGTTTAATTTTTTTAATTTTCAATAAATACCGCTTTTCCTACCGGTTATTGCATGCAATAAAGGTCAGCCGCTAGAGCAGTCACTTACTTTATTCAATAAAAATTCGTCATTTATCATTTCAAAGATCTCGAACAATTCTATGGTTGCAAACATTGAATTAAATGCCAAGCTTATTCCTAAAAATGACACCAAAAGTTCATTAGAAGCTTCTTATAAGACGAGTTTGGAGTCCATACCTATGGCTCGGTGTTGCTTTAGCAATTTGCAACAAATCAATTTTAGAGCTCAACTCGTCATTTGACCTGCTCCTGCAACCCGTCAAAAACTTCAACAACAAGTTTGGAATCCATACCCATGGCTCGGAGTTGCTCTAGCAACTTGCGAGCAAATTCGTTCAGAGCTCAACTCACCATTTTATCTGGTCCTACAACATGTTATATCCCTAAAATAACAAGTTTAGAATCCATACTCATGGCTTGGAGTTGCTTAAGCAACCTGCAAACAAGCAAGTTCAGAGCTCAACGCGCCATTCGAATTGTTATAGATACTTGTTAAAAACCCTTATAGACAGATTAGAGTTCCATAATTGTGGATTGCAGTTGCTCCACCAAACCTACAAATAAACAAGTTTGGTGCTCAACTTACCACTCGAGGTGACTCTCATAATTTGTTGAAGGACCCATACAGCAAGTTCGGAGCCCAACTATTTCATAGAGTCGCTCTTACAACTAGTTAAACACCCATGCAATAAGATCGGAGTCAAGATCTTTCCTAGAGTCCCTCCTACAACCAGCTAAACACCCATATAGCAAGTTAGGAGTCCAACTCCTCCTTAGAAAATGTAAACTCACTATCTATTTGCTCCCACACCAAAATAAGCAGCAACAATGGTTTATGTCTTGCATACTCGGTCATGTGTAAAGTTGAAGGGGAGGAGGCAAAGTGGCAAGAAGAATCTAAGCGGAGACGGAGGAAAAAGGTTGTTGTTTTGGGCTGAGTATCAGATGTCGATCAACTTCCATTTAGGGCAGTCGACCGCAAAGATCATGCTTGCTCTCTATTTGCTATCAACTTCAATGCAGTCGAATGCCACTCTGGGCAGTCGACTGCAAGTGATGTTGATAGCACATTGGTCTAGATCTTTGGGGATTTATTTGCCCAAGCTTATTCTTCAAGTTAGATTGCACGTCCCTTTTCGCGTGGATATCTTTTCAGACTTATCTGACGGTGAAGAATCAGAACTACAACTTAGGGTTTCCTAGATCCCTATAAATAACATTAATAGCCTCCATGAGAGGTAGTACTTTATCTGAGATTTCTATTGTAAACAGCAGATTATTTTCTAATGAGGCTTGAGTGATACATAGCTTATTGGTGGGAGTATTATAACCGCTTGTGTGATCTCTAGTTACATAATATCTTAGTTATTTCTACCTTGGATTAGGTTTGTCGAACCGAGAGAAATTGTATGATACTGTGTTTGGTGTGATCTGCATTTGACTGGTTGTTCATTGTGATCGGTGGTTGCCTTTCGCTCTACTTCTCCTACATTGAATTCCTCCAACAATTGGTTATAGAGCTCCTTCGGAGTTATTTGAGTTCCTTGGTGAAGATGACAGATCATAGTTTCCTTGAAGATCAAGTAATTCGATGGTAAGCTCAACTTTAATTTCTCGAAGGTGCACATGTACAACATAAAAGTTCAATAAGGTTTGCATATTACCCTAGAAGCAGTACAACATATAGAGCTTTTTTACAGTAGATTTATTATGGCGATTAAACATTAATGTAGTTAAAAATGATCAATACCAGCATCTATGAAGAAAATGATGTATTCAACTAATTTTAAATTTTACACTTAGATATGGCAATATGTTCTAAAAGTTATGCTTCTATGGCGTTCTAGAAACGTTGTTAATCTGAAACTAATCTGAAAATATTACAGGGCTGGATAGGGGGTTAAAAATAATCCTGATATCCAAATTTATCTCAAATCCAGATCTTCCTCCCCCATATTCAAATCCAAATCCAAATCCAAATCCCCAATCCTCCCACAAACCCGAACAAATCCAAATTCCCAATCCTCCCACATACCCGAACAAATCCAAATTCCCAATCCACGCTTGATCCAATTCCTAACATTGGATCAGTTATGGGTAGGATGATGGATGCACATGGGAGAATGTCTTGATACTGTAGTTGTTGTAACTGTTGAAACTGTATCTTTTCATATATCAGTCCTTCAGTAGTTTTTATCTTGTGAGGGGATATTTGCAAATAACCCAAGTTTCTTTTGCTTTTGTTAGGGTATCAGGAATTTTCTAGAAACGTGCAATGCGCGTGTCTTCATTACCTTATAAACCCAAATCATGTAATAGAATTGGTATGAATGAATATGATTTAAGCTTCTATCTATTTCTTCTTCCTTCTCCTTATTCTTCTTCCTCCTACTGTTTTCTTTCTTTTTCTTAATTGATTCATGGATGTTATTAGGAGTTACGGTGATCCATCGCTCAATCGGATCGGGATCGTAACAATGGTATCAGAGCCCAAACCCAACCTCCCACCTCTGCCATCTCCGAACTCGACCACGACACCACCATCGTTGCCCCCCGCTCCTGCCACCACTCCCTCCTACCCGATGCTCAATCCCTCAAGTCTTCTTCCCAAAATGCCCCCGACCTCCCTGACTCCACCTCACTCCACATCCATGGCAACTGCCTCTTCCAAATCTGCAGTACCTGCAACTGCTGCTGCTACCACTGCTGCCCCCTCTCCATTCTGTGGTTCCTCCTTAACTGTTCGACGAAATCCCCTAGAGAAACAAGAAGTCAACTCCTCAAACTTCAAACCTATTTCCTCAAGCTCCAATCGCTCACCAGGTATTCGACCAAATGTTTCTTCAATTCCATCCCCCCAAGTTGGCCCTGAACCTGTGCTAGAATACTATTGCAATCTTTGCCTTGATAATTGTTCCTACAAACGGTACCACTGCAACACCTTACGAAACTACGATTTATGCCTCAGTTGTTTTGATTATGAAGGATTGGAGTTGGGATTGACTCCATTAGACTTTAATTATAGAGAGGATGAAGAGAGGAAATTTGTTGTGCTAGAATATTGGTGCAATCATTGTTTCACTAATTGTACCGACGAACACTACCGTTGCAATAAATTCCTCAGCTACCACTTGTGCCTCGCTTGTTTTACTAATGAGGAATTTGAATTTGGCTTGAACCCACGAGACTTTATCCATGTAAAGGCAGTGGAAGAAGACTCTCGCCCTACAATCGAAGCATCAAAGCCTCACCACTACCCCTCTGACAACTCTGCTCTTGTCGAAGATGGGATTTCAGCTGGGAGTAGTATTCGTCCATTGGCAGTAAATCCAACTGCAAAGAATACTGAGAGTATTTCTAGGGATCACATTGTGTGTGAAGATTTCCCTGGATTAGTAACCGTCACTAGTGGAAAATGGACCACTTACAGAAGCATGACTGAAGATGCAGCCATAAGGTCAGCTAAGCTGAAGCCTGCCAATATCTGTGTGACTAAAAACCTTAGTATTGTTGGTGGAGACTTACACACCCTTGGAAGGTTAGATTATGTCAAGAGGTTGTCACATTCATTCACTATTCATCCAAAAGTTGATCTCTTCATTGACGAGGTGCTTACATTTGGTTATTCACACTCACCTCTCTATGTTATATGTCGAGTTATTTCCAAGGGTGGTGTAATGCATGATCCAAGCAATGAGACAGGTCCCAATTTTGATTTGGAATTCAAAGATGATGTTCATGAAGAGGCTATGCTAGCTACTGCTCATGACTTTGGTAGGCACTTTCCATCTCAGGTTAACAGATTGATGTATCTGTTTGAGGTTGAGAAGGACATTGAAGGAGTTGAAGTTTCTATTCATGAGATCTTGATGGCTGTCACATTTGCGACATTGTCTGAGAAGAAAGAAGATGGTTCAAGTCTCCTTCTTCATCCAGAGGAAAATGCTTTGCGCATGAGGATGGGTGTTGAGCGTATGTGCATGCCTGCACCAAGTGTCGAGCAATTTGTTGATGTTGTAAATGCAACTGTTCTTGCAGACAAGCGTTGGGTTCCTCCTGCAAGGGAAGGATCCAGTTCAAGCATTGGGTTCCCATTTTAGTTGGAGTCAGGAGGCAATTGGATCTTGAAATGATTGTGAGCTCTGTCTTTGGTGGATCGGCCGACTTCAGTTACACTTCTGAATCAAAGTTTCAACTATATAGGATTCTTGAAGGTTTACTTCAGCAATTTATTCCATTACAATGGACAGAGCCAGCAAGAGCTGAGTTACTTGGGTGGTTTTTGGATGCATTGGGTACTATAACTTCTAATTTGGAAGGAGCAGATGTGTTCACTAAAATAGAAAGGCAACCTGGTGTTAAGTTTGAACACATTTATGCTCCTCAGCCTGTTGATGTAGCTAAATCGGTCGGGTCTCAAGCAGCTGAAGTTAGTGCTAATGCTTCAGACAGCATGATCCTCGTCTTCCGTACACAAGTTGAGCAACCTCTGAGTTCCTTAGGTTTACCACCAGTGCATCTAATTGTGAAAGCACTTGCAAAAGCTGCAAGATATACTGACATAAAGAGAAGGTCGCTTCTTTCATCTATGGAGAATTCTCAAGGACAAATGTTAAGCTTGAACAACCTTGCTGAGATATTTAAATTGATAGGTAACTGGTTGATACGGTCAGAGTCATATATTGAGGCCATCAACATCTATACCTGTGCAATAGCACGTTGTGAAAAGAATGCAGTTTACTACTGTAACAAGATTGCTGCATTTACCCACATGCAGAGGTATACTGAAGCAATTCACAACTGTGTGAAGGCAATCGAAGTTGGTCCAAACAAGAAGTGCTTACTTGATGCCCTAAATGAGAATCTCAAGCACTCAAATGCTCAAATCCAGTGTGTTGTCTTGGAAGCATTAAAGCACTTTGGTGATAAAATTGCTAGCAATGTCACTTTAAGGTACTTAAAGTTTCTTGATGACTCGAATGTAGCTGCATCACTACATGATCAGGAAGGAGGGAATGTTAGTGCTTGGATTTGGTGTGAAACCATAGCTCTTCTGGAAGATAATGGTTTCAAGGTCACTGCTATCGACTTTGCAGGCTCGGGCCCTGATTGTTTTGATACAAATGATATCACAAGTCTTGCTCAATGTGTAAATCCGCTTACTAGTTTTCTGGAGAAGCTTAGTGATGAGGAGAAGGTGATTTTGGGGGGACATAACTTTGGTGGTGCATACATATCTTTTGCAATGGAGTTTTTCTCTCAGGTTGATCTTCGTTTACTAAGAGTTGTTGCAATTGGGCACTCCATTGATGTTGATGCAGCAATTGAATTTGTCATATCGGAAGTCGTACCTGCTGTAAGTGATTCAACTTGGGAGTTAAACAAACCTACTGATAATCGAGAAATTGCAGTAGCACCTTCTTCTAAAGACGAAATGCAGTACACTTGGTTGGATAATGAAGAAGCTAAGAAAGAGAAGGCAAGTCAGTTTGGCACTAGTTCAGCTGTTGCAAATGACAAGGAGGCCACTGAAGAGAGAGTTGATCAGCCGAGGTCTGCAATTGAGGTAAGGCACTTTGTTTTTGATCCAGGAGGAAGAGAACACATGGAAGGAATATCGAAATTGATCACAATTGGGAGATGTTTAGCTCTTCTCTTAGATAATTTGGATGACACGTTGAAGCTATTGGACCTTTCTTTCAATGATCTCATTGGTTCCATTCCTCAGTCTTTGAGCAAGCTTTCCTTCTTGTCAAAGTTCAGTGTAGCTCATAATTGCTTGGTTGGAGAGATTCCAACTAGTGGACAATTCTTTAGCTTCTCCAATTCCAGCTTTGAAGGCAACGTGGGATTATGTAATGTGCCCGACTCTTGTGATAGAACCGATGTTACTGTCGGTGCTTTGCTCTAATATATAGGTCAATATTAGGTATCTTTTGGTCCAATCAGTTGGTTAATGATATCTCTTAGTGGTAATGAAGACCGTCTTATTGACCTTGAGGACAAGATCAATTTAAGGGGAAAAGATTGATACAGTCCTACTAAGAACTGTATCTTTTCATATATCAGTCCTTCAGTAGTTTTTATCTTGTGAGGGGATATTTGCAAATAACCCAAGTTTCTTTTGCTTTTGTTAGGGTATCAGGAATTTTCTAGAAACGTGCAATGCGCGTGTCTTCATTTCCTTATAAACCCAAATCATGTAATAGAATTGGTATGAATGAATATGATTTAAGCTTCTATCTATTTCTTCTTCCTTCTCCTTGTTCTTCTTCTTCCTCCTAATGTTTTCTTTCTTTTTCTTAATTGATTCATGGATGTTATTAGGAGTTACGGCGATCCATCGCTCAATCGGATCGGGATCGTAACATAACTGTTGAAGAAAGTAAGTTTGCATGTCAGTCCCTAGATATGGTGAACAAATGTCTTGAAGTGGTTTATTTGATGGCATGAAGGATTGGGATCATAGGCAAGAAACAGGTAATACCTTCTTCCTAAAACATCCAAAAATCGATCTTCTTAGTTTTGATGGCATGGAGGATGTCAATAACGGGATATATCACATGGAACATCAGTTCTTTACACAAGGGGTTCACAATAGGGACAAACTAGCTTTTCATTTGTTCTATTTGAAGGGGGATGCCTTATTATGGTGGAGGTGGTATGAGCAGCAGGAAAAAGATGTGATTGAATGGGAAATGTTGAAGAAGGAGTTGTTGATGCAATATGGCTCCACAGAGCTTGAAGATCCCGAAGAAACTCTGTACAAATTGTAGCAAACTAGGATAGTGTATGAGTATTATAAGGAGTTTCTTAAATAAAGTCATTTGGTTAAGAATGGGGCTCTCTTCTCTGGTCAGTGGTTATATATCAGGCTTGAAGAGTGAGTTGAGGAAATAGGTTAAGCTCAAGCACCCATGGACTGTCCTTGAAGCTTAAAGGAAAGCTATTGCGAGGGAATCTATTATTAATGATGAGAAGAAGGCTTGGAACTGTGGCAGCTTGGGTAAAGGTAATTCTTCAAACATTTCATTTAGCAGGGCAATGGGGGGCTCAACAAGTGGATATGCAGCAATTCCTCTAAATACTGCTGCCAAACCTGTTGGTAATCCAACTGTTAATGTCTCAAATTCCTTTTTCAAAGCCAAGGATCCACAGTTCCTCCAGTATATGAAAGAAAGAAGAGAGAAGGGGTTGTGTTTCCACTGCGACGAGATGTTTGTTAGAGGGCACAGGAAAAACATTTATGCAAATGATTGGGTCATATGAAAGCAGCTCATTGATGCAAATGCTTGGGGCTTTGGATGGAGATTATGGTAAGTTAGTTCTTAGTTTAGATGAAGATCATGAGGATATTGTTGAAGGTGGTAAAATAAGTAATAGGGTGCTAAAACCTAATCCTTCACCAGAACCTGTAGCTATTTCTTTGAAATCTCTTACAGGAAGCACTAATCCAAGAACCTTTAGGATCCAAGGTACCATAATGTCCAAACCAATATGTGCACTGTTGGATGCGGGGGCAACTCACAACTTCATTTATGAGCAGATTGTTCAAAAAATGCAATTGCCAGTGAATCATCGAGTGCATCTAGATGTGACAGTTGCAGGGGGGAAACAGATCAAATGTTCTAGTTTGTGTGAAGAGTTAACCTTCTTATGTTAAGCAGTCTGATAGTAGCTGATTTTTATGTGCTATCTATGGATATGTCAACTTATATTAGGCAATCAATGGATAGAAACACTCGGGGATGTAGTGTGGAATATGAAAGAGAAGATAATTAAATTTCAATTGGGAAATAAAGAGCGGGTGTTACAAGGAATTCCACCCCAGGAAATGGAAATTGCAACTCCGAAAGCTATGTCTAAGGCCTTGTCACAAATGAAAAGTGGTTGGCTATTGCAAATGGTGGCGCTTCTGTTGTCTCTTCTAATCAAGAGATCTTTCCGTAGCTACAACAAGTGATTGATGAATATAGCGAAGTCTTCAAGGAAAACATTGGACTTCCTCCACATAGAAGCTGTGATCATGGCATTTCGCTATTGCCTCGGTCCAAACCGGTTAGCTTGAGACCTTACAAACATCCATGGCACCAAAAGAGATTGAGAAGTTAGTGAAAGACATGCTCCACTCAGGTATTATCCGTAACAGCCAAAGCTCCTTTTCATTTCCTATTGTTATGGTAAAGAATGTTGATGGTAGTTGGAGAATGTGTGTGGATTATAGAGGTTTGAATGATATAACGATCAAAGATAAATATCTAATTCCCATAACTGATGAGCTTTTAGATGAATTACATGGTGCAACAGTGTTCAGTAAACTGGATTTGTGGAGTGGCTACCATCAGATTAGAATGCGAGATGATGATGAGCATAAAACAGCCTTCCGTACACATGAAGGGCATTATGAGTTCCTAGTGATGTCATTCGGATTGATGAATACTCCTACATTCCAAGCCCTTATGAACAGCATTTAAGCCATATTTGTGAAAATTTGTCCTAGTTTCCTTCGACAATTTCCTAATGGACAGTCATTCCTTGGAAGATCATGTGGAACACTTGAGGGTGGTCTTGCAGACTCTTCAACAGCATCAGTTATATGCCAAGTTAACCAAGTGTACTTTTGGGGTATCTGCAGTAGAGTATTTGGGGCACATAGTGTTGTCTGAAGGTGTTTCAGTCGATACAAAGAAGGTCCAAGCCATCCAAGAGTGGCATACACCCAAGTCTTTGAAGACATTGTGGGGGTTCTTAGGCTTAACAGGGTATTATAGGAACTTTATAGCACACTACAGCTCCATTGCTTATCCATTAGTGAAGCTAACTAAGAAGGGATCTTTCCATTAGACTGAGGGAAGTCAACAGGCTTTTGATCGAATGAAGCATATATTAATGTCACCTCCTGTACTTCGATTACCCAATTCTTCTGGGCCTTTATCTTGGAGTGTGACACTTTTGGATCTGGTTTAGGAGCAGTCTTGATGCAAAATATGCAACTCATTGCCTATTTGAGCCAAGAGCTGAAAGGCAAGAATAAACTTTTATCCATATATGAGAAGGACATGCTCGCTAATTTGCTTGTTGTTTATAAGTGGCATCAATATCTGTGGGGTAGAAAATCTGTGATCAAAACTGAACATAAACCATTGAAATATTTGCTTGAGCAGAAGCTTTACACTGAGGCGCAACACTTATGGCTTGTTAAATTACATGGGTATCAGTTTCAAGTTGAATACAGGAAAGGGTGTGATAATAAAGCTGTAGACGACCTCTCAAGGCAGTTTGAAGAAGTGGCGAAGGCAGATACTCATGGATCACTCTTGGCTATTACTGTTATTCAGCCTACTTGGCTCCAACTAGTCTAAGATTTAGTGCTTACGGATCCTTTCTTCAACGAGATTAAGTCTCAATTTGACTCAAGCCTCAACACCCATTTAGGATTTGTAACAGGGGTGTTTTACTACAAGGGCAGAGTCCTGTTGATTCCTTCTCCTGCTAAGCAACTATTTTTGGATGATGTTCATTCAACTAAGCAGGGTGGACATTTGGAGGTGGATAAATCTTGGTAGCAGCTTAAAAGGGTGGTGTATTGGCAGGGAATGAAACGATATTTGAAGGATTTTATTCGATGTTGTGATATTTGCCAACGTAAAAAGTACTTGAGTACTTCTCCAGCGGGGCTTCTCCAACCGTTGCCTATACTGAGAACATTTGGGAAGGCATTAGTATGGATTTTATGGAGGGTCTACCCCATAGTTCTGGTTATACTACAATCCCAGTGGTGGTGGATCGATTGTCCAAGTTCAGCCACTTTATTCATTTAAGTCATCCATATACAGCTAGGGGAGTGGCCGCAACATTGTTCAAGAATGTCATCAAGCTCTATGGACTCCCTAAGAGCATGGAATGTGTTAGAGATCCAATTTTTACTAGCAACTTTTGTCAGGAATTACTGGATATGAATGTGGTCAATTAAGTTTTGGAGACCTATCTTCGTTGTTTCACTACCCACCAACAAGATGAATGGTCTACTTGGTTGGTGTTACCGCTAATTTCGGTGTGGGGGTAAACAGATGAGATTTGTGAGTTCGAGAAAACCTGAACAGCAGATCCAAGCCTTCTGATTCCTGCTGCAACCTGCAAGGAAGTGCGAGACACCGGGGTTGATTCCGGCGACGCACCCTCCGACGCTCTTGTCAGTAACCAGTGGTGATTAAAGAAAGAGCTTAAGGTGGAAAAAGAGTGATTACATGGTCACAGTGGTAGAGGGGAGGTATTTATAGTCGCCAGGGGAGTGATTAGGGACTTGATTTCCAGTGTAACTGCCAGGAGTAAGATCCTCACAGTCTGTTTAGGAAACTAATTCCTGATTCCCAGTGAGAGTCAATCAGGCACGTTGACCTGGTCAGATCAGTGACCCTGATTTGCCTCTTGTTGGTCTGGGTTCGCCTCGGGTCGGGACCCGTACCCAATTGGAGTGGATCCGTTAGTGGGTTATTGGATCTGTGAGAAGGAGATCCAATACCCGTTTCGGACCCATTTGTATGTGAAATTACCGTTTTACCCCCGAGCTTCAAGATTCGCGCCCAATCTGGACGGTTCCGATTTAACCCCATTTTTAGCCATATCACGAGCCCCCCACTCCTAAAGACTGAGTGTGATCAGCCTTTGAGGAGTAGTTTGACTGTTTTAGTGGCTAGTGGAGTTGTATCGGGGTCCAAATGGAGGATTTTGAATCTCGAAGGGGGTAGTGAGGTAATTTTTGACTTCATGTGCTGTTCTCTAGCCATATCGAGTATTTGACGGCTTTTATCTATTTTTTCGGACTATTTATTTAATTTTGCGATGTGTTTACTAGTCGTTCGGGGGCCTTAACAGTATATTCTAGGCAATAATTGTTCGTTCAGGGGCTCAAAAATATACCCCCAAATTTTTAACTATTTTCTAGAATTTTTAGTTAATTTTCCCGAATTTTTAGCAAATTTTTTGCAATTTTTAAATAAATAAAATGATTTAAATAAATAAAGAATGATTTTAAATACCGATTTATGACGTGGCTCGATCTGGACCGTTGATCATGGACGAGCACGAATTTCTGAGAGATCCAACGGTTGTTATCGCTCGAAAGCTTTTTTCTCCGTTTGTGAGCTCGGATGGCCACTTGCTCGGCAGCCGACCGGAGGCACAGGGGTTCGGCAGTCCGAGCGACGTGGCACAATCTGAGCCGTCGGATTGTGGCACGAGTCTCGAGACGGGCGTGTTTCCCAAGAAAACGCTATCTTGTCGTTTAGCGCACGTGGCTCAATCTGGACCGTTCATCATTAGGAGCACGAATTTCTGAGAGATCCAATGGTCGTAGTTGCTCGGTGTCTTTTTTCTCCGTTTGCAGGATCGGAAAGGCACTTGCTTAGCAGCCGACCGAAGGCACGGGGTTTCGGTGGTCCGAGCAACGTGGCGCAATCTGAGCCGTCGGACGACATGGAGCAAGGGCAGGCTCGGAAAGGCACTTGCTCGGCGGCCGACCGAGGGATTGGGGTTTCGACAGTCCGAGCGACGTGGCACAATCTGAGTCGTTGGATGATGACACGCATCTCGAGACGGGCACATTTCTCAAGAAAACACTATCTTGTCGTTTAGTGTCTTCGGCGAGATCTGGGCCGTCTGATCGAGATCTTACACGAAAGTTGAGGAGAAAGTGAGTTTTCTCCGTTTGCAGGATCGGAAAGGCACTTGCTCGGCAGCCGACCGAAGGATTGTTTCGGCAGTCCGAGCAACGTGGCGGAAAGAGTTTCGAGATGGTCCTGTTCCCAAGGGCATTAATGGTGTCCCAAGATTTGTGCGGCGTTCCATCTTCCCGGGGTCTTTAAGAATGGTGCCCCTCAATTAATGCGCGGCGTTTCAACTTCCGAGGGTCATAATGGCCGGATCTTGGAGGGTAGCTTATAAGTACCCCATTCCCTTTGTCATTTTAATCGCAGCAATGTAGAGTTTGGGACCTCGGAAGTATCTACCTTGGGTGGTTGCTCTTCGGCTATGGTCTTTCCTGGCTCTGACGGCCCCAATGCGGATGTCAAGGTCGGGGAGGATCATAACAGAGGGGGTGACGACCGGAGTCAAGGCGGACGCTCGTCTTGAGTAATTTTATCCTCGAGGTTCGAAGAGGTGGTTACTCTTTTGCCTTGTTCTTCTCCCGTTCCTGACGGCTCTGAAGTTGGTGTCAGGGTCGGGGGAGAACAGGGCAGAAGTGGTGACGACCGTAGTCCGAACCCGAGGGGTGAATCGCTTCAGAAGGACGGGTGGTCGTTCTTCCGCCAAAATCTTCTCCTGACTCTGACGGCCCGGGTGGAGGTGTCAGGGTCAGGGGAGATTTTGGCTGAAGGGTTGACTACCGAAGTCCAAATCCGAGGGGTGGTGTGTCTCGGTAGGACGGGTGGTCGTTCTTCCACCATGGTCTTCTCCCGATTCTGACTACTCCGATGTGGGTGTTAGGGTCGGGGAAGATCATGGTAGAAGAGGTGATGACTCAGGTCCGGATCCGAGGGACTGCAGCTTCGGGATGATGGGTCTCTTCCGATCTCTGTCTTCCTTCCGGGCTGGTGGCTTTGATGGTTTTCAGCCCGGACTAGTTAGAGATGGGCGGCGTGCCGATCTGCTTTTGACCGGGCCTCGAGGGTCGGTGGTTTCTCCCTAACCCGGAACAATTCGTGGCTTCGGCTTCGAGGCCGGAGGCTTTGTTTTATTCGCGGGTGAGAGGAATGCCGACCGAGACCTGGGGCCTGGGGGGCTCGCCGAGGGCGGTGCCTTAAAACTTTGAATCTAAATTTTTTCTGACTTCTTCGGACAGAGATGGGACGTCCGAGGGCACGGTTGTCCGAGCGACGTGGCGCAATCTGAGCCGTCAGATGGTGTGGAGAATCTCGAGACGGGCTTAGTTCCCAAGAAAATGCTATCTTGTCGTTTAGCATCGTTGGCAAGATCTGGGCCGTCTGATCGAGATCCTACACGAAAGTTGAGGAGAAAGTGAGTTTTCTCCGTTTGCAGGCTCGGAATGGCACTTGCTCGGCAGCCGACCGGGCTCTTTGCCGCTGGGCTCGGATTGTGTGTAATTCGGATTTAGATCCTGTTGTGCCGAGCTACTTGACTTGGTGAAAAGGACAAAGTCGTGTTGGGCCTTCGCGACGCTTCGAGAGCGGCCTAAAAGTCGCGCCCTTTCGTTTGGAAGTCCAAGGGATGTTCCTTTTTTACTATAAATCTTCACCCCCCCTTAACCCAAGCTCATTATTCACTTTTACTCTCTCTTTCCAATTTTTACTTTCACCTTCGAAGTTTTTAGCTCCTTGGTGGCGTTGCTAGCTGTCGCAGCAAGGCATTCTTTGTCTCCGGTGAGCGTTTCCGACCGCTGCTGTCCCTTCAAGGTCAGTCTCTTTCCTTTCTCTTTAGAAAATGGTTAAGATTACATTCTCGGATGAGACCCCCGCCTCGGAGCAAGCCGTAGGCCGAGCGGGTAAAGGAAAGGAGGTGGTGGAGCCGACCGATCAGAGCGTCGTTCGGCCGGACAGAGAGGGCGAGGTAGCCGAGCCAACTCAGGAGGTCGCGGCGACGTCTCAGAAGGGTAAAGCAGTGGTCACGATCGTTGAGATGCCGAAGACGGCGGGAGCGTTCGGTCGGCAGCCTATTGCTCTATCGAGCATGGGAGGCGTTCGGGACTACTCCGAGGAAATCTTAGAGAAGGTGACCCAGGGCACGGCAAAGTCGGTGGAGGAGAATGAACCGAGAGAGTTGTCCGAGGTGGACCATACCATCTCGTCCCTTACGGAGGTCGATCTACATCTGATCCGAAAGGGATTCCAGATTCCTCCCGAATACGGGCTACTCCTCCCTGGACCGGGCTTCCGAGCCAACACCAAGTCTTCAATGGACGTGTGTGTCCTTCCTCTAGACTCCCTCTGTGCCGGGCTCTGCTTTCCCCTTCATCCGTTCATAGTAGATGTCTTGAATTGGTATGGTCTGAGCCCCGCCCAGCTGATGCCGAACACCTGGAGGCACGTTACGGTGTTTGTTCTTCGGTGCCAAGAGGTCGGCGCCGTACCGAGCATGTTTCTCTTTCGGAGCATCTACCGCCCCTGCCAGCCAAACCGAAACAAACAGAGGTTCTATCTTTCGCCGCGGACGGGCGTGAAGTTGATCGAGAACCCGAACTCGATCAAACATTGGAAGGAGAAGTATTTCATCATCCGAGCCCCCGCGCCGTGGGCGATACCGATAGTTTGGGCGAAGGATGGCCTACCCAAGCGAGCCAAGAAGGAGCCGGTGCTGAGTGACGAGGAAACAGAGGTCCACAAGAAGCTCCTCGCTCTGCCAGTGCTAAGCTGGAAAGATATCACCGAGGAGGCTCTGTTCCGAGGGGGTCTCAATCCGATCGACCCTAGTACGCTTCTGGTATTTATACTCTTTGCTTAAAGTCCATGAAAATTTTTCTAAGTTTTTTCATTCGACTTGCGCAGAGACGATGAAGATGGACTATAAGGCTTTGATGGCGAAGGCCAGGGCGGCGGAGCAAGAGATGAGGAAGAAGAGGCCTTCAACGGGGCCTCAAGGCGGCCGAGCCCCGAAGATACCGTCGGTCGGGAAGATAAGCGACCCGTAGAAGGCCGTTGTTCCGGGGACTGGCCCCGAGCAGGAGAAGTCCGCGACTATGGATCCTCTAGCTCCCGGTGTGCCGGCGCCAACGGTGGAGGGGGATGCAGCCGGCTCGTCGAGCGGTGCATTCGGCGTGAATGAGGTGCTGTCCCTCCAAGTTCCGCCCCTCACTGCCGAGGCGGAGAAGATCTTGACCGAGTGCCATAAGCAGATCTTCATCCCTGACTGGCAAGTGATGAATGTCGACGGCTTCCTGGGCGACGGCAACATCTGCATGGAAGCGGTGAGGCACCTGCCGACCCCAAAGGACCGAGCGGCCCTAAAGGCCGGGCTGGCAGGAGACGCCACGATGCAGATCGCTCGGAACACAATGTCGGTAAGTGGACTGAACTCTTGCTCATTGAAATTTTTTCTGAGATATTCTAAGTTCCCGCGTTCGGGTTTTAACAGTTTGTTCTCTTTTCAGACCCTCTGTCACTTCAACTACTTGCTCGAGCAGTTTGCGAGCAAGGAGCAGGAGTATGAGCGGGAGAGAATGGAGCGCGTCAAAGCCACGAAGCTGCTTGATGCTGAGCAACTCCTCTCGACAAAAAGGGCGGCCGAAGTGGCGGGGTTGGAGAAGCAGTTGGGCGACGCCATTCAGCTGTCGAAGGACACGACAGCCAAGCTCGAGGCCTCGGAGAAGGTGAACACCGAGCTGAAGGAGGAGTTGGCTAATGCTCGATCAGAGGCAGAGAGGGCTCGGAAGAGGGCCGAGAGGATCATGTCCAAGCACCGGTCTAAGGTGGCGAAGGCGAAGAAGGCTGTCCAGGAGGAGGCTGAGCACCACATGTTCAAGAACATGGAGGACGCCTATGGCCGAGCTCTTCTGCATATCGCCGCTCGGAACCCAGGGTTCGACACGTCCTCCTACTGCTTCTACGACCCTGTGGAGGGGGAGGAGGAGGTTCCCCAGGGGATGCTCGGCCCCGAGGGACAGACGGACGGTGTCGAAGGCCCGGGCGAGACCGAGGCCGAGGATGAAGAGGAGGACGACTCTGAGGAGGAGAGTGGGAGCGAGGACGAGGACGAGGACGAGGGCGAGGACAAGGCCGAGGGGTCGACGGACCCGAACGACAAAAAGGTCGACCCCTGACTCGGTTGCCTCTTTTAGTCTTTTGCTGTTTTGTTTCTTTTTGTAAGCCTAACTGCGGACTGGCCACCGCTCTTGTAAAACTTTCTTCTTGGTTTTGAATGAAAATAGTTTGTTTGGCCAAAATTTATCCAAGTGTTGAGTCTTGGATTTTGTGTTTGATTCGGCGTAGAATTCTCCAAGTGTTGGGTCTCGGATTTATCTCTGCTTTTCAGGTGAAGTTCGGTCCGATCACGGAGGTTGCACACCTTCGTATGGAGCTGGCCAAAACGAAGGGCAAGCTCTCGAATAGCCGACAGAGGCGGTTTCTCATGTTCTTGAAGCTGGAGGAGACAAAGGCGGCTGTGAGGGGGCATTGTCGCAAGTTGAAGCAATTGCGGAAGCAACCCCAAGCCCCTTGTCCCGAAGGTGAGGTCGAACGGCTTCGTAGAGAGCCTGCCGACGCTGAGCGGAAGAATGACGAGCTTTTGGCCGAGATCCGACACTTGGAGTTAACGGAGAAAGAACGCTCGGCGGCAGAAGAGAAGCTAACTTCCGAGCTGGAGAAGGCGTCGTCCGAGCGCAAGAAGTTGTTGGCTGAGGTGGACAGGCTTAGGAGGATCACGATAGATAGGGGGATCGAGGTCACCCACTTTCGATGGCTCGCAACCGATAGTGCCAACGTCTCGGGCCCGTCAAGGCCTCCTCGTTTGAAGAAGTTGGCGAAGGATGACGCTTTGAGAGACAGAATCATTGAACTGAAGGAAGAGGTCGCGTCACTCAAGCCTCTGCCGGAGAGGGCCAACGTCTGCAGTACGTCGTGCACTCGCGAAGAGAGCGAAAGAGGGATTACCTTCTACGAACTTGCGACACGTTTGCCGGTGGCTAGGCGGAGCCCTACTGACGCTCAGAGTAGTGCGGCCATCTCGTCAAGCGGCGCCTCGGTCGGCACCACAGTTAGGGTCAGCGGCGAAGGGGGGTCACGCTTCGTTGGTTTGGAATCGAGCTCGAAGGTCAGGCCTCGTCGTCCTCGCATTTCCTTGAACCGAAGCGTTCCCCTTCCGAAGAGACCCTGATCGTGTCGTTTTGTGTTTCTTCTGATTGTTGTAAAACTTTATTGTACGGTCGGTCTTGTTGTATGTAGAGTTGTTGTATTCTAAATACGAATCTGAAAGTTTGATTGGAAGATTTTTTCAAGTGTTGGACTTCGGAAGTGTATTGAAATTTTGCTATTCGTTTTCCCTCCTTTTCAGCTCGTGGTGGCAGCCCAATACACTGGTTCCAATGGCTCGGACGATGATGCTAAAACCGAGGTAACCTCAGGGGCGACGAAGTCCCGCTCGTCGAAGTGCCGAGAGCGGCTTCGTGGCGTCGAGCTGGAGTTACGCCAAGCTGAGAGCGAGCGGGCCCACCTCCAGTCCGTCCTCGGCCAACGAGACGCCGAGATCCAACGTCTGGAGAGTAGGATCGCCGAGGCAACCCCCGTAGGAGAGGACGAAGATTCGCAAACAGCTTTTAGCAACGCTCTTCGGGTCCAGTGTATTCGGCACAACCAGTCAAAAATAACAGCCGAGCGAGACGATTTGCTCTATGAGATCCATTACTTGCAGACCGTGGAGGCGAAGCTTCGGAAGGAGGCGGAGGAGCTATCAGCCGAAGTGGATGGGCTGGCGACCGAACGGATCGGTGAAGACACTTCTGTTTGAAGACCACGTGTAGTGGGTCGGCGCTGTATTTTTGTTTTCTAATACTTTGTAACCATGGAACGATTGCTTTGTATTATGCCCCGATTATTAATAAAATTTCTTTTGCTGCCCTGCGTATTTATCTCGCCTGTAAGTGTCTTGGTCGTGCCAAGATTTACGAGCCGAGCGCATAATGCCGTCGGCAAGAATCTCGAGGCGAGCCAGTTCCTATGGGAACGCTATCTTGTCGTTTAGCGGTGCTGACAAGATCTGGGCCGTTGGATTTTGGCACGAATCTCGAGACGACTCTATTCCCAAGGAAACGTTATCTTGTCGTCTAGCGTTGCTGGCAAGATCTGGGCCGTCTGATCGAGATCCTATGCGAAAGTTGAGGAGAAAGTGAGTTTTCTCCATTTGCAGGCTCGGGATGGCACTTGCTCGGCATCCGACCGGGGACAATGTGATCTGACCCTTCTTCCTGGGGCTTCTGCCTCCGTGACAAGATGGCACGGGTTGTGGTGCCGAATAGTGCTTCGGTCTCCCTCTTCTTGCGAAGTCGAGGGGTGAGCCGAGCTCTTTTCCACAGTGAGGCTCGCCGGTCTTAGCGTGTGTTCGACGGTTGTGGGAGCAATTCTGAATGGTGATCCACTCCTAACTCGCCGAGGAGCAAGTTTGGGGAGAGAAATCGAACCAAGTGTTGGACTCCAGAACTATCGGTGTAGTTCAACGGTTGTGGGAGCAGTTCCGAATGGCGATCTACTCCTGGCTCGTCCGGAGGCGAGCCGAGGAAGCAAAGTCGAGCCGAGTGTTGGACTCCGAACCATCGGTGTAGTTCAACGGTTGTGGGAGCAGTTCCGAACGGCAATCTACTCATGGCTCGTCCGGAGGCGAGCCGAGGAAGCAAAGTCGAGCCGAGTGTTGGACTCCTAACCATCGGTGTAGTTCAACGGTTGTGGGAGCAGTTCCGAACGGCGATCTACCTCTGGCTCGTCCGGGGGAGAGCCGAGGAGGTAAAGTCGAGCCGGACATTGGACTCCGAACCATTGGTTGAAAAAAAATAAAAAACAATGGATAGAGGCGGAGAGATGTAAACAAATTTGTAAGTATGAAAGAGCATTCTTCATTGATAATCGACGGCAAACCGTTTTTACATATTACAACTTATGAAATAGATTACAAGTTAGAGGAGAGGAATGGCTCGATATCCTGCAATACTTAGAGAGGCGCCAGGGCGCTTTCTTGGTATTTCAGGAGGTGGTCGGTATTCCAGGTCCTCGGAATCTCTCTGCCCTCTAGATCTTCCAGACGATATGCTTCGGGCCGAACTACCCTTGTGATCTTGTAAGGCCCTTCCCAGTTCGGAGCCAGTTTGCTCTTCTGATTGGGGAAGGATATGGCTAGTTTTCTCAAGACTAAGTCCCCTTGCTTAAGGTTGGTGGGTCGGACCTTCTTGTTGTATGCCAACTCGACCCTTCTTCGGTAATTCTGTTGCCGAATTGACGCTCTCTCCCTTAGCTCGTCTACCAGATCTAAGTTTGCCCTGAGGTCTCTGGCGTTCTGCTCTTCACTATAGGCTGCGAGGCGAGGGAAAGGTATTCCGACCTCGAGGGGTATTACTGACTCGGACCCGTAAGTGAGGTTGAAAGGGGACTCTCCTGTGGGCGTCCGCTTGTTCGTGCGGTAATTCCACAGCACATTTGGGAGCTGATCGACCCATAGGCCCCTAGAACACTTGTCCAGCCTCTTCTTGATACCGAAAAGGATCTGTCGATTGGCGTTCTCTGCTTGGCCGTTCGACTGAGGGTGGGAGACGGAAGAGAAGCGTTGTTGGATAGCAAGGTCCTCGCACAGAGCTCGGAACGCGGCCCCGGTAAACTGAGTCCCGTTGTCAGTTACTATGACGCGAGGGACGCCGAACCGACAGATGACGTTCTTCCAGAAGAATTGAAGCACTTTGTTCTCGGTGATAGCCGGAGAACGCGAGGGGTTCGGCCTCAGTCCACTTCAAGAAGTAGTCGATGGCTACGACTAAGAATTTGAACTGACCCGGAGCTGGAGGGAAAGGCCCTAGTAAATCCATTCCCCACATTGCGAAGGGGATAGGACTTGATAGGGAGGCAAGGTTGGCTTGAGGGAGGCGACGAACATTGGAATGTCTCTGGCAGGAGCCATTTTGCCGAACGTGCCGCTCGGCATCTTGGAGGAGAGTCGGCCAGAAGTATCCATAGTTCAAAGCTTTCCAGGCCAAGGACCTAGATCCTGAATGCGCTCTGCCGATGCCTTCGTGGAGCTCTTGCAGGGCATAGTCGGCCTGCTCCGGGAAGAGGCACCTTAGGTATGGTCGGCCGTCAATTTGTGAGAAGGAGCGTTTGTACAAGATCCCTTCGATCAAGACATATCACTCGGCCCTGGTTCTGACTCGGCGTGCTTCTTTGGGGTCCTCGGGGAGGAGCCCGTCCCTTAAGAACTCCACCAACGGCTTCATCCAATTATCTTGCAGTAAGACCGGCAACGACTCTACCGAGCCGGAGGTCTCGTCTTCTATGCTCGGCCTTGAGAGGACCTCGATCAAAACTGTCTGCTCGAGACCTTGGAGGGAGGATGAGGCCAACTTGGAGAGGGCATCGGCCTGTGAATTCTCCTCACGAGGGACTCGTTGGATGAGTGCCTCTTCGAACCGGCTCATGAGGGCCCGGACCCGGGCGAGGTACTTCGCCATTCGCTCGTCTCGTGCCTCGTATTCGCCCAAGACCTGGTTTACAACCAGCTGAGAATCACTGTGAATTCGGAGGCGCTGCGCCCCAGCACTTCGGGCAAGTTCAAGGCCTGCGATGAGTGCCTCGTACTCCGCCTCATTGTTCGAGGCCTTGAAGTTCATACGGATCGCATACTGGAGGACGAAGTCATCAGGGCCGTTCAGGATGATACCGGCGCCGCTTCCCTCGTTATAGGAGGAGCCGTCCACGAAGACCGTCCAAATGGGGGGTCCGTTCGGGACGTGGCTGACCTCGGGAATGGTGGACTCGACGATGAAGTCGGCGAGGGCCTGAGCTTTGATAGCCGTCCGAGGTTGGTAGGAGATGTCATGCTGGCTTAGCTCTATGGACCACTTCATTAGCCGGCCCGAGGTTTCGGGCTTATGGAGGATCTGCTTCAGCGGTTGGTCGGTGAGGACCACAACCGAGTGGGACTGAAAGTACGGACGGAGTTTCCTCGCCGCCATGACCAGGGCGTAGGCCATCTTTTCTATCTTGGGATAACGGAGCTCGGCATCCCGAAGCACCTTGCTCACGTAGTATATAGGCCTCTGAGCCCGGTCTTCCTCTCTCACCAAAACAGTACTTAGGGTCTGCTCGGAAGCAGCCAAGTAGATGAAGAGGGTTTCCCCCGGAACAGGTTTGCTGAGCAGAGGGGGGTTCACCAAGTAGGCCTTCAGTTGGTCGAACGATTCCTGTTGTGGTTGGCCCCATTCAAATCCCTTAGCCCCCCTAAGTGCCTTGAAGAAGGGGAGGCACTTTTCCCCAGACTTCGAGAGGAACCGGCCAATAGCGGCGAGCCGACCCGTAAGTTTCTGCACCTTCTTGACGTTCCGGGGCGGGGCCCTGTCTAATATGGCCTTAATCTTCTCGGGATTGGCTTCGATCCCTCGCTGGCTCACCATGAAGCCGAGGAACTTTCCCGATGAGACCCCGAACGCACGCTTGTTCGGGTTCAGCCGCATGCTGTGCCTCCTCAACACACCGAATGCCTCCTGGAGGTCGGCCACGTGGTCAGTGCCTCGGATGCTCTTGATGAGCATGTCGTCAACGTACACCTCCATGTTGCGACCTATCTGGCTCTGGAAGACCTTGTTGACGAGGCGCTGGTAGGTGGTGCCAGCATTCTTCAACCCGAACGGCATGACCCTGTAGCAGTAGAGGCCCTGATCGGTGATGAAGGAGGTCTTCAAAATGTTCGGGGGGAACATTCGGATCTGATTATAGCCAGAGAAGGCATCCATGAAGCTGAGGAGCTCATGGCCCGAGGTGGCATCAATGAGGGTGTCGATGTTTGGAAGAGGGAATGGATCCTTTGGACACGCCTTATTTAGGTCAGTGAAATCGATGCATATCCTCCAAGAGCCATTGGACTTCTTGACCATTACAATATTGGAGAGCCACTCGGGGTAGTTCACTTTCTGTATGAACCGAGCCTTTAAGAGTTTATCCACCTCCTCCTTGATGGCCTGCTGTCGCTTGGGAGCGAATTTTCGCCTCTTCTGCTGAACTGGTTTGCACCCTGAATCGACACTTAGGCGGTGGACTAGCAGGTCCTCGGAAATCCCGGGCATATCCGTGGCTGACCAGGCAAACAGGTCGCGGTTATCCCGGATGCATTGCACCAAGTCAGAACACAGTGCAGTCGGCAAGGACTTGCTGATGAGGAACTTTCGACTCGGGTCCTCGTCCGAGAAGAGCACTTCTTCCAACTCGTCCGCCGGCTCGGACGTGGGTCGGACATTCGGCTCGGGGATTTCTAGAGTCTCGAGGGAGAGCACCGATCCCCCAGTGGAAGTCATATAGCACTTCCGAGCCGTCTCTTGGCTGCCCCTGACTTCTCCCACTCCCGACCGAGTGGGGAACTTCATTTTAAGGTGGTACGCTGAGGGGACAGCTTCCAGGGCAGCTAGGCCGGGTCGGCCTAGGATGACATTATGTGCGGCCGGGACGTCGACGACCATAAAGTCCATCGGTTCGGTTCGGGTAGTAGGGGTCTTCCCAGCAGTTACGTCTAGGGTTATAACTCCCTCGACAGTTACTGGGACCCCCGTGAACCCGTGGAGTGTGTAACCGGTCGGCTTGAGACGGTCCCGAGACAGCTGCAGCCCTCGGAAGGCCGAGAGGAAGAGGATGTTTACCGAGTTCCCGTTGTCGACCAGGACCCTCTGCACCTTGATGTTTGCCATGCGAAGGTCGATGACGAGAGCGTCGCAGTGGGGAGTTCGGACCCCCTCGAGGTCTTCATCGGAGAAAGTCACTGGGACGCCGAGACCTTTGGGAGGAGGGGCCCTGTGAACTGAGTTTACCTCTTGGACGAAGGCCTTCCGAGAGGAGTTAGAGGAGCCCCCCATGGGACCTCCGTGGATGAGGTGGAGAACTCATTCTTCCTCGAACTTGGGCATCTCCTCGCACCGCTCGGAGCGCTTGTTAGCCCCCCGAGGCGGAGGAGTGTTGCGATCCGCCCGATCGTTTGCCTTTACAAATTTGGCCAATTGCCCCCTCTGGATGAGGACCTCTATTTCATTTTTCAACGCCCGGCAGTCGTTGGTGTCATGGCTGTGGTCTCGGTGGTAACGACACCATTTTTCTTTATTCCTCCTCTTGGCCGGTGTGTTCATCCTCGGTGCTGGAGGTATGACCCCCTCCTTCTCCACTTCCATCAGGATGGTGGAGACATTGGTGGTGAGGGGAGTGAACTTCTCGAACCTAGGGGGAGGACGGCACTGACCGCCGTTGTCCTTCTGCATCTTCTTGGACCCCTCCTCCTCCGTCGCCTTCCTTTTTGATCCGGAGGCCAACCCTCCGAAATTCGGGAGGCTCTCGGCCTCTTCCGCCCGAATGTACTTCTCGCACCTTAGGAGAAGGTCGGCGAAGTTGTGCGGGGGCTTCTTGGCGAGGGACGACCGGAGGTTGGAGTTGAGGACGTTTGACTGAAACGCAACGGTCGCCACTGACTGGTCTAGGGAGGCGATAGACCTGACCTCTGCGGTGAATCTCTTCACATAGTCCCTCAGCTTTTCTCCCCTTTCTTGCCGCAGGTTCAGTAGGAGAGGCTCGTCTTCTCAGCTCGCCTGCTACTCACAAAGTGAGTTATGAACAGCGTTTCGAACTGCTCGAATGAGAAGATGGAAGAGGGAGCGAGCCTGGAGTACCATTCCCAGGCTGACCCCCTGAGGGTGGCGGGGAAGGTCTTGCAGAGCATGGCGTCGGAAGCTTGATGGATCAGGATTAAGGACTTTAAGCTTTCGACGTGATCAACTGGGTCGGACTCCCCTGAGTACGTTTCAAACTGCAGAGGTTTGAAACCCCTCGGTATGGGGGCCTCCATGATCGTCCGAGAGAAGGGTGGTCTGCTGGGACGGACGGTCCCTGCTCTAGACTCCTCCTCTCTGTCCATGCAACCGATGTGCCTCTCCACCTCATGGAGACGGCAGTTAAGGGCATCGTCCCTTCGTTGGTAATCATACGATCCCCTGGATTCTTCTTCATAGGAAGGGGAGCGGGGACTGCGGTGCCTGTAATCCTGGGATCGGCGGGGACTATAGTGATGCTGCTGGCGACTGGGAGCCGGGAGAGGACTTCTGGATCGGTGGCGAGGACTGGGAACCCGCGGGGGTGTTGGAACCCTCTGGGCATTTTGGTGGTTGGGGCGAAGGTTGAGGGCCTGCAGCACGGTCTCCTAAAATTGTAGGAACTCTGCACGAGTGATAGGTGCCTTATTGCTCCTCGGATGATGTCGATCCGCAGGGGAATGTGGCCTCCCCCTATGGCGCTCGGGAGATGCCGCTCGGCCCCGTCGGTCTGGAGACCTCCTACCGTCTCGGCGATGAGGAGATCGGTCACGATGATGATGGCAGGAGGCTCCCTCTCGGGCCCACCTCTCATCTAGGTGGGTGTGAAGGTCCTCGTCCTTTTGGCAGTTCAGAACGGTGTTGTGGAGGTCGGGGTGATGAGAAGCCATTGAATCCGAGGAGGCATTATGAACCGAGACATGGTCTGGGTTTAGGGGTTGTTTCTGCCTCCGCCCGTTATGGCCAGAAGGGCCATTGGGGGGTTGTTGTTTGGGAAGAGGAGGTTGGCCCTGCTGGACCGGGGGAGGAAGTTCAGGCTGTGGAGCAGGATTGACAGGGACTTCCTCTGTCTGATCGGCGGGATTGGGTCCGCGGTTGGACCCTCTAGATCTGACCTTCTTTGGAGGCATGGTTGGAGAAGGGCTAGACGACAAGGAAGAGGCGGAGGCTGTTCGTGTGGTTCCTTCCCACAGACGGCGTCAATCTGTTACCGCTGATTTCGGTGTGGGGGTAAACAGATGAGATTTGTGAGTTCGAGAAAACCTGAACAACAGATCCAAGCCTTCTGATTCCTGCCGCAACCTGCAAGGAAGTGCGAGACACCGGGGTTGATTCCGGCGACGCACCCTCCGACGCTCTTGTCAGTAATCAGTGGTGATTATGAAAGAGCTTAAGGTGAAAAAGAGTGATTACCTGGTCACAGTGGTAGAGGGGAGGTATTTATAGTCGCCAGGGGAGTGATTAGGGACTTGATTCCCAGTGTAACTGCCAGGAGTAAGATCCTCACAGTCTGTTTAGGAAACTAATCCCTGATTTCCGGTGAGAGTAAATCAGGCCCGTTGACCTGGTCAGATCAGTGACCCTGATTTGCCTCTTGTTGGTCTGGGTTCGCCTCGGGTCTGGACCCGTACCCAATTGGAGTGGATCCGTTAGTGGGTTATTGGATCTGTGAGAAGAATATCCAATACCCGTTTCGGACCCATTTGTATGTGAAATTACCATTTTACCCCCGAGCTTCAAAATTCGTGCCCAATCTGGACGGTTCCGATTTAACCCCATTTTTAGCCATATCAGTTGGCATGGTCAAAATTTTGCTATAACACTCATGTGCATAAGCTGTCGCCCTATAAATCTAAATATGGCAAGCCTCCACCTACGGTTCTCTCCTATGTTCCACGTACTGCAAGGGTACAAGCCGTTGATGATGAGCTGCTCAATAGAGATGTTATTCTGTAAATTTTAAAGGATAATTTGGTACGAGCTCAAGGGAGGATGAGTATCAAGGCAAATGTACACCGTACGGATAAGGAGTTTGATGTTAATGACTGGGTTTACCTCAAGCTTCAACTATATAAGCAAGTGTCTGTGGGGGGCATCGCATTTATAAAATTTCTTCTCTATATTATAGACCTGATCAAATCATTACCAGGATTGGGGCTGTTGCTTTCAAGTTGTTGCCTCTTGAGTCAATGAAGATTCATTATGTTTTTCATGTTTCACAGCTAAAATCTCATGTGCCTCGATCTGCTGCTGCGTCTATCTGCTCTACTATATTGCCTGCCAACCTTGTTGATTCTGCTCCACAACTGCTCAGGATATTGGAGCGACGGGATGTCCCTAAACGTGGTATTGCAATTATTGAGATTTTGGTTCAATGTCAGCGTGGGGAGGAGTGTGATGCAACTTGGGAGAGTTTTTGGGATGTGTATTGGTGGTTTTGTTCATTTCGGAGCATTATGGATGCTCCTGTTGAGGGTTGAGGGCTGAGTATTGATCCAATTCCTAACATTGGATCAGTTATGGGCAGGATGATGGAAGCATAAGGGAGAATGTCTTGATACTGTAGCTATTGTAATTGTTGAAGAGAAGAAGTTTGTGGGTCGGTCCCTAGACCTTACTATCAGTCCTTGGCGAATAAATGTCTTGAAAGGGTGTATTTGTAAAAGGAGCAACCAATCTTTGTATGAGGTCCCTACGTGCACTATATGTAGACAGGTGTTGAGTTTGTACTAGTGGTTGTTGAGAAGTGGGTCTCACTGCTAACTGATTAACTAACTCTCCCTTCTCAACCTGTAAATCCCTGCTATGCATGTAAATGTAAAGAGTATAAAAAAACCCATCTTGTAATAGTTCGGGTATGAATGGAAATCCAAGATTGAGTTCTCTGTTCATCTTCTTCTTCCTTCTCCCTCTCTTGATTCCTACCTAGGGTTTACAGGTGATTGAGATTGTGAGAAGACGTCGCACGGCTTCCAACTTCGTCGCGGCTAGATGAGATGGAACAACGTTGTGCACCGTCGACCTCCTCCCCTGCGAAGTCGACCTCCTCCTGCGTTGCCGCCTCCCCATGCGCCGCCGTTCCCCATCTCTCTCTCTCCCGCATCGCCTACACTCTAGGTGTTTTTTCTCTCATCAGGTATTGCTCCTTCTTTCTCATTCCACCGTCAATCACTGTATTTCCTTCAATTAGTTACTCAGATTAGTCACTAATCATGCTTAATCACTTAACTTAATTATTTCAGGTTGTTTTTCTGATTATTATTAAGGTTTTAAGATTAATACCCATTATGTTTTAGATCTATTTTAGTCATTTAAATCCATGTAAGGATTTAAATATACAAAATCCTGGTGTTGGTGGCTCGCACTCACCACTTAGGGTCCGCCCCTACACATAGTACTTGAGTACGCCTGTTCTCTGTATAATTCTTACTTTGATTCTATGACTCTGACTATCATCGTATATGCGCTACCGTGAGCTACCTTTAGCACGTCTCGTATATGCGCGTTTCTAATTCTATCATTCCTGGTTTTACCACATATCCTTCTTAGCATCCTCGTCTCCGCTATACTCATTTTTTGGACATGTTGTTTCTTTGTTGCCCAACGCTCTACTTCATACGTCATTGATGGTCAAACAGTCGTTCTATAAAACTTTTTCTTCTATTTCGAAGGTATATGTTTGTCACACAAAACACCACTGGCACTTCTCCACTCAAGCCACCATGCTTGGATCCTATGTATAACATCTTCACAGATCTCCCAATCTCCTTGTATAATCGAGCGTAAATATCGAAAACAGTCTCTCTTAGGTATCTCTTGACCATCAAGCTTCATTACTTCCTCAGTTTGTGTTCTGAATATCACTAAATTAAACTCCATATACTCAGTTTTAGTTCTGCTTATTCAAAAACCTCTAGCTTCCAAAGTTTCTCTTCACAATTCTAATTTAGCTTTGACTCATGCTTTAGTCTCGTCCACTAAGATGACATCATCAGCAAAAAGTATACACCAAGGCACCTCATCTTGTATTCCTCGTGGCAATTTATCCATAACCAAAATAAAGAGATATGGACTTAAAGTCGAACCTTGGTGTAAACCTACTGTAATAAGAAAATCACTGGTCTCTCCAGTGGTTGTTCTAATTGTGGTCTTTGCTTTTTCAAACAAATCCTTAATTACCTCAATATATCGAATAGTTACTCTTTTATTATTTAACACCCACCATAAGTCTCTAGGGACTTTATCATATGCTTTTTCTAGATCTACAAATACCATATATAGATCTTTCTTATTCTCCATATATTTTTCCATAAGTCTCCTCAGTACATACATTGCTTTCATTGTTAACCTCCCAGACATAAATCCAAACTGATTTTCAGACACTGTAGTTTCTAGTCTCAGTCTATGTTCTATCACTCTCTCCCAAATTTTTATTGTATGGCGCATTAATTTAATCTCTCAGTAATTTGAGCAACTTTGTATTTATATATAGGTACTAAAATACTCTTTCTCCATTCATTGGGCATCTTCTTAGTCCTCAAAATCCTATTAAATAATTTTGTTAGTCAACCCACTCCTACACCCTCAAGATACTTCCAAACATTAATAGGTATACCACCCGATCCTAATATTTAGAACCGTAGGAAGCACGCCAATCAACGGACTTTTCATCCTTCCTGGAGCATTCCGAACTTCTAAAATCATAATTCTACGGAAAAATATATGCTCTCGACTCTCCCTCGAGTCTATATTTAAATTGCCCACAACCTTTTCATTTAATAACTTTTCAAAGTAATTTCGCCATCTTTCCTTAATTTTCTCATTTTTACTAAGACTCTTGAATCATCGTTCTTAATACACCTAATTGTATCCTGATCTTTTGTTTTTCTATCCCTTTGTTTAGCAAGCTTATAAATGTTATTTTCTCCTTCTTTTGTTTCTATTTTTTTTTATAAATCATCCTAAGCTTTTTTTTCTTCTCTCACCGCTTTCTTAACTTATTTTCTAACGATCTTATATTTCTCCAAATTCTCTTCAAATCTACTCTTTTGCTATATTTTGAAGGTTGGTCTATTTTCTCTCACAATATTTTGGACTTCTTCTTGTCACCACCATGTTTCTTTACTTGACAACCTTCTACCTTTAGATTCTCAAAGTCCCTTCTTTGAAATTTCTTTTATATACATAGCTATTTTAGTCTACATCATATTTGTCTCTCATTGTCAATTTCATGATACTTCTTTACGACTTTATCTCTAAAAAGCTCTAGTTTCTCTGTCTTCAAGTTCCACCACCTAATTCTTAGGTTCCTATTCTCCTTCCTCGCATATATGTGTTTCTCAATCTTAACATCCAACACCATTAATTTATGTTGTGAGGTTAAACACTCTCTGGGTATAACTTTACAATCTTTACATGTCAAACGATCTATTTCTAGTGATGAAAAAATTAATCTGGCTCTTATTTGCCCCACTTTTAAAGGTTATCAAATATTCCTCCCTCTTTCTAAAATAAGAAGCCACAAAATCAAATAGATACTCCCCACCATCGTTCTTATTTCCAAATTCATGTCCTCCATGCACCCTCTCATATTCCATGTTCTCCTTCTATATGTTCATTGAAATCTCCTCCTATAAATAATTTCTCACCTATGGTTACTCCTTGAATTATCTCATCAATATCTTCCAAAAATTTATTTTTAGCTTGTGCATCTAATTCTATTTGGGGTGCATAAACACTAATGATATTAATTATGTTTCTCCCTAATACAAGCCTAATTTGTATTATTCTATTATCTTTCCTATTAACACCTATTACATCTCCTTTAAATTTCTTATCTACTAAAATTCCTACTTCATTTCTATTTATAAATTTACCTGTATAATATAATTTAAAACCATCAATCTCTTTAGTTTTCTCTCCTACCCACTTTGTTTCTTGTAAACAAGCTGTATTAATATTTCTTCTAATCATGATATCTACTAGTTCTTTTCATTTTCCTGTCATTGTTCCTATATGCCAAGTCGCAAACTTAAGCCTATTTTCCTGGACTGGCTTCTTTAGATGCACACGTCCAGATTGGTGCAGGAACCCTTACCACTACGAACCACACAGGCTTTCCCGACGTTTTTTGTTGGGCTATCCCGGCGTTTATAAATGCCGGGATAGACCATAGCGGCGTTTCTAAATACACCGCCAGAAACACCGCTATAGCGAGCGTCGGGATAGATATATGGTCTATCCCGGCCTTTTTTAGCATCGATGCTATAGCCTATATCTATACTGGCGTTTAATTGAAAAAACACTGATATAGTGTTTTTGTAGGGGAAAAAGGAAAAAGTAATCTATCCCGGCGTTTTTGACCAAAAACGCCGGGATAGGGTTTTTTTTTTTTTTTTTTTTGAAAAAGCACCCTATCCAGGTGTTTTTGTCTAAAAACGTCAGGATAGATAGGTATTTTTTTTTTTAAACAATTTTTTTTTTGAATTTTAAAACCTTTTTTAATAAAAAAAAAATTTACCCAACATGAAATAAAATTTCATATATATGTTATAAAACAACGTAGAAGTCCTCAATCCCATTCAATACAACCAATTAAATCAACATGAATATTTATCAACAGGTAGTTAGTTAAGCAAAATTCAATATTACATAGTCATCTCTTTTGAGTAAACAAATACTCCTAGAATCATCTCTTTTAAGGATGCTATTGCCAGTTGCTCTGACTATCACACTTTGAGCTTCTCGGTGTGAGGAATCACAACAATGGGAGCCTCTACTTGCATTTTGAGATGACTGAACTCCAATGCTAAAATGGGTTTCGAGAGTAGAACAGAAACACTTTGGTTCCATGCATTCTCTTCTTCAGTGCCCTGAGTTCTGTCATTAGGTTTATCATCATTACCACTTCTACCATCATCAAGATTCATCACTGGTCTTGATACTTTAGCTGTTTGCACTGGTCGCACCCTGCATAATTTATTTCATTTCGGACATAATGGTCTTAATAGTATCACAAACCATAAATATCACGCTTGGTAAAGACATGGGGAGCATTATGGATTCAAGAATAAGTCATAAACGCCTATCATAATATTTTCTTGTCGGTATTCATTATAAAAGAACTAGATACTGAGGTGCAACAAAATTAACCTGCATTCAATCTGGCACGAGTACTTCAGAATGTTGGTGTTGTATACAGTTTGACCGCTGAAAATTGATAGAATAGAAAGCAGTCATTCATTTGTCGAATATCATCTAAAGAGGAATAAATGAAATATGTTGGAAAATTTCAAAATTTTGACTCGCCTGAAGCTTGGAAGCGACATTCTGATCACAGGACCCATCCATTTATGATCAGTTTGATCTGTTTCACCAAGCTCATGGCCAGAAAGAAAAAAATTAAACAAAACGAAAACAGAACAACATTTGGAAGCCTCCTTTCTAACAAATGTTAAATGATTGCACATCTGGTATTGTTAAAAAAGTATCCCTTGCATATTGTTTCCCTAGAAACTAAATCTTAATCAAAATATGTTGATATGCAAGGTTTGAACATGTAATATAAAATTACTGAAGTTGCAAATAGATAACAACTTTATAGCATAACAATTACTACCGTTGAGCTGTATCCATATTAAAGCCAAGCACGGGTAAGGAAACCGACATTCATAGTCGCATGTCGGATAATCCTAGTCCACTAGCTATTGTAATTTTTTTATAAAAGGGGTGTTCTGTCAGATAGATGGATTTCCTGTCAAATATTTGGGCCATCCACACACTCATGCACGCGCTTTTAACGGGATTCCAACTCCCAACCTATTGCTCACCAACGAAAAAGTTTACCAGTGACACTTGCAACCTTTTGAATATGAAGTACCGAGACATTTTTGAGCAATTATTGAAAATTTGCGAGATCGGATTTTAAAATGAAAACTAGATTTATCGTCATTTCTAACATAATATTTATAAACAAATTTCAATGAGATCAAACTTTCTAGGAGAGATCAGAATGTATGAGAATCAAAGATGGTAAAAAATTTGCAGTCCGTTAGTAACAAAAAATGAAACAAAGACAGCATCCAATTGAAAATAACTATCGAAGCAAGCAAATTGTGAAGTAGACACTTTCAAACAGAAGATGTACAGTCCCAACTCTGTGTAAGCTGAAACAGAATTTCTGTCATGCTAATGATTTAAATAATAATCCCAGAATTACCTAAAACAACCAACAACAAATGGAATCAAAATAAGGATCAGACGTTCTCCACATATTGCTTGGCATGTGTCGACAATCAACCATATGCATTTTATGTTGCTGTATAAAAAGGCCTTATTTATCAACCAAATTTAGTAGTTAGTCCTGCCAAAGATGAATGCGTGAATTACTATGAGGAAAAACATTAACACAGCAAACTTACAATATAGAAAAAGATCAAAATATTTATCAGTGTGATTATGCACACAATTAATGTGTCAACTCTTCATGTATGGAGTGTGGGTTCGCTCAACTTCTTTTTAGCGTAGTTACATAGCCAATACCAATAATGAAAACAACAGTAGACTAATGCAAAATTAATATTCCATGAACTAAATTTATATAAAGACACAAACTACATATAGGTATAAACATTATCAAACTGATATATTATAACAACCATCCAACAAATTTAATTTCACAACATATCAAAGTTACAATTACTTGTAATCAAATAACAATTAGAATTTGTTCAATAAATACAAATTAAAAAAATCTTTAAAATGTACCTCATAAGTGATATTGCCACCAGAAGTTTCTGATTGGCGAAGGGTCACGGTGGATACAGCACCATTTGCTGAAAGAATGCAAACAGCTCTAGGACCCTGCTGCGAAAATGACATTATCTTTGCTGCTATATCCTGTACATGAATATTGAATGTCAAATATAGTCATATTTTCAAGATTAACCCCTCTTTCGTCCTTTAAATATGGCCCTCAATGTGCGGGGACATACTAGAATATAGACACTAAATCCTCTACTCTTACTTCAAATTCAGAGATTTGGTCAACTGGGTAGGGTATTTAAAAGTTACTCCGTGGCATCCAGGTCGCAGACAACAATTTGTCGGCATTTGGCACTTATGTTGTTACTTTGGTGCATTCGACGGGTGCATGTTAGAATACAACCATAAAACCCTCAACCCTTACTACGACTTCAGCATTTTGGTGCATTAACTGGGTTCTCCCATAGCAAAGCCGTCACTACTTTTCAGAGAACCAAGAAAGTTTCCCTCATAATTTAATGGTAAATTATAGTTAATAGGAAGTATGCTAAGCAAATTACTAACCATGAATAAGGATGAACATAGCAATTAAATTAAGTAAACGGTCAACTTAACCGAGTCCAATTCTTACAAACCATTCAGTGCAAGCACAAAAATGATAATACTCTAAAGACCAAAACAAACATCTAAAACCCAAATGAGTAGAAAGCATTACTCACATACCTCAAAAACCAAAACAAACATAAATTTCTCATCATTAAGCATGATCGGACAATTTCCTCCAAAATTGGGGCCTATTTATAATAATAATAATAATAATAAATGTAAATCTGAAATCAAGAGATGTCACCGAGAAAGAAGAAGCGTACATCGGGAATCGCCGGTGAAAGTTGTTATACCTAATTTTTAATGAAAAATTAATAAGAACGAATTAAATTCCTACTCAAATTTATTTATATTGTTACGCAAACAGTATAATTCACTATCAACAAAGAACAAATGAAAGATATTGTATCTTCAATTCGAACCTTGATAATCGTTAATTAAATGGACTGTTTTGCAAACAGCGTATATCACTGTACACAAAGCACAGAAAGAAGATATATTATCTTCAATTCCGACCTTGAATATGGTGAAGAAAAAGACAGACTGAGGCTTGTTGAAACAATGTCCTTAAGATGTTTAATTCTGCCACTGCTACGGTATATACAGGGTAAGCGGCAGTTGTCTTCTAAGATACAATAGTCAGAACTCCATTAACTTACACTAGAATAATGGAGACTCGGCCTAGAAAGGATATGACAGCGTTTTGTGATATGTCTATACTGATATAGGGTGGTAGGGAAGATATGAATGGGGCACGAATTTGATCAGAATCCAGTCCTATTTATAGCCCTAAGTCCTTGGCAGTTGTTGCAACTGTTCAGACAAAATGACAGTTGCAACTGCCCGTATCTAGTCCGTATCAAATCAGAACTGAATTTTACAAAAAATAAGTTTACTGTTTTAAGCCCAAGCCCAAGCCCAAGCCCGAGCGGGACGGGCGGGCGTGCGCGTGTGTTTCACACCGACGCCCAAGTTGCACTACAACATAAACTGTATTTAGCGGCTTTTATACCCCGGCGTTTGTAGGAAATACCGGGGTATGAATGTGTTATTTCGTGGAAAACCCTAAAACGTTAACATACACCGGCGCTTTTAATAAGCGCCGGGCTATTATGCTATAGGCCGGCGTTTATTAAACAAACGCCGGCCATTCTAGCGGATTTTTTTTTTTACCCCTGCTGCCTCCTATTTCCCCAATTCTCCTTTACTGAACCCTTTCTTTGTTATCTCTCTCTCTCTCTCTCTCTCCCTCCAACGGAATCTGTTCCCGTCGTCCAACATACGCTGTCATCTCCTCCGCGTGCTCCCGCCATCGTCACCTACGTTTCCCCCCTGCCGTCCTCCTCTCCCGCCGTTAGGTAGTATAATTTATAACTTTTGGTAAAAAAAAAATTTATGAATAAAATTATTTGCAATTGGGATTGTGTGAATGAGTAATTAGGAATTATGAAATCTTGTGGAGGAATTTTGACTGTTTAGGGTTTGCTAAATTTGTGGATTTCTTAATTAGGGTTTGTAGTTTAGTTATGTTTTGTTGTTATATTTGGTTTCTTTTCTGGTTTGTAGTTAGGTTTTGTTTCTCCAACGGAATTCATTGTTTTGTGCAAGCTAGAAGAATCAATAGTGGGTTCAGCAAAGTGGACCAGGTCCGATCTGCACAAAGACCCAATAACTATTTATACTTATATCTACAAAAACATGGATTTATACTTAAAATCTAACAAAAACATGGATTGATTTTAAGTAAAGCAAAATGTTGGGTTAATATTTCAAGGATCTAACAAAAAAAGCAGGATTAGAATAGATTAGATTGGATTCGGTTATCGGGTTAACAGACAACATTGTCGAACATACTGATGCGCAATAAACTGGGCTCACAATTCAATCATATATATGTTCTTACTTTTTAGAAATATAACTTGAATATTCTCGACAACTATGCATATAAGAATATAACTACACACTTATTGCCACTCCAACAACTCACAATTATTATGAAAAAGTTAAGAAATTTGCTACAATTTGATACTAGGATTACAATGATTGATTTACTGGATAAGGGCATATCCGTTGTGATATATAGTTAGCTAGGGATTTGGATCTTGTCACTATAGAGGTTTTTGAGAGGTGTGAATTACAAGATGTTGATAGATGGTCGGACAATGTGTCCTGGATTCTTTAGTATAACCAAATTGTTAGCAAAGAAGTTTCATCTATTAAACAGTTTTAAATACTTGAAAGTACTTGGAAAAATTATCTTAAATTGTTGAGTAGCCCATACATGTTTAACAGTATCCAACTGTGGGTTATTAACTGATATATGTATAAAATGTTTATGATATTAGCTAATTAGTATGTACAATGCACGCGAAAGTAAGGTGTGATGAAGATCTATATTGAGTCACTGATTTGTAATGGATGGTCAATAGTCACTGATCTATATTGAGTCACTGACACTTTGCATTACTCCTACTTTGTAGTTATAATATTAGAGATGACTCATACTACAGCTATAGTTATAATATTATTACCTATAGATTTCAAATATTGTAATAATAAAATATAGATTATTTTATATAGTTAGAGTACAGCATTGTGAAATTTTTGTACATATAGCACATGAATTAGTTTGGAAATTACCTAAACCAACTGCATCCAGAAAAAAAATGCAAGAGACTAACAATGATTTAAGAAAGGGATCATGTAGAGTAGCACAGTTTATATATGTAATATGCATAAAACATAAGTTCTTAACCACTTATATTTCCAGCATACAAAGACTTTGCCAATGCATCCCTCGTGTATTTGTTGAGTACAATTTCTATGACTCCCTAAACTATTTGCCCTCATTTGTATTTGTTGCACATGCTTAATTGATCTCAATTTTTTTTTCAAAACAGTCATATCCACCCAGACCAATGTACATGCATATTTATTTTGCTCATGAATATGAATTTTTGCTGAGGATTATGTTTATATTTTGGATTCTTCTGATGTCTCCTTTTCTCTATGGATGCAGGGCAAGTTGATTAAAATTCATTTTAGCTCAACTGGAAAGATATGTGGAGCCAACATTCAAACTTGTAAGAAGAATATTTGGATTCCCTTTTGAGAATTTTGGTGCTAATAAATTGCTTTACCCTTAAACTGACTTTTGACCTGAACTCTTTTATCTTTTTGTTTATACCAATGCAAATAACTCTATGAGCAGTTTTACTGGAGAAGGTAAATGGCTAGTCTTATTAATCGTTGTTTCTTAATGTAGGCTAAATCTCCAATTATTTATTTGAATTATGCTGCTAAATTTGCAGTCGAGAGTTGTCCAATGTGCTCAAGGTGAATGTTCATATCACATATTTTATCAGCTCTGTGCTAGTGCTCCTTCATATCTTCAAGGTTATGATTGTTCCCTTTTGTTCTGTCTTACTCTACCATGTACACATAAGCCCCCCATGCTTCATTTTTTATTATTTATTATTTATTATTGTCCATCCACATTGGTGCTAGTTATCTTTAGTTTTAATTTTTCAATCTTTTTCCTTATTCCTTAATATCATGTACGAAAGTTTGTCAATTTGTATGAAAGTTTGTCAATTCTTTGGCTAATCAACTTTTTGTTTCTCCTAGGTGCATTAAGTGTTGCCAAACTTATTGGATGTGATATTGAGAATTTAAAGTTAGCATTGTCAACTCGTAAAATGAGAGTAGGCAATGATAATATCGTCCAGCAGCTTACTCATTCTCAGGTAACTAAACTTTTAAAGTAACCTTCCTAACATTATGTGCAAATAACATAACTTTTGCCTTCATGATTTCCTTCTTTTAGGCGATTGACACGAGGAGGGAGTTAACAATAGGAACATTATGTGCATAGTATATTTGATTATAGTGCAAGTTGTATTTCATATTTGAGCTCTTTTGCTGTGAACAAAGTATGCTCTTTAAGTTTTATGTTCTAAATTCGTTAGTTTAATGTATAATTACCTTGCTAATTATATTTTAATGTGTGACTTACACAGTTTCAAAATAGAGTTCCAACTACTTCAAGTCGAACTAATCCAGAGAATCAAAGTGAGCATGATGGAAGCAATGAGGACATAAGGAGGCGTACGGATGAAGAGAATCTACTAACTCCAATAGTCTTTTTTTAGTCTTTTTTGATGTTCAAATTATTTTGTATGGTGAAACTTGTTAGAACTATTTTGTAACCGAGTTATATGTAACTTAATACTTGTGTGAGAAACGTTGAATTCTGGATTTTAGACTGCAGAACTTAAAACTTCTTAAGTTGTGTTTGTTGCTTCTTGGAAAATATATATATAATGAATTTTGTTTTTTATTTTCTTTATTGTGTTATTGTGGATGACTGGAAATTACTACAAATTTATTTGATGCAAAAAAGGAAATAATATACAGGTTTTCAACCCAAAAAAAAATGAAATTCTGTTTCAACCCCTCCCCCCCCCCCAAAAAAAAAAAAACGAAGCTATACACCAACGTTTTGAAAATGCCGGTATATGTTTTTAAAAATAAAAAACAAATTTGAATAGCATAATTCAAAATTTAAAAAACATTCCCCGGCAATTTCAAAATGCCGGGGTTGCCTAATTTTAATAATTTTAAAATATTAAAAGTATTCTACACCGGCGCGTCGACAACGCCGGGCAATTTTGGCTGTACACCGGCGTTTCTCCAAAACGCCAGGGTATTATGGCAGAAATCCCCGGCACGCGCATCCCTGGCGTTTGTTGCGGCATTCACTGAAACGCCGGTAGCATAATCACCGGCGTTTAAAAACACCGGGGAAACCCTAAAAAAGCGCCGGTGAAGACTTCTTCCGTTGTAGTGTTGGGTGTGTTCTGCCTCTGGAGAAAATATTCGTACCCCTAAGAGCACAACCCTTTGGCTCAATTTTTAACTTATAACCTTATTTGCTTTTTTCTCCTTTCCGATATGGGACTAACTTTCAATGTCACATATCAAGCAAAAGTTCAATTCTTCATTTTAACAAGCTAACTTCGGAGGCGGATATTTCATTCATTTAAAATTTGTTTTGGACATGTGAGTACATCATTTTATACGTCTTGATGAGTAGAATACGATAGAACCGATTTCCAACAATCCCCACATGAATGATAATTTTCGTCTCTCACCTTACAACAGGTACATATCACAGAGAGGAATTGTAACAATGTCACAACGTGGATAGGTAGATATTTCACTTTGAACCCTCCCTAGTTAAAGTTTATCGAACATACTTGACTAATCGGTGAAATATTTTATCTTGAACCATCAACCGTTAGTGTATGCCCAAACAATAAACTCTGCACAACATTGTGTTCTTCACATCCCATCTCGGTTGTGTTTATTTTGGCCCTGAACAAATCTTAGTTCTGCGAGTGTTTTTAGAGAACTCCAGCCTTTCAAAGTTCTCATAGAGCCGACCCAACTCACACTTACATAGGTGACCGCATCCATAAAGAGTACCCTACAATAATCCACTTGTGATTTTCAAGATATGGACATCATTAAAAGCATAGCTTAACCTTTTAATACTTCTGTAGGCATGCATTTATTTTGCACCATAGGAATGAGATGGACCTGAGTCCAAATGCATTACTGTTTGAGTTACTCATAACTGGTTGTCCTGTTGAACTTGGTCCGTGGGATCTCCAGTTGCCAGGTTAGATTTCTGTATAAGGTAACTCGTATTGTTTTAGGCTTTTAACCCCATTCCCATTGATGCACAGTTAACTTTCTCTCTGGATAATCCCTTAGTAAATGGATCCGCTAAGTTATCCTGTGACCTCACAAAGTCAATGAAAATAATTCCATTGGAGAGTAACTACCGAACAGTATTATGGCGTCTACAAATATGTCGTGATTTGCCATTATATACATAATTGTGCGCTCTACTTAGCGCTACTTGATTATTGCAATGGATACAAATGGCCGTCATTGGTTTAGGCCAAAATAGAATATCTTCTAAAAAGTGGCGAAGCCATTCAGCTTCTTCACTAGCTTTATCTATAGCAATGAATTCGAAATCCATTGTGGATCAGGCAATACACATTTGTTTAGAAGATTTCCATGATACAACAACTCCTGCTAAGGTAAAGACATAACCACTTGTGGATTTTGATTCTTTTGAATTCGATATCTAATTTGCATCACTGTATCCTTCGAGAATGGCAAGATATCTGCCATAATACAGTGAAAAGTTTGTGGTGTTCTTTAAATACCCAAGTACTCTTAGTAGTGATGTCCAGTGACCTTTTCCTGGATTACTTGTGTATCTGCTTAGTTTGCTTACTGCATAAGCAATATCTGGTCTCGTACAGTTCATGAGGTACATTAAACTGCCTATCACACGAGAATACTCCAGTTGCATTATACTTTCACCAGTATTTTTGTGCAAAACTATAGATGGTGAAAAAGGGTTTGACACTCCTTTAATCCTATTTTCCTTGAATCTGTCAAGCACCTTTTCCACATAATGTGATTGAGATAATTCAATGCCACTAGATGTTCTTATTATTTTGATACCCAAAATAACATTTGCTACACCTAAGTCTTTCATGTTAAAGTGGTTGATTAGTATCATCTTTACAGTCTTGATGACTTCCATGTTAGGACCAAAGATTAGCATATCATCCACATATAGGCAAACAATCACGCATGACTTTCCCATTTGTTTGTAATAAACACATTTATCACATTCGTTAATTCAAAAGCATTTTTCATCATGACATTGTCGAATTTTTCATGCCATTGTTTCGGAGCTTGTTTAAGTCCATATAGGGATTTAACAAGTCTGCATACTTTATTTTCAGCTCCCTTTGAAACAAACCCTTCCGGTTGCTCCATGTAGATCTCTTCTTCGAGATCCCCATTTAAAAATGCCATCTTGACATCCATTTGATGAATTTCAAGATTATAGATAGATGATATTGCTATCAGCATTCTTATAGAGATTATCCGCATAATCGGTAAATAGGTATCAAAGAAGTCTAATTCCTCCTTTTGGAGATACCCTTTAGCCACTAATCTAGCTTTGTATTTGTCAATGGAACCATCTGGTTTCATCTTCCGTTTGAAGATCCATTTACATCCAATTTGTTTATGACCTGGTGGAAGGTCAACCAACCTCCAGGTGTGATTGCTTAGAATCGATTCAATCTCACTATTGATAGCTTCTTTCCAATAGGGAGACTCTGAAGATGAGACTGCCTCTTTGTAAGTCTGAGGTTCAGCCTTTAACATGTATGTTAGAAAATCTGGACCGAAAGACTTAGAGGTTTTAGGTCTTACACTTCTTCTTGGTTCGGATTCACCTTTTTCATGATGAGTTTCATCGTGTTTCTCAGTTGACACTTCTCTTGTTCTTTTGAGATCAGGGTTTCCATTATTTCTTTTGTGTGGAAACACATCTTCAAAGAATATGGCATCGCTTGACTCAATGATTGTGTTTACACTGATGTCACGTACTTCAAACTTGAAGACTAAGAATTTGTATGCACTACTATTTTCGGCATGGCCTAGAAAATAGCAATCTACAGTTTTTGGTCCAAGTTTGGTTCTCTTAGGAAGAGGAACAGAGACCTTAGCCAAACACCCCCACACTTTAAGGTATTTGTAATTAGGCATATGTCCTTTCCATAACTCATATGGAATGGAATCAGTTTTCTTGTGAGAGACTCTATTTAATATGTGATTCGACATATATAAGGCTTCCCCCCACAAATTTCTAGGTAGTCCAGAAGTTATAAGTAAGACATTAATCATATTTTTTAACGTTCTGTTCTTTCTTTCTGCAATTCCATTTTGCTGAAGTGAGTATGGGGCAGTTGTTTGGTGGATAATTCCATACTCTTTACACAATTGTGCAAATGGAGACTCATATTCTCCATCTCGATCAGACCTCAGTACTTTGATCTGTTGTTAAGCTAATTTTCTACTTCAGCCTTGTATTTTGTGAATGCTGCAATTGCTTCGTCTTTACTATTTAGTAAATAGAAATAGCAATACCGAGTGCAATCATCGATAAATGTGATAAAATACATTTTCCCACCTCTCATGGGTAAGGATTTGAAATCACATAAATTAGTATGAATTAAGCATAACGGATCAGTACTCCTATCCACTGTGTTGAATGGTTTCTTGACCATTTTTCCTTTTACACAAGTCTCACACTTGTGACTTTTATCAAATTTAAAGTTTGGAATCAAACCTAAATTTGCAAGTTTTTTCATCTTTCGAAAATTTATGTGCCCTAATCTATCATGCCATAAAATTGTTTCAGACTCAAGCAAATAAGAAACTGAATTTTTATTGATCATAGAATTAGAGTACATTGGGTTTTTGCTGATTACGGCTACATTAGCTTTGAATAATCCATCACACAGATATCCCCTTCCAACATAAACCCCAGCCTTGGTCAGTACCAACTTGTCTGACTCAATCACAATCTGAAAGCCTTTCTTGGAGAGCACAAATCCAGAAATAAAGTTCTTGCAGATGTTTGGCATGTGAAGCACATCGTTCGGCATGACGTTCTTTCCAGACGTGAACTTCAGGATGACCTGTCCACAGCCTTCGACCATCGACACAACAGAATTGCCCATATAAAGTTTTTCTTCGTGATCCAGTTTCTGATAAGTCGAGAACAGTGACTTATAGAAACATATGTACCGAGTAGCACCTGTGTCTACCCACCATTGTCTGGGATGTTGGACTAAGTTACATTCAGAAACAACAGCATACAAGTTTAGGTCATCGATGCTTGGAATGATGTTCTCAGTGACATTTCCTTTTGAAGTGCCACCAGTTTTCTTAAAACGGCAGTCTCTGGTAGAGTGACCAGACTTCCCACAAATCCAACAATTTTCATTGAACTTCTTGTTGGGCTTCTTGTCTCTGGATCCTTTATCTGAAGCTTTCCACTTCTTGGAATTCTTCTTGTTGTTGTTGGAGTTGCCCTTCCGCTTGATGTAGCTTTCCACAACATGTACTTTAGCCTCATCGCTTTTGAACTTGATTGTTCCTCGGTTGTCTGCTTCAATCTTCAACCTGACAACAAGATCTTCCAAGGATATTCCTTCTTTTTGTGGTTGAGGTAATACCTGAAGTCTTTCCAAGATGGTGGCAACTTTCTAATGATTGCTTCCATTAGAAAGGATTCGCCAACCTTATGGCCTTCGGCTTCAATCTCATGAATAATGATCTGAAGCTCCTGCATCTGGACAGTGACGGACTTAGAGTCCACCATTTTGTAGTCCATAAATTTATCCACGATAAATTTCTTCAAGCTGGCATTCTCAGTCTTGTATTTGTAGGCCGGACCGGTCCACAAGGACTTTGCAGTAGTGAGTGGACTGTATATCTTGTACAGAACTTCATCCAAACAATTACGGATGTAATTCTGGCAAAGAAAATCTGAATACCTCCATGCATCCATTGCTGCAAACGTCTCCTTGTGAGTTTCTGGATCTTCCCCTTAGCGGGCTTAGGTTCCTCCTCCTCGAGGAACCTATCCAACCCGAGGTTTGTGAGATAGAAGAGCATTTTAATCTGCCAAGTCTTGAAGTCAGCCCCTTTGAAATTCTCGAGCTTGTTGTGCATACTATTAACCATTTTCGGGAGTTCTGTATTGGTAGTCATATTGTTGTCTACAAAAGAAAAAAAATATTAAACGTCTTAAGTTGTTATAGCTTAAGTAGACAAAATTAATTTTTAATGAAAAATTAATAACAACGAATTAAATTCCTACTCGAATTTAATAATATTTATACTGTTACACAAACAGTATAATTCACTATCAACACAGAACAAAAGGAAGATATTGTATCTTCAATTTGAACCTTGATAATCGTGAATTAAAGTGACTGTTTCGCAAACAGTGTAAATCACTGTGCACAAATCACAGAAAGAAGATATGTTATCTTCAATTCCGGCCTTGAATATGGTGAAGAAAAAGACAGACTGAGGCTTGTTGAAACAATGTCCTTAAGACGTTTAATTCTACCACTGCTACGGTGTATATAGGTTATGCGGTAGTCGTCTCCCAAGATACAACAGTCAGAACTCCATTAACTAGTGAGACTCGATCGAAAAAGGATATGACAGTGTTTTGTGATATGTCTCTACTGATACAGGGTGGTAGGAAAGATATGAATGGGGCACAAATTTGATCAGAATCCAGTCCTATTTATAGCCCTAAGCCCTTGGCAGTTGTTGCAACTGTTCAGACAAAACTGTCATGATAGTTGCAACTGCCCGTATCCAGCCCGTATCAAATCAAAACTAAATTTTGCAAAAAAAATAAGTTTACTGTTTTAAGCCCAAGCCCAAGCCCGAGCCGGGCGGGCGCGCTCGTGTGTTTCACACCGACGCCCAAGTTGGGTGTGTTCTTCCTCCGGAGAAAATATTCGTACCCCTAAAGGCACAACCCTTTGGCTTAGTTTTTAACTTATAACTTCATTTTCTTTTTGCTCCTTTCCGATTTGGGACTAACTTTCAATGTCACATATCAAGCAAAAGTCCAATTCTTCATTTTAACAAGCTAACTTCGGAGGCGAATATTTCATTCATTTGAAATCCATTTTGGACATGTGAGTACATCATTTTATACGTTTTGATGAGTAGAATACGATGGAACCGATTTCCAACAAAAGTCGCCGTGGACTTTGGACCGCCGGTCAAAACTGCTTGGGAAATAAGGAGGTTTACAGAATGAGGTTTACGGAGCGACGGCGGCGGTTGGAGGAAGGGGGCGATGACGGCGGGAGGACGGGGACGACGACGGCGGGAGGAGGAGGATTTAGATATTGGGTTTGGTGAGAGAGTGATAAATGAAATATTTTGGGGGGAGGAGGAAAATGAAATAGATGGGGAAAAAAGTTGGAGATTTGGTGGTTCTATCCCGGCGTTTTTTACAAAAAAAGCCGGGATAGACCACCATATACCGGCGTTCTATATAAACGCCGGCCCAAAACGTCGCAAAAGAATGTGTCCGAAATAGAATTATTCTATCTCGGTGTTTCTTATAACGCCGGGAAAAAAACACCGGGATAGGTGTTTCATTTTGTAGTGTGCCCATTTTTCACCGTACCTGGGCACCGATGCGACGCCCCTTGCACATTTTTCGAAGCACCCGGAGGCAGGCACAACGCGTCGCTTACAGGGAATGTCCTACCATTTGTGCGTATATTATTAGGATTCATGTTTGTAGGATTTGACAAAGTTTTGTATTGGCTTTCCTCTGCCTAATGCAACCCTCTTTCTTACCTGGTTTGTAGCCGAATTCCTAGCTTGAGACAGGCAATGGCGAAGTTCTCAATTATCATTATCTTCTGCTCATTTATTTTATATCGCCGCTGGTGTTTATACCACACAGTTCGTGGTGTTGTTCATTGGTGGCAACTTTTCGGGAAAGAAATGTTAGACATTTTATTTATTTTCCACTTAATCAAGTAAGTAATTTGATTAATTAGTTATGTGGACAAATATGTTATGTGATCCATTTAAATGGAAAATGGTAAATGATCAATATGGTAACTGATCAATATGGTAAATGATCAATATGGTAACTGATCAGTATGGTAAATGATCAAATGGTAACTGATCAATATGGTAACTGATCAAATGGTAACTGATCAATATGGTAACTGATCAAAGTAATTTCCCCATGATTCTCTCCCCTCATTTAGAAAACCACACACTAATTTTGCAATTACAATAACTACTCTATGATGGCTAGAGTAGTATAAATATAAGAATGAAAAAGGTCACCAAACTCACTCTCTTATACAATTCTGATATACACCATCTAAAGTGAGAAAGGAGAGTTTGGAACCAAAATTGAGATTGACAACATCAAGAGGCTTTTGGCGAAAACGGTTTCAGACTTCAAAACGGCAATGGCTGGAGGTACGATTATTAATTTCATTTTATAGCTTCCGCTTCCATTCATGTATATTCATATGGCGATTAGAGTATACATGAAGATTTGTTTTGTTTTGTCTTACATTTAATTTACATAAATGTGTTTTTTTGACTTACATTTGGTATCAGAGCCATTAAAATTATCTCTGCCTTGCTTGTTATTTCATTTCACAAAAGGAAACGTCTGTGAAATCTAAGGATGATTTTAAACACTACTCTCCTATTATTGATTTCCCGTGTTGAATCTTTACTGGATTTGACCGATTCATCTTTAATTACTTTGGTTGGGTTTTGCCTAAATTTAAGCTAAATTTCGGTTTAGTTTTGGTTAATGAAGCCTAGCCGAACTTGGTAACCCAAGCCTATGTTATTGGTTTCTTTGCTAAATCAAAAATATAGTTATGAAGAAATACTGATTTTGTGATTGATTGAGATCATGTTATTTTGTTAAAACTAGAAAACTTTAGTATTGTTTTGAAATAACTAGTTAAAGATGTTATGGCCATTAAAATTGTACATGATCAAAATATTAAAGAAATATGTCGAGTGATTTGTTAATTTTAGTAATTGGAGAGTAGCCACAACATCTCTAGTTATTTTAAAATTTCTTATGAAATCACATATGGAAACTAGACATTAATTTGTAATTAATCATATGTAATATGATGAAATATGCCCACAGGAAATTTTATTATATTTTGTATGATTAATTAGGGTGAAATATTGAATTATGTTCCTTAATCTACCCACAGGAATTAAGGAATGAATATGGTTTAATAGTTTCATCATACAGTTATGAATCTAATTTGAGTAGGACTTTAGCCCACAGGCAGGTTTTATGTCACTAGATTCATATTTTTATTCATGATTTGCATTGGTAAAACATGATAAAGTTAAGTCTCAAATTTTTGTTTACATGCATGTATGTATATTGTTGCAGCAATTTTACCCGAGAACATTTCTGATGTCAATTGTGACATTCCTGAATTAAAGAGTGATAACTATAAGGTGTGGAAAGATAGAGTGCTTTTGCAATTGGGATGGATGGATATCGACTATGCTATTCGGAAAGACGAACCCCCTAGTATAACTGAGACTAGCACTCCAGTTGCAGTTGATCTTTATGAAAAGTGGGAGCGATCTAATTGCCTCTCAATTATGTTCATAAAGACCAAACTTTGTGCTAGCATTCGGGGTTCTATCGATCAGCATACTAAGGTTAAAGATCTCCTTAAAGCCATTGATGAACAGTTTGTAAATTCGGACAAAGCTCTTGCTAGCACCTTAATTATGAAGTTTTCATCTATGAGGCACAATGAGTTTAAGTGTGTGCGTGATTATATCATGTGCATGAGGGATATTGCGGCCCAACTTAAGGATTTGGAAGTTACCATGTCTGAATCTTTCCTAGTACATTTCATTTTGTGCACTCTCCCTCCACAATGTGGCACTTTTAAGATCTCTTATAATACACATAAGGATAAATGGTCAATTACCGAACTTATGACCATGTGTGTTCAAGAGGAGGGCAGATTGAGGATGGAAGAAGGAGAAAAGGTGAACCTTACTACTGCCTCTTCTTCAAAGAAGAGAAAGGATCACATTAAGGAAAAGGGAAAGGGAAAGCTTTCAGCAAACCAAGGCATAAAGAAGGAGTCTACGTGTTTCTTTTGTAAAAAGAAGGGACACATGAAGAAAGACTGCATGAAGTTTAAGACTTGGCTTGAGAAGAAAGGTAATTTTCTAGCGTTTGTTTATGAATCTAATATGGTTAATATTAATTATAATACATGGTGGATTGACTCTGGTACTACAATCCATGTTTCGAATACCTTGCAGGGTATGACAAACCTAAGGAAACCGATGGAAAGTGAACACTACATCTATTCGGGTAGTCAGACCAGTTCATATGTGGAGGCCGTTGGGACATGCAGTTTAATTTTAAGTAGTGGTTTTAGTATGCATTTAGAAAAGACGTTTTATGTACCAGGTTTCACTAGAAACTTGATTTCAGTTTCAAGACTTGTACCTTTGGGAATTTCCTTTAATTTTTCAGATTCTGGTTTCAGTATTTTCAGAAATTCTGAAGTTATTGGATATGGTATTTTGTCTGATGGTTTATATCGTCTTTGTTTGCAAAATGATATTACTAATAGTTCTATGCATGTTAATACTGGGTTGAAAAGATGTATTATAAATAAGGACTCCTCTATTTTGTGGCACCGGAGATTGGGACATATCTCCATTGAGAGAGTTAAGAGATTGGTAAAGGATGGGGTACTTGGTACTTTAGACTTTACTGATTTCGATACTTGTGTTGGTTGCATTAAGGGAAAGCAAACTAATAAACACAAAATTGGTGCCAAAAGGAGTTCAAACCTATTAGAGATCATACACACGGATATTTGTTGTCCAGACATGAATGCTAATGATCCGAAATACTTTATCACCTTCATAGATGATTATTCACGATATATGTATCTTTACTTACTTCGTTCTAAAGACGAAGCTTTGGATGCCTTTAAATTGTTTAAGGCTGAGGTAGAGAAACAATGTGATAAGCACATTAAGATTGTGTGATCAGATAGAGGTGGAGAGTACTACGGTAGATACACTGAGAACGGACAAGCACCAGGTCTATTTGCAAGATTTCTTCAAGAACATGGGATTGTTGCCCAATACACCATGCCTGGTTCTCCATATCAGAATGGTGTAGCAGAAAGAAGAAATCGAATCTTAATGGACATGGTGAGAAGTATGAGGAGTAATGTTAAACTTCCATCATTTTTATAGGTAGAAGCTCTTAAGACGGCAGTGTACATATTAAACCAGGTTCCTTCCAAGGTCGTCTCAAAGACGCCTTTTGAGCTATTCAAAGGATGGAAACCGAGTTTGCAACATGTACGCATTTGGGGATGCCCGTCTGAGGTGAGAGTGTACAACCCACAAGAGAAGAAGCTAGACCCAAGGACCATTAGTGGGTATTTCATTGGATATGCTGAAAGGTCTAAGGGTTATAGATTCTATTGTCCGTCTCATAATACCAGGATTGTGGAATCAAGAAACGCTAAATTTCTTGAGAATGACTTGATTAGTGGGAGTGATCAATTTTAGGACATTGTTCCTGAAAAGGATTATGATCAACTTCCACCCACTATTTCAAGTGACAAGTTGATTGTCATTCACGCACCTCAAGCTAAATTGCGTGTTAGACAGCCAACTGTTGAGGTTCCACAAGTTGACAACAATCTAATAGATCATGATGGTAATGAGGAACAAACAGTTCATCCTGAGGATCAACAAGTTCCATTGAGGAGATCTACTAGAACAAGGAAATCAACTATTTCTGGTGACTATTTAGTGTATCTGCAAGAATTGGATTATAATATTGGAGCCGACGATGATCCTATGTCATTTTCACAAGCCATAAGTTCTACAGATTCAAACTTATGGATGAATGCCATGAAAGATGAGATGGACTCTATGGCATCTAACCGAGTTTGGGATCTTGTCGAGTTGCCAAATAGTGAAAAAGCCATTGGATGCAAGTGGGTCTTTAAAATAAAGAAAGACTCGCATGGCAACATCGAGAGACATAAAGCTAGACTTGTTGCCAAAGGGTTCACTCAAAGGGAAGGAATCGATTACAACGAGACTTTCTCTCCTGTATCAAAGAAAGATTCTTTCCGAGTGGTGATGGCATTAGTAGCTCATTTTGATTTTGAGCTACACCAAATGGATGTGAAAACGGCATTTCTCAATGGTGATTTAGAGGAAGAGGTTTATATGAAACAACCTGAAGGATTCTTCTCTAAAGAGGGTGAGCATTTGGTTTGTAAGCATAATAAATCCATATACGGGTTGAAACAGGCTTCCCGACAATGGTATGTGAAATTCCATAAAGTGATTACTTCATTTGGGTTCGAAGAAAATGTTATGGATCAATGTATATACCTTAAGGTCAGTGGGAGCAAGATTTGTTTCCTTGTGTTATATGTGGATGATATTTTGCTAGCAACCAATGATAAAGGATTGCTATATGAGGTGAAACGATTTCTTTCAAGTAACTTTGATATGAAAGATATGGGCGAGGCATCTTATGTCATCGGCATAATGATCCATAGAGACAGATCTCGAGGCATTTTGGGTTTGTCTCAAGAGGCCTATATCAACAAGGTCTTAGAAAGATTCGGTATGAAAGATTGTTCACCAAGTGTAGCACCCATTGTGAAAGGTGATCGGTTCAGTTTGGACCAATGCCCCAGGAATGGCATTGAAAGGGAACGAATGAAAAATGTTCCATATGCTTCAGCTGTTGGTAGCATTATGTATGCTCAGGTCTGTACTAGACCCGACATTTCATATGCCGATGGAGTATTAAGAAGATATCAGAGTAACCCAGGCATTGATCACTGGAAGGCTGCGAAGAAAGTAATGAGGTACCTTAAGGGTACTAAGGATTACATGCTTATGTATAGGCGGACTGATAGTCTTGAGGTGGTAGGCTACTCCGATTCTGACTTTGGTGGCTGCAATGATTCACGTAAATCCACATCAGGATATGTGTTCATGCTAGCTCACGGGTCTATATCCTGGAGGAGTGCCAAGCAGACCTTGATAGCCACTTCTACGATGGAGGCTGAGTTCGTTTCTTGTTTTGAGGCTACTTCACATGGTGTATGGCTGAAAGGTTTCATATCTGGGCTAAGAGTTGTTGACTCTATTAGCCGACCGATAAGAATGTATTGTGACAATTCAGCTGCTGTCTTTATGGCTAAGAATAATAAGAGTGGAAGTCGAAGTAAACACATCGACATAAAATATCTAGCCGTAAAGGAACGTGTGCAGGAAAAGAAAGTGATCATTGAGCACATTAACACTGAATTGATGATAGCTGATCCCTTGACTAAAGGCATGCATGTTAAAGGATTCAAGGATCATGTAATTAGAATGGGACTTGGTTCCATTATGTAGCACATTCATTATGTTTGTCTGAAACTTTCATTTAGTTGGATTATTTCTCTTTTGGAATTGTGTACGTACTTAATTTGGTTATTTGTTAAGAAATATCATTATGTTGACCTAGAGTAAACATATGGTCTACTCATTAAGTTAAGTGTGAGTGGTGAAAGACTAAGTATATTGTGATACATGGAAGATTAATTCTTGCTCTTAAAGAGAATTAGTCGCCATGATTCGTATACGGAGTCTCTCTCGTTAAATGGATCAAGTGGGAGAATGTTAGACATTTTATTTATTTTCCACTTAATCAAGTAAGTAATTTGATTAATTAGTTATGTGGACAAATATGTTATGTGATCCATTTAAATGGGAAATGGTAAATGATCAATATGGTAACTGATCAACATGGTAAATGATCAATATGGTAACTGATCAGTATGGTAAATGATCAAATGGTAACTGATCAATATGGTAACTGATCAAATGGTAACTGATCAATATGGTAACTGATTAAAGTAATTTCCCCATGATTCTCTCCCCTCATTTAGAAAACCACACACTAATTTTGCAATTACAATAACTACTCTATGATGGCTAGAGTAGTATAAATATAAGAATGAAAAAGGTCACCAAACTCACTCTCTTATACAATTCTGATATACACCATCTAAAGTGAGAAAGGAGAGTTTGGAACCAAAATTGAGATTGACAACATCAAGAGGCTTTTGGCGAAAACGGTTTCAGACTTCAAAACGGCAATGGCTGGAGGTACGATTATTGATTTCATTTTATAGCTTCCGCTTCCATTCATGTATATTCATATGGCGATTAGAGTATATATGAAGATTTGTTTTGTTTTGTCTTACATTTAATTTACATAAATGTGTTTTTTTGACTTACAAGAAACTCTCATGTAATGCTTATCCTTCACAATCTACCTGCGGGCTGATCCTTGCTGAAAAAACTTGTGAGGATGACTAGTTTTTCCTTTTCTCCCATTGTAAAAATGACATTATAATTACCCTTCACAATCTACCTGCGGTCTGATCCTTGCTGAAAAAATTTGTGAGGATGACTAGTTTTTCCTTTTCTCCCATTGTAAAAATGACATTATAATTTTGGCATTTTTTTCTTCAAAAATTATTCGCAACTTCAAGGATAAGAGTTAGGTGCCTACTGACTATATGAATCAAACTGTGGCTGAAGAATTTATTACCGTTAAGTGGGGCTGTTTCTAGTTTCTACCAATTCAAGATATTACTTTGCCATTTAAAAAATTGCTTTATATCAGTGGAGTTGCTAAAACTGTTAATTACTTTCTTTTATGTTCTTTACTTTATGCAATAACTAGTATCAGACACGTGCACACGTGCACGTAGAGAAAATTGAAGGATAATGAAAAGGGTAAGAAGAAAATAATTTCCAAACCGATCCACTTTCGAAGATATTTACAAAACAGGTCCACTTTCTAAAATATTTACCCAAGTTAGTCCATAATTAAAAAGAAAATAATTTTCAAACTGATCCACTTTCAAAAATATTTACCAAACAGGTCCACTTTCGAAAATATTTACCAAAGTAACCCAACCCGTGCGTTGCACGGGTTGGGTTACTGACTTGGGTTACTGACTAAGGGGCTCTCCCATTATAGTAGTAGAGATAAGGATCAAAAGTTCCTGCACTTTTTTACATAATGCGACTATTCAGTATATATCAATTGTGAACTTAAAGTAGATATCAGTAGCCCCTCAAAGTATTCAGACCGGTTAGGAGTAAGGACTCCAACTGATTGATTAGTGGCCTTTATTCCCCTACATTGATTAGTAGCCTTTATTCCTCTATAAGTTTCCATAATGATGCTGCTAATTTTAGTGTGAGAGCAAACAGATGATTTGTGAATTGTTCTAGAATCAATAAAAGCTAACATTTAAATTACTTGCCGATATTGACCATTCTCAATGGTGTTGCTGACCTGCGAAAAATTCTAAACACCGGGATTGATCTCGACGACGAATCCCCTGACGCTGAAGTTAAAGATTATGAAAGAGCTTTTGGATGGAAAATACTAATTACCTAATACTGACGGGGTAGGGGTACTAATAGTCGCCTTTGGAACAAGTTTCAAGATAATCATTTATCTCTACTTCTCGTTGTTTTTGGATAAGAAATAGAGTTTAAATTCCTTTCATGGTAAGAGATTTGGTTTAAACCGTCTTTTAGGGATAATCATAAATTCAAATTACTCTTTAAATGATCTGGATTTATTTATAAGGAAGTGTCACCCTAACCCAGTAAGACATACCCATTTTTGGGTTATTGGGCTTGGAAAAGACCCATTTCCCATTTTTGACCCGTTTGTAGTGAAAATTATTGTTTTACCCCTGAGAGCTTTGAGATTCGTGCCCGATTTGAACGGTCTCAATTTAGTTCTATTTTTGCTCATATCACAACACTCCTGAATACTGAGTTTCGTAGCCTCTGAGTAGTAGTTCGCTCGTTTTTAATGGCTTACAGAATTTATCGGAGTTTTTAGAGATGTTTAGATCTCGCTCGGGGTGTAACGATGCTTTAAAATACTTAAAATTATTTTTAGAATTTACTGGATTTTTTGTGACTTTTCCAGATTTTTCTAAACTTTTTTCAATTTAATCATTTTTTGAATTTTTTAATCCAATTTCCAAATTTTAATAATTAATTTTCAAATTTTTAATTAATTATTCTAAAAATAAAATTATTTTTTCAGAATATAAAAATATTTTCCAGAATTAATAATTATTTTTAGAATTCTTTAATTAATTATTTCGAATTTTTATTAATTTTCAAAATTTTTAAATAATTAATAATTAAATAAATAAGTTAATTTAAAAGTACCTTGATCAGATCATAGCCGTCCATCACGATCTGGCACGAAGATCTGGGAGATGGGACGGTAAACGCTTTCCATCAGCTCGGTTTGGCACATGCTCGAATCAAATCCGTGTTACTCTGGTCTCAAGCTGACGTGGCGCTCTGTGCTGTTGACACGTCAGCGTTGACTAATGACCGGTCAGCATTGACCGTTGATCGTTGACTTTTTTCACAGCCATTCATCTCAAGTGTTGACCATTGACGGAAACTAGCTTCTCTTTAATCTTGACTGTTGATTTGGATGGTGCGATTTTTTAGGAAATCCAACAATAGACGCTTTCTATTAGCTCGTTTGGCACCTGCTCAGCTCAGTTCCGAACTACTTTGGTCCCGAGCTGACGTGGTCCAATACGAGTGTGCCACGTGTTGTTGACCGGTCAAATGTTGACCGGTCAACGTTGACTGTTGACCAAAGTGGCTCATATCAATCCCAACTGTTGATTTTTTATGGCACGATTTTTAAGAGTCGACGGTAAATACGTTCGTCATGGTCGGATGTGTTTCGAGCTGCTGTGACCCGAACCCATCGTGGCCTAATGGAGTGGCGCCACATGTCATTGACTGGTCAAAGTTAACCCATTACATGTTGACTTAGTCAACCCTTCGGTTTGCTGTGACGTAGCTGCATTGTATCTGGCTTTCTCGATGCTGTAAAGGTCCGATTTGAGCGCGTGACCCCTCGTTTAGAAGATGACTCGAAGATATAAAATTTCTCTTCAAACTCAGAAGATGTTCAGTACGATCCCTTTGAGAAAGAACAAAAAAATCAACGGGAGTAAGTAACAGTTGAAAAACCGTGATGTTGAAATAAACCTGCAATATCTTTGCCTTCATGAAATTGAGAAGAGCTTTGTATGGCTCTTGGGAAGATTCGTTCTTAGAGGCGAGTTAGGGGAGTGTCTCTAGACAAGTTAGGCTCCAAACTTGCTGTTGGTGAAGAAGAGGGTCGCACGGGGAGCGAGCGAGATGAAGAGCATCGACATGCTCTAGGAGAGAGCCATTCGGGAGGCGAGTTTGAGGAGCAACTCTAGGGGTGAGTTGAGTTCCGAACACGTTTGGAAGAAGACCACTCGGGTGGCGAGTGGGACGGAGGGCATCACCAAGCTCTAGGAGAGAGCCATTCTGGAGGAGAGTTTGAGCAGCAACTCTAGGTGTGAGTTGAGCTTCAAACTTGTTTGGAAGAAGGCCGATCGGGAGGCGAGCAGAATGAAGAGCCTTGCTGGGCTGTAGGAGAGATTCATTCGGGAGGTGAGTTAAGGGGGCAACTCCAAGGGTGAGTTAAGCTCCGAACTCACTGTGGATGAAGAAAGCCATTCGGGAGGTGAGCAAAATGAAGAGTACCATCAGGCTCTAGGAGAGAGTTGTTCGGGAGGTGAGTTAAGGGAGCAACTCCATGGGTGTGTTAAGCTCCGAACTCGTTTGGAAGAAGGCCGCTCGGGAGACGAGCGGGATGAAGAGCATCACCGGGATCTAGGAGAGAGCTGTTTGGGAGTCGAGTTTGAGGAGCCATTCTAGGGGTGAGTTGAGCTCCAAACACGTTGTGGAAGAAGGCCGCTCGGGAGGCGAGCGGGATGAAGAGCATCATCGGGCTCAAGGGAAGAGACGTTTGGGAGGTGAGCGACATGAAGAGCATCGCCGGGCTGTAGAAGAAAGTCGCTTGGGAGGTAAGTTTGGGGAGCGACTCTAGGGGTGAGTTGAGCTCCGAACTAGCTGTCGGTGAAGACGATCGCTCAAGAAGCAAGCGAGATTAAGAGTGTCACCGGGCTTTAAGAGAGAGCCATTCGGGAGGTGAGTTAAGGGAGCAACTCTATGGGTGAGTTAAGCTCCGAACACACTGTGGATGAAGAAGGCCGGTCAAAAGACAAGCGGAATGAAGGGTATCACCGAGCTCTAGGAGAGCCATTCGGGAGGCAAGTCTGAGGAGCCACTCTAGGGGTGAGTTGAGCTCTGAACTCGTTGGGGAAGAAGTCTGCTTGGGAGGCGAGCGGGATGAAGAGCATCACCAGGCTGAAGAAAGAGTTCTTCGGGATGCGAGATTGAGGTGCAACTCTAGGGGTGAGTTGAGCTACGAACTCATTTGGAAGAAGGCCGCATAGGAGGCGAGCAGAATGAAGAGCATCACTAGGCTCTAGGAGAGAGCCGTTCGGGAGGCGAGTTTGAGGAGCAACTCTAAGGGTGAGTTAAGCTCCGAACTCGTTTGGAAGAAGGCCACTCAGGAGGAGAGCGGAACGAAGAGCATCACCTAGCTCAAGGGAAAAGCCATTTGGGAGGTGAGCAAGATGAAGAGCATCACCTAGCTGTAGAAGAAAGCCACTTTGGATACGAGTTAGGGGAGCAAATCTAAGGGTGAGTTGACCTCCGAACTCGTTTGGAAGAAGGCCGCTCGATAGGCGAGCTGGATGAAAGGCATCATCAGGCTCTAGGAGAGAACTGCTCGAGAGGCGAGTTTGAGGAGCAACTCTAGGGGTGGGTTAAGCTCCGAAGTGGGGAGGTGAACAGAACGAAGAGCATCTTCGGGCTCTAGGAGAGTTTCATTCAGGAGGTGAGTTAAGGGCACAACTCTAGGGTTGAGTTGAGCTCCGAACTCACTGTTGATGAAGAAGGCCGCTCGGGAGGCGAGCAAATTGAAGAGTATCATCGGGCTCAAGGAAGAGCTGTTCAGGAGGTGAGTTAAGGGAACAACTCTGTGGTTGAGTTAAGCTCCGAACTCGTATGGAAAAAGACCGTTCGGCAAGCGGGATGAAGAGCATCACTGGGCTCTAGGAGAAAGCCATACGGGAGGCGAGTTTGAGGAGCCACTTTAGTGGTAAGTTGAGCTCCGAACTCGTAGTGGATTAAGGCCGCTCAGGAGGCAAGTAGGATAAAGCGCCTCACCAGGTTCAAGGGAAGAGCTGTTTGGGAGGTGAGCGAGATGAAGAGCATCGTCAGGATGTAGAAGAGATGCTTAGGAAGCGAGTTAAGGGAACAACTCTATGGGTGAGTTGCACTCTGAACTCGTTCGGAAGAAGGCCGCTCGGGAGGCGAGTGGGATGATGTGCATCATCGGGCTCTAGGAGAGAGCCCTTCAGGAGGCGAGTATGAGGAACCAGTCTGGGGGTGAGTCGAGCTTCAAACTCGCTGTCGGTGAATACAACTGCTCGAGAAGCGAGCAAGATTAAGAGTGTCACTGAGCCCTTAGAAAGAGTCGTTTGGGAGGTGAGTTAAGGAAGCAACTCTATGAGTGAGTTGAGCTCCTAACTCACTATGGATGAAGAAGGCCGCTCGGGAGATGAGTGCAATGAATAGCATCACCAGGCTCAAGGAAAGAGCCATTCGGGAGGCGAGTTTGCGGAGCAACTCTAGGGGTGAGTTGAGCTCCGAACTTGTTTGGAAGAAGACTGCTCGGGAGGAGAGCAGGATGAAGAGCATCACCAGGCTCAAGGGAAGAGCCGCTTGGGAGGTGAGCTAGATGAAAAGCATCACCGAGCTATAGAAGAGATCCTCTTGGAAGGCAAGTTTAGGGAGAAACTCTAGGTGTGAGTTAAGCTCCAAACTCGCTATCGGTGAAGACGACTGCTCGAGAAGCGAGTGGGATGAAGAGTGTCAACAGGATCTAAGAGAGAGCCATTTAGGAGATGAGTTAAGAGAGCAACTCTATGGATGAGTTGAGCTCCGAACTCAATGTGGATGAAGAAGACCGCTCGGGAGACGAGCGGAATGAAGGGTATCACCAGGCTCTAGGAGAGAGCCATTCAGGAGGCAAGTTTGAGGAGCCACTCTAGGGGTGAGTTAAGCTCCAAATTTGTTGGGGAAGAAGTCTGCTCGGGAGGCAAGCGGGATGAAGAGCATCGCCGGGCTCAAGGGAAGAGTTCTTCGGGAGGCGACTTTGAGGAGCAACTCTAGGGGTGTATGTAACACCCCGTACTTAAGCGTGTGTGTGTGTGTATATATATATATATATATATATATATATATATATATATATATGTATATGGGTAAAAGGGATATGAGCAACTTGCGCATTTAGTAAATGAGCAATTGATTATGTGGCATGCATGTAATACATTGGACAACTAACCCTTTTAAAGATTGTCCAATCACATGTATGCCACATCATCAATTGCTTATTTACTAAATGAGCAAGTTGCTCATACCCCTTTTTCCCTATATATATATATATATATATATGAGTGAGAAAAATGTGGTTGGCCTATAGGACTTCTATAAGCTATGGATTAATGGATTAATGGTTGTGGCCTATAGAAAGTTCATATGTGTCTTATGCATTAATAAATGCATTAAATGAAATGAAGTGAAGAAGTTGGGGGTGTTGGTGTTTGGCGTGGCATGTGTGTGTATATTGTCCCACATCGTGGGTGGAGGTGAGAGAGTGAGAGGTGATATAGGAAAGACAATGATCAAATGTTACCTAACAGTCCGGACAACTTTTGTGAGGCACACCTATGGTGGGCAGTTATTAGGATTTTATTTGTTTACGTATTGCGCGCACGTGTAGTCACGTGCGTAGCTGAGCCGGGCTCGGGGCGTTGCAAATGGTATCAGAGCCAACTTTCGACACCAAGTGTGTGCAAGATGTATGCCTGAGAGAGAGCGAGGTTGGTATAGGTTGCCCGGGTAGGAGACTGTACAACTAGCAAAATCAGGGTAGTCCTCTCCACATTGGCTAGAAAGGGATCCTGGATCATGTTGCAAGTTCCGGGATCTGCGAGGACGCTGAGTTCTTAAAGAGGAGTGTGTGACCCCGTGCTTAAGAGTGTCACCGGGTTCTAAGAGAGTCGTTCGGGAGGTGAATTATGGGAGTAATTCTATAGGTGAGTTAAGCTCCGAACTCACTGTGGATGAAGAAGGTTGCTCGGGAGACGAGCGAAATGAAAAGCATCACCAGACTCAAGGGAAGAGCCGTTCGGGAGGCGGGTTTGAGGTGCAACTCTAAGGGTGAGTTGGCCTCCAAACTAGTTTGGAAGAAGGCCACTTGGGAGGCGAGCGGAATGAAGCGCATCACTAGGAACTAGGAGAGAGTCGTTCGGGAGGCAAGTTTGAGGAGAAACTCTATGGGTGAGTTAAGCTCCGTACTCGTTTGGAAGAAGGCAGCTTGAGAAGCGAGCGGAACTAAGAGCATCATCGGGCTCTAGGAGAGAGCCGTTCGAGAGGTGAGTAAGGGAGCAGCTCTAGGGGTGAGTTGAGCTCCGGACTCACTGTCGATGAAGAAGGCCTCTTCGGAGGCGATCGGAATGAAGGGTATCGCTGAGCTATTGGAGAGAGCCGTTCGGGAGGCGAGTTTGAGGAGCCACTCTATGGGTGAGTTAAGCTCTGAACTCATTATGGAAGAAAGCCACTCGGGAGGCGAGTGGGATGAAGAGCATCACCTGGTTCAAGGTAAGAGCCGTTCGGGAGGTGAGTTGGAGGAGCAACTCTAAAGGTGAGTTGAGCTCCGAACTTGTTTGGAAGAAGGCCACTCGAGAGGCGAGTAGGATGAACTGCATCACCGTACTCAAGGGAAGAGTCGTTTGGGAGGTGAGCGAGATGAAGAGCATTGCCTAACTGTAGAAGAGAGCCTTTTGGGAGGCGAGTTAAGGGAGCAACTCTATAGGTGAGTTGAGCTCGAACTTGTTTGGAAGAAGGTCATTCTGGAGGCGAGCGGGATGAAGGGCATCGCCAGGCTCTAGGAGAGAGCCGTTCGGGATGCGAGTTTGAGAAGCAACTCTAGGGATGGGTTGAGCTCCGAACTCGTTTGGCGAACGGAACGAAGAGAGTTGTTGGGCTCTTGGAGAAAGTCATTCATGAAGTGAGTTAAGGGGGCAACTTTGGGGGTGAGTTGAGATCCGAACTCACTATGGATGAAGAAGGCCGTTCGGGAGGCGAGCAGAATGAAAAGTATCATTGGACTCTAGGAGAGTGCCATTTGAGAGGTGAGTTAAGGGAGCAATTCTATGGTTGAGTAAAACTCCGAACTCGTTTGGAAGGCCGCTCGGGAGGCGAGCGGATGAAGAGCATCACTGGGCTCTAGGATAGAGCCATTCGGGAGGTATGTTTGAGGAGCCACTCTAGGGGTGAGTTGAGCTCCAAACTTACTGTCGGTGAATACGATCGCTTGAGAAGCGAGCGAGATTAAGAGTGTCACCGGGCTCTAAGAAGGAGCCGTTCGGGAGGTGAGTTAAGGGAGCAACTCTATGGGTGATTTGAGCTCCAAACTCACTGTGGATGAAAAAGGTCGATCGGGGGGCGAGCGGAATGAAAAGCATCACCGGGCTCAAGGGCAGAGCCGTTCGGGAGGCGAGTTTGAGGAGCAACTCTAGAGGTGAGTTAAGCTCTGAACTCATTTGGAAGAAGGTTGCTCGAGAGGTGAGCCGAACGAAGCGCATCACCAAGCTCTAGGAGAGAGCCGTTCTGGAGGCGAGTTTGGGGAGCAACTCTAGGGGTGAGTTAAGCTCCGCATTTTGAAGAATGCAGCTCGGGAGGCGAGCGGAACGAAGATCATCGCCGGGCTCTAAGAGAGAGCCGTTCGGGAGGTGATTTAAGGGAGCAACTCTAGGGGTGAGTTGAGCTCCGAACTCACTGTTGATGAAGAAGGTCGCTTGAGAGGCGAGCGTAATGAAGGGTATCACTGGGCTCTAGGAGAAAGCCGTTCGGGAGGCGCATTTGAGGGGCAACTCTAGGGGTGAGTTGAGCTCCGAACTCGTTGTGGAAGAAGGCCGCTCGGGAGGCGAGCAGGATCAAAAGCATCACCGGGCTCTAGGAAAGAGCCGTTTGGGTAGTGAGCGAGATGAAGAGCATCGTCGGACTGTAGAAGATAGCCACTTGGGAGGCGAGTTGAAGGAGCAACTCTAGTGGTGAGTTAAGCTCCGAACTTACTGTGGATGAAGATGGTAGTTCAGGAGGCGAGTTTAAGGAGCAACTCTAGGAAAAAGTTGGACGTCGAACTTGTCGTTTGAGCCTGAAAAATTTGTAGAAGCAATCCGGGGAGGGGTTGACACTGACTTTGTCGTTTGGACCCGACAGGCTTGTTGAGGCGACTCCATGAGAGATTTGGTGCTGACCTTGCCGTTTGGACTTGGTAGGCTTGTAGAGGCAACTTGAGGAGTGAGTTGGACGTCATATCCGATGCTTGAAGGTGAACTGGTTGCAGTAGAAGCTTTTCGGACGAGCTGGGCTCCACCACCATTGCATGGAGTTCAGGAGTTGCTGGTGTGGCTCCGAAGAGGTGCTGAGCACGAAGCTCATTGATGATGGTTGTCAAGCTGAGGTAGTAGCTTCAGGGGTAAGCTCGGCCCTAGATTCGGTATGTTTGAGTCAAATTTGGAGATAGCCCTGGAAACGAGCTGGTCTTCGAACTTGCTTGTTGCAAAATTTAACAAGTAGTGAGAGGAGTTTGAATGGTCGTTTCAAGCCCCGAAACCGCATACTTGCAAGCTATGAGGGTAATTTCAAACCAGGATTGTGAACTTTGAATCAGTTGTTTCGAAGTTATCAACGGTTGTAGGAGCAATTCTAATTGGGGAGCCACTCCGCACTTGCTTATTTGCAAGCGACTAAAGCGGCGTCGAATCAAGTGTTGGACTACAAACTTGTTGTTTGAAAGTTTCAAAGAGTTGTAGGAGCAATTCTGAATGGTGAGTTGCTCTGCACTTGCTTATTTGCAAGTGGTTAAAGCAGCGTCGAACCAAGTGTTGGACTCCAAACTCGTCTTTTGAGCCTAACAAGTTGTGGGAGCAGCCCTAGGGGACAAGCTAGACTCCGAACTTACCGTTTATCGAGTCGCATATGTGACTCAGGGAGATAAACATGAGTCCAATGCAATGATCTTTATAAGAAAAAAACTAATTTTTATTGAAACAAACTAAGTGGCTGCCTTGAGGGGATGAGCCGTTATTACATGCTTTGGTCATATCGCAAGCGGTGGCCTTATTAAAAACTGAAAACCTACTTCTACGAGAGGGTGTTAGGCACCCTCGTGGTGCTTTATTTGATGCTCTGTATTCCAAGTCTGCCTTCCCATAAGAGGGGGGGCTCTTTGAGTTCATTGACTAGTTTGGGAAGGACTTGACTATTCCGTTGGGGGAGCTCTAATGCTTCAAGTGGAAGGACCGAGCCTCCCATTGTAGTTGTGTAGTTGTGTAGCACTTCCAAGCTGTCTCTTGGTTTTTTTTTTTGACTTCCCCTACTCCTACTGGGTTCGGGAACATCATTTTCATGTGAAAGGCTGAGGGTACGGCATGGAGTACTATTAGGCCTGGTCAGCTGAGGATGGCATTGTAATCAGCCTTCACATCGACGACCATGAAGTCCACTACCTCTATCCGGGTTGTCGGGGTTTTTCCTATGGTCATATCAAGAGTGACTATTCCTTCGATTGAGACTGGAACCCCAGAGAACCCGCGGAGCGTGTATCCGGTAGGCTTAGACGATCTCGAGAAAGCTTGAGGCCTTGGAAGGCTTCCAGTAAGAGGATATTAACGGAGCTGTTGTTGTCGACTAGGATTCGGCCCACCTCATGGTTGGCCATGTGTACATTAATTACGAGCACGTCACAGTGGGGAGTTCGGATGCCTTCTAGGTCTTTGTCTGAGAATGTCACTGGGACTTCGAAGCATTTGGTCGGGGGAAAGTTCCGTACTGAATTAACTTTCCGGATGAAGACCTTTCGAGAGGAGTTTGATTCTCCCCCATAGGACCTCCATGAATGGAATAGAGAACTGCTCCTGCCTTCGAGTCTTGGGACTCAGAGGGCTTCGGCCCGCTTGTTAGCTCCCGGGGTGGAAAGGATCGGCCCTGTCCTTTATGATAAATTTGGGTAGGTGCCCCCGCTGTATGAGTTCTTCGACATCCTCCTTGAAAGCCCGACAATCATCTGTATCGTGGCCATTATCCTTGTGGAAGCAACACCACTTGTCCCTGTTTCTCCTCTTTGCTGGGGTATTCATTCTAGAGGGGCACGGAGTAGCTCTTCCTTATCCCCCTCCATCAGGACTGCTGATATACTGACATTGAGGGGTGAACTTCTCAAAATGAGGAGCAGGGCGGCGCTTACCATTGTCATCTTTCTGGAATTTCTTGGGACCTTCTATATCCGCACCCTTCCGTTTGTTCCAGGATGAGGGATCCTTCTGATCATGGAGATGTATGGTCTCTTCAGCCTGAATGTACTTCTTATTCCTTAGTAGGAGTTCTAAGAATTCCCAAGGAGGCTTCTTAGAGAGGGATGCCTTTAAGTTGGCATGGTTGATGTCATGCCTGAATGCTGCAGAGGCTATTGATTGGTCAAGATAGGCAATATACCGAGCTTCGGCGGTAAAGCACCAAACATAATCTCTTAGGCGTTCACCTTTTCTTTGACTGGGGGCTAGCAAGGATGCGCATGTTTTCTCGGCTCGGCAGCTGCTAACGAAGTGGGTGAGGAAGAGCTCATCAAAATGGTCAAATGAGAAAATAGAGGCTGGGGATAAACAGGAGTATCATGCTCTTGCTGGTCCCCTCAATGTTACTGGGAAGGCCTTGTAGAGGAGCGCGTCCGAGGCTTGATGGATCATCATGAGGGTTTTAAAACTCTCAATATGATCACTCGGGTCAAACTCCCCATTATAGAATTCAAAAATAAGGCGGCTTGAAGGTCTCGAGGACACGGGCTTCCATGATGGTCCTGGAGAAGGGGGATCTACTTGGGCAGAAGTTCTTGGTCCATTTACCTTCTACGAGGTTGATCTTGCTGAGGCACCTCTCCATCTCTCGAAGGCCTTGTCCCTCTGGTCAGATCTAATCGACCATCGGGACTCTCCTTCATGAGTGGTAGCATGGCGAGGGATATGTTCTTGTCAGTCATGATTCGGGGCTCACAGGATGTCATCTTTAAAATTCTAGAATTCTGCCTGGGTGATCGGTGCCCCTCCATCACGGGGACCCTTGATGATGATGGGATCGCAGCGGTGTGGCTTCTCACTGTCGATGGGGAGGAGACCCCCTTCTCCTCCTTGGGGAGACATGCCTTCTAAATCTCGGCCTTCGGAGAGAACGGCTCCTCTGACTTCTTTGGTGTTCTGGGTGAGGGACCTCATCACGGGCTCGTCTCTCATTCAACCTGGTTTGGAGGTCGATCCCTTATTAGCGGTTGAAGATGATCTAATGGAGGTCTCCTGACCCCTGAGGACCTTGCGAGGCCATCGAGTGGGTAGAAGGATTGTGGACCGAGACATGGTCATGGAGAGGATGTTGTTCTTCACGGTTTGGACTAGAGCCCTTTGGTGCAGCCCCTCTTGACACCTGTTGGGGAGGCGGCTGTTGAGGTTGAGGCTGCTGAACTTTTCGATCTTGTTGAGGGGGATCAGCTTGAAGTGGAGGAGGTGGAGGAAGATGGGTGGCTCTTCGGCTTGATGTCGCCGCCTTTCCCTTTTCCTTTGGAGACATGGCTGAAAACTGCTTTTTACCGGCGAGTATGGTTGGATGGCTTTTTGTGATTCCCACAGATGGTGCCAATCTACTGCTACTAATTTTGGTGTGGGAGCAAACAGATGATTTGTAAATTCTACTAGAACCAATAAAAGCTAACATTTTTACTACTTGCCAATGTTGATCGTTCTCAACGCTGCTGCTGACCTGCAAAAAGTTCGAAACACCGGGATTGATCCCGGCGACGAACCCTCTGACGCTCAAGTCAGTAATATGAAAGATTATGAAAGAGATTTTTGGTGGAAAATACTGATTACCTAAATCTGACGAGGGTAGGGGGTTATATAAGTATGTAGTGTATAGAGATGTTGTGGTAGTGATTGTTATCTGTGCAAATAGTTTGATACGAATATTGAGACATTTTTGTCATCTTGACTCAAACTTTATTAATGTTGACACATAGTTTATTAATTTGAAATTCATGACACATGGTTTATTAAACTAGTTATCTTGACACATTGTTTATTAATTTTTTTCATGACACGTAGTTTATTCTTGTTGACAGAGAAATGGATGTCGTTCAACCATCTTCTTCACGTGCAGTAGGTGCATCGTCTTTCGTCGCATATGGAGGTCCAGGTCCATTAGACCCAACCCTACTCTATTTGGAAGAAGAGCATAGGTCTCAAGCGGTGTGGAAGGGGGAGGAAAAGAGTATGAGTTTCCGAATGCAAACTACTTTGTCGGCCGACCACGTATACACAACTACTTGGTAAATGCCGATTTCCATGGATTGTTGATGTTGACCAAAGGGTAATGTGACCATGCATTACCTACTGCTCTTGTCGAGCGATGGAGGCTATGATACACACGTTCCACCTACTCGTTTGTGAGATGACAGTGACGTTATAAGATATATCAATTATATCGGGACTTCCAATTGATGGGGTGGCCATGACCGGTAACATCATCTTCAACGAAGTTATGTTAGTCAGATATTATCTTGGGAGAGAGGTTGAAGAGCTAGAATTTTCCACAAGTACACGTACAGCCACCCAGGTCAACAATTTGCCAACTTTCACCCTTTTGATGTCCATTATACATTCTAATACCAGTTTCTACTCCAAACACACCAGGACGGTTATGAAACATTATAGCCTCATGCAAATTTTATTTCTTACGCCATATATAGATAATTTCTTAAACATGAGGTGCCCACAACTTTCCTTTGCTAATAAGGGTCTATGTCGCTTTACGACGGTTAGTAAAGTACAAGTTGAGACGAAAAAATATCATCTCCACAATTGTCATGACGGACAAGCTACGGACATCTTTCAAAACTGAATTGAATACTTACGATATATTTGTAGTCATTATACCATATCGACGATCTCTATTGGCAGAAAGTGCCCACTTCTCAATCAGTTTCTCCTTCAAACAATTAGCCCCATCAACATTAGCGAGGTGAAGGCAGGGATCGGCGGGTGATAAAATCTTGCCAGACTTGTTTCAGGTGGGTGTGCATGTGCCGTGGAGGCACTGTATGAAGCTAAACTGACGTACATACAATTTTGCTGGACCGAGTTTGTTTGTCGGCCCACCCTCCAGGATTGTTGGAGGAATTTGTTGTTTGTACGCGTCATGTTGCTTCATGTATATTTTATTTTCTGTCTGTAGTTTGTATTTGGCTCAGTACTCTGGGTTTGTTTCGTTAAACTCTTATTAATGAAACAGGGTGGCTAGATTCCACCTTTTCCTTCAAAAAAAAAACATTAGCTGCTTCAATCTTTGCAATCTTTGCCTCAAACTTCTTAGGATGATTTTGACATGCGATTACCTTGAGCTTATTCATCAAAAACTTGCTACCATTTTTTATATATTTAAATTAGTAGCAAAATGATGCATACAATAACGATGATATGCAAGTAGCTCCTTCCATGTTCCATACTCATTGTCCATTGTCGACAAAATGCTTGCATGACGATCAGAAATGACACATAGACCGCATAGTCTGTGACAAAGCATCGAATACAGCTCATGAACCATGTGCTCTTTCCATCGACTATTGCAAATGCAGAGGGAAACAACCTGCCGTTTTCATCGAGCGAAACAACTATCAACAAACAACCTTTGTATTTTTCATGCAAATGTGTTCCGTCAAGACTTATAATTGGTCTGCATGCCTTAAACCCTTCGGTCGAGGGACCGAATGCCCAAAAGACCCCCTTGAATGTTTCCTCGGCAGGACCGGACACAACCTTGGCCCGATGGATGGTCGTTCCAGAATTTGAAGCTCGAATTGCTGTGAGAAGAGAAGGTAATTTAGTGTAAGCTTCTTGAAAGAAACCATACAACCGCTCAATCGCTTTATGTTTCGCCTTCTAAGCTTTCCTGTATGAAATTTTGTAATTGAACTGAAGCTTGACTATCTCAATTATGGCTCTTGATGTTACTCCTAGTTATGCCTTCACAACATTCAATATCATCGTTGATACTATCTTAGAATCAATTTTACTATGATCTTGATTCTATGTCAGATTCACACATGTATGCGGACCTTGAATGTTCTTCACCATGAAAAAACATAACCGTTTTGGAACAATTGCACGCAATCGCCATGGATATCCCACTTCATTTACTAGCTCCATATTTTCTGCAATCTCCTCGGGTGTATATTTGATCAGTGCATATTTACATTTGATGTAGTATAAATTTGGGATCGATTTCATCGTCATGAATTCTCGATGGTTCTCACAGAGTACATCTTAACTTGATGTTGTATACTATCTTTAGTTGGCAATCTTTGACCGGTGGAGAGTTCATCTATGTTCGAAAAGTCAACGGAAGACTGTGGATGTTCATGTACGGTCGCATGGGTCATCCATTCACTCGACTAAACCTCATGTACAAATGCACTAATGAACTGACTTGGCGATACCACATTGTTAATATGTACATTAACGTTAACATCATTAACTGGACCTTCCCCAATATCCTCCTCTTCCACAACTTTAAGCCGGTGATCCTCATCTTCTTTCTTTTCTACCAAATCGTTATTAACAATGGAATTGTCAAAGTGTTGCATGACCATGTCGGTGTGGAGAATACTTTGTGTCGAGGTGAGAAGATGTACCAGCTCATAGTCTGTGGTAATAGGTTCTGTTGGAGTTATGCTAATGTCTTCTTGTGTATTTGGTATTCTTGCATGTGACTCGGTAGATGGTTTCAAACTCCTAACGGGGCTTGGACTTGGAATAACAACTGGCCTAGTGTTTGGAAGCTTAATATGCGCAATATATAACTCTGATGCAGTCCCACTATATTTTGGATCAAGTGTCCTAGGAATCATGTACCTTAGTGCATTATCATTATTTATGGGCACCACCATGAAATATTATCCTTCTCCTTTAGGGCAGCATAACGAGCTTTGATTTTATCACTCCATTCACCTATATCCCAATTCGTAACTTCAAATATCTTATATACTAGTTGTGAGTATATAAAGTTACGGGGAGCCCAAATAATGATTGGTTCAACATCGCTATAACAATATCTTATCTTCAGATCTCGAATTATTTCACCCCCAAAATATAACCAAATAGGTATATCATAATCCATACCAAAACATAAATGGACACATATTCAAGTCATTAACTACTCACAAGCACAACATATGCATACATATAAAACACTTGGTCATAAAAATACCTTCAAATTAGACCGTAACTTGAATAACTTGAAAATACGTTGTTCATGCCTATAGACAATGTTGGAGATTTTCAGAATGGGGAGTTGAATTTTGGTGGGAGAGGGAGAAGAAGGTAGGAGATATGAAGTTTAAAAGGAAACAAGTGTGTGATTTTGGGGTTTAGGTTTTTAGGATTTTTGGTTCACGCGCGGGGGGGGGGGGGGGGGGGGGGGGGGGGGGGGGGGGGGGGGGGGGGGGAACAGATCTAAAGTGAAAGAAGAAGAAGAAGAAGAGAGGGCCACTATTTATATGCAATCACCATTATTACTGATGTCGCTACCCAACAACATCCGTAATGCAAATGTCGTTGTTAGGGATAGCAGCATCAGTTATAAGATTTTCTCACACTTGCAATTTTTTCTCAAGTCAAAGAGTACATGATTAGAAAGATTTGAACTGATGTCGTTACTTCAAATAGCGGCATGTAAAAAAAAATTTATAGATGCCGCTATTGGAAACAACATCATATAAATAATCTATGTCGTTATTTACAATAACGGATTATGCTAGCGTATCCAAAACTTAATTAGTTGGGTTAATATTTTCAAAAGTGGGTCAGATTGGTCAATATTTTGAAAAAGTGGGTCAGTACGGAAAAATTCTTAAAGCTAAAGGTTGGCTCCGAGTTCTTTAATATGAATAAATATTACAGTTACACAATTACATATTGGCACAACTATTGACAACAATGGATGAGTCAATTTCATGGAGAATTGAGAATATTACTACTACAGTCTACATACATAAATAGCAACATATATGGACCTCTGACGCTAAAGTCATCCACGAGATTTCATTAGGGTTTAGGTAAAGGAAAATTGATTACCTCTATTTGCTTGAGGGTGAAGGTATTTATAAGTTAGGAGTAAACCTAGTATGAAGATAGAAATGGTAACTAACCCTAATTTTAGGGATTTAATTGACAACTTTAACTAGCTGAAAAATCTCCTCAATCCGGATTGCATGCAAGCATTAGTTATGGGTTTCTCATTGCTAACGGGCATATTTTGCTCCATTGACCTTTTAAACTGTGGAATTACCATCTTACTCTTACTGACTTCAAAAATGTTGTTGCTAATTTTTGTGTGGGAACAAAGAGATATGTGATTTTTTTTAAATAAAAACAATAAAGATCTGACATTTACTCATCGCCGATGTCGACCGTCGCAAACTGCTGCTAACTCTGAGATCTGATTGTCGGGAAAAGATGTGATCGCTTTCGTGGAACTGCAAAATAGTGTAACCTCTGTTTTTCATTTTATATATTTTGGAGTGTATTTTTTATTTTTGTGTATTTTTATATCTCTTGTATTTTTCGGAACCATATATTGAATTATTTTCAATACATATTCTTATTCTTTCATTTTTGACCTCTTTGTGCTGATTGTTCGTCGTTTTGTTCAGTTTCGCCATTTTGAGTCATTTTTCTCATTTTCTTGGCCTCGTTCATTATTATTATTTATTTTGGTGATGTGATGAAATTTTGGTGGTGTTTTTCCCAAATTATGATTTTTGGCCCTTAAAAAGATTTTTAGGAGCCATAGAATTCATTATATATTGTATCCCCATTTGAATTTGACCCAACACCTATTACCCATTTGTATACCTATTAATTCATATTATTACCCACTACCCATTAACCCACAATTTAATCCATATATATAACCCTAATCTCCCCTTAACCCTAACCCTAATCTTATTTTCTCCTCTCCAATCCATCCGGCCTCCTTTTCCTCTCCATAGTTGCTCCGGCCTACACCCCCACATCAGATCCGAGCCTCCCGGCCCTTGCCACTATCTGGCCATCCCACCATACAACATCCCTTACTCCATCCATACTTCAATCTCCAACACCATACAAACCCTAAACCATCTCCTTGTGTGGCCGGACATCCAAAACAGCACCACCACCATCCAAATCAGTACAAGGCCCTCCCTTTGTGGTGTTTTTGAAGTGGGTATCATCCACTTTGGTTCGTGCATTAAGGAGATCGATCGTGTAGGCGTTTTGATTCGTGGGTTCGCTTGGATTCGTGCTAGGAGAGATTTCGTTCGTGGGTTTTGCTCTTGGACTCGTTTGCTTCGTGTTTCACTCCATTAGAGGTAAGTAACTTGCACTACAATTTCTTAGGTTGATACAAGTCAAAAAGTTCGCATATAGTGTAGTTGGGTCTAGAGACAACCAAAATTTGTATCTTTATTGATGGGTTTTGTCTCTATTGTGTTAATTGGCCATAGATGACTTATGACACCAAGTATGATAGGATAATAACGTAGGCTATGCCCAAAATTTGATTTTTGTTCGTGTATGTGATTAGTTGCATGATATGTGTTTGATTGTATGCCCATATGAAAATAATAGGCCTGGACATGTTAGAAACCCTTAATAATGATGTTTAGATGTTTGGTTGGTTGTATTTCAAATTTGGTTGAGTTTGGTTCAATATTATGAAAGTTATGTTGATTTTAAGTAGAGGTTCAATCTGTATGTTGCAGTCTGTTCTGTGTTGTTTGCTGCTTTCACCTATGCTAAGGTCCAAATCTCAACTTCAAAATTAAAAGTGAATTGTAGATAATTGTGTCTATTTTCAAACCCCACTAGTTTTACTGCATTTGGAGTTCGTATGACTGAGATATGATAATATTGGTACGGCCATGTCGGTAGTTTTCATCAGTTTTGTGTCAATTTTGCTAACTATTTATTTTCAAGATCTAGGCTATACATAATATCTTGCTATAATATTTTGCTCAGTGTTTCCTCATGATGTTAGAGACTTCCTAGATTTTTGGTGTATTTTAAAGATGAGATTTGTGTGGTGTTTCATATCCTTTTCTAAAATCTACTTTTGTTGTAAATTGCGTGATGTTCAGTATAGAACCCTGTTTTCACCCTAATTCTTTATACTGTATGAAAATTATTTGTGAAATATGAAAGTTGAAAAATTTTATCTATTTTCACGTCGTTTTGGCGGAATTGGATTTCGATTCACTAATTGCGAGATATCCTTATTTTCGTATAGCAGTGTTGAGAAATTACAGATTCGTCAAATCGTGTTTTTGTGTTGTTTCTTATTTTTGATGACTTATCTATAATTACTATAATATTATGAAACTTGTTATTTTGAGTCTATATCTATAGGGGAATACCCCAGATTTTTCGTGGAATTATTTGATATGTTTTCATGCGTTTGAAGTCGTTCCCCTGTTTTCTGGCTGAACATAAATTTTGTATTCAAATCAGTTTTGAGTTGAGATGTTGTGAACTAGTATGTGACTTATTTATATGCGTTGGATTCGTGTGGATGTCTAATTTCCAGATCCTTCGACGGATCTTGATTTTCATGTCTGTAGCTCTCAGAATCTCTGTTTTACTACTGATTGGTCTTTCTGTCCTGATTATAAACATAGGCTAATTTGCTCGTTTGTGTGACTTTATATTACCTATACTTGCTGATGTGACTCCCTGAACCTAAATCTGATTATATCATATTAGTTTGACACTATTTCGCACACATTCATGTCTATTTAATAACCATAATAAAAGTAAGCAAGCCGGGATTTATATGAAAGATCTAGTAGTGGGAAAGCATAAAAATATGTACTTAGAAGGGGGCCCGTGTTTCCCATATAATTATCTGTATTCTGACCCTGTCTACATTACTTCTTATATATGAAGGTGTAGAGTAGAAGAGAACCACTAGGTTCTATCTGTCTGTTTCTGACCCTGTCTACGTTACTTCTTATAGGAAGGTGTAGAGAAGAAGAGAACCACCAGGTTATATCTGTCTGTTCTGATATCTGTCTGACCCTGAGTACACGGCCCTATATGATCCCCTACGAAATCTACAAACGAAACTGTTATGTTGTAGCAACCATATAATATGGGCTGCATGTCGTGCTACCTAGATAGTAATCACACAAGACTTACATTAATCTGAAATCTGAATCTGAATCTGTTGATGAATTCTGAATTTCTGAAGTCTGAATCTGAATCTGTTATATGGAAATCTGAATCTGAATCTGTTATATGGAAATCTGATTATCTGAGATCTGTTATCTGATTACCTGATATATCTGTTATCTGACACTTGACACTTAACACTTGACATGTGCTAGGATACCATGCTAGTTGATTCTGCTATACCATGCTAGGTCTGTTTCTGCTAGTAATTAGATCTGTTTAGTTCTCCATGTGCTTGTATCCTATATTATTTGTGACCCGCAACTTGCAATTGACGGGTACTTGTTTTCTCTCTTCTCCTTTTTCCTGCAAATTTACTTATTGCAGATCAGGTTGGACAGCTGCTTGATGGTAATGGCGAAAGGATGTATTAAGTTGGATATTTCTGCTTTATTATTATTATTAGTTGTTGCTTGAGCATTGGACAAGTTGTATTTGGTTTTATTTGGATATTATTTGTATTTGGGCGATGTGACCCAGGATATTTGTTTTTTTCCAGACTCTGATTTATTTGAGAATATTGTATTTGGATTCAAGTAAATTTCTGTTGGTAATTTATTTTAATTATTCATAAATGGTTGTGCCTTTTTGCTTCCGATTCTGATATATTCTGTGATGTGTTGCACAGATTTCTAAAACAGCTTAAGGATGATGAAAATTATTCGTTGGGCTTTTGTTACGTACTCGTATTCCGTATTTTTGGGAAGCGGGGCGTGACAAATAGTCTAAAACATGGGGGTTGACCCCGACGATAGATCCTCCAACGCCTAAGTCAAAAAACTTAGGAGATGTGAGGAGTTTTGAAAGCGGAATTTGTAATTACGTAGTTTCTGAAGATGTAAAGAAGTATATATAGTCGTTGGGGGTTCACTTTCGAGATATTGAATTTATCTTTACTTCCTAGTGTTTTGATAAAGTTGGTTACCCTCTCTCATGTAAAAAGATCAAGTAAGAACTCTTCTCCTGATAAAGATATAGAGTTTTCAAACTCTCCTAAGCATAGAGAGATAGAAAGCAGTTATCCCTAGAGATAGGGAGTTTAAACTAGGTTTTTCAGTGGCAGCCCCTCATTGCCAGCTGGATCGGGTTGATGGGCCTGAAAGTGGCCCAACTCTTTCTATCAGATATGTATCTGCTGAAATTTACTATTTTACTCTCGAGAGCTTTAGGATTCGTGTCTGATTTGAACAGTCCAGATTTTTTTCTAGTTTTACCCAGGCTAAATTTAAAAAAACCCCACTGAACTTTGGGTCATTTTAAAAAAAACTGCACTAAGCTTTTTTATAAAAAAAAACCGCACAAAACTTTAAAAAAACACACGCCGACAGAGTTAGGGTTAGGGTTAGTTCAGGGGGATTTATTTAAACATCTAATTAGTTAAGTGATGTTTTTTAAACACAAATGAAAAATGAAAGTGGTTTTTTTTAATTTACCCTAACAGAAACCTAACTCCGTTAAAGTGAGTTTTTTTAAACTAAAGTTTTGTGCGGTTAAAAAAAATAAAAATACTTAGTGTGGTTTTTTTAAAATGGCCCAAAGTTTAGTGGGGTTTTTTTAAATATAGCCCATGAAAGGTGCATGCGAGAAATTGTTTGGTCCCATTTTTGTCCAAACAAGTATGCAAACTGACCTAATATCAACTAAATTTTTATTTATTAGTAGAAAATTAAAATCATCAAATTCATAATTGGTAGCTCCCATAAAGAGAGAATTACCCATATCTTTGGTTTCAGTCAATCCTTGCTCTTCGCACTTAAAGATTCAAAAGTGATTAACTATGTCTGTCTGGTAACACGTGCCATTTTGTCATGCAAACGACCTAATATGTACCAAATTTATTTTTAGATACTCCAACATAATTGGTAGCTATGCACGAGAGAGAATCACCAACATGCCAATTAATTATGTTGTAAGAAAATGTTGTAGGTGTAGCATTACCCAGGAATTAAATATTGGAAGCTTTTCAAGTGTGCTCAAGTGACTTGCTTGGTCATACTTTGCGAATTTGTCATGCAAAATTACCTAATTTGCACTAAATTTACTTTTACTTCATTCCTCCCCAAAATGAAAAATAAAACAATTACCTTCATTTTCCATGAATGTTTTGCCGTCATAGGTCACTTTTTGAAAATATTTGCGATTATGGGCCAGTTTCGAAACTATTAGCGCTCGTAGGCTAACTTGTGCCACGTCAGGAACATCCGCTATTCTCATTAGCGACCTATTCATTTTGAATGTCGCTAATGGGAATAGCGCCCTATGTTTTAAATGTTTTTGAATTTTTTATTTGCTGCGCTATTCCCTCTAGCGACCTTAGTATATATGAGATCGCCGATGAGATTAGCGACCTCGAATGAATGTATTGAGACACTTGACGATTCCTAAAGTGATTTCCCAAAAAATTTTAAACTGAGATCCCAATAGCGACCTCAGTAGGAAACATAATCTCCTTGTTCTTTGTAAAATTTGCAAAATAGTCATACAACTAAGGCCTCTATTCGAAATAGCGACATTAGTACAATAAATGCATCTATTCCGAATAGCGACCTTAGTTTTAAAATAATTGATTTTCATTTTTCAGAAAGCAAAAGCTTTATAGATTTTGCTAAGTGTTAGAATACAGCTCATTAAAGGTCGCTAATCTCATTAGCAACCTCATATATACTATGGTCGCTAGTGGTAATAGCGAAGAAAAACAAAAAATTCAAAAAAAATTAAAACATAGGTCTCTATTCCTATTAGCGATCTCGAAAATGAAGATGCCGCTATTGGGAATAGCGGCCGCTGCTGGCGTGACACAAAGTAATCCAAAAGTGCTAATAGTTGGGAAACTGGCCTGAAAACGCAAATATTTTCAAAAAGTGGCCTATGTAGGCAAAACAACTCCTTTTCCCTAGAATTTTTTCCCAAAACGCCCCATTTTTGCAAAGTTTTTCCCAAACCGCCCTACTTTTTTTTTTAATTCCCAAAGCGCCCCACTCGGTCTCTCAAAGACCGAGTCTAGTGCAAATAGACTCGGTCTTTGAAAGACCGAGTCTTGCGCTTTGAAAATTCAAAGAGCAAGACTCGGTCTTTCAAAGACCGAGTCTATTTGCACTAGACTCGGTCTTTGAGAGACCGACTCTTCACTCTGCGCTTTTTAAAGCGCAGATCCCCTTTTCTTTCTTCTTCTTCTTCTCGACTTTAACCTACTCTATTTCTCTAACCCATCTTCCTAAATCTAGGGCGACCTCCTACCCACAAAATCTAATCTTAATCTAAATATATACACCAATATCTTCCTAACCCTCTAACCATCTCCACTATAACCCACTATAACAACCCAAAACCCTTATTTTGAAAGATCCATTTTTCTGATTTTTGATAAATTTGGAGCGGATCCCAACTTCAACTCTTTTAACGAAATCTATACGGCTCTGTTCTTGACGCTTGTGAAGGTATGATGAATATTGGCCTTTAATTTTCTGAAATTTGGTATAGATTTTGTTTGCGTTTAGATAATAACTCGCATATTTTAATAAATATACCTAGGTATGGATCTTGAGATTCCTATTTGGTTATACTTTGGTGGTGAAATTATTCTTGATCCAAAGATTGGTAGTAGTTATAGTCATTTGGAACCGGAAATAGTTTGGGTACCCCGTACCATTACATTTGAAGAACTAGTTGAGAAAATCTATGAAGTTACTAATTGGGATAGGAATGAATGGAATGCGAAAATTTTAGCTCGATACGCAGCAGGAAGAGGAGGTGTTCAGTATTTTATGACAGTGCCCGTACCTACTGATAATGCGCTGAAGTCATTGATTGCTAGGACATTTGATCCGAATTGTGCTTGGTCTGTATTAGAGTTATATATTCAGCAAATTCGAGTTGTAACTCCTCAGCCACATGATATTCCCAGTGCAAGCTTCATACGGGTAGCACCTACACAGCAGTCGAGGCCTAACCCCGATCAATCTTCACAACCAAATCCGGTATCCTCACAAGAGAACACCTTCACAAATACAACTCTTCCGGATTCTGTAAATGTTGAGCTGCCACGCCAACCAAGCCCGGTTCCTGACTCTGTTCCAAATGACAGTATGTTTGAACTCTTTCAAAATGCAGTGATTAACAACAGCTTATTAAGTGATGATGAAGAAGAGGAAGAAACAGACGATGATGAAAGTCTAGAAAGTGATGATGGAGAAGAAGACGATGATGTAGCTAATGTAAATCCTTCGAACAATAGTTCTAATGCAGTGAGAGTTACTGATAGGTATGCTAATGTTAACGCTCATGTTACGGAGGAGATGGCTGAAGCTGCTAGAGTTCCCCCCTATCCACAAGAGTCTTCTGGTTCATCCAATGTAGACGAATTTTACGTTGGACAGGAGTTTGTTAGTAAAGACTCCCTTCTGCATGCTGTGAAGGTATATTCTATCAAGAAACATCGTGAATTTGTCACATTGAAAACATCACCGTCACTATACACTGTTAAATGTAAAAAGGCACCTAGAAAACGTACAATAGAGGAGATCGTACAAGGTCCCCCAGGAGTAAGTGATGGTGGATGCCCTTGGAGATTACGAGCTATTGTTCCAAAAGGAGGGAGAAATTTTGTGGTGAAGAAGATAGTCAGCCCGCATACTTGTACGAATCCCACGTTGAATCAAGACCACTGCAAAATTGATGCTAACCTTGTCAGTAATTTGATTTTAGGTGTGGTGAAGAAGAATATTGCTGTATCACCGGGGGTAATTATTGAGATTGTGAAAATAGAATATAATTATCAGATTTCATATAAGAAAGCTTGGAAAGCAAAACAAAAGGCAATTGAGAGGTTGTACGGTACCTTCGAAGAAGCATACACGAAGTTGCCTTTTCTACTAACAGCAATTCAAGCAGCAAATCCAGGTACCGTTGTCCACTGGGACAAATTTGAGTCTAGCCCCAGCGAGGAAACATTCAAGGGAGTATTTTGGGCATTTGGTCCTTCGATTGAAGGTTTCAAGTCTTGCAGACCGGTTATTAGTGTAGATGGAACTCACTTGTACGGTAAGTACAAGGGTTGTTTGCTAATTGCTGTTTCCCCGGATGCGAATGGTTGCTTATTTCCTTTTGCATTTGCATTGGTTGATGGAGAGAGTATAAATACGTGGACATGGTTTATGACTTGCGTCCGGCATTATGTCACCGATCGCACTGAGTTGTGTGTTATCTCGGATCGTCATGCTGGTATATTGTCTGCTATGGATTTGCAAAACGGTACTTGGAACGAACCGAATGGATTTCATCGATATTGCATGCGTCATTTTGCAACAAATTTTTTCAGTAAATTTGGTAGCAAGGCATTGCGCAAGAAGGCCAAAAGTATAGCTTGTCAACACCAACCCAAAAAGTTCATGGCCAAACTCGCCGAACTTGAAACTGTCAATGTCGAGGCGGCTAACTGGTTGAAAGAGAAACCGGTTCAGAAATGGGCACTTTATGCAGATGAAGGTCGACGATATGGAATGATGACTACGAACCTGTCAGAATGCTTCAATTCAGTACTGAAAGGAGTCCGTAGTTTACCAGTAACTGCAATTGTTGAGACGATTTTTTTACGTCTCAACTCTTACTTTACTACTCGTCGACAGGAAGCTAATAAGCTATTATGTGAAGGGAAAATTTTTGCTAAACGAGTACAAGATGTAATTGATATTCGCCGTGAAAGAGCAAATCAACATGTGGTTACAATGTTTCATCATCAGCCTGGAATTTTTTCCGTCAAAACTGGTATACGCATGGTAAATGGAGAACGGAAGGGTGGGAACTTGCACACCGTGAATTTGGGTACGAAAACATGCACATGTATGAAGTTTCATCTATATCATATTCCCTGTTCTCATGTATTAGCAGCCTGTGCTTATCGTGCAATCGATCACAAGCCTTATGTTGATAAATTTTACCTTATCACGTCATTAGCACAAACTTGGGCTCCTGTGTTCAGTCCTATTCTTGATGAAGCTTATTGGCCTACTATCGACGGTCCACGACTTGTACCAGATTCTAGTTTGCGACGGTCACGGAAAGGCCGGCCTAAATCCACGAGAATACGCAACGATATGGATGTGAGAGATAGTTCTAGCAGGGGAACAAGAATGAAATGTTCAAGGTGCGGGTTGGAAGGACACAACAAGCGTCGATGTACTAACATAGCAACTCAAAACAGTTGAAATTTCATTTTGTGTTTGCTATTGTGTTTGTAATATTTATTTCGAAATGAACACTTAGTTTGGATAGTTGTGGTGAAGTGGTGGTTTAGTTGTGGTGAAGTGAGTCTTGTTGCTGAGGTGTGGTGAGTCTTGTTGCTGAGTTGTGGTGAATTTTGGTACTAAGTTGGTTTGTTGTTTGGTATTTTGAAGTGGTTTATTAGTTGCTTTGTATTTTGGTACTAAGTTGGTTTGTTGTTTGGTATTTTGAAGTGGTTTATTAGTTGTTTTGTATTTTGGTATTAAGTTGGTCAAGTGGAAGAAGCATATTGATCAGTTTTATATTTTGTTGTTGTGGTTTGTTGTGATTTTGAGGTGTTGTGGTTTGTTGTGATTTTGAGTTGCTGTGGTTTGTTGTGATTTTGAGTTGTTGTGGTTTGTTGTGATTTTGAGTTGTTGGATGGGAATTTTGAGATGTTTGTTCAGGCATTTGAAGAAGAGGTTGTTGTTTTGAAAGATTGAAAAACACTCAAATTCTGGCTGTAGGTAAAAAAAATTCACAGCAAGAAGAGTCGGTCTTCCAAAGACCGAGCCTAGTACAACTAGACTCGGTCTTTGGAAGACCGAGTCTTGTTGCTGTGTCTATTTTTTGGTATCAGACCCAAGACTCGGTCTTCCAAAGACCGAGTCTAGTTGTTCTAAGCTCGGTCTTTCGAAGACCGAGTCTTGAATCTGATAAACTCCAGAGCCCAACAAGCTCACTGGAGGTTTGAAAAGAACACAGTCGGTGTTTGAAACACCGCTCTAAAAACACCTAGACTCGGTCTTCCAAAGACCGAGTCTTCAATCAAAACTTCTCACATTGAAGACTCGGTCTTTGGAAGACCGAGTCTAGGTGTTTTTAGAGCGGTCTTCCAAACACCGACTGTGTTCTTTTCACACCTCCAGTGAGCTTGTTGGGCTCTGGAGTTTATCAGATTCAATACTCGGTCTTCCAAAGACCGAGCTTAGAACAACTAGACTCGGTCTTCGGAAGACCGAGTCTTGAGTCTGATACCAAAAAATAGACACAGCAACAAGACTCGGTCTTCCAAAGACCGAGTCTAGTTGTACTAGGCTCGGTCTTTGGAAGACCGAGTCTTCTTGCTGTGAATTTTTTTTGATATCAGCCAAATGCTGAGTGTTCTAAACACATTGCAAAACAACCACATCTTCTTCATATACCTGGACAAACAACTCAATATTCCCATCCAACCACCTCTTCTTCAAATGCCACAACAAACCATTGAACAGAAGATTAATAAACCACAACAAATTCTACAAAATCATCAAATTCTACAAAGTCAAATTCATCTTCTTGAAATACCAAATTCTACAAAATCACAACAAAACTCAACAAAACTTCATCACAACCACTTCACCACAACTCAACAAAACTTCACCACAACTCACCACAACTCAACAAAACTTCACCACAACTCAACAAAACCCACTTCACCACAACTCACCAACCAATACACCACAACTCAACAAAACTCAACAAAACCCACTTCACCACAACTATACAACCACTACACCACAACTCAACAAAACTCACTTCACCACAACTCAACAACCACTTCTTGACACACCAATATCACCACTCCAACAATTTCAACCACATCAACAATTTTAATAACTTCATCTCAACCGGGGAACATTTCAAACATACTACATCAACACAGCTACAAGATCAGCAACCAAGTTAAAAAAATAAAAAAACTACATTAAAAAAAACTACATTAAAAAATACTACATTAAGAATACTACATTGAAAATACTGCACTAATAAAACTACAAAATCAAAATAATTAATAATATTACATCAAGGGTCCGGTGTGAAGTAAAGCGGGGGTCTTCTGTTTCGTCTAAGACGATGGGGAGTTGCCTGTGTCAGTGCAGACAACGGGATCTCCGGCTCTTCTTCAATCTCATCCCCAACGAGCTGTTCTTCATCATCTTGTTCCTCAATATCAGGGTCTGCTTCTTGTTCGTGTTCCGAATCACTCCGAGGTTGGGGTGGCGGCCTATGAACAGTTCTCTTTCGTCGTTGACCGGTACGACCGCCGGTTCGATGTGTGGGGGTCCTAAGTATCGCGTCTAATGTTGCGCCCTCCCCCACAAGATCAGCTTGTGCACGGCAACACGATAACATCTCCCGTACAGTAACCTTCGTCTGATCGGCGATGTTGCTGTTTAGCATATGCGCACATTTCTTGGCAAGGGACCAAGTCTGGGCCAACTGAGAAACATGAAAGATTGAATTAGATGCACATAAATATATAAAAACATATCGATATATAAATTTTGAAAATTTAAAACGAAACATTAAAACTTACAAAGCCACGAATAGCGGATCCCTTTGGTTGGTACATCGGCAACCTCACCGAATGCTCATCTACTGGTTCGGTCCCTGGTCGACGTATCGGTACAACGACTCCGGCAGGAGCCTGCACCGGTGGGGAAATGAACCGTCTAGTGACTCTCTCGTACCAAGACAAGTACACACCATGCAAGGAGAGGTCAAAAGGTGGGGTGTCAACGATGATTTCTTCGAAACGGTTCATGTTCCATCTCTGAACGTATTCGAAGAAGCAAGTGGCCCAGTTGTGTCCCGGTGTACGGCCCATTCCAGTGATGTTATGCATCTCGGCATTGAACGGCACAGTAACTGGAATCCCCTGGTGCAGACCAAACTGCCGTAAGACCCTATCGGGGTAGTAGAACTCAACAACCCCGAAGTTGATTAGAGGTGCTCTCGTGAGCCACAAATTACGCCTGAACGTACAGATAGGTGGCAGCCGAATCAATCGCTCCTCTGTGTACGGGGTCCACACCACACAGTCGGCGGCCAACCTGTCCAACTCGTCGCGATAGTATGTCAAGCACCTGTTGGGGTTGGCCGTCCATGTCAGTTTTCCTGTCCAATACACACCAATCGGAGGTAGCATGTCTATATCTTCAGAAAGAACTCTCCAATGTTGGGACTGGATCCGTACTACGGGCCTACCTACGTGAATCCGTTCCCAACTCCATATCTGCAGTAGAATTAGAGGTCCATTCATCTGGTTCGAACCTATACTGCACAGACACAGACTCCGATACAGTGCCGATAGAATTGCACTGCCCCAACTGAAACGGCGGATCCTACCTATATCGGCGATGAGGGGCAAGAACATCAGTGCTACGGTGTTCCCGGTTGAGTTTGGAAACAGGACCGTGCCGAATAGCGTTAGAACATATGCCCTAAAGTAGCACTCCACCTCCGCTGCAGTTGAAGCGTCATTCAATCTATTTTTGAACGTATCCTTCAACCACTTTAGGCGGATAAATTTCCCATTTATCGCGCCAGCTTCCACTGCAACCCCTAGGAACTCCTCCACGAGATACACGGGATCGAAGTCCATCGATCCTGTCACTGCCTCTCCATCGATTGGAAGCCCGGTTAGTATAGCAACGTCTTGTAAAGTCACCGTCATCTCCCCGACTGGCAGGTGAAATGAGTGTGTCTCGGGCCTCCATCGTTCAAGCAGTGCTTCGAGAAGTGGACGATCGCACTTGATGGATGTCATCATGGAAATTCCGTAGAACCCACAATCTCTAAGCAACTCGTGTATGCGTGGGTGCACAGGTAGCGGGTGCCCAGTCCTAAAACGGCACTCCGTAGCCTCCAGGTTCCAAATATACTGCGATCGATGCATCGGCTGGAGGGTGAGAAGTGAAGGGTCGAGTGGTCCGGGGCCTGCAGGAGGGATGTATGAAGACGAAGGGCCCGCCTCATTTGGATTGAATTCAACCTATATAACAATAACATTTACATCAGTAGACCGAAAAATATAATACAATTCTATTAGAATCAACATTTAATTACTTACATTAGTAGCATCGGTAGAAGCACGACCACCACGACGACCACGACCACGATCACGTCCACCGCGATTACGTGGAGGTCTACTACTTTCTCCTACCTCCATGTTACCCCTTGTGCGTGCCATTTACAGTAGACTACAAATCCTACAAGTTCAACAAAAATGTTATTAACTACACAAAAGCTAGATATAAAAACAAATTATATATAACAAAGACGTTCATTCTCTAATTTTAGCAAAACACTAGAGTATAACAAATTCAACAAATTCTATACATAACCTAGACTCTATAAAATTCTAAAAAACTAAATTCAACACATACCATATGGAATTATATACAAAATTGATTCAAGAACAAAATTCTATTCAACAAGGTTTCAATAACTCTATCAACTCTTTCAACAAAATTCTATACAAAATTGAACTCTTTCAACTCAATATTTCTTTCAACTCTTTCAACAAAATTCTATTCATTCCAACTTCAACTCTTTCAACTCTTTCTTTTTTAAAAATCAATAACTCAACAAAATTTGGGTATTAATACTAAAATTAACTCAACTATTTCTTCAACATATACCATCATCGTCAAAGTCTTTCCATGTAATATTATGCGTAAAGCTTAAATCATTATAAACACCATAATATTTCAGTTTTTTCCGACAGAATTAACACACCCAATGCATCCATCACCCAATGCACATACTGATACTTCAAATATCAGGATTATAAAATTGTACAAGTGAGTTCCATTTGGACAAGTGAATTTCTTCAAGTGAGTTCCATCTAATGAACTCACTTGTACAGATGGAACTCACCCGCGAAACAAACAGCAAAATTCATTTGGAACATCAATAAACTCAACTCCTACCAATCTACTTTGTCAACAATAAGTCAAATTCAACTAATGAACTTCACAATAGCATCAACACTAACAAGTAGTTTCTTAAGCAATAGCATCAACACTAACAAGAAATTTCCAATAGCATCAACACATAGACTTAGGAAATGCTTCAGGAATATACCTAAGAAGTGGGAGAATCCGAAGACGAAGACGAAATTGGCAAGAAGAGCTTGACCAGTACAACCGAAATCTTCCAATTATGGGTATTCGGGGTTTAGGGTTTAAAGAAAAAATCGATTTTGGGGAATAGGATTTGGTAAAATCGAAAATGAATTAGAAAGTAATTGGTTTTGGGAAGTTCAACATTCGATTTCGAGAGTAATCGAACGGAAAATGAGAGAGTGCGACGGATTCGTTGAGGGAACGAGCGAAAAGAAAAAACAATCGAAAGTGAAGAAGAAGAAGAAAGAAAAGGGGATCTGCGCTTTAAAAAGCGCAGAGTGAAGAGTCGGTCTCTCAAAGACCGAGTCTAGTGCAAATAGACTCGGTCTTTGAAAGACCGAGTCTTGCTCTTTGAATTTTCAAAGCGCAAGACTCGGTCTTTCAAAGACCGAGTCTATTTGCACTAGACTCGGTCTTTGAGAGACCGAGTGGGGCGCTTTGGGAATTAAAAAAAAAAGTAGGGCGGTTTGGGAAAAACTTTGCAAAAATGGGGCGTTTTGGGAAAAAATTCTTTTCCCTACGGGTTGAGTGGAAACCTTGAAATATGGACTCTCTCTTTATTCGCCCCCCCCCCCCCCCCCCCCATCTCTCTCTTAAAAGGACTGACGATTTGCAATTTTCTCAGAACCCAATGGAGCCTGAATCAGTAATGCCCTCATCATTGAGGTTAGTGTTTCTTGTTTACGATGGCTTCTTTATGATTTCAACTTTAGGATGAAACCCAAATGGGTTCATATATTTTGATGCATCGTCTTTATTTTATGCATTGTTTTAATAGTTGGTAGCTCTGCCGGGTCTGCCCTTTCAGTTGCCAAATGGAACTTGGTGCCTTTTTATTTTTTATTATTTATTTATTTTTGGGTGGCTGTAACCTTGTTTAGGGTTTACCATTTGATTTTTTTTTCCTGAAAAAATAGAATAAAATAAAAAAGAAAAGGAGAGAAGAATTTAATTGAAAGCCAAATGGATTTTGTTATTTGAAAGGATTTCTTTTAAATTTAGGCCAGAAAGTGAAATGGACAAATGGGTTTGATATTTATGTCTCAATTTAGGTGGACACATGGGTTACTGAATATCCTTTCAATGGTGAAGGGATTTCATAGGTAGTTATATTACATTTGCAATTTAGGTGGAAACCCAAATGGGTTTTTGTAGTTTTTTGTATTTGTCTTCAGATTGACACATGCAATTGGTAATAAGTAGTTTTAACAAATGGACGGTGAAAATTTTAAATGAGTTTCTAACCCAAACCCAAATGGGTTTGCATATTTAATTGCAGTTCATTTTATTGATTCATGTACTTAGTTGTTTTACATTCTAAAGAGATGTAATTCCAAATGGGCTTTTCTACTTTTGTTCGTTTTTAGGTAGATGCATGGATTCTGTAGTTTCCAGTCTTACTTTTCAAATTTATATGGAAATTGGGGTTTCGCATGTTAATGTTCTTTTCATGTTGCATTTAAAACCCAATATCCTGCAAAGTGCACACCACCTTGTCCAAGAAATAGAATACACATACTCCTTTGAGGTTATATTCCGAACAATTTTGATCATTAACTTGGAGATTCTGTTTGCTAAATAGTGTCTGGTGTTTTATTCCCAAATAATCTTTCATTCTGACTTGGCATTAGCCAAGGTTTGTCCTACCGTTTAACCTCTACATGAAGAAGCAAGTCCTTCTAGACTTAGTGGGAGTTTGCATCACGATAAGGTCGTCAGTTCTACGGTAACCGATGTCTAATACCACTTGTGGGGACAAATAAGGGTTTAATTTCCTAGTCTAATCCTCTTGTCTAGATGTGGAATTTAGAGTGGTCAAAAGCAAACAAGAACCTTGACGGCACCTTGTCCTCCCTATGAAGGAAGGAGATACATGTAGGATAAAGAGACAAGAGTGTCGAGCCAACTTTACTTGTGAGGAACTGGGAAGTGTTAAGAGAGATCATATACCGAACGTCGAGACTTTCTGAGGACAAGGTGTTGATAGAAGATAGAGGAAATGGAATCAATCAAAATGTATTAGGTCACACAAGCCAACTATATATACTAGTACATACAAGATTGGATAGGCACGTATCATACACATGCTAGACTCTCTCTCTCTCTCTCTCTCTCTCTCTCTCTCTCTATATATATATATATATATATATATATATATATATATATATATATATATATATATATATATATATATATATATTAACAGTGTTATGATATAAGTAGGAACTAGGAAGTGTTACAATATAGTGAGATAACCTTGAGACTCAACACATTTTATTGAAGAGGAACAACCCATAACATGCTGACATCTATTTTGAAATTTAATTGTAGAAGTAGTGTGACAAGTGGTGGTGGGCAAAACATGCAATTTAATTTAGTGTGACAAGTTGAAGCATGCTAACTTTAATGGTTCTTGAAATTTTATAAATTATACTCAAAACATATTTGCTCATTCAAGATCAAGTAAAACAGGGCAAAAAAAAAAACCCCCGCAAACCATGGGAATCAACTTTATAAATTTTGATATATGCTTCTAAATCATCAAAATGTTGTATCCTTTCATATATTAAATTGCCTGTTCATTTCATTTTGTAAGTTAAATCTCTCATGAGATTAAATCCCGTAAGAAGAATATTTCCTTTATGATACATGAGATCTCTAATTCTCCTTACAGGCACAAATGCTCCGCATGCTTTAAGCAGTACAAGTTAAAAGTACACCTCATTGAGCATATGAAGGCGTCATACCACTCAGTTCATCAGCCCAAATGTGGAGTCTGTAAAAAGCATTGCAAGACATTTGAATCAGTTCGCGAACACCTGACAGGTATCTGCTCAACCAATTTACATTTATTAAATTTTGGTTTCCATTCTCCTTAATTTGATGTTTCCATGCTCAAGAAAAGTCTAATTGGAAAATGTATCCTCTTATATTTATTATTTATTCTTCTTTAAATTTTTATCCTTACCCCATATGTGGGATATGGTTAACACTAAATGTTCAGAAATCTCTATTGCCATTGCATATGAAGAGTTTCAAACCCACGACTTCCCACTAGTGTGTGAATTTCTATATCACATGAGCTATGATTTGGTTAATCATCAATTTTACTGATGTCATCATTTTGATCAAAACTAAGGTCCACTGGCAAAATCAAAGTGTGCAGAAATCTTCAGTGCTTTGGGATGTTGTCTATGCTTATCAATATTTGGCAGCATTGATGCTCTGATGGTTCATAAAGCCTCTTGCGCTTTTTCTCGACCATCGATTCCAGTAAGTAGGCTAAACTGTCAAATTATGCAACCAAATATTTCTTATAGACTGCTGTCTTATGTGAACTGGAGTTTTGTATAGGATCTGATTTCCCCGCATAATGTCGAAATGCATGATGAATCTGAAACAAGAATTTCGACTGCGAAGTTGGTTGCTTTGGATACTGAAATGGTAGGAGCTGGAAGTGATGGCACACTTGACGTATGTGCTAGAGTTTGCCTTGTTGATGAAAATGAGGAGGTCATATTTCATTCGTATGTCAAACCTATTTTACCCGTCGCTGATTACAGGTACCCCCCATATGACTATTTTCAGTAAGGATAGTTTTAGGAAATTCCTTACATGACTGTTTTTAGGCTAAATAGAGACTGGGTGCCTCCAGGTATGAAATAACTGGCATCACTGAAGACAATTTGGTAGATGCAATACCTCTTATTGAAGTACGGAAGAAGGTTGAGGAAATCTTGAGGAATGGGGAATTTACATGGAGGATGCAAACTGATGGTGGAAAGGCTTGTCTTCTTATTGGTCATGACTTGGAGCATGATCTAGATTGTTTACAGATGAACTACCCTGTAAATTTAGTAAGGTGAAACTCTGTTTGGGCTGGTAGTTGTATAAGTGCAATATAAAGTATTTGTATCTTCCATATAGTTTTCACCTATCAATTTTTTTATTGATGTACAGGGATACAGCAAAATACCGTCCGCTCCTTAAAACCAATTTGGTAAGACAGAGTCTCAAGTACCTGACGAAAACATACCTTGGGTTGGTACTTACTACAATATTAATATCATTGTATTGATTCATATCTACTGAATTGTTTCAAATTAGAAATAATTTAACCATGGTTCACAAACTCGGTATTGAGTTCAGTGTCAGCCTTCTAGATAAGGTTTGTAATTGTCATTGTCGTCTCAATTGTTTTGTATTGGTTTCTTCAAATGGTTAAAAGTTCACTGAAAAATTTTAGATATAGTTGAAGGATTTAAATGTTAAAGAAATAAAATTCTATCAATTTTGTTAAATTTATCTCAATATATTATGACTTGTGTTTGTGGTTTCAATTTCATTCACAGAATATACTTTTATATCAGTATAAAAGCATGATTTTACGTTGCAAGAAATAATACTAATTTATAGTTATTAAGTATATATTATGATTCTGGGGCCTCAGAGAGTGTAAGTATGAACAGAAAGATAACTCTATACTTATTTTAGCTGTAGAAGTTATGTGATGAGGACATCGGTTCTGTTTTGTTTTATTTTGAGATTTAGTCATATGTAGTAGTTTTACAATTTGCACCCTTTATTCTCTGCATTAGAATATTTTGGAGATTTGTTTGAGATTTCGTTTTGAGCTTATATATAGGTTTGGGAATAATGAGAAGATATGCTATTATTGATTAAAAAAATTATTGTGTTGAGTTATTGATCTGCATTTTTTTCTTATATGTCTGATACCATAAGAAATTATTAGAGTTTGTAAGAAATCCTAAGAAAGTATTAGGGTTTGTGAGAAACTCTAACTATCCTTGAATCCCCAAATTAATATCTAATCCTAACCCTAACTCTCTCTCTCTCCCTAGCTGCCAACTCTCTTCTCCTTCTCCAATCATCTGCCACTTTCAAGAAACCCAAACCCGACCCTTCATCTTCTTCTTCTCCTCTGCCTTACCTCGACGCACCCGAACCCGAACCCTACCTCTCTCATCACCGCTGCACCCCCCTTCTTCCTCAAAACCCGAAGACGACCGTCAGCTCCCATTGACCGTCAGCACCTCAAAATCACCCCCCCCCCCCCGACTACCACCGTCGACCGCCCTTCACTCCTCGCTACCTTCCGCTCCCCTCCCACCAATAGTTCCACCACCACTGCTGAAAACCTCCTCCACTCCAAATCCACTCAATATCTGAAACCTAATTCCCCTAATTTCCAATTCAAGATCCTAAAAATTTTCGGAGGAGTACAATGCTATTGATTGCAACTTTTTATTGGGTGTTAGTTGTTGTTTGGTGTTGGGCAAGATTCACATCTAGCAGCTTCTTACTATCCATCTGTGGCGACGACTTATTCATCGAACCCCGGTAACTTCTCTCCATTTCTCCAGTATTTATATTACCGTCTATCATCTCTATAATATTATTAGAATTATCTGTCGTCCACAAATATTGAGAGCGTGTGCTTCTACTTGCTAATTAGAGTACGAATCATTATTGCATATCTTATATGCTAAGAACGATTAAGTATAATTGTTGATTGTTGGGCATGAATCTTTAATTGGGCTTGTTAATCTTATTTCAATTTTTGAAAATCCATCAAACCAATTATTAGTTTTAATTTCTAATTTAATCAGCATTACATGTTGGTAGACTTTATCTTGTAATATTCTTGGAAATTCTCTACTTAGGGTTAAGTTTACATCATTATGATTCTATATAAATATTTTTCTTACTTACACACTTTTTTCTTAAAGCATATTGGGCATTGAATTTCATTTATTTTTTATTTTTGGGAAATTGGTCATTGAATTGATCAAAAAATATTCTGGAGTATTGACACTTCTGAATCCCTAGACATGCATGTAAGTTGATACATTACAATGTGCACAAATTGATTGTCCAGTTTAGGGACACAAAGTTTATTTACGGAATGATTTATTTGGATTTACAGGTATGAGATACAGACTGGCATACATAACCCATATGAGGACTCTGTTGCTGCTATGAGACTTTATAAAAGGATGCGTTCTTATGTCCACCAAACTGAAGGATCTCCCGTGCAAAGTTTTGATGATAGCAGATACTATACCAAGAAGAGAAGCCCTTTTGACTCGTACAGATTAAGTGAACTCGCGAAAAAATCCCCAGATGACCTACTTGGAATGTCCAAGCCCGCATACAAATGTTGGTGCATGGATTTACTGCAAGAAAATGTTGGTGCATAGATGCGAGAAGAGCATGATGAACTTCTTACAGTTATGAACTTGCAAGTCCCAGTAACAAGTAAAGTTTGGATGTTGGCTTATCGCACTGATACTTTGCGGTTTATACAGTGTTTAAAGTTACTGCTGAGTTGTATAATATCATACTGAGGAATATATGAGTTTCATTTGTCATGCTTTGCTAATATATATTTGCAGTAAGTAGGAAAGGATATGAAAGAAAGCTAATTTGAGAGAAGATATCAGAGATGGCTCTTGACTTTGCGTGGCAGAGAAAATGGATTAGTGTATCTGATCTCAAAGATTTGGGACAAAGTCTAATTTATTCATCCTTTAATAGATTGAATCTGATGGAAATATTGTGGAATGACTCAGTATATTTCTCTTGGTGCACGTGTTGGTATGTTTGTTCGATTGTATTAGGCCTTGGCTTGTCACAAGAGAGCTATAAAACATAAATATTGACCCTATTCAATCTTAGGCATTCAGCCATTTCGTTCAGTTTAATTTTAAACATGTTATATATCATACAGGAAATTAACTGAGGTGTTGTGTGATACCTCAAAATTCTGTGATAGCATCTAGCCCCCCTTAATGTTCTATCTTTTCGGTCTATATTATAAGCATTATGTTTCTTTTAATACAATTAGGAGTCTTGCATGGCTTTTGGCATCTGTGCCAGCTTCGATGGTCTATTTATCAATCAGCTGTGAGTTTTGTCTGTAGTCTAATTATGTTAAACAAAGTTGAGAGCAAGAGTTATCCTGAGTAAGTGCGACGTTCATATGATATGAAAGTGCATTATATTTCTGCCTCATGTGTTAGTAGGAAACAAATTGTTCATTGCATTATCTAGAACCTGTGAGAATCCACAGTTGAGACATTGTTCCATTCATTAAGCGTGCATCTTGTATTCCGGTTGTTTGTTTTCATAGACGGGGATGAAATAGTAACATTAGAGATGGCTTTATGCTTTCACTTTGAATTAAGACATAGGAAGAGCAGTCTGATGAATTAATGAGGCTGATAATTCTGGAGTTCGAACCAAGGGAATGAGCGATTGAACCACGTCTGTTTTTTTTTTTTTTTTTTTTTTGGATAAAAGGGATAAAGCCCGAAGGCTTCAGCCATGCTTGAACCACGTCTGTTACGAGTGGACAATAATCGGCTTCTGGTTGCACACAAACAGCAGCAATATGGAAGCTACCTATCATTGAAAGAAGAAAGGTTAGCTGGAGGACTACATTTCTTTATTTTTTTCAAAATTTACTAGATTAGTGGAAAAAAAAATATTTAAAAAAAAAAAAAACCTGAATGAGCTCGCTCTTCTTGTACTGGCCATGCATAGGGCTGCAATCGAGCCGAGCCGAGCCGAATACCTTCAGGTTCGAGCTCGGCTCGTTTACGAAACGAGCTCAATTTTGAGCTCGGGCTCGGTCGAGTCGAGCTTTGACCGAGCTTTGACCATATTCGAGCCGAATAGCTCGCGAGCTTAGCCTTTAAAAAAAGAAATAATAAAGCTCGAGCTCGGTTCGAGCCGAGCTTTGACCAAGCTTTGACCCAGCTCGAGCCGAATAGCTCGTGAATAGCTCGATTCCTTTGCAGCCCTAGCCATGCAGTGCTGGATCAACCATTTCGACAACCTTGTCTCTGTTGGTTAGCCTCGGAAGAGCCTATGAAATCATTGACGTTTTTACATAATTAACATAAACATTCTGTAAGAGCATCCACAGTCGTGATTGTGAAAAAATGCATAAATGCATATACACATATAGCATTTTTACAGTTTGCCACAGTCGTCGAATGGTATTTTATAGCAATCTAATAAAAAATAAAATTCAGACGGAGTTTGAAGTTGCGTCGGAAGGGGAATTTTTTTTAAAAAAAAAAACCAAAAATTGAAGGACGCAACTTCAAGTTGCGTCCGACAATCATGGAAATGGAGGGACGACTTTGCGTCTGAGGGGTTTTTTTTTTGTTTCTGGGCATTTTAAATTACGGAAAATTATTTTTTTAATGAAGGGACGCAACTAGAAGTTCCATCTGACTATTAAATTAATATTTTTTTTAGAGCGATGCAACTTCAAGTTGCGTCGATTAAATTATGCATAATTCTCATATACCCTCTCATTTATAGCAATTTACTGTTGTTTTTTAGTCAAAATATGCATAAATAGCAAACGACTGCAGCTCGTCGTTTGCTACAAAATGCATTTTATGGATAACTAGCAAACGACTGTGGATGCTCTAATAGATATATAGTTTCCATGACTTGTATTATAATCAGTATTGTTATTATTTTTCCGAGGAAAATTATTAGTATCAAACTTTACATATACAGGAACTAAGGGATTTAAAGGCACCAACCCATGCGACTAGATCTTGTTCCTCAGGAGGCCTGGAAGAATCAACAGGAACTCTTCCTGTAAGTAGCTCTAACACTAACAGAACCACCCCATAACTGTACACATCTGATCTTGTCGATAGTTTACCTGTCGATACATATCTGCAACAATCAAATACATCTCTACAATGATTATATACAGAAACCACAAATAGATAATCACAACAACATCACCACAAATTTGGAAAATTTTGTTTCAGGATCCTCATTTAACTGTGATTTTCCATTAGCACCGTTCTAGAAACATTATATAAATACTCATTAAAGAAACCTTTTTTGGATTAAAGTACTTCCATTGAAGTATATAATTTCGTTAAAATGTTGTACATTTCTCAGTACACTGTTTTTCGTTAAAATGTACTGATTTTGTTAAAAGTGTGAAATGTACTAGTTTTAGTGGTGAGAGTTTTTTTGTCCAAGAAAGTAAAATTTAACCCAGGAGGGGTTTTGTCTAACATTGTGCGGACGATGAAGGTTTTAGTGATATAAAACAACTTTTAGTGGCTTAAAAAGCAGTGAAATGCAAAAGAGTGGCTTAAAACAACTTTTAGTAAACAAAACTGTACAAGATCTATTGAAATCACGCTCACTAATGTGCAACATACCCAATGATCCCATTGCTCATATCATCCAACCTTAACATAGCCATTCCAAAACCTGAGACCTTGGCTCTGAATCTGAAATTGTGATCTAACAAAATGTTGGAGGAGTTGAAGTCCCACTGGATGACTGTGTTAGAACTTAAATTTTATAAAATAGAAAACTGCTAACAATATTTATGAAGAAAAACAACTACAGAAAATAAAAGAACAAACCCAGACACTTCAATACAGAGTCGAGATTAAGATCTCTGTCCTTGAAGCAAAATTCTCTCCGTAGTGTGACGGTGGTTGACGAATTGCCTCCCAGGATACAACTGTATTACCATTCCCTGAAGAGCAGCACCCTAGCTTCAGAGATCTCAGCGAACGGGTAGCTGTGTTGTACTCTCCGGCTCTGACTCAGAGGAAGAAGAAGGAGATTTTCAAACTTTATGTACTGGCAGACAAAAATTACTGGTTTTATAGTAGAAGAGGAGTAACTGAAGGGTCCATTACTCTGTAACAGCAGAGTAATGGTACCAGTTACAAAATTTGAAAAAACGTAACTGATGAGCCATTACTCTGCTGTTACAGAGTAATGGTACCAGTTACAGAATTTGAAAAGCCTCAACAGTAAGCTGGGAAAAATTTTGGAGCGGGGCAAAAAAAGGCCAGAGCCAAGCCAAGCCAGACCAGACCAAACCAAAACCAATCCAAGCCGAGCCGAGCCGAGCCAAACCGAAGCCGAAGCCGGGGCCGGGCCGGGCCGAGGTGCGTGCGATCACGTGTGTGTTTGTAATTTTGGCTAGGTTCTCTCTCCACTACACGTTAGTGGTAACTCCAGGGCTACGCCCTTTAGTCCATTCCTTTAGCTAATATACTAGAGAAATCTTTCCCATCTCCCGATGGGGGACCATCCATTCCAAATTCTCAAGTTAGTACATTCCGAGTACCCAACTTTGGACCTACATTTCTCATTCATACGGAAACCGTTTTTGGCAAATGAGTACACTATGGAATAGTACTCGACGAGCGGAACGTAATCCAATCACTTTCTGGAGCCGCCGGTGGCCGGAGCCCACCGAAATTCGGCCCGGAAAATATCCCAAAAATATTTCCAATAATCCCCCACATGAATGAAAATGACCAGACTATGTAATCCAGATACGACAGAAAAATACATGACAGAAAAATTTTTGAGAGTACAATCAGAAATTCACTACATCACGAATGGTAGTAATTTTTCAACTTTGAACCACTCTTAGTGAGTAGCCATCGGATTCACTTGACCAGGTAGTGAACATGATGTCTTGAACCACCCGGGCTTTGATGTGAACCTAGACAATAACTATCACACAGCTTCATCTCCTGACAGAACTAGGTTCTCTTGTTGTGTTCATTTTGGCCTTAAACAACCCTGGTTAATCGTGAGTGAACTTGGAGAAAGTAGCCTCTCTTCATTCTCCTAGAAACGGTCTCATTTCACACTCACAAGGTGATTGCCCATAAAGAGTATCCTGCCATACCCCACTTTTATTTCAAAGCTGTGGAAATCATTAAAAGCCAAGCTTATCCTAACCCTTTTCAGGCAGCACTGTTTTATCATCCTAAGAGTGGGTACGAGATTTTAATCTTTCAGTGGTTACGTCGATTCAACAAGATTTAGTTGTCCCCTTGAACCTAGATTTTGGTATCTCCAATTTCTAGGTAGGGTTTCCATTAAGTATTCTCTTTCGTCATAGGCTTTAAATCCATTCCTCTTGCTGATCTCACAACTTGCTCTCGGGACAAACCTTTAGAAAATGGATCCGCTAGGTTGTGGGCCAATTTTATATACTCTATAGAGATTATTCCATTTAAAGCAGTTGTCTAATAGTTTTGTGTCGCCTTCTGATATGACGAGACTTACCATTATACATACAACTCAGTGCCCTTGCTATAGCCGATTGGCTGTGTGTACACATATAGTAGGTACTGGTTTTTCCCACATGGGAATATCCTCTAAAAAGTTTCGAAGCCACTCTGCTTCCTCTGCCGCTTTGTCTAAAGCAATAAACTCAGATTCCATAGTGGATCTGGCCAGTAACGTTTGTTTGGAAGATTTCCATGACACAGCTGCACCACCAAGAGTGAAGACATACCCACTTGTGGATTTTGAGTTCTTGGAGTCCGATATTCAGTTGGCATCACTGTAGCCTTCTAGTACTGCCGGATATCTGGTGTAATGCAGCCCATAACTCTGAGTAGGTCGCAAGTAGTTCAATACTCTATTTATTTCTTTCCAGTGACTTCGTCCTGGATTACTTGTGTAGCGGCTCATTATATTTACTGAATGTGCTAAGTCCGGTCTTGTACAATTTGTTAAGTACATCAGACTACCGGTTACACGTGCATATTCCAATTGTGATATGCTGTCACCCGTGTTTTTGAACAAGTGAAGACTGGGATCCACAAGACTTTTGGTTGTCTCATTAGAGTAATTCTTGAATCTTTCAAGTACTTTCTCAGCGTAAAGTTTGAGACAAAGTAATTTCCTCAGAATTCCTAGAAACTTTGATTCCTAGCATGACATCTGTAACTTCCAAATCTTTCATATCAAACTTACCACTAATCATGTTCTTAGTTTGTTTGATAATGTCATTATTGCTACCAATAATGAGCATGTCATCTACATACAAACACACCAGAATGTATCCATTTGGAGTATCTTTGATGTAGATACACTTATCACATTCATTTATTTTGAAACCATTTGACATCATAAACATTATTAAATTTTGCATGCCCTACTTTGGAGCTTGTTTCAGTCCGTACAAGGATTTTACAAGCCTGCACACCTTGTTTTCCTGTCCATGAACTACGTAACCCTCAGGTTGTTTCATGTATATTTCTTCTTCTAAATTCCCATTTAGAAATACGGTTTTGACATCCATTTGATATATTTCGAGGTTATGTAGAGCTGCAATAGCTATCAGCATTCTTATGGAAGTTATTCTTGTGACTGGAGAATATGTACCAAAGAACTCCAGTCCTTCTTTTTGCCTAAATCCTTGTACCACAAGTCTCATCTTATGTTTCTCTATTGAACCATCTGGTTTCAATTTTTGTTTGAAAATCTATTTGCACCATGGAGCTTTACACCCAGAAGGCAAATCGACCAACTCCCATGTATGATTTTGCATAATGGAGTCTATTTCACTTTTGATTGCTTCCTTCCACATAGGAGCATCAGGCGTAGACATGGCTTCCTTAAATATTCTGGGCTCATCTCTAATAGAAAGGCCATTACAAAGTATGGACCAAATGGCTTTGATGTTCTAGCCCGTTTACTCCGTCTAGGTTCATCATTATCATGTCTTGATTCATCAACCGAAGTGCTTGCATTCCCTTACTCACGTGTACGTTTGGGAGACGTAGCATCCTTGCACGGAAACACGTGTTCAAAGAAGGAAGCATTCCTTGATTCCATTATTGTATTCACATGGATGTCTGGTATATCCATTTCATATACCAAGAACCGATATGCACTACTGTTGTGTGCATAGCCTTTGAATATGCAATCAATGGCCTTAGGTCCTATTGTGACCTGTTTTGGATTAGGTACTGCTACTTTTGCTAGACATCCCCACACTTTGACGTATTTATACAAAGGTACATTACCTTTCCACAGTTCGTATGGTGTCTTGCCAGTTTTCTTGTGAAGTATTTTATTGAGAATATAGTTGGCAGTCAGCAACGCTTCCCCCACATGTTTTGGGGTAACCCAGAATTCAACAACAATGCATTTATCATCTCCTTTAGAGTTCGGTTCTTGCGCTCGGCAGTACCGTTTGATTTAGGTAAGTAAGGAGCAGTTGTCTGATGAACTATTCCATGTTCAGAGCATAACATATTAAATGGTGCGTCATATTCCCCTCCTCTATCACTCCTAACGATTTTAATTGTTTTGCCAAGTTGATTCTCAACCTCAAGCTTATATTTCTTGAATTTATCCAATGCCTCATTTTTGCTATGTAACAAGTATACATAACAGAATTTTGTGCAATCGTCTATGAATGTCACAAAATAATTTTTGCCACCTCTAGTCTGTACGTATTTTAAATCACACAGATCCATGTGAATTAGACTTAGAGTTTCGGTGTTTCTTTCTACAGATTGGGATGGAGTTTTAGTGAGTTTGGCCTCTGTACAAACTTCACATTTTGTGCAGTTGTCTACCTTAAATTTTGGTAGTAAATTCATATTAATTAGTCTACGCAGATAATTGAAATTAACATGGCCTAGTCTTTCATGCCAAACAGAAGAAGACTAAACAACATAAGCAACGGGATTAATTTGATTAATTTTGGGAACAACAGGAAAAATAGATTTTGGGAGGACTGTCATTACATTGAATTTGAACAGTCCATCCTTTATATACCCTTTTCCCAAGTACACCCCATTCTTTGAAAGTATAAAATTATCAGAAGCAAGAATGACCCTAAATCCATTCTTGCTTAGCAAAGATCCCGAGACCAGGTTCTTTATAATATCTGGAACGTGCAACACATTGGTTAGTGTTAGTTCCTTGCCTGAAGTCATCTTCAGCACTATCTTTCCTGTTCCTTCAATCTTGAAGGTGGAAGAATTACCCATGAACAACTGTTCATCCTTGTTGCATTTCTGGTATGAGGTGAACATCTCTTTGTCCGAGCAGATGTGCTTGGTGGCCCCAGTATCGTACCACCACTCACGAGGATTGCTCCCCACCAGATTTACCTTCGATACAACAGCACACAGGTCCAAGTCAGAGAGACCAGTGGACAAGTTCTCAGTTATGTGTGCATGGGATTTCTCATTCCCTTTTGCCTGTCCAGTTCCAGCACGGCTGTTATCCTTGCTGCGGCAATAAGAGATTTCGTGCCCTAGCTTACCACACTTGTGGCATTTTTCAGCAAACCTCTTTGCGGCAGGTTTTTTTTCGAGGCCTGTTGCAAGAACTTCCTCTTTTTGTCCTTCTGTTCGTGCTCCACCATGTTGGCCTTTTCTATGGACTGATTTCCATAGGACTTGTCAGCCTTGCGATTCTCCTCTTCAATCTGCAACCTGACAATTAGATCTTCAAGAGACATCTCCTTTCGCTTATGTTTGAGATAGTTCTTGAAGTCCTTCCATCCAGGTGGAAGCTTCTCAATGAACGCTGCAACCTAGAATGGTTCACACAGCATCATGTTCTCTGCAGTGATTTCATGCATTATCACCTGCAGTTTCTAAATTTGACTCACAACAGTTTTGGAGTCAACCATCTTATAGTCCAGAAATTTGCCAACTACAAATTTCTTGGAGCCGACATCTTCTGTTTTGTACTTCTTCTCCAAAGACCCCCACAGAAGATTAAAAGTCTTGAAGACACAGTAGTCATTGTACAGTGGGTTTACCAAGCCGTATAGGATGTAATTTCTGCAGAGATAATCACCCTGAGTCCATGCATCAACCGCATCAACAAAGTGCGCATCCACAGGTGCCAGCATAGGGGCAGATTCAATGAGAAACCTGTCCACCTTCAAGGTGGTCAGGTAGAACTGCATCTTCCCTTGCCACTTCTTGAATCAAGTTCCATTGAATTTTTCTGGTTTTTCTCCCACAGGTGTATGTGTGGGCAGAAGGACCATTTGTGCCGCAACCGATTGTGCAGTCACATTTGGGGTCACTGGTGTTTGTGCATTGAGAAGTCCATTGACATTTTCGCTTTGTGTGTTTTCCATTTTCTAAAACAGTTAAAATTGAAATGTTAGTTGTTTTTTTCTTTTTTCGAAATGATAACAGTACCTGTGAATAATCTTCACAAAAATTGTTAGAATAGAGGAAAAATTTTGCTTTAAGACTGTTAGAACTTGAATTTCATAAAATAGGAAACTGCTAACAATGTTTGTGAAGAAAAATAATTACAGGAAATAAAAGAACAAACCCAGACACTTCAATACAGAGTCGAGATGAAGATCTCTGTCCTTAAAACAAAATTCGCCCGTAGTGTGACGGTGGTTGACGAATTGCCTCCCAGGATACAACTGTATTACCTTTCCTTAAAGAGCAGCACCCTATCTTCAGAGATCTCAGCGAACCGATAGCTGTGTTGTACTCTCAGAATCTGACTCAGAGGAAGAAGAAAAGGAGATTTTCAAACTCTGTGTACCGACAGATAAAAATTACTGATTTTATAGGAGAAGAGGAGTAACTGAAGGGTCCATTACTCTGTAACAACATAGTAATGGTACCAGTTACAGAATTTCAAACAAACAGAATTGATGAATAATTACTCTGCTGTTACAGAGTAATGATACTAGTTACAGAATTTGAAAAGCCTCAACAGTAAGCTGGGGAAATTTTTGGAGTGAGGAAAAAAAAAAAGGCCAGAGCCATGCCAAGCCAGACCCGACCAGACCAAACCAAACAAAACCAAGCCAAGCCAAGCCAAGTGGAGCTGAGCCGAGCTGAAGCCGAAGTCGAGGCCGAGCCGGAGCCGGAGCCAGAGTCAGAGCCGGGGCCGGGGTCGGGCCGGGCCAGGCGTGCGCGCGCGTGTGTGTTTGTAATTTTGGCTAAGTCATCTCTCTACTACACGTTAGTGGTAACCCTAGGGCTACGCCCTTTAGTCCATCCCTTTAGCTTATATACTAGAGAAATTTTTTCCATCTCCCGATGGGGGAGTATCCATTCCAAATTCCCAAGTTAGTACATTTCGAGTACCCAACTTTGGACCTACATTTCTCATTCATACGGAAACCGTTTTTGGAAAATGAGTACACTACGGAATAGTACTCGACGAGAGGAACGTAATCCAATCACTTTCCGGCACCGCCGGTGGCCGGAGCCCACCGGAATCCGGCCCGAAAAAGATCCCAAAAATATTTCCAATAGACTGGAGGGAAAGTAATCTCATGGAGGAACTCCAGGCCTCAAGCGCAGTCAAGAGCAATCCTTAGTCGAGCGAGCATGCCAATCAAGTGGACAATAACGGTGAGACCCACGAGCCGAAGGCTAGGGGTGGAGGTGGTATTGTAAAGATGTAATAGGCATAAACTCGAAGACAAGGACACACGCGGTGGTGCTGGTCAGCACTGTAACCAAGAAATGTGACTATGTCAGATGAGTGCAGCCGGCTTAGGAGGTCTGCCTGTAGCGGCGTAGTCTGTAGGGGACCGAAGTTCTTAGCCTCTGTTTGATATACAAATAAGAGAAGGAACGAACGAAATCGATCATGTATATATATATATATATATATATATATATATATATATATATATATATATATATATATATATATATATAATTCCACACCCGCTACCAATTCCACTATCAATTTCTTTACTACCTTAGGTGGCACACTAGTATTAGAGAGTTGGTGTAGAATACTTGTGTAAATGTTGAGTTTTAACTGCGGAATAACTCACCAACGAGATGCAAGAACAATATAATCAAAAGCAAGAGAACAAAGAACAACCAAAAGCAACACACAAGTGCATACAAGATTTTTTCGAGGTTCACTCAATGCAATGGCTACTTTCCCGCGCAGAGGCTCTCCTGCAATTTACACTAGAAATATGAAGAACAAATTTACAAATCTCTCAAGAACTCATCACCAAGGTGTAGGATTTCTCTTTATCCCCCACTCTCTCACTGACGGCTGATGGATCTTTCTTTTCTTTCGCTTTACCCTAAAATCGTACACAATACAATATATAGGTTTTCACAACTTCTAATCTCAGCAGCTCATCAATCAGTACCACGACGGTCGACCGCAACTCATGTACGGTTGACCGGTTCATGCCTTCGACTGTACAAGATCTAACAGAGAGTGGGTCGGTCAACTGCGCAGTCGACCGTTTATTCCTTTAAGTGTACAGGGTTGCAAGAGAGAGCAAGACGGTCGACTGCGCGGTCGACCGTACACTACCAATACATAGCTGGTCAGGGGTGCGGTCGGGGTTGCGGTCGACCGTAGCTCTGCCTGTAGCTTCAGACTGCTCTTGACATGTTTTCTCCCACTTCGACTCTTCTTCTCATTTGTCTTCTTCAACCCCATTAACGTGTATTTGGATCCACAAACCCCAACAATCTCCCACTTGGAGACATATACACGAAGTCTCTAACCTGTTCTTCATTCTTCCATTGGCTTAGTCTAGGCATGTGCCCTTACGAGTCTCCTCATCAATTAACCTGGAGACAATCCAATAGTAGTATAGCAGAACTGATGTTTCCTGCTATCCACTACCTTTGTGAGCATGTCCTCCAGATTCTTAGTGCCAAGAATCTTAGATAACTTCAACCATTTCTTCTCAACTGCCATTCTAATAAAATGATACCTCATTTGAATATGTCGAGTCCTAGAGTGATATGCCGAGTTTTTTGCCAAGAAAACTACACTTTAATTGTCACATCATATCTCACCTATGGGTTGCTCTCTACCCAACTGTTTCATAAGCTCCGAAATCCACAACATGTCTTTCGTTGCTTCTGTAAATATCATATACTTTGACTCCGTGGCTGACTGTGCTACAACATTTTGTAACTGCGAAGCCCAATTGGCAGCTGTTCCTCCAACTGTAAATACTTACTCTATAGTACTTCTGCATCCTTCACGATCACCCAAAAAATTTGCATCCACATAACCCTATATATGCAAGGAATCTCCCCTAAAACAAAGAGAAAAATCTGAAGTACCTGCTAGATATCTAAGAATCTGCTTTACTGCATCCCAATGTTGTTTACCTGGATTCTTCATGTAACGGCTGACAACTCCCACTGCTTGTGCGATGTCTGGTCTTGTAAACACTATCGCATACATTAAACTCCCAACGGCTGAGGCATGAGGAATAGCAGCCATTTCTTTCATCTCTGCCTCCGTTTTAGGACACAAGTCCATCGATAACTTGAAGTGAGCAGCCAAGGGACAAGTGACCGGCCTCGCACCATCCATATTGAATCTCTTCAACACCTTCTTCACATCATAGAAAACTCTAAAGCTAGCATCTTCTTCACTTCTTTGATCTTCTCCATACATGAACTTGCTAACAATTTGCCGTCCACATACAACACCAAGGTAACTATATCACTGTCCTCATATCTACGAACATACACACAATGATCTGTTTTCCCTTTATCAAAATCTTTTCCTCGCATAAAGCAATCAAACTTCAAGTACCATTGTCGTGGTGCTTGTTTTAGCCCATGAAGACTGTTCTTTAGTCAACACACCATATCTTCTTTCCCTTTAGCTTC